>CM054058.1:398101590-398739544 GCA_028641055.1 Alopecurus myosuroides | reverse complement strand
ATTGTGGGTTTCGATAAGGAAGTTCAGGGTTTGTAAGTAGTGTCCGGGTAGGACTCCGAACACGCCTTGGATAGTAAGCCAGGGGGTCCGGGTACTATATAAGCCGGTCCCTAGGGTTATATTAGACAAGCTTACGAGATAGAGATTGCGAGATATCGAGTATCCATTGTAACACGAGTGTTGAGATAGCATATTCAGATCGGAGACTCGGCGACTTGATTGCCGGCTACCAGATCGCATATCACCATGGTTTCCCTTGAGCTAAACCCTCTCCCAAACACCAGAGTCGATTTGCCCCAAGACAAGTTACCCCCGATGTTTGGGAGAGGGTTTAGCTCAAGGGAAACCATGGTGATATGCGATCTGGTAGCCGGCAATCAAGTCGCCGAGTCTCCGATCTGAATATGCTATCTCAACACTCGTGTTACAATGGATACTCGATATCTCGCAATCTTTATCTCGTAAGCTTGTCTAATCTAACCCTAGGGACCGGCTTATATAGTACCCGGACCCCCTGGCTTACTATCCAAGGCGTGTTCGGAGTCCTACCCGGACACTACTTACAAACCCTGAACTTCCTTATCGAAACCCACAATCCGGGTTACGAGGCCTACACTCCTGGGCCTTCTATAAGCTCCTTTTCCCTAAGCCGGGTCTTGTGCAGCGTCCTTTGGGCCGAACTACACCTTGGTGTTAGCATACCGGGTTATCATCCCTCCATCAGTAGTCCCCAGAATAGCTTGGGCTTCACGGGATCCTCCTTGAAGCGCATGCTATTACCTACAAAAATAACAAACATACAAGTTCATAGAGGCCGGGTTAGGTTGCTTTAATAAACAGCTAGGCCTAACTCCATTGGTGGTCCATATAATAACCCGGTTTTCTCTGAATCCATCTTTACTTTTCCGGGTCAATGTTCCGAGGAAGATACAGAAGACCCGGCTTGTTTCACTCATTAATTGGTCCGGATATCGCGGAAGGGATTTCCTTCCTATCCTTTCCGGATATCACGCGCGGGCACTTAACGCATATCCCAAAATTCCTGGACGGGTATCTTTTCCGAAAATTTTGGCTCCCGCTCACCTTGACCTAGTTTCCCCACCCGCACCTATAAATATGTGCCTTAGGGGGGTAACACACCCCAACGTCCCATTTCTTCCGTCATCCTCTTCCTCACCGGCACTCTCTCACCCGAGATCGCACAACGCCGCCACAGAGACCTCGGGCACGCCGCCGGAGCCGAGCCGCCGCCAGCTGCGCTCATCCACGGTTCGCCCCGCGCCGCCGCCTGTCTCCGCCGCCACGCACCCGAGCTACCCGCCGGGAGTCCCAGAGGGGCACCACAGCTGCGCCATTTGCCGCCGTCGTGCTCTCCTTCAATCTACTCCGGTGAGCTTCTTTTCCCCATTAATTTTGACTTCCAATTTCTCCGCCCGATCCAGATTGGATCTAGGTCTGTCCGCCGGCTACTTTCTTGCGCCGATTTAGATCGCTCCGTACCACGCTTGCTTGTTTAACCGCTCATTGATAGACTCAATTTCAATCTCCCAACACTTTCGACCCTTAATCTCTTCGCGAATTCCTCTGTAAAATTTCCCAATGTAGATGCAATCTGTCAGGATTTCCGCTATTGCTCTTCGATACCCGGACAGTCCACCACTTCCGGTTCTTTTATTCATACTCTAGATAAACAGGCAATCAACCTCTTTTCATAATTGCTCACTGATACTTGGATATCCCATAATTTCTGTACTGCTCGTCGACACCCGGATAGTTTGTAATTTTCGTACTGTCTAGTGATACTCGGACAACTCATAGCTTTCATATTGCTTCTTACTGATACTGCTTGTGGATACTCGGCTAACTCATAATTCCCGAGTCTTAATGTTTCATACACTTTGCCTTGTATTTTGCAGACCGAACAAATGGCTCCAAAGCACAAGGGCAAACAGCCGGCAAAAACAAGGTCAACCCAATCCATCTCCGCGAACTGGGCACGGTCTTCCGTGACCCAGGCCAAGCTAGAAGAACTCGCCGAGTCTGGCGTTCTCCCTCCTCGGAAGGAGATCCATTGGAGAGTACCGGGTGACGAGACCCGGCCTACCCCCAACCCCAACGAGGTAATCTGCTTTGTTGAGCACGTGATCCGGGAGTTTCGCCCCCCGGGTCACTCTTTTTTCCGTGAGGTCCTCAGCCACTACGGCCTCCGGGTATTCGACATAGGGCCTAACTCTATGTTGAATATAACCCTTGAGCTAAACCCTCTCCCAAACACCAGAGTCGATTTGCCCCAAGACAAGTTACCCCCGGTAACGTCTGCCGTGATTATCCCACGACATGTTTGCTTGCTGCCATTTTTATTTCAGATTCCTATTATCACTAATTATCGTCCATATTACTTGCATTTTACTCTCTCTCTTCGCCGAACTAGTGCACCTATATACCTGACAAGTATATTGGGTGTGTTGGGGACACAAGAGACTTCTTGTATCTTGATTGCAGGGTTGCTTGAGAGGGATATCTTTGAACTCTACCTCCCTGAGTTCGATAAACCTTGGGTGATCCATTTAAGGGAAACTTGATGCTGTTCTACAAACTTCTGCACTTGGAGGCCCAACACTGTCTACAAGAATAGAAGCGTGCGTAGACATCAGTACCCAAAGGGGGCACAATTTTCTCTCAAGGGCTACACGAACTCGGATTGGGACGGTGATCAAGATGATAGGAAGTCCACTTCCGGGGCTTGCCAATTTCTTGGTAGGTCCTCGGTGAGTTGGTCTTCCAAGAAGCAAAATTGTATATCTCTCTCCACCGCCGAAACCGAGTATGTGGCGGCCGCTAGTGCTTGCACCCTATTTCTATGGATGAGGTAAACCATCAAAGAGCATGATGTTCACTTGGATAAGGTACCTCTCATGTGTGACAATGAAAGTGTCATCAAGATCGCCTACTACCCCGTTCAACACACAAGGACAAACCATATTGAGATTCGTCATCATTTCAACAGGGATCATGTGGCAAGAGGTAATATTGAGCTAGCATATGTCCCTGATCGCTTGCAGAGTTGACACTATGGATGGTGCATTGGGAACCCTAAGAGGAGGGTGTGATGAGTGCAGCGGTAAGAATTTCCCTCAGTTAAGAATCAAGGTTATAAATCCAGTAGGAGAAAGAGGATCTTTGGAAGGTTGATTCCACTGACGGTGGTGCTGGCTCACCGGTGTCAGCAACAACGCGGAACCTGCACACAACACAACCAAAATACTTTGTCCCAACGGTACAGTGAGGTTGTCAATCTCACCGGTCTTGCTGAAAACAAAGATTAGACGTATAGTGTGGAAAATAATGTATTCTTGCAGTAAGTAAAGGAAGCAGAAAATTGTAGTGGTTTGTTTAACATTATAGGAAAATGGACCGGGGTTTATAGGTCCACTAGTGATGTCTCTCCATAAAAGATAGCATGTTGGGTGAAAAAATTACAGCTAGGCAATTGACAAATAAATATTGCACCGCAGTGAACATTCATGACATGAAGACTACTATGATATTTAGTGAGGGCATTACAACAATATACATAGACCGTAATCCAACTGCATCTATGACTAATAATCCACCCTCAGGTTATCATCCGAACCCCCTTAGGTATTAAGTTGCAAGCAACAGATAATTGCATTAAACAATGTGTGTAAGGTAAGAAATGATTGTGCACGCGGGCACTCACACCGCCGTTTTCTCCCTAGTGGCAACAACACATCCTCCCCCGTCACGTTTCCGTCACTCGAGCACAGGCGAAAAGGAGGCATGAACCCACTATGAAGCATAAATACTCCCTCTTGGAGTTACTAGCAACTACTTGGCCAGAGCACCACTAGCAACGGAAAGCATGCAAGATCACAAATAACATATGCAATAAAGACTATAAAAAACTTGGGATAAGTTGAATATTCATCGGATCCCAGCAAACACAGCACATAGAGTTACATAAGAACCATCTCGATAATGTTAGGCAGATCACAAGATCTAAACATTGAGACATAGGAGGAGAAGACAACCATCTAGCTACTGCTATGGACCCGTGCTCCAAGGCTGAACTACTCACGCATCACTCCGGAGGCAGGCATGGTGACGAAGAGGCCTCCGGTGATGATCTCCAATCCGTCAGGGTGCTGGGAGACAACTTTAGAATCCCCCCTGATCTAGGGTTGATGACGATGGCGGTTGCGGAACTTTTCAGGGATTTTTTATCAGGTATCTAGGGTTTTCCATCCGGGGGAATAAATAGGCGAAAGGGCAGAGGCGGTGGAGCCATGGGGGCCTCACACCACCCCATGGTGCGGCCAAGGGGGGGCGCGCCACCCCATGGTGTGGGCCCCCTGGTGCCCCTCTTCGACTCCTCTTCGGTCTTCTGGATGCTTCCGGGGAAATAGGACTTCCAGGCTTCGAATTTTCCAATTTCGAGAATATTTCCAGAACAACTTTTCTGAAACTAAAAACAGCATAAAACAGGGAACTGGCTCTGTGGCATCTTGTCAATAGGTTAGTCCGGAAAATCGATAAAAATGGCATAGAGAAGGGAGAAAAACATGTAGCAATTGACATAATATTATCATGGAGCTTCAGAAATTATAGATACGTTGGAGACGTATCAAGTATCCCCAAGCTTAGTTCCTACTCATCCTCGAGTAGGTAAATGATAAAACACAATAATTTCTGAGGTGACATGCTACTAACATAAACTTGATCATAAAAATGTAAAAGCATATGGAATATGTGATCATAGAACTTTTAACACAAACGTGATAATAGAACTTTAATAATAAAGCATAGCAATCACTTTGCATCATGAGAAGTATCTCAAATAAAAGATCATGAATAACAATGCAAATAAAGGTATACATTTGTTTCAGGTATAGAAAAAGCATGGCAAAGTGATATTTCCCTAGTCCTTAAAAGTGGGGCAAAACATAAATGCCAGGACACCTTCAAAGTTCATGAGGAAGACTATAACGAATAGTTTGAGAACAAATAATAACACACATGAATCAATTAATAATGTTTTTGCGACAAATGCACATAAAACTCAGAATGGCAAAAATGCTCTCTCAACTGTGTATAAAGTTAGAAGATGGAGACTCAACATAAAAGTACAAGAAAGACTCTTCGCAGAGGGAAACAGGGATCACTCATGTGCTAGAGATTTTATTTTATTAAACAGAGGTATTAAAAGTTTGACACTCCCCCATCCATCTTTCACAAACCATGGCTAACCGAATTCTCGGGTGCCTGCCAACAATAACATACCGTGGAGGAGTGTCTATATTTTGGGAGATGTATGCTAATGTCAACGAATGGTAAGCAGAAGATATAGTACGTCACAAGCCAACTAGATTCACAAGAGAGGATCCCATATGAAGGACGCATCTGGGTAGAAGGTCACCCCTCTTTCTCTTTTGTTTACACAATTATGCTTTGACTAATAAATCAGGGGCAAAAATAGTGAAGAGATTTTGTGTGTATTAATTTGGGGCTGGGCACCCCGCTGCCAGCTCTTCTATCATTTGGATAAGCGGATGAAGCCACTAGTCCAGGGTGTGAAATACAATCAACAAGTGAGATAAAGATTCTCTATTTACGTCCTCATGAGCAAAAACAGGAACATAAATCAGGACTAATTTTGAAGGTTTTAAAGGTAACACATGAGCAATTTACTTGGAGTGGCAGTTAAATACCACATGTAGGTAGGTATGGTGGACACAATGGGAAAACTTGGTTTTAGGGAGTTGGATGCACGAGTAGAGCTCATACTCAGTACAGGTGGAGGCTAGCAAAAGACTGGGAGCGACAAATCAAGAGAGCATAAGAGCCATAATCATGCATAACGACATAAACAACATTAATTAAAGCATAAGCGGTATCACCAGTTCAAAAACTAAATGATCATAGAGGCTATTAGTGATTGGTTCATATTCATAAACATGGTGTGAGCATGTGCCAACTCAACCAAATAAAACATTCGAAAGAGAATACCATAATTTACGCTTCAACATGACAAGAACAACTCATGAATCTTTCAATGGCACATTAAACACTCTCAGATATTTGAGGTTAATCATGCTACTCAACAACCACAAGGATTTAAAACTAAAATAACATCTAGCATGATATGAAAAAGTTCTAGCCATAGTCTATGCAAGCTTCTACTTGCACCATTAAAAATTCTACTTTAAGCAGCAGTTTCTTCTCCCAACAAGCACCATACAAGATATGTTTTAACAAAAATAATCTTCATGATAAAGCAATCAAACATGAGAGAACTCACACAACACTACTAAAACTAACAGATATGATAAGAGATGCATGCAAAAAAGGAACTAAATAAATGCAGCAGCTAGACAAAGATTAAGAATATAAAGTATTCCCATGAAAAAGCGGAGCGTGTCACTCTCCAATTAAAAAATGCTGGGGTCCAACCAATCTTATTGCAAAATTAAAAACAAACTGAAAGCAAAAATAAAAGACGCTCCAAGTAAAGCACATACGATGTGACCGAATAAAAATATAGTTTCACTAGAAGTGACCTGATAAGTTGTTGATGAAGAAGGGGATGCCTTGGGCATCCCCAAGCTTAGACGCTTGAGTCTTCTTGGAATTTTCTGGGAAGTACCTCCGGGGCATCCCCAATCTTAGGCTCTTCACTCTTCTTGATCACATCATATCATCCTCTTCTCTTGACCCTTGAAAACTTCCTTCACACCAAACTTCTCACAATCTTCATTAGCAACGTTAGTGCAATCAAAATAATAAATTCACATGGTTTAGTTTAAACACAAGCCTAACACTCAAAAACACATTAGATACGGTCACAACTTCTTTTAAAACTTCTTTTCTCAAAATAACACCAAAAGAAAGATATTAACATGCAAATGCAATTATTGGCAGAAATCTGTCAAAACAGGACATCAGGTAAAGATGATTTTTTTCGAAAATCTTCTATTGCTCAAATCAAAAAGTGGTCAACTAAGAAAAGTTTCGTATATAGCCCAGGATTACGCACAAAACAACTCAGGCCATTTTGTATTTTTTGTGATTTTATATGGAATTAACAGTGGACAGCAGCAACTTGTTTCCTGCGCAGAAATCCAAAATATAGCCTAAATTTTCCACTAGAGGCTTTACTTTGCTAAACAGAAACACAAAAGAAAAGATAGAGCGGGGTTGCTAAGGAAATAGACAACACCCAGTTGCAAAGAAAACAAAAGAAAACGAAGGAAAACGGGTTGAAAACGGAGAAATAAAACGGGTTGTCTCCCGGTAGCGCTTTTCTTTAACGCCTTTCAGCTAGGCATAGAAAGCAACTCAAGTATTTTCAAGTGAAGAAGCATAAACATCATAACTTTCTATAATAATAGATTCAAAAGTTAGCTTCATCCTCTTTCTAGGAAAGTGTTCCATACCTTTCTTGAGTGGGAATTGATATTTAATACTCCCCTCTTTCATATCAATAGCAGCACCAAGAGTTCTAAGAAAAGGTCTTCCCAAAACAATAGGTCAAGAAGCATTGCATTCAATGTTCATAACAACAAAATCATAAGGGACAAGGTTATTGTTAACCATAATAAGAACATCATCAATTCTTCCTAAAGGTTTCTTCTTAGCATTATCAGCAAGATGGACATCCAAATAACAGTGTTCCAACGGTGGTAGATCAAGCATATCATAAAGCTTTTTAGGCATAACAGAGATACTAGCACCAAGATCACACAAAGAATTACAATAAAAATCATTTACTTTTATCTTAATGTTGGGCTCCCAACCATCATCTAATTTCCTAGGGATAGATGTTTCAAGTTTCAGCTTTTCCTCTCTAACTTTCATGAGAGCATTGGTAATATGTTTAGTAAAAGCCATATTCATGGCACTAGCATTGGTATTATGTTTAATAAAAGCCATATTCATGGCACTAGCATTGGGACTTATAGCAAGCTTTTGTAAGAACATAATAACTTCAGAGATATTGCAATCATCAAAATCAGTATTATTATCATCAAAAGTAATGAGACCATTATCTCCCACATCTCTAAAAATTTCAGCACGCTTATCAGAAGCAATCTCACCAATTTGAGGCAATTTAGCACGTTTCACCAAAGTGGTGGAGACTTTGTTAACACCAACTACTTTACCATTGATAGTAGGAGGTTTACTAGCACTTGGAGCTTCAGTTTTACTAGTGGTGGTGATAGTGCAGACTCTAGCAATATTATTCTTTTTAGCCAATTCATCTTCTCTTTCCAACCTAGCACGTAATTAAGTCATCAACCTAACATTTTCATCAATTCGAACTTGGATGGCATTCAAAGTTTTACTTTCTTTAACATCATGTGGCAAAACCTTCAGTTTCAGAAAATCAACATCAATAGCTAGGCTATCTACTTTAGAGGCAAGAACATCTATTCTACCAATCTTTTCCTCAACAGATTTATTAAAAGCAGTTTGTGTGCTAATAAATTCTCTAAGCATGTTTTCAAGATCAGAGGTAGAGCTTTTATTATTATTGTAGGAATTGCCATAAGAATTACCATAACCATTATTAGGAGGATAGGGCTTATAATTGTTTCCACCAAAATTATTTCTATAAGCATTATTGTTAAAATTATTATTTCTAATAAAGTTCACATCAACATGCTCTTCTTGAGCAACCAAAGAGGCCCAAGGAACATTATTGGGATCAACTTGAGCTTTACCATTAACAAGCATAGACATAATAGCATCAAGCCTTTCACTCAAAGAGGAGGTTTCCTCAACAGAATTTACCTTCTTATCTTGTGGAGCTTTCTCAGTGTGCCACTCTAAATAATTTATCATCATATCATCAAGAAGCTTTGTTGCATTGCCCAAAGTGATGGACATAAAGGTACCTCCAGCAGCTGAATCCAATAGGTTCCTTGAGGAGAAATCCAGTCCTGCATAAAAGGTTTGTATAATCATCCAAGTAGTCGGTCCATGAGGGGGACAATTCCTCACCATACTTTTCATTCTTTCCCAAGCTTTAGCATCGTGTTCATTATCAAATTGTTTAAAATTCATTATGTCACTTCTCAGAGATATTATCTTAGAAGGAGGATAATATTTTCCAATGAAAGCATCTTTACACTTAGTCCATGAATCAATACTATTTCTAGGAAAAGATAACAACCATTCTTTAGCTCTTCCTCTCAAAGAGAAAGGAAATAATTTCAGTTCAATAATATCTCCATCCACATATTTATATTTTTGCATCTCACATAATTCAACAAAATTATTAAGGTGGGCAGCAGCATCATCAGTACTAACACGAGAAAATTGCTCTTTCATAACAAGATTTAATAAAGCAGGTTTAATTTCATAGAAAGCAGCAGTAGGAGCAGGTGGAGCAATACGTGTGCAAATAAAATCATTGTTGTTTGTGCTAGTGAAGTCACACAATTTAGTATTCTCAGAGGAACTCATTTTAGCAGAATAAAAGCAAGAAAATAAATAAAAGCTAAGAAGTAAAATATATTTTTCTGTTTTTGATATAAAGAAGCAAAACAAGACAAAACAAAAACAAGACAATAAACAAAATAAAGAGGTTGAGAGTGAGAGAATCCCCTTGCCAGAAGACTTCTTTCTCCCCGACAACAGTGCCAGAAATTCTTGCTACTTGTGATGGCGACCGTTGCGGGAGGAAGTCCTCTTATGTATGTTTGTTTTGTTCCCCGACAACAGCGCCAAAAATTCTTGATCGCTTGCAGAGTTGACACTATGGATGGTGCGTTGGGAACCCCAAGAGGAGGGTGTGATGAGTGCAGCGGTAAGAATTTCCCTCAGTTAAGAACCAAGGTTATCAATCCAATAGGAGAAAGAGGATCTTTGGAAGATTGATGCCACTGACAGTGGGATGGCTCACCGGTGTCAGCAACAACGTAGAACCTGCACACAACACAACCAAAATACTTTGTCCCAATGGTACAGTGAGGTTGTCAATCTCACCGGTCTTGCTGAAAATAAAGATTAGATGTATAGTGTGGAAAATAATGTATGCTTGCAGTAAGTAAAGGAAGCAAGAAATTGTAGTGGTTTGTTTAACAGTGTAGGAAAATGGACCGGGGTTCATAGGTTCACTAGTGGTGTCTCTCCATAAAAGATAGCATGCTGGATGAACAAATTACAGCTAGGCAATTGACAAATAAAGGTTGCACCGTAGTGCACATTCATGACATGAAGACTACTATGATATTTAGTGCGGGCATTACAACAATATACATCTATGACTAATAATCCACCCTCAGGTTATCATCTGAACCCCCTTAGGTATTAAGTTGCAAGCAACAGATAATTGCATTAAAGAATGTGTGTAATGTAAGCAATGATTGTGCACGCGGGCACTCACACCGCAGTTTTCTCCCTAGTGGCAACAACACATCCCCCCCGTCACGTTTATGTCACTCGAGCACAGGAGAAAAAGGAGGCTTGAACCCACTATGAAGCATAAATACTCCCTCTTGGAGTTACTAGCAACTACTTGGCCAGAGCACCACTAGCAATGGAAAGCATGCAAGATGACAAATAACATATGCAATAAAGACTATAATCAGCTTGGCATAAGTTCAATATTCATCGGATCCCAACAAACACAGCACATAGAGTTACATAAGAACAATCGCGATCATGTTAGGCAGCTCACGAGATCTAAACATTGAGGCATAGGAGGAGAAGACAACCATCTAGCTACTGCTATGGACCCGTAGTCCAAGGATGAACTACTCACACATCACTACAGAGGCAGGCATGGTGATGAAGAGGCCTCCGGTGATGATCTCCTCTCCGGCAGGGTGCCGGGAGACAGCTTCAGAACTACCATGATCTAGGGTTGACGACGACGGTGGCTCCGAAACTTTTAGGGGATTTTCGATCAGGTATCTAGGGTTTTCCATCCGGGGGGAATAAATAGGCGAAAGGGCAGATGCGGTGGATCCCTAGGGGCCCCACACCACCCCCTGGCGCGGCCAAGGGGGGCTCCACCCCATGGTGTGGGCCCCCTGGTGCCCCTCTTCGACTCCTCTTCGGTCTTCTGGATGCTTCCGCGGAAATAGGACTTCCGGGCTTCAAATTTTCCAATTTCGAGAATATTTCCAGTACAACTTTTCTGAAACTAAAAACAAAAGAAAACATGGAACTGGCTTTGTGGCATCTTGTCAATAGTTTAGTCCGGAAAATCGATAAAAATGACATAAAGAAGGGAGAAAACATGTAACAATTGACATAATATTATCATGGAGCATCAGAAATTATAGATACGTCGGAGACGTATCAGTCCCACCAAGTATAATCTCACGGACATCTTCACGAAGCCACTTGATGATGCAAGATTCATGTTCTTGAGGAATGAGCTAAATATCATCGATTCTAGGAGTTTGACTTGAGGATCTTGCACACACCCCTATAGTTGATACATGTTTGGGTTTAGGTGTAGGCATGGACATAGGAGGAGTGTTATTCTAACACATTGGGTTCTCCCTCCCCCTATTATGCCCAAAGCAAAAATTCATTGTTATCTTTTTTCTAATGTTGAATTGTGAGCTTCAATGTCGAGAATTGGCAATGCACCCAAGATATATCTTCGCAGTGACATACCATGATCTCTTACATGGTGGATTAAGCCACCAACCTCTTCCTTTGAAGAGTTGGTTCTTATTTGGTTTTTTATTTGACTTCTTTCTCTCTTTTTGAGTTTTGTCGTCTCTATGGAAAACATACTCAAATTTTGGTGTTTTAGTGTTTTTTTCTTGCAATTTTTTAGTATGAAGTACCATCCATGTTCGTTTTGCTCATCCCAAGCCAAAATATTCCCAAAAGCGAAGTTCCCTAGCCACATGCATGTTCCTACAGTTTTTCTGGGATTTTTGGAGTGTGGGTCCAGAGACTCCGATCTGTACCACCGGAGATTCTGGTCTATCCGTAAACTCCGGTGTTTAGTCCGGAGACTCCGGTCTAGCGGTTTTCGCAGAATAAAAAGGGGATCAGGGTGGTAGGGTTCCTCATTCCCTACCAACCAGCCCCGACCCCCAAGTCTCCATCTGCGCTGCCGCCGCCTCCAAGACCCCCTCCGGCCGCTCCTAGCTGCCGGAATCCTCCCCCAGGGCCTCCCTCGATTCCTCCTCGTGTTTCCCCTCCAAGGGAACCCCCATTGCTGACAAGGGTAGCAAGGTATCCTCTCTCCCGTCTTTTTCCTTGTTTTCATCTAGGTTTTACTCTAGATGCAAGTTTTTGGGAGAGTTGGTACTTGTATCTTGCTTTAGAACCACCCTAGGCTGTTTCCCTGCCATAGAAATCATCTAGAGATTGTTTGGTACAAATTTCTTAGAATGTGCATGTCAGATCCGTCGCCAGTCCGGAGACTCCGGCCTCCAAGTCCAGAGATTTCGATCTCTGTCTGGAGACTCCGGTCTGCAAGACCGGAGACTGAGTTGTAGAATCTCTGAAATGTGTCCAGAATCTTGAGCTGGTTTCTTCTTTCATCCTGTGGACATGCATGCTTATTACTGCTTTTTGTTTTTTGTTTTTGGATGTCTTGTGCTTTCAGGGAAAAGTACTAAGTCATCCGCCTCCAATCCTCATATCCAACAAAGGAAGTCGCGTTCTCACTCTCGTGATTACATAGTCACTGATCCAGAGACTGGGAAGGTTGCTCAGCGGAGGACCCTTGATGATGAGCGTCGCCAACAAGAAGCTATTCAAAAGCACCAAAGGTGTGAATTGGTGAAGAAGGCGAGGTTTGACAGGATCACCTATGTGAAGAACTTGAGCAAGAAAGACTACAGGATTATGAGATCCAAGCCATTCTTCACCATGGCTCGCACTGCTGAGAGTTCTCACTACTGCATGAGAGATTCCGAGCTTATTCAGGGGGAGATCTATGGTGTTCTGAGGCATCCAGTCTGTCCACAACGGGTTCTTGACTTAGAGGCTTTGGGAAGTGTGGATTACTTCGAGGAGGCAGTATGGATCACTAGGAAGCTGGGACTTGAGCATCTTGTGGGCATTTAGCAGAATTACAACATAAGGGTTGTTCAACAATTCTTTGCCACTATCACCTTTGGACAGGATGAGGATGTTACCCTGACATGGATGACCGGGCCTAGGAAGTGTGAGTCATCTATCCGTAGGCTTTCTGAGTTGCTTGGTTACCCGCGGGGTGACAATGTTGGTAAGCAGATGCATATTCATGGTGTGGCCTATGATAAGAACAGGATGACTCCTATGTATGAGAAGATCTCGAGCACAGGGACTACCAAGGACTTGAAGAGGGTCTACAACATTCTTATCAGCCTCTTCTGCAACAACATTGCTCCCAAGGTCGGGAACGTGGATTCTATCCGTGGAGGGATAGTGAACTTGCTCTTTCATGCTTTCTAGTGTCACTTGGCGGAACCAGACGGTAAGGGCTTTGAGATATGTCAGGGACTTCATTAAGGAGGAGATGTATTCAGCTGTGATTGAGATCAAGAAGGACCCGGTGTATGCTCCCTATGCGATGATGCTCATTCTAGATGAGTGCCCGGGTCTTGATGGTGAGACTGTGCATACAGTTGGTTCTCTCCAGGTGCTCTCGTCTCACTTGCCTGATGAGGACACCCTCATGGGTGATGCTGGGACTGCTGCTCTGAGGGCTAGGAGGAAGAATGCCGACCCTCCTACTCGCCTTAATGGTTGTGAAGAGGTTCATGATGAGATGAAGAAGCTCTCGTGGTTTCAGCGTAATATTGTGTGCATGCTATTCCTGTTCACAAGGAGAATCATGAGGCCTATAAGGAGAGGCGACATATGAGGAGGATGATCACAAAGCTCTAAGACCATGCGGGTATTTGTGCTACCCCTCCTCTTGAGGCTCCTACTGAGTCACTCACCATGTGTGTAACATCCCTGATTTTGGAGAAACTCAAAAATTACAAAATTTTGAAACTTTTTGTTTTCCACTAATGCAAGCCACCAAAAATAAATAAAACACAACACAAAGAAAGTTTGAAGTATCATTTCAACGTTATTGGAAAGGATAATCCAAATGACCTTGTTTTTTTTCGAAAAAAAACCTAAATCCTAAATATAAATAATTATGCAAAGAAATTGTTTTCCTATTTTAAAAAGGGTATTAAGTAGCTATTATAGGTAAATCACATTTTGATAATATAATTGTTTTAAGTCTGTTAAAACAGCACCAAAACGTTTCCACTACAAAGATAATTATTTTACAAAAATTTAGAAGTTTGTTTGAGGTCATTTGGGGAATTTATTCAAAAGTTATGAGTTAAGGAAATAAAAAGAAAACAGAAAAGAACAAAAAAAAGGGGAAGAAGCCGGCCGAGCCAGGCAAAGTGGCCTAGCCCAACTCACCCCTCTCCCTCTCTTTCGCGCACACGAAGCGCCCAACGGCCCAGTAGAATCCCAATAGCCAACCTAGGGGAGAACCACAGCCGGCCCGCGCCCCCTCTCTCTTCCCTCACCCGCTGCCAGATGGGCCCCTCCCGCTGACGTGAGCAGCGAAGTCACCGCAACATCGATGTCCGTGTCGAGCACGGGACACCGCCGTCTCGGCCTCAACCCCTCCTCCACGTTGTTCCCTCCATAAAATCGGAACCCTCGGTGTACGTGCCCGATTCGAAACCCTAAACTCTGTCCCGTCGCCTCTCTTTCGATTTCCGGCGAGAGAAGCAAGGAGGAGAGGAATCGCGAGCACGAGGAGAACCAACGTGAGAAGCCGCGCACATCGCCGTCTTCGCCATGGCAGGAGAAGCCCCGGAGCGCCTCCGCCGTCCGCACCTGCGAGCTACCGTCGCTGCCGTCCCTGTCTCTTCGGTGAGAAATCCGTCACCACCCCCAGGTTCTATCTCCACCGTTAGATCGGCATCCGACGCACAGGATTGGATCCAGCCAAGCCCAGCCGATCCCCGCTTAAGCCGTAGCTCAAGCCAAACTCAAGCCCGAGCCGAGCCAATAGCAGCGCGCCATGTCACCCTAGCCAGCTCCGCTCCAATCACCGCGCGCCACGTGGACTACCCTGTCAGCACCAGTCAACGCCCCGGTCAATTTTGTTTTTAAATTGATTTAAAAATCCAGAAAATCACTAAAACATGTAAAATCCATAACTTTAGTTCTGTAAGTTCAATTTTGATGATTTTGTACTTTTTGAAATCAACACATTGTGTAGAACACGTTAGAATCAAGAAAATTCACTTTTGGTACGTGCACACACTTGTTATTGTTGAATCTCTATAAACCTTGTTTTGTTGATAACTTTAGATCTATATATCCAATTTTAGCAAACTTGGACTTTTTGAAATCATCACAACACGTAGAATCCTTTAGCACTGTCCAAATTCAAATTTGAAAAACTTAAATTGGTTCAAATTTAAATATGCTTGTTTGATGATTTTTGACATAGTTTAAATTCTACACATCTAAAAATTGCAAATAAAATATTTTTGGAGACCTTAGGATGTGTACTAACAGTCCCTTGCGCCCAAAATAATTTTTAGCTAAGTTAAAATGGTTTTGTTTGTTATATGCTCATATGACTATTTCTGACTTAGTTTATTTTCGTAATTATTTTCAATATGTTTTCTCTAGAAAAATTTGTGCTAAGGACTAACCTTAGACCAGAGAGACCAAAACAAAAGACCTTAGAATATTTCTAAGTTATTTTTCCTAGTTGGGCCTCATAGTTGAAAAGTATGGATTAATGAAAAGCCATGGAGAGGATACTACAATTGTCAGCTCGAAGATTTTCAACATGAAGCAAGAAGACAAATGAAGGACTTAGCCAAGAAAACAGACTTCAGAAGCATCTCCAAGAAGTGGAAGCACTTAGAAGAAAATCAAGAAGACAAGAAGACCCGCCACATCTCTCTGTTTTTCTCTAAGTCTTTTCTCCCCTTTCTTTTCTGTTCCCTTAGACTTTGTGCTATGGCTAAGTTAGATGAAGACCAGCCCCTAGTTAGTACCAAAACCATAAAGTGTTGGAAATTTCAATGGTCACCAACAAGGAGGAATCTACAAAAGATCCTAAAGATTTTCCAAGACCAATGAGGTGAAGACTTAGAATTTGTTTTCCAATACTTAGAATTTGTTTTCCTAGTGAGATGAGAGTTTATGACAAGACTTCAACAATAATACTTTCATCAAGAAGAGCAACTTCAACTCAAGAAGAATACTCTCCCAGAAAACGAAGAAGAAGAGCAGATTTTACAAGTACTTTTAGGGAACTCTAGCAATCTCATCTATTTTTATTTCCATATGACTAAATCCCTAGACTCTAAGGCCATTGAAGACTTAACATCAGAAGAAACTCAAGGAGGCAAAAGAGGACTTGAAGAAAACAAGACATAAATAGATTAGCCTAACCCCTTTGTGTGATCTTCTTGATCAAAGACCAACCCTTAGTCCCAAATGGAAACAACTATAATGACTTAGTTTTATTTTGTGCATTAAAAATAAATGTTTTCACATGTTTTCATTTGCTATGTTTATTGCTTTGTATGTTTTCTTCATTTGTTTGTATGATTGTTAGCATGCTTGTTTATTCTGTTGTTGTGTTTTCAATGTTTAGATTTTACGGAGAGAACGTTCTTTTGTGAAGAGAGGTGATTGTTCTTCACCAACTTCAAAGGCAAGTAACACACCATCAAATACCCCATATTTTTACTATGCATTACTAGTGTTTTTGAGTAGTATGCATGATAGGGAATTTTTATTAAGTTATTATTATGCTATGCAAAATCCCAAGTAGTGTGTAGCAATCCCTTAGACTTGTTATTATGGAGACTTAGTACTTAGTAGATGCTTAGCCTTGCCACAAATTTGTTTTACTTGATGTATGAAAAATTCTAAGTACTTAATCAATGAAACACCTGGGTGGAATTGGTGATTGCAAGGTTTATGTTGAGTGGCTCCTTGGGGCCATGTCTATGGTGTTTTTCACCTAAGGAGTGCACTTGTGGTTTGCCACCCAGGAACAAAGAGATTCCTAAGTCCCTCTAAGTTTAGTAGCTTCCCGTGCAGCCCTTTGACATATGGGCTCTGTCTTGATCAACTAAGTTGTGAGAGTTCAGCCCATGCTTTACATGAAGATGTAGCAGAATTATAGGTGGAACGGGTCTTGCTGGTTGGGTTGAATTCTTGCTTCTGAAAGATCTCGTCTCAATTCTCTCCTTTCCATGATGCACTCCGGGTGTATAGGATGTATGGGCTAATTGAAGACAAAGGGTGAAAGTGCACAACCTCTGCAGAGTTAGAAACTATGATCATAGCCGTGTCCCCGGTAATGGACGACTTCGAGCAGCTGGACAAGGATGGACAGAAGAATCTCAACACCGTTTTGAAGAAGTAAAATTTGGCCAAGTAAATATTAGCTCTGGTGCTCATGGGTGTGTCCCATGGTGCCACTCTTTGAAAAGAAAACTCTTTTTCAAAAGTGTTAGGGAAAAACTTGCTTTCTGCAAATAGCCTAAACTCCACTCAGCCAAATATGCATGTAGTATTAGTCTTGCCATTTATATCCACCATGGTGTTACTTGCCAATACATTAAATTGTATTGACTCCCTTGTGGCTGCATATTCCATATTGCAGATGAATCTGAAGACGAGTGAGGTTTCGTTAAGGATCTCGAGTCTATCACCAACATGTTTTCCCTGTGGCGCATGAAGAAGATGAGGCTCAATGTTGTACTATGCTTTCCGCTGTAATTCTGTTTTCTGCTAGTCTTCTGAGACTATGCAAGTTGTAATCATATTTTGTAAAGATTGGATCATGCGATGTAATAGATTTTGACGCATTTGCATGATATTTCATTTTGAACTGTGGTGCTAGCAATTGATCCAGGGACTAGCACAGTAACACAGGGTTGTTACATTATTTAAATGTGGGAACTCTACAATGTCCTATGAGAACTGGAACACATCCTCTTTCCCGTGGGGTGACTTTGAAGAAGTCACTTTGGCTCCTTCCTCTTCTACCAATCGTGGCAAGCCTCCTATGACTGAGGAAGAGGAGCAAACTGAAGAAGAAGATAATGAAGAGGAGTATGAAGAAGAGGGTGATGATGATGACTAGGGTGATGGCATAGACAAGAATGATGATGGAGATGACGAGGGTTATTAGGAGGATGATTGATCCTTTGGAGTTCGTGTAGTTGCTCTTTGCCCTTTTTGGTGTCTTGATGTGTAACACCCGGGGGTTTCCCCAATTAGAACTTGTGTGTTTGTTTTTCATTTTCGCATCATCATGCATCATGCCATCATGTCATTAACTCACCCAATATTTAATTGATTGGAAATCTTAAATCTTCATAAAAATCAAAGTTGAGTTTGTGGCCTCAAAAATTATTTTCAATAGTGCAAAAACAATCTCTGGAAATTAATAAAAGAAACAAAAAAAAGGTAGAGTGAGAGAGAGAGAGAGCAGCCCACCCAAACCAGCCCCTCTCCTCTCTCCCTTCTAGCCCACCACCTAGCCCAGCCCGTACCTGTCCAAAGCAGCCCACCTAGCCCACCTCCTCCTTCTTCTCCGTACGACAGAGGGATCACGAGGAGGGCGTGACCCTCCCTGTCGCTTTCCCCTCCATGGACCCCCCTCCACCTGCTCCCCCTCCCCTATACCTACCCCTCTCCTGCCCGAACCCTAACCCTCCTCTCTCCTTCCTCCCTCGCGCCGCCACCTTCTCCCTTCCCCTCCTTCCTCCACTTCTGAATTTCTGTCACGCCTCCGTGGCCGACAATTGCCGCCCATGGCGTCGTGGCTGTGCTCGCCTTCGCGGTACCTTCTTCTCGGGAACGGAAAGGTGGCACCACCCTCTTCGTCCTCGCCGGGAATCGGGGCCGGAGATGCCCCGAGCTGTCCCCGCCGTGCATGTCTTCCTCCCGGGCGCGCAGCGATCGCCGTCGCCATCACCGGCCATCTCCTCCGTCCACGGACCAAACGACTCCTCCAGCCCCCCTCTCGGTGAGCCTCCACCTCCGGGACGCGTTCCCCTACCCCCTCCCTTTGCTCTGCATGCTTGCCATCGAGCAGCATGATCTGCTGTGCGTCAGATCGCCGCGAATACTTGTGCTGTGCCACAGTCCCGTGCAGTTTCAGTTTCGTCAGAGATAGGATCGCGGTAGACCACATCAAAAGGCAGTCCACCCCTGTTCTAACACCAACCGAGCCAGCAGCCTAGTGGCTTGGCGCCCTGTCCCGCACGCTGGAAGCCCCGAGTTCGAATCCCCCCTTAGGCACATAGCCACCTCTTTTTCGGCCTTTTTTTCTTTTATTTCCCGAATCCAGAAAAACAGATCTGAGCCTTTATTTGTAAAATCCATAACAAATTGAAAAATGCTCCAATTTCAATGATTCAAGTTTCTGTGGATTCAGAATCTTGTGCTCTTTCTATTAGTCACAAAGTTGCAACATGTTCCTGTAATAAATTTTGCACTAAATAATTAAATACAAAAAATGCAATAAAAATTTGAAACTTTGGGAATTCATAACTTGAGTTCTGTTCATCCAATTTGAGCAAACTTGGGCTCTAAAAATTTGTCTTAACAAACTCTACATATTGGTATTTTATTTGGTCATAATTGAATTAAATTTGAACATGTTTCCTTCTGTTTACTAAAAAGGGCAGAATAAAAATGCTTATGAAAAATTGCATAATAAATTCAGTAATAACCCAAAAATTATGTTTAATAGCTCAAAATGTTCAGTGAAACATTTTATACATGTTTTCAACCTTTTCAATACAATTTGTTTACTGTTTTTCCTAATTAAAATTGGTGCAATAATTCAATGCTTTAATTAAACCTTTTAAATTGCAAAATTCATAACTTGGGCAATTCAAATCCAATTCCAACATGTAAAATATGTTTTCCATCCCATTTTTCATGAACTTTGCAAATATCAACTTTGTTTTCTATTTTGAATAAATTAAATTGCTGAAAACAACTATTTCTTAATTAATGCATTTAAAATTGTCAATTTAATAACTTGCTCATCTAAAATCCAAATTCAACAAATGAAATATGTATTCCATCTAAAATTTTGTGTTCTTTCCAAATATAAATTTGGTTATCTGTTTTGAGCATTTAAAATTGGTGAAAACAACAAATGTTTGTTTAAATCATTTAAAATGCCAAAGTTCATAACTTAACAAATAAAATTCCAAACTTGGTAAACAACATATCAAACTGAAGCTATTGTTGTTTTCTTATTGTTTTCATCATCCATGCATCATTCTAATCAACTTTCACATGATGGTTATTTGTAGATCATTTAATTCAACATTAATTCATGGGCTTTTCCATTTGCAATCCAAATTGCATATGGGCCCATTTAAATATGTTTACCATGTCAACTGGTTTACTTTGATGCATCAGTTAATTGTCATGCATATAAAATAGGATCATGCTGGATCTTTTGCCGTAGAAGTAATTGTTGCATCCGGTGTTTGTTCTAGTTCGTTGCTTCTTCGCGGATAGGACGTTGAGATGATGTGAGCAACGACAAGTTCTGTGGGTGTACCTCTACTTGCTGGATTCCAGGCAAGTATACTCACTTGCTACCTATGGATGCCTTTCATCACTTGTTACCGATTCTTCCCGTTGCCTTTATTCTAGCCTTATGATTCGATGCTTGTGTCTCGATACTATCATATGTTTACCTTGCAACCATGATATAGCCTTCCTTCCACTTCCTATTAACTGTTGTTTGTTTACCCCGTTGGCCTTCGTGTCGTAGTTGTATGCTTAGTGTTGTTTGCGCTCAAGTCTTGTTGTCCGTCTTATCACCTGTTTAGTTTGATAGTTAGGTTTCAATTCAATCAACAACATGATAATGTTTTGGCTACTAATAATTTGATGATAAGGCACCGGCAGGAGGCCCGGCGTGGTTTTGAGGCCTGCTAGTGTCGACCTTAATTAGGAAAAGGGTCTTGTCCTCCGATCCATGATGAGCGCACTAACCGCATGTGGGAAGCGAGTATGGGCGCCCCCGCAATTCTGATTCGATTTTCATCTCGTCCAAATCGCCACACTTAGTTCGGGCTTTCCATTTGATGCATGCATATGCAGGTGCGAGCCCTTGGCGCCAGGGTGGAACTTTTGTAGTCGGCATTTAGGGCGGCGTGGTCTTCCAGTGCTATGAGGGTCCCCCTTTTCTTCGTGGGGGCTCGATTAGCCGCGCACGCACAGCACATGGTTCTTTGGGCTTGATGCGAAGCAGAGTTGGGTTGTGTTGAGTGGCCTGCTTGGTGGGTTTGCTCCCCGCCTGGCGGGTCATTCTTACGTGTACGGCCAAATTGGTGCATCCCTGCAGGGTTAAATCTTCTCGAGAAGCCGTGTTGTCCGCGGTTATGGATGACTTGGTGAAAGTGCTGGCTAACAAGTACTCAGACAACTTACACTTAACGATGATAACTTGACTAGTAATATAGATTACCTCCACCATAAAACTGAATGTCACCTTAATCAACCGTGTGAGTTTCCTTGGGTTGCTTCCTTAGTAGGGGGTAACATTGGATGGGTATTGTTTGGTGAGTAGTTGTAGTTGGTTCTGATACGCTATCTTATCCCTTTCTGTTAGCCGGATGTTGTAGCGCGTCTCTGTAGTTAGTTAGTGCAGCCCGCTGCCGTTTCTTTGCAATAATCCCTTTTCTTTCTGTTGTACCCAAAGTATTTGTATCTTGTGATGATTGGTTACGCTGGTATCTTGTGAGTATGGGTTATCCACTTGCCAGTACTTAACCGTACTGACCCACGAATCCTTTTCGTGGCTGCATATTCCACATTGCAGTCAACAGGTTTAAAGTCTGACGACGTTAGCTTGGGAATCCCTCCGGCTTGGCCTGGGCAGGGATTGGACGCCATCGGTTATCTTCAGGACTCTTAGTCCAATTTGTATCTTGTCCGTAGTCGGACACTATGTTGTTTCTCCCGCTGTCATTTGGATCTTTGTATTGTATCAGTTGTATCCTTGACTCGTTTGAGTCGTCTTGTATATACCTCCTCTGTTGTTGTTGTGGATTATTCGTGAACTGTTGTAATGTTATCACAAGTGGCAACCCGGAATCGGTTATTATGTGGATTTTGGCGGGAATGCTGAAATCTGCATAGTGCCCGATCTCGGGGCGTCACATGATGCCAAAGGGGGAGAAGTAGCTATAGACTTCTTGAGATTTGAAAGGGTTGCTTTTTTTTCATTTGCCTCGGAACACAAGTCTTTGGACTTGATTTGCTTTTATGGCTTGTGTTCCCTTTATCCTAGTTGATTTTGTTTTATTACCTAGCTGACCTTAAATCTATGTGTGGTGAGACTATGTTGGTGAAGCTTCCTATTATTGTGCTTAATGTTGCTTTACTTACCTTACCTATTCATGCATTTATATTGTTCATTAGTTGTTGTGCTTATGGGCATTGTTTGTAAAACATAGGGGAGCTCATGACTTGTTGTTCGAGAGCCCGTCTATTTTTAAAAACATAGCCTAGCTGTGATATTAATTGCTAATATGTGTGTTGTCATAAAACACCAAAAAGGGGGAGACTGAAAGTGCAAATGCACCTAAATCATCTTGTTTTGGATGTTTATTAACAACATATGTGTTCTCTTAAGTGTGTTGATGTATTTCAGGTATTCAAACATTTTACAAATGGTTTTGTGAGAACAAAAAAGGGAAAAGGAATCTCCATGGGTAACTTGCTGGAATTTATTCCAGACCGGAGTCTCCGGTATGAAGGTTATCCCTGCGAGAATGGCTAAGGAAAAGGTGGTGTCTGCCACTAGACCCACTCCGGAGATTGTCGGGAGACTCTCCGGAGTCTCTAGTCTAGAAGTTTCTTCTGCGCTTCCAAGTGGTGTCAGCGACAGAAGCCTCACCGAAAAGTGTCCGGAGACTCTCTGGAGTCTCCGGTCCTCGTTTTCTTCTTCGCATCCAAGGAGGTGTCAACGGCAAAAGGCACACTGGAGATTGTCCGGAGATTCACCGGAGTCTCCGGACTAGAAGCTTTTCATCGCCGTTTGAAGCTGGTGTCTGCCACTGGACTCGGTCCGGAGTTTGTCCATAGACTTGCCGGAGTCTCTGGTCTAGAGCTGTCCGGAAACTTTTCAGGCCGGAGTCTCCGGACTTTACACCGGAGTCTCAGGTGTGACTTTTCCAGAAATGACTCCAACGGTTCTAAATTTATGAGGGGTATAAATACCCCCTCCTCTCCACCTACCTCCAGCCAGCTCGTCTAGAATAGATCTCACCATTGCTAGAGCTCACCCACCTTGATAGATCTCCCAATCCCTCCACCCAAAAGTGTTGATCTTCGGAGATTGAAGGAGAAGGCCCCAATCTATGTCTTCACCAATCGGTTTTCCATTCCCCCCTCATTTGCTTAAGGGGAACTAGTCTAGGGTTTCCTTTTGTGGAGAACCTAGACATCTTTCTACTCTTGGTGATTCTTGTGATTGTTGGGAGCCCCCAATTTGGTTGTGGGTGTGTGCCCCAAACTTGTTTGTAAAAGACTCGATTCCCGTCTCAAAGGGGATCAATAGTGGAAGGTGGACTAGGCCTTTGTGGCGGGGTTCATCAAAAATAGGGTGAGGCCTTTGTGATGTTGAGTAGGCCTTTGTGGCGAAACTCACACCCCTCCAACGAGACGTACTCCCTTAACAAGGAGGAACTTGGGAATACATCGTGTCTCTACGTGCTTCCTATCGGTTATCTCGTTCCCTTCTCCTTTACTTGTGCTTGTATTGTATTTGTTGTTGTTCTTGTCATATAGGTAAATTCACCGTAGTTGCATTATCTAGAGAATTTACCTTTGTGTCAAGCCTAATCTTGAAGAAAAATTAAAATTTGTCGTAACACCTATTCACCCCCCTCTAGGTGCCCATACTACCCGTTCACCGCGCTTTGCAGGTGATTCAATGAACTTATGGTTTTGTCTAAGTACAGATGAAATGAATCCATTTGGGGAGCAGAGCTGCAGTCACAACATTTGACCTGTGACTCTATGTATCTATACCTTCCTACTTGGTTGTGCATGAAGCGGAAGTTCATTATGATGCCAGTGCTCATCCAAGGCCCAAAGCAGCCCGGCAATGATATTGATGTGTACCTAAGGCCATTTGTTGATGAACTTTTAAAGTTATGGGACAAAGAAGGTGTCCGTGTGTGGGATGAACATAAGAAGGAGGAATTTGCCCTACGAGCATTTCTGTTCGTAACCATCAACGATTGAGCTACTCTTAGTAATATTTCTGGACATACAAACAAGGGATACAATGCATGCATGCACTGTTTAGATGAGACTGAAAGTATATATCTAGATAAATGTAAGAAAGTTGTGTACCCGGGGTATCGTCGTTTTCTTTCGCGCAAGCTTCCCTTAAGAAAAAAATGGCAAACATTTCAATGGTGAGGCAGATACCCGGGAGACGCCTATCGTCCGACCTTGTGATAATGTATTCGATATGGTGAAGGATTTGAAAGTAATCTTTGAAAATGGTCATGGAAGACAACCTGTTTCGAATGACGCTGACGGACACACACCCATGTGGAAGAAGAAATCCATATTTTGGGATCTACCCTATGGTAAAGCTGTAGATGTCCGCTCTGCAATCGACGTGATGCACCTGACAAAGAATCTTTGCGTGAATCTGCTAGATTAGACCTTCCTCTAATTGAATTAGAGCTTATTCTAATTAGGCGGAGATGATCCTCTCCCGATTATACCTAACTTCTAATTACTCTATCTCTCTCTCTCTCATGCGTTGAGAACTCCACCTTCATAGAAACATGCAACACCAAGTCGTCGATGGTGAAGCGCTGCAGAATTTGCCCCCGGCGTATATGTGCGTACTCTCAGAGGGGTAACACATGAGATCCTAAGTATGTTGGATCACAGTGCTGGATACGGGGAGTTAGCAACATTCTCACCCACAGGTATGTGCATGAGGATCTTCTACAAGCTTCATCGACACCTCTTCCGCTTCAATGGTGTTTGGTACACGATCTCGAAACTAGATCTTGGAATTTATATTCACTTGTATCAGCATAGCAAGGTCTTGGCAGTTGCGTAGTAGTTTGGTGAAAATTTTAAATTCCCGTTGCGCAACCCATCAACTATGGCCCCCAGTCCATTGTTTTACATTGACTACAACCTCTTTTACTTGATTTTCATTATTACTTGCTTCCTGATCCGTTTTACTTTCACCAATATTTTCCATACCATACATTTAATCCCTTTATTTTCGCCCAGACAGGAAGAATGACAAATTTGAAGGGAATATGCTCGAGAGGCAATAATAAAATGGTTATTATCTTATTCCTTGTTTATGATGAATGTTTATTTATCATGCTAGAATTGTATTAACCGGAAACGTTGATACATGTGTGTTTAATAAACAAACAATGGTTCCTAGTAAAGCCTCTCTTTTAACTAGCTCGTTGATTAATAGATGATCAAGGTTTCCTGATCATGAACATTGGATGTTGTTAATAATAGGGTCATGTCATTAGAAGAATGATGTGATGAACATATACTCAAAGTGAATATAGCAATGCGATCAAGTCATTAAGTTTACATTGTTCTATCAAACATATGAAGTAACTTATTCCTTAGACCATGAGAGCATGTCAATCACTGATACCGAAAGGGTGCTTTGATGTCATCAAACATCACATCATAACAGGGTGACTATAAAGGTGCTGTTAGGTATTCGTAAAGTATTAGTTGAGGATCATGGATCAAGAGTGGGATTTTTCCATCCAAAATGACGGAGAGATATACTCTGGGCCCTCTCGGTGATATCACATCAACATCGCTTGCAAGCACGTGATATGATCACAAGGATGTTATATCATGGGAACGAGAAAAGAGTACTTGTCGGTAACGATATCGAACAAGGTATGGTTGATACCAATGATCGGATCTCGGACAAGTAAAATATCGCGATACAAAGGGAATAGTTCACGACGTTGTTGGTTCACACGATCACGAGAGTCATTGTTGAATATATAGGAATCATCACGGATCTCCAGATACCGCTGTTGATTATTGATCGGAGAGGAGTCTCAATCATGTCTATCTTATTCGCGAACCGTAGGGTGACACACTTAAGGTTAGATGACGCGTTTGAGAGGATACGGAATATCGAAGAATATTTTGGGCAGCACCGAAATTGTTTCAGGGAAAATTGAAATAGTTCAAGGGGTTTTTCGTCGAATGGTTGTTAATAGAATTAACAAATGATTCGAGGTGCTATATGCAAAATTTTGTTAATAGGATTAAAAAATGCTGAAATAAAGAAATAAAAATGTTCTATTTATTTATTAAAGAAAAACTCTTGATTTTCTAAGTGGAGTTTTAAGGGAAAATGAGTGGATGTGAGTGGAGTGTCCACTCACATGATGAAGGAAGAGGTGGGGGCACACCATGGGGCTGGCCGCACCCCCCTTGGGCTGCCTCCCCCCTCTCCTATAAATAGAGGGCATGAGCTCCCTCTCTCTCACACACTTGCCCACCTCATTCCCTGTCCACCCGCTGCTCCATTCCATGGTCTCCAGCTTGGCGAAGCCCTGACCGTTGGATTCTTCACCACCACCATGCCGTCTTGCTGCTGGAGTTCCGAGGGATCCTCTACTTCCGCGTCCCGCTGGATCGAGGGAACGGAGGTCGTCATCAACCGTACATGTGACCGATCATAGAGGCACCGCCGGATTGTGGTGCACATCTTCTCGCTATAGGGATCGGTGTGAGTACGACTACGCCAACAACGAGATTTGATCTCGTAATGCTTTGTGTCTTTGACGGTATGTTTTCTCCTTAACCCTCTCTTTTCCCGTTTCACTTCATCTCCTAGATTAGATCTTGGCCTTTCGGGTGTCTTTCGCGTAGGAATTTTTTTGTTTTCTTTGCAACGACCCCTTCAGTGGTATCAGAGTCGGATCTATGCGTACATGTTTTGTACGGGTAGAACACATAGGTGTATGTGGGCGTTGATGATCATGTTATTACCTCCTTGATTATTTTATGATCTTAGTGGCATAGTGGGATGAAGCGGCCCGGACTAACCTTACATGTCCACGTACATGAGACTTGTTCCACAACTGACATGCAACTTGTATTGCATAAGTGGCTTGCGGATGTCTGTTTCTCCTACTATAGTTAAGATCTAATCTACGAAGGGTTGTTAAAAATGTTTATCAACGTTGTGGTTGATGTTCGTAGGTATGAACGGTTCTATCCTCGAAAGCCCTAAGCCACGTAAAATATGCAAAATATAAATTAGAAGCATCTAACTAGTTTTTTCTGGGCATGTGAATTGATATGTTCAATGTTACTAATTTGATTATGAGATGATCTCTTTTGTAAATTATTGATATACCGGAAGGTATCCATATGATTGTCTTATTATTGATGGACAATATGATTGGGGTGCCATGGTACTTGGTACCAAGCCGGTGGAATGATGAAGATCATACCATAATGCACATGATGGAGATCAAGTGCAAGGAGGACCATATCATATCACGTTATCCTTTCATGTGATGTCTGTGATGTTAATCCTTTTATGCATCTTGTTTTGCTTAGATAGCAACGGTAGCATTATAAGATGATCCCTCTCACTTAATATCAAGATAATAATGTGTTCTTCCTTAAGTATGCACCATTAAGAAAGTTCGTCGTTTCGAGACACCACGTGATGATCGGGTGTGACAGACTCAACGTTCGTATACAACGGGTGTTTTCAAGCCTAGCATGTACAGACATGGACTTGAAACACACGCAATACTACGGTTCTACTTGGCGAGCCTAGCATGTACAGACATGGCCTCGGAACACGTAACCGAAAGGTAAAGCATGAGTCATATGGATGATATGATGAACATGTCGATGTTCGCCTTTGAAGCTACATCATCTCACGTGATGATCGGTTTTGGTGTAGTGAATTTGGTTCGTGTAATCACTAAAGACGACTAAGAGGGATGTTGTTTTTGAGTGGAGGTTCATGGTATAATTTTTGAATTAACTTGAACTTATTTGTCATGAAGAACCGATCAAAGTGAATTTGCACAAATTGTAGTATTCATTCGCATCCACAAAACTACCTTACACTTAGATTGTTGATTGAGATATAACTGTTATGATCTGGTAAAAATCATTTAAGATTGGTACCGTATTAGTGAAATTTAAAATTGAGTCCTATTGTAGATTTTTAGTATTTCCTACCTAGCTCCATATGGTTAATGATTGATTGATCTAAAGAGCAACCAATTCCTACTTAGAAACTAGAGTCATGGTTACTTCCATATTACTTTATCTTCAAAAGAATGTTTTGTTGATCAAGGTGATTTTGGAACTGAAAAGAGTTGTTTTTAGAAACAATCAAGTGAAAGATATATTGATATCTAGAAACTTATTTGTAGCAACATGACCGAGTAAAATTTAGCGTGACAATGTTTTCTTATATTATCTGAATATATGCAATGATTGAAGACGCTAGGCGTTTGAATATTCCAAAAAGTTGGGCGCTAAAAATTATCCTCTAAATTCCTTCCTTCGAGCTATAGTAGCTTAATCATAAAATTGTTATGATGGGATGGATTAAAAGTATAGGTAAAATCGTTTACCTTACTTGTAGATTGCTAAGAGTGGAATCTAGAAGAATACTATTAATATGGTGATATTAGTAGAACAATCAAACTCAAAGTATGACTCAACGGGTGATAGTATATGACTAACACGCCAAAGAAAATGAGCTAGTACGACTAGCATTGTTCGATGTTGAATGATTCTTCTGTAAAGGAAAGGGAATATTGAAAATAGAATTACAAAAAGATATATGGAAGAAAAATAAGATACCTCGAAAAGTCCAGCTCAGGAGTATATGCTTGATATAAAAGTTATAGATGTATTACTAGTTAACAAAGTATTTTTGGGTATTTTGATACCACATTGGTTGGTATGAGTTGTAATACAAATCAACACAATGCAAGAAATACAAGGGCCTAAAAGGAACTAGTAATAGATGTGGAATCGATTATGACAAGAACAGAAATAAAGTGTTATTGTGTTCATTGTCGTATCGAACCAAACATTCAAGATTTATTTTAAGAACTTAATAAGCTGTTATTTTGTTCTGGTCTTTTGTGAGAACAAATGATATTGTTCAAACTATGACCATATTCCATAATTGATGGATATGTTAATATAAATCATGTTGGTAAAGTAAACATCTATAAAACTAAATGCTAAATGTTGCAAGACGTAAAAGAGTTTCACTTAAATTGTGACACCACCATTTTAGTTCATACCGGAAAGGAAAATATGAAGGAGCTCCATATTGATGGACTTCCGGAGTCATTTTGTTTTGAATAAATTGACGCTTGTGAGACCTCTTCCAAAACATGACTATAATTCCGTTCATAGGCAAAACTAGAATGGACGACTAATTTAATGGAGATTATACATATTGATGTATATAGTCCATTATGTGTAGTCATGTATGGTGGATTAATTTTTCCTTCATAAAATTATGTCGATGATTTGAGTAGATATGTGAGTATATCTATTTAAAGAGAACAGAGTTTGACTTTTTGAATTGGTTCAAATGGTTGTTAATATGAAGTAAAAATCAATGTAACAAGATAATCAAGTATTTATGATTGGATCATAAAGGATAAAGTTTGAGTTACAAGTTTAGCAAAACATCTGAGAAGTTGCAGAATTATTCTACAACTTAGACTTCTCGAATACCCCGCATTAGGTTGGAGTGTTCAAGAGACAAAATCAAACCTTGTTGGACATGGTAAGATTAATAAAATTTCCATTATAATTTTGTAGTTTATACATTAAGGACAACAGCTTTTTCAATGAAAAGAGCACCATCATGATCCGTTGAAATTGACAACATATAAGATATGGTTTGGGTAGTGACCCGAATTGTCATTTTGTTATGTTTTGGTATGCATAGCATGTGTAAAATGTTTACAACCAAAATAGGATAAATATATGTTTATAAGGTTATCCCAAACGAATCCATTGGGTATTTCTCCTATCACCGACCAAAGACAAATGTTGTTTGTCAGAAAGGGTTGATTTCTCGAGAAAGTAGTTCTTGCGAAATAAGTGAGTGGCAGGACAGTACAAACTCAACGAGATTAGAGAATATTTGTTACCATGTCAAGAGTAGCGCAGCACTGGAAGTTTTTCCAGGGTTTCCTATTTTGACTAAGTAAAAGACACTACATGTGATTGTAGATACTTCGAATGATTTTGCGAACTGAACCACAAAAGTCCTTAAACTTTGTACTTAGACCAACTTATGGTTTAAGTGTAAAGTGTTTTTTGACAACAAAAGGACTTGGACCTTATAAAGGAAGCAAATGATGGGTCCTGACTTCGTAAAATTGACTATGAGTCATTATATCCGCCATAGTATCCTTGTATGAATATCGAGTATGTGACTTGGTAGTCCTTTTGATAGGCTTGATGCCTAACGATAGCAAAAGGGTCTATATAGCAACAAAGACATGGATTTTAACATCCTTTGAAAGTTGTACTTATCGAGAAGTTGTTTTCGACGAAGTTCAAAGAGTTGACTACTACAAGATTTTGATCTTCCGTAGTGATGCTTAGTCTTTGCGGATAGTTCTAGCAAAGTTACATATTATGATGTGGATGTTGAATAACAAAACCAACTCTCCTCTCGAGGAAGTTTGATCAAGGATGTGTACTTGACACAGTCTGAGAGTTTTGTAAAATTCAAAAGGTTGCTAGAAAGGTATGCACACTTAAATGGTTGATTAGAGCATAACAAAGTTGAAATCTTTACCTTAATGAAGTTATCAAAAGAGTTTGATTCCATCATGTACGATAAAGATGCTTGTAGAGTTACAAGAAATTAAGTGGGAGCGATATGATATATTTCCAATACATTATGTAGATGGCATATGGTTGATTGGAAAATATATATTTTAAATTAACACGGTTAAGAATTTCTTATTGATGAAAGGCTTAGAAGATATTGGGCATCGATATCTATAATAGATGGATTGAAGCGCCTGGTATGATTAATGCCAAATTACATAGATAAAATATTGAAGTAAGTCAATATCGAAATGACAACAAAGAGTTCTTGTCACATAAAAAATAATTAAGCAAGATTCAAGTGTTTTGACACATGATGAGCATCATTGAAATTGAGATTTCTAAGTCATGTTTCCATGCTATGTACACAATCAGATGAGTCCTATGCTATAAAAATGTTATAGCAGGATAATTCATATGATGATTAGACAACAGTGGGAGAGATCCTTATGTCATTTTAGAAATGCTAAGGATATGTTTTCCTATATAGTAATGACAGAATATTAGTTGTAATATGTTACACTAATAGTCTTGTCATATATTCAAATAAATTTATCTCAATTAAAATACGTGATGAAGGGTAGCACAATAGGCTGGAAGAAAGTTCCATGCTGGATTTTAAAGAGTTTCAAAATTAAAATATTGTGACAGATACTACAACAAATGCTAAAGTATATCGTTGTGTTGATAACTGATATTAAGCGTATTTTGTGTCAAGGAGTTATTTATCGAACTTGGTGAATTTCCAAGAATGCTGACACTATGAAGCTACATTTTCACAATGTTAGTGACACTAGTTTAAGCTGAGGAATTAAGGTTTCACCGGTTGACCAAATATATACAAAGCCATCTCATTAGAGAATGAGTGATGCGTGTAGACGCAAAGAACATGCAAATACAATAGGACTTGAACGGTTCAGATCTTTTTGATGATGTTTACCACATGCGAAGCATGGTAATAACACTGGAACGCCATATGTGTTAAGTGCTTACAGACTAGATTATTGACTCTAGTGCAAGTGGGAGACTGAAGGGAATATGCCCGAGAGGCAATAATAAAATGGTTATTATCTTATTTCTTGTTTATGATGAATTTTTATTTATCATGCTAGAATTGTATTAACCGGAAACGTTGATACATGTGTGTTTAATAAACAAACAATGGTTCCTAGTAAAGCCTCTCTTTTAACTAGCTCGTTGATTAATAGATGATCAAGGTTTCCCGATCATGAACATTGGATGTTGTTAATAACGGGGTCATGTCATTAGAAGAATGATGTGATGAACATATACCCAAAGTGAATATAGCAATGCGATCAAGTAATTAAGTCTACATTGTTATATCAAACATATGAAGTAACTTATTCCTTAGACCATGAGATCATGTCAATCACTGATACCGGAAGGGTGCTTTGATGTCATCAAACGTCACATCGTAATAGGGTGACTATAAATGTACCGTTAGGAATTCGGAAAGTATTAGTTGAGGACCATGGATCAAGAGTGGGATTTTTCCATCCAAAATGATGGAGAGATATACTCTGGGCGCTCTCGGTGATATCACATCAACCCCGCTTGCAAGCACGTGATATGATCACAAGGATGTTATATCATGGGAACGAGAAAAGAGTACTTGTCGGTAACGAGATCGAACAAGGTATGGTTGATACCAATGATCGGATCTCGGACAAGTAAAATATCGCGAGACAAAAGGAATAGTTCACGACGTTGTTGGTTCACACGCTCACGAGAGTCATCGTTGAATATATAGGAATCATCACGGATCTCCAGATCCCGCTGTTGATTATTGATCGGAGAGGAGTCTCGATCATGTCTATCTTATTCGCGAACCGTAGGGTGACACACTTAAGGTTTGATGACGCGTTTGAGAGGATACGGAATATCGAAGAATATTTTGGGCAGCACCGAAATTGTTTCGGGGAAAATTGAAATAGTTCAAGGGGTTTTTCGTCGAATGGTGGTTAATAGAATTAACAAATGATTCGAGGTGCTATATGCAAAAGTTTGTTAATAGAATTAACAAATGCTGAAATAAAGAAATAAAAATGTTTTATTTATTTATTAAAGAAAAACTCTTGATTTTCTAAGTGGAGTTTTAAGGGAAAAGGAGTGGATGTGAGTGGAGTGTCCACTTACATGATGAAGGAAGAGGTGGGGGCACACCATGGGGCTGGCCGCACCCCCCTTGGGCTGCCTCCCCCCTCTCCTATAAATAGAGGGCATGAGCACCCTCTCTCTCACACACTTGCCCACCTCATTCCCTCTCCACCCACTGCTCCATTCCATGGTCTCCGGCTTGGCGAAGCCCTGACCGTGAGATTCTTCACCACCACCACGCCGTCGTGCTGCTGGAGTTCCTGTCACACCCCAGTTTTTGGATTCTTGTACTGTGCTTAAGAAGACAAAAATTAGGGCCAACATTTTTTTTATATAACAACATGATTGTTTGAACTAACATGTGTTTATGATCTTAATCATATTTGCAACACAAGTTTTGTTTCTTGAATAAAACCAATACCAAATTTTCCTGAAAACAAATTCTATTATTTTTCCTGATAATTTTCCCTGATGTTACTTGAGTGGATTTTTATTCCAAGACTTGGATTATTCTTGTTTTCATCTTAAATTAAACTATTACCTTTGTTGGATCCAAGAAAACAAAGTTTCAGAATGATTTATGGAAGTTTTCTTTTAAGTTTTCTATAGAAAACAATTCCTAAAAATATACCCAAGTACCTGTTTTCTACCCTTGGTTTCACTAGGCTATAAAATGTTATTTTATGTTTTCTTGACTTTTAATTGATCCTTGTTATATGTACTACAAACCTATAAGATTAGTTGTAATTTTGGATAAATAAAAATTATCTTTTGCTTGTTGTTTTTGTAATGATGGAGGGATGATAACCCGGTAGGCTAACGCCAAGGTGTAACCCGGCCCAAAGGGAACCGCGCAAGACCCGGCTCAAGGAAGGGGAGTTTCTAGAAGGCCCAAGAAGTAGTGTAGGCCTCGTGACCCGGCTTTTGGGGTTACTATTAGGAAACTTAGGGTTTGTATGCGGTTACTGGGTAGGATTCCGGGTGTGTCTTGGATAGGAAGCCAGGGGGCCGGGTAAGATATAAACCGGCTCCTAGGGTTAGAAAAAGAGAGCTTCACCAGATATTCGAGTATCCCTGTAATACGAGAGTCGATATTATAACCCTAGATCGGAGACTCGGCGACTTGATTGCCAGTGCTGCGAGATCGATTGATAGCATGATTTTCCCTGAGCTAACCCTCTCCCAAACACCAGAGTCGAAATACCCCAAGATAAGTTACCCCTGGTAACGTCTGCCGTGATTATCCCACGACAGTTGGCGCCCACCGTGGGGCCTACGTCCAAAGGTGTTTACATCATGGGAGAAGCTCGGGAAAGCATGAAGAACCTCGTCATTGGCGAGATCTACACCAACCCTGAAGGAAAGAAGATGGTGGACGACTTTGGCTGGGGGCCAGAGTCGGATCAGCTAGAAATCGGATCCGTCGTCACAATCGGCCGGGTCAACGTCTTCATCGGCATGGTACGTGCGTCCGGTTCTATTCCTGATGATGTTGAATGTGATTCTGTGTCAGGAGGAGCGACCTGCGTTCAGTCGGATGGGGAAGAGTCGGTCGGGACGGTCGATCCGATAGAAGAGCCCACCATGAAGAGGGAACAGCCGGAGGAGCCGGCATGGACCCCGCGTGGCTGGGTCATGAGGGAAGATGATACCAAGTCTATCCTGCACCTGCTGGAGGATCGGTACGAAGAGGATAGTTGTGATGAGGAAGAATACGAATCTGCACCAGGCATCGCGCGCCAGGTCGCGGTCTACACGGCCCCTGCACCCAATCTTAATCAGGGGGACGTGACTATGGCCGCGGTTGGAGCGGCGCGAGCGCTGGCCCAGCAACAAGATCCGGTTGATGGAAACCCGGTCATAGCCCGGGTTGACGGAGAGTCGGCTTCAGTCACCAGCCATACCCCGGAAAGCGAGTTGCGAAGAAACATGTTTGGGTTTATGGCAAACAGAACGCCAGGAGCGGGGCCTTCAAATCCGCGAAATCCGGCTCTGTTCAACAATAACCTGATCTTGGATCCTACGGTGCTAGCGACGGTGATAACCCCAGAAAACGCGGCGGCACGCGCTGCGTATCTGGATGTGGCCCGCCGTGCATTGGATCAGCAGAGGAGAGATGTGGAAGCTGAGAGACAGGGGATAGCCGCGCGCCAGCGCGAGCTGGAAGCATTGGAGAACCGGCTCCAGGTTCAGTCGACCAGGATGCACAATCAGAGATATCAGTCGAGATTACCGGCAACGGGGGGAACTATAAACCCGGCCGCACTATTTATTACACCTCAGGACCAACCAATTCCAGCTGTGAATCAGGAAACCGGACATCAGCCTGCGACAATGGGAGGACAACCGGCAAACGTACCAGCCGGGTTACCCACGTTGCAGACGGGGATTGCTGTTGGCAATACCGCACCACCACCACCGCCACGATTTCATACTACACCAGGTCACTTCAATAACCCCATGGATAACGTATATGCAGCAACATTGGCACTTGATCGCATCCCCCTAGGAGAGTCATCCCACGCAGCGGAGACCCGGCGGGCAATAGATTGCTGCGCACAACAATAGTTCAGCAGGCCAATTACCCGGATAACAGGAGCGGAATGCACGGAACACCATATGTTAGCCGGTATAATGGAAATGCCGGCAATATTCAGACAAGCTCAGCACGGCGGAGGGCAGAGCAGCAGCAAATGCCGCCTCCTCCCAGTAGACCAGCAACACCTGCAGTATCAGCAGCACAAGCTATTGTGGACAGTTCTCGAGCCAGGCGCGCAGCAGCCGGATCTGCGGTATGAGGGCCGGTAGCGGTTGCACCCCCCGCCGTACCTGCAGCAGGATCGCATGTTTCCCGAGTGAGGCCAGTACCGGCAAATTTAGCCGGGCCCAAGTGTTGTCGGACGCCATCAGAGCTGAGCCTTACCCGGATAAGTTCAAGGAGCCGGGTAAAGTGGTCAATTATGAGCCAACCATGGATCCAGAAACATGGTTGAGCAGTTATGACATGGCCATGTCGATTCGCAATGCGTCTGAGAATCTTCAAGCCAAGTTTATGTACCTGATGATGTCAGAGGGAGCAGCAAAGTTGTGGTTCAATAATCTACCCGAGAAATCCGTCAATTCATGGGGCGGGTTGAAAACTGCCTTTATCAAGCACTTTCATGGAACATGCAGAAAGTTGTTTACAATTGATGATCTAGAGCGATGTGTCCAGAAGAAAGGAGAGTCGGCACGCAGTTGGGTGCGCCGGGTTATGGAAATTCTCCACTCGTCCACTGATATCCAGCCAAAGGATGCGTTACAAGCTATGGCAAAAACATGCAATACACACCCTTGGTGCAAAAATTGACACGCATGAAGTCTAGCCGTCACACTTCAGAGGTTACGATGGGAGAGTTGATGTACGCATGCAACAAGCACGCCGCCACAGATACCACGGAAGAGGATGTCGATGATAAGAAAGCAAAAGCCAACGCGGGTAATAGTGGAAGACCCGGCAGTGGAGTCTCGCCGGGTAACAATGGAGGAAACAACGGAAACAACCAGCATAAGCGCCCATATGAAGGAAATTCCGAGTTTGTCGCCAGTACAGAAGCCGGGTTTGCAAGACCCAGAGCTGAAGGAAATTTGAACGGAGGAAACTTTAATGGAGGAAATTACCAAGGACCACCAAGGCCGGCTAACCATATAGAGGCCTTCAGGATGCCCTGTCCGCGTCATAGCAGGAACGGCAGGCCGGCTAATCATTCACTGGAGCAGTGCGTAGATTTACAAAGGTGGAAGAACGAAGAAATACAAAAGGCAATGCGGGGTGCAGGCCGGGGAGCAGGACCGGGTCCGGGTGGAAACCCGGGCAATGGCCCACCCCCGGCTAGCAACACAGGAGGTGGTAATCCGGGCAACAACCAGGGAGGCGCTGGAGGTTTCCAGGCCAACCCCAAGCAGCTAGGGCAGTACCATGTCCATACTACAGGAACTTCCAACAAAGACAGAAAGATACTTAAAAAAGCAGTAAACTCGGTTTCTTCAGCTGTCCCGAGATACTTGAGATGGTCGGATCAAGAGGTAACATGGAGCAGAAGGGATCACCCGGAAAGAATAGAGCATCTGGGTGTGTTAGCTTTAGTGTTTGCACCGCAGGTCAATGGTTATGAGTTGAAAAAGGTTCTAATGGATGGCGGAAGTAGCATCAATATCCTATATTGGGAAACTTTCTTGCGCATGGGTCTCAAGGAGTCCCGGATACAGAAAAGTTCTACAGTTTTTCATGGGATTGTGCCGGGTCACTCGGCGTGCCCTGAAGGAAAGATTACATTGGAGGTTGCTTTTGGAGAATCAAAGGATAATTTCCGAGTGGAGTGGATCACGTTCGAGGTGGTAAAGTTGCGCAGCCCCTATCACGCGCTGTTCGGAAGGCCGGCTTACGCCAAGTTCATGGCCAGGCCGTGTTACGTATACCTACAGCTAAAGATCCCGGGTCCCAAGCAAACCATCACCATACATGGGAGCCGGGTTATAGCAGCTGAGTGTGACGAAGGAGACGCGGCAATGGCAGAACGGGCTTGCAGAAAGGAAGAGCTCAAGTATTACCGGTCTCAGGTAGACCCGGATGACAGAACGGCATTGAAGAGACCGAATACGGAGGATGAGAGAGCAAAATTCAAAGCAGCACAGGATACCAAGATGGTGGCTTTTGTCGAAGGTGATCCCTCCAAGCAATTTGCTATAGGATCTAACCTAGACAGTAAGCAGGAAGAGGCACTCATTGAGTTTATTCGCGGAAATCAAGATGTTTTCGCTTGGACACCCAGCGATATGCCGGGTATCCCGACCGAGTTAGCTGAGCACAGTTTGCATGTTGATCCTAAGTCCCGGCCTGTGAAGCAGGGCCTGAGAAAATGAACGAGGAAAGGAGAAAAGCTATAGGAGCGGAGATAGCTCGGCTACTTGCTGCTGGCTTTATCATGGAGGTTTTCCACCCGGATTGGTTGGCAAATCCGGTTCTGGTGATGAAAAAGAGTAACGAGTGGAGGATGTGTATTGATTACACGAGTCTCGACAAGCATTTCCCAAAGGATCCGTTTGCTCTTGCAAGGATAGATCAGATCATAGACGTAGTGGCTGGAAGTGACCTATTATGTTTCCTGGATGCATATTCCGGGTATCATCAGATCAAGCTCAAGAAGGAAGATTGGGAGAAAACATCGTTCATAACCCCCTTTGGAGCTTTCTGTTACAAAACCATGACTTTCAGACTAAAGAACGCTGGTGCAACATACCAGCGGTGCATTCAGAAGTGTTTTGAGGATCAGATTGGACGCAATGTTCATGCCTATGTTGATGATGTGGTGAACAAAACAAGGAAGGCAGAAACGTTCATTGATGACTTAAAGGAAACATTCAGGAACCTGAGAAGATATCAGATGAAGCTTAACCCCACAAAGTGTGTATTTGGAGTTCCAGCAGGAAAACTACTCGGATTCATTGTTTCCGAGAGAGGAATCGAGGCAAACCCGGACAAGATCAAAGCTATCCAGAGTTTGAAGAAGCCGGAAAACCTGAAGCATGTTCAAAAGCTTACAGGGTGCGTAGCAGCATTAAGCCGCTTTATATCAAGGCTTCGAGAGAAGGCGATACCCTTATACCGGCTCTTGAGGAAAACCGACAAATTCGTTTGGGACCAAGAGGCGGATGAGGCGTTCGAGGCACTAAAAAAGCAATTATCTGAGGCACCGGTCTTAGCAGCGCCGGGTCCTAAGGAGCCCATGTTACTATACATTGCGGCTGGGCCCCGGGCGGTTAGCGCAGTGGTTGTTGTTGAGCGTAAAGAGGATGGAAAAGATCACCCGGTACAGAGGCCGGTTTATTACGTAAGCGAGGTACTATCGGAAGCAAAGCAGCGTTACCCACATTGGCAAAAGCTAGTTTTCGGGGTCTTTATGGCCAGCCGGAAATTGAAACCATATTTTCAGGAACACCCCATAACAGTGGTTAGCTCTATACCAATGTCGGATATTATCAGAAACTCAGATGCAACAGGTAGAATAGCCAAGTGGGCCATTGAGATGGGAGATTATCACATCAACTACGAGCCCAGGTCTGCAAATCAAATCTCAAGCTTTAGTTGATTTTATCAATGATTGGACTCACATGAGCATGCCCACAATGACACCAAGTTCCGAGTCTTGGGTCATGCACTTCTGTAACATCCCAAGTATGAAAACCATCCCCTTAGAATGTTTGTTGCATGTTTACTAAAGTACTGCATCATGTCATCATATTGGTTTCATGTTGTTTGCATTTGTTTCTTAATTGTTGCATTTGTTTTCCACTGTTTTCACAACTCAAATTCAAACCTTATTCAAACAATGGTTTCATACTTGCTCTGTTACAACATTTTGAATAAAAATCACAAATAATAACAACCAATTGGTTTCATGTTTTTGCCATAGTGATCACTTGTAAAAATGATGGTTTTTAAACCAATCATTTAATTTCCAAACACATTTAAAATTCCAAATTCAAGCATCAAACAACAACCAATTGAATCCATGCAAATTATAACACAATTTAGATCAATGGTTTATAATTTAACATAGGGGTTACCCTATTTAAAAGTTGGTTTTTATTAATGAGCATGTAATATTAAAATTCCCCAAATTTGGTTTAAATTCAAACCACAAGCAAATATTTAAACTTTTGAAAATAAAAGTTAACAACTGTTTGTAATTGGCCTAAGGAACTTCCTCTAATTTTTTTCCAAATTTTTCATTAAGTTAAACCTATCAAATTCTTCCAAATACTATTTCAGCAAAAAAAAAAGAGGAGAAATAAAAATTCAAACCATTTTGGCGCCAACAGAGGGTGGGCTGCGCCCATCCCACCTCGCTTCCCTTCCGCGCGCAGCCCAGCCTGCCACTTAAACGAAGAAAACGCTTCGTTTTTTTCCCTCGATCTAATCCTTCTTCCCGCAGTACGGCGGCCATCGGAGGCATCCACGGCGGCATCGACGACCACCCGACGGCGATCCGAGCTCCTACGGCCCTATAAACACCCCTGGACCCTCTCTGCTGCACCCTAGCCCTAGGTTTTCCTCCTCCCCTCGCTAGCGCCGCCGCTCACCCTCTCGCTGCCCGAGCTCCCCTCTCTGCAACTCCCTCCGGCGACCACCGCTCTGAAAATCGACGATGAACGCCTCCGTCGCCGCCCGATTCCCCGCTGGCTAACCTGAAACCGAAACCCCTCTCTCTCCGCGTCCGTTTAAACACCAGAGCAGCCCCGGTGACCCCCTGGATCTTCCCCGCCATCCTCGTCCACGCCGCGGACGCCGCCGTGTGCCCGAGCTCTGCAACCGCGACGAACTCCCGGTGAGCCACCGTGCTACCTCTCTCCCATCTCTCCCTCTGTTGCACCACCACGGTACCGTGCACGTCCACCACCCCACTGCACCCCAGCAGATCGAGCACGGCCGCGTTATTCTCCCCGCCGGCGAGCAGCGTTGCTTCTGTCAGTCGCGGATGGAATCGTTCGTCAGAAAAGTGCAGTTAGCCAACGAGGAATGTTAACCTGTCCACGAAACTGAACCTGTCAAACGACTGAAACCAGCGCACTGGTTGCGCTGTTCTGTTCCTTGCGCGCGGTCGTGGGATCGATCCCCCGCGGCCGCAGATAAAAACCACCTTTTTTTCCCGCAGCGGAGTGGCAGGGCCCACCTGTAAGCCACCGTGCCTGCCACGCGCGCGTCGCACGCCACGCTGGCCCCCAGGCCCACGCTGCAGTGGCTTGGGCTGGCTAGCTGTGTGTAACAAAAGTTTCTGCGTTTTTCTGTTTTCAAAAATAGAACCTTTTAATTACAGATTAGTCCTAAATCTTAATTGGTTAATAACTTTTAATATATAACTCTAAAAAATAAAAGTTAAATATGTTTATTGTTCTAAATTTAATTATCTATCCATCTATGCCACTTGTGTACTGTTTTGAATTTTCAAAATGCAATTCAAATTTGAATTCAAATAATTCAAATGCAAATTTCTAAATTCAATAACTAATTCATACCTAATCCAATAAATGCAAATAAAATATGTTTTCCATGCTATTTTGAATAACCTTTTCAAATATAAATTTTGTTTCATGGTTTGAATAATTTAAATTGCCTAAATAATTTAATACTTGTTTAATTCATTTAAATTTGATAAAATCATAACTTGCTCAATATAAAATATTTTTGAACATGCAAAATATGTTTTCAAACCACCAAAGTATGAACTTTTCAAATATGAGTTTGAAATTATGCTTTGAGCAAATAAAAATTCAAATAAAATTCATGCTTGTTTAAATTCATTTAAAACTTGTTTAATTTTGTTTAAGTCCTAATAAATTCATCCTAATGCCTTTTTCAATTTTTGAAACATGTAATCCACCCAAAATTTCATGATATTTTCAAATATGAAATTAGTTATTTGTTTTGAACAATTTAAATGGTTGAAAATAACAAATACTTGTGTGTCACCTTTAAGGCACCCAAAAATTCCCTAAATTAATAATAAAATTCTAAATTGCTACACCCTATTTTAAATTGGTTCTAATGTTGTTATTTTGCTGTTTCCCTTTTGCATGCATCAAACTAAACCACTAGCACCTGTTGATTAGTTGGAAAACAAATAATCTAACCAAAAAAATCCATGGGCTTTTCATATGCAACTCAAAATTGCATATGTGTCCATTTAAATTGTGCTATCATATCAAATAGTTTATTTTGATGCATCCATTAACTTGACATGCATCATCCTATGATTGTGCACTATGCCATGATGTTGATTGTTTAATTCTTCCTGTATTGTTTGTTTGCTTCTTTTCGGATAGACGACGACGTTGATACCGACGATCTTTACGACACCCCTTCTGAGGATCTAGCTCAGTACCCGGCTACTGGGTTTGCAGGAAAGTTATCACTCACATGAACCATTGTGTTCCTTTCAACATTGGTTACCGATACTTCCCGTTGTCTATATTTGCTAGCCCTATGTATCGTTGCTTCTGTTACGAACCTATCACATGATACCCTAAACCCTGATATTGCCACACCTCCAGTCCTAAAACCCCGTTGCTTGGGCCCGTGTCTTACTAGCATGCTTAGGGTTGTTTTGCTTGAGTCTGTTACCAGTTACTTTCTGTTACTATATTCTGTTATATTCTGGGGCTCGATGTTAAACAACAACTTGTTATTTTGAGGTAATAATAATTTGCTGATAAGGCACCGGCAGGAGGCCCGGCGTGGTTTTGAGGCCTGCTAGTGTCGACCCTAATAGGAAAAGGGTCTTGTCTACTGATCCATGATGAGCGCACTATCCGCATGTGGGAAGCGTGTATGGGCGCCCCCCTCAATTTAATTCGATTCGCATCTCGTCCAAATCACCACACTTAGTTCGGGCTTTCCATTTGATGCACGCATATGCAGGTACGAACCCGAGGCCAGGGTGGAACTTTTGTAGTCGGCATTTAGGGCGGCGTGGTCTTCCAGTGCTATGAGGGTCATCCTTTTCTTCGGGGGGCTCGATTAGCCGCGCACGCACAGCACGTGGTGCTTTGGGCTTGATGCGAAGAAGAGTTGAGTTGTGTTGAGTGCCCCGCTTGGTGGGAAAGGCCTTCCCATCTGGCGGGTTATTCTTACGTGTACGGCCAAATTGGTGCACCCCTACAGGGATAAATCTTCTCGAGAAGCCGTGTTTTCCGCGGTTATGGTTAACTTGGTGAAAGTACTGGCTAACAAGTACTCAGAACAACTTACACCTAACTAATGATAACTTGACTAGTAATAGGCTTATTGACACAACACCTTGATCCATCATTAATTCAACTGTGTGAGTTATCCTCGGATTGCTTCTTTGGATAAGGGGCGAGATCCAGGATGGGTTTGTTTGGTGGTTAGCTATAGTTGGTTACGATACGCTATCTTATCTCTTTCTGTTACACCGGAAGTTGTAGTATGTTCTGTAGTTGGTTAGGGCAGCCAGTTGCAGCATCTTTTATACCCTTTTCTTCCGTTGATCCCAAGGCCTCTGTTCTTGGTGTTGACGGGCTACACTTTGGTGAACTGTGAGTCTTGCTTGCCAGTACGTTTATGTACTGACCCCTTTGGGGCTGTGGTTTCCGCAGACTACGCTTACGAGGATCCAGGTGACGGCTACTACGTGGAGTTTGACGAGGCTGCTGACGAGTAGTTAGCGGACCCGGGCAGGATCCGAGACATCATGGATGGGCTCCGTTTTCTTTTCATTCCCGGCTTCTTAAGCCTATTTGGATTTGTCTTTACTCACACCCTTTGAATGCTTCCGCTGAGTTGTAATGATGTTATGTTGGGACATGTGTCCTCTGGATGATTGTATTTGCTATTCTCTGCCCTAGTGAGGGCCAGTTGCAACTTGTTTCAATCTTTTGTGTCTTAGAGATATGTTATGTTATCATCTTGTTCAAAGCCGTTGACGTACCATGTGTGTATGGTATGAAGTATGTCAATGGTAGCGTCCTGATTTCTACGGGATAGTTTACATCGACGGTGAATAGTAAAAGATTGGTTGTCACACATAAGTGTTGGCCTACTCGTAAGAGCTGCGGGTGCCGGTAAGCCCCGTAATCCAATCAAAATACTGTTCAGTTCGTACGGTGAGTATCCTCTAGAAGTCCGGGTGCGACAAATGGTATCAGAGCCTGTCTGCCTGTAGGATCCCTTTTTACTGGTCGCAGTTGAGTCTAGAAACTATTTTGTAGCTATATAGGAAAAATGAAACGTGAGGGTAGGAATTCTGCCATTTTTCTTCTTTCCCCACCCACCCACCCTTTTCTGGTAAGGAAGTGCAACGTTGTTTTCCCTTCTCACCTAAACTTCCAAGTTAGGATTTCACGTATCCTGGTTTCTCAAGGATAGTTATATCTACTAGACCATAGGAATGGAGGTGGTTGTAACATGATTTATCATGTTGCCTACTCATGATTGAGAACGGAGGCGTGTAAGACCCGGAAGCAAATCCTCTATCCCTTAAGCAGTAGATATTGATCCTTTAGAAGCCCGGATGGGTTTTTCCGTAGTACCTCAGGAGTTTTGGTCTCGTGTTTCCCGTTGTTGCTTCGATATCCTGTTCTTCTCACCATCCTTTTCGTCCGTTGAACCTTTGTTGTTGCTTTCCACTTCAGTTCTCTACCGGCGTCTAATCAAAACTTCCCCGATCATCTGCAGATGGATCTCAGGTTCTTCCCGCAGGTGGTTCGGATGACTCATTGCGAGAGCACCGCCGGTTATCCGGAGATGCTGAGAGACATGGTCACTTATCTGGGGTTCCATTGGGCACCAGAGTACCAGGTCTACGAGCAGCAGCGAGAGTTTGACCAGACCTACTACCAGGCTATCGTCTACATTCTGTCAGATGATGGCAGGAGCGTTGTCCACCGCTACGAGGCAGTAGGTTCCACAGTGGATATGGCCGTGCAGCAGGCAGCTTACGTGAGTCTCACCGTCCTCCGTGCTGACTACTGGGGGTTTGACGATTCTATCTATCGCCACATCCCCCGTGGTTACATCACGTCAGCGGGAGCTCACTTCACCCTCTACGACAACCTGGATGTCTACGAGCATGATAACACCAGGCTGCACACCACCGCTCAGTTTGTGAGGCACAGTTACGCTATTGCCACCACACTTTCTCAGGAGTTGGCCTCAGTCAGGGAGCAGCTCTATCTTGCTTTGACTCGTCTGGCTACGTACACCACAGACTTTGTTGGAGATGAGCGCTTTGCACGTTTCCATCAGACAGTTGGACGTAGTTTGCCAGATGCTGGAGGTTACGAGCCGATCAGAGGTCCACTCCTCAACCTCGGAGCTGGTTACACTGGGATTCCACGCTTTGGAGCACAGGGAGACGACGCTTTCTACTTCACCACACCGAGAGTCCCTCTCAGAGCAGTCCCGCTCTACGTGGATCGTCGTTCTACCTACTTCCGTGGGATTCCTCCTCACCGTATCTCTCGTCGTACTACTCACCGCCGTCCTGCGTGATGAGCATGGGAGTACCGATGTATCCATTCATAGCTATGTTTAGTTATCCTTTGGCTTTCGAACCATGTATTGGTCTGTTGGATATTCTGATGTATTTGAACATGTGATGATGTACCTGTTGGTTATCTATTCATGCGTCGGAATAATCTATCTTTCGGTTACCAAGTCTATCCTTTTCTATTGTTGTGCTAAAATGCATGTCTATTCAGGATGCCGCCGACAAGGAGCAACCCGCCTGAACCACCTCCGCTCACGGAGCTGTTGACTCAGATGACTCAGGTCGTGACTCAGATGGCCCAGATCCAGGCTAACCAGCACAACAACCAGAATGCTCCGCGAGTCAGCATCAAGGAGTTTCTGAGTCTGGGGCCGAGAGCTTTCGTGGAAACACGTGAGCCTCTGGATGCTGATGACTGGATCCGGGAGATGGCCAGGGCTCTGGACATTGCTCACGTTGCTGAGGAGGATAAAGTCAAGTATGCCACCTACCTACTGAAGGGTCAGGCAGCTACCTGGTGGGAGAACTACCAGACCATGAGAGCTGGATACCCTATCACCTGGGGTTGTTTCAAGGATGCCTTCCTGAAGCACCACATCCCAGATGGTCTCATGGAAAGGATGCGTGAAGAGTTCCGCTCTCTTAAGCAGGGCAAGCTGGACGTCATTGGCTACCAGAATGAGTTCAATCGACTCGCTCGTTATGCTGGTGATGAGGTGTCCACTGAGGCCAAAAAGATGGCAAGGTTCCACCGAGGTTTTAACCCGGAACTGAAGTACGCTCTCACCAACATCAAGTGCAAGGACTTCGAGGAGCTTGTGAACACCGCGCTCAATGAGGAGAATGGGCGCAAGGCGTTCGAAGAGTCGCGCAAGCACTCGGGTGAGGGTGGTTCCTCCTCCAACATGACCACCCCTCCGCAGAAGCGCCGCATCTGGGTGCCAAACAGTGTTGTCACTAGGGCTCCATATGCCCAAGCTTCTCCAGGCTTTGGTCCCCCGCCCACCCAACCCAGCTCAGATGCAGGCTCAGAGGTTCTCAATGGGGCAGCCAAGGCCAGATGCACCTCGTGTCGTCACTTGCTTCAAATGCAAGCAGACTGGACACTATGCTGATAAGTGCACTCAGAGGCAGCTACCTCCACCACCTCCTCGCCCCAACACCAACCAGGCAATGGTTCGTGCTCCCCCGGCTAAAGCCTTCAACTCCAACAACAGGCCTGTCGGGACGACCACGAGGGTGAATCATATCAAGGCCGGCAAAGCTGAGGAAGCTGCTGACGTCGTTCTCGGTACATTCCCCGTAAACTCTAACCCAGCTAAAGTGTTGTTTGATACCGGAGCATCGCATTCTTTCGTGTCAAAGATCTTTGCGACAGCAGTTAAGCTACCTTTTGTTAGTTTGGGTTCCCCACTAGTAGTAAACTCCCCTGGAGCAACTATGCAAACTTCCAATATCAGTCATCAGAATCAGATCTTGATTGGAGGCCATATATTCCTTGCTTCCCTCATTCTGCTTGGCAATTCTGACATTGATGTCATCCTTGGCATGGATTGGTTGAAGCCCAATAAAGCTACGATTGATTGTGCTAAGAAGTCAATAACTCTGTTCCACCCTTCCGGACAGATAGTCTATTCTCCAAGTGAATCAAGTCCTGTTCAGCTGTACACCCTGGATGCTAAACCTCTACCTCTGCTTGAAAATGTTCCGGTGGTTTGTGAATTCCCTGACGTCTTTCCAGAAGAGTTGCCAGGGATGCCTCCGGACAGAGCAGTTGAGTTTGTGATCGAGCTTGAACCAGGTACTGCTCCAATCTCTAAGCATCCATACAAGATAGCTCCTCCTGAACTGAAATTGTTGAAGGAGCAAATCGATATGTACATGGAGAAAGCTTACATTCAGCCTAGTTCCTCCGCTTGGGGTTGCCCAACTCTGTTTGTTGCCAAGAAGGATCAAACAAAAAGACTCGTGGTTGACTATCGTCCTCTAAACGAGAAAACAATCAAGAACAAGTATCCAATTCCTCGTATCGATGATCTTTTTGATCAACTTGCTGGAGCCTCAATATTCTCAAAGTTGGACTTGAGGATGGGTTACCATCAAATAAAGATCAGAAAGGAAGATATTCCAAAAACAGCTTTCACCACGCGGTACGGTCTATATGAATACACCGTCATGTCCTTTGGTCTCACCAATGCACCGGCGACTTTCTCAAGACTCATGAATTCTGTCTTCCATGAATACCTCGACAAGTTCGTTGTGGTATATCTCGATGATATTCTAGTCTACTCAAAATCCGAGGAAGAGCATGGAGAACACCTTCGTCTCACTCTCATGAAACTTCGCGAGCATCGTCTATATGCCAAGTTCTCCAAATGTGAGTTCTGGATTCCAGAAGTTGCTTACCTTGGTCATGTCATCTCCGCCAAGGGCATAGCCATTGATCCAGAAAAGGTTAAAGCAATTGTTGATTGGAAACCTCCTAAGACGGTGAAGCAAGTCAGAAGTTTTCTAGGCTTGGCTATCTATTGCCGTCATTTCGTCCAAAACTTTTCCAAGATTGCCAAACCTCTCACTGATCTCACAAAGAAGGACAAGAAGTTCGTTTGGACTCCACAGTGTGATGAGAGTTTCAATCTCCTGAAGACTAAACTCACTTCCACCCCAGTTCTGGTTGGCCCAGATACTACCAAACCTTTCCAGATATTCTGCGATGCATCTCTCCAAGGTCTAGGTGCAGTTCTTATGCAAGAACGCCAAGTTGTGGCTTATGCTTCACGTTAGTTGAACCCACATGAGCAAAACTATCCCACACATGATCTTGAACTTGCAGCAGTTGTGTTTGCCCTCAAGAAATGGAGACAATACTTGTTGGGTAACAAAACTGAAATCTTTTCCGATCATAAGAGTCTGAAATACATCTTCACTCAGCCAGATCTAAATCTCAGGCAAAGGAGATGGATTGAAAAGATTAAGGACTTTGATCTCACCATTTCTTACACTCCAGGCAAGGCTAATGTTATGGCCGATGCTCTCAGTCGCAAGTCCTATTGCAATAATCTCATGATCATGGAAAGCCAACCTCCACTTCATGAAGAATTACAGAAGCTGAACCTTGGTCTTGTTCCTCAAGGCTACCTTGCTAGCTTGACAGCCAGTCCAACTCTCGAGGACAAGATTCGTTCTGAACAGCTTCGTGATACTGAAATCAAGAAGATGGTTGAGCACATCAAGGAAGGCAAGGAGAAATTCAAGTCCTTCTCAGTTGATGATAAAGGAACTGTGTTCTTTGATGGACGCATTGCAGTTCCTCAAGTTCAAAGTCTCAAAGATATCATTCTCAAGGAGGCTCATGAAACTCCTCTCTCCATTCACCCTGGAAGTACAAAGATGTACCAGGATCTTAAGACACTGTATTGGTGGCCTGGCATGAAACGTGAAATTGCTCAATACGTTTCTGAATGCGACGTTTGTCAACGTGTTAAGGCAGTCCATCAGAAAACAGCCGGTCTACTCCAACCTCTGAAAATTCCTGAATGGAAGTGGGACATGATTGAAATGGACTTCGTTACTGGGTTTCCAAAGTCCAAAAAGGGCAACGATGCAATCTTCGTTGTTATTGATCGTCTCACTAAAGTAGCTCACTTCTTTGCTGTCATGGAAACTATCTCAGCTAGCCAATTAGCAGAGCTCTACACAGCAAAGATCGTTCCTCTTCATGGTGTTCCATTGGAAATAAGCTCAGACCGTGGAAGCATATTCACTTCTCATTTCTGGAAAAGTTTTCAACAAGCATTGGGCACCAAACTTCTGTTCAGCACAGCTTATCACCCTCAGTCTCAGGGGCAAGTCGAAAGAGTAAATCAGATTCTCGAGGATATGCTCAGAGCATGTGGTATCTCCTTTGGCATGAAATGGGAGGATTGCCTTCCATATGCTGAATTTTCCTACAACAACAGCTACCAGGCAAGCCTAGGCATGGCACCATTTGAAGCACTCTATGGCCGCAGATGCAGGAGTCCAATCAATTGGTCTGGAGCTAGTGAACGTTCACTCTTAGGCCCTGACATTGTTAAGAAAGCCGAGGAGAAAGTTCGTATCATTCGTGACAATCTCAAGATTGCTCAGTCTCGTCAGAAAAGCTACTATGACAGCAAGCACAGGGATATGATCTATGCACCTGGTGACAAGGCATATCTCCGTGTAACTCCCCTCAGAGGCACTCATCGTTTCGGTGTGAAAGGAAAGCTTGCACCAAGATACATTGGTCCTTTCAACATTCTCTCAAGGCATGCAGAAAATGCTTATTGTCTTGAACTTCCAGAAAAGCTATCCAAGGTGCACGATGTGTTCCACGTGTCACAGCTCAAGAAGTGTTTCAAAGATCCAGATCGTGCAGTTGATCATGATTCCATTGAACTGCAAGATGATCTATCTTATGAGGAGCACCCTGTTCGTATTCTCGATGAGACCGAGCGTAAGACTCGCAACCAGAGCACCAAGTTCTTGAAAGTGCAGTGGTCGCATCATTCCGATAAAGAGGCAACGTGGGAGACCGAAGAGGATCTTCGCAAGAAGTATCCGGACCTTTTCCTTTCTCAGTAGGAATCTCGGGGCGCGATTCCTTCAAGGGGGGGCGTTTTGTAATATCCCAAGTATGAAAACCATCCCCTTAGAATGTTTGTTGCATGTTTACTAAAGTATTGCATCATGTCATCATATTGGTTTCATGTTGTTTGCATTTGTTTCTTAATTGTTGCATTTGTTTTCCACTGTTTTCACAACTCAAATTCAAACCTTATTCAAACAATGGTTTCATACTTGCTCTGTTACAACATTTTGAATAAAAATCACAAATAATAACAACCAATTGGTTTCATGTTTTTGCCATAGTGATCACTTGTGAAAATGATGGTTTTTAAACCAATCATTTAATTTCCAAACACATTTAAAATTCCAAATTCAAGCATCAAACAACAACCAATTGAATCCATGCAAATTATAACACAATTTAGATCAATGGTTTATAATTTAACATAGGGGTTACCCTATTTAAAAGTTGGTTTTTATTAATGAGCATGTAATATTAAAATTCCCCAAATTTGGTTTAAATTCAAACCACCAGCAAATATTTAAACTTTTGAAAATAAAAGTTAACAACTGTTTGTAATTGGCCTAAGGAACTTCCTCTAATTTTTTTCCAAATTTTTCATTAAGTTAAACCTATCAAATTCTTCCAAATACTATTTCAGCAAAAAAAAAAGAGGAGAAATAAAAATTCAAACCGTTTTGGCGCCAACAGAGGGTGGGCTGCGCCCAGCCCACCTCGCTTCCCTTTCGCGCGCAGCCCAGCCTGCCACTTAAACGAAGAAAACGCTTCGTTTTTTTTTTCCTCGATCTAATCCTTTTTCCCGCAGTACGGCGGCCATCGGAGGCATCCACGGCGGCATCGACGACCACCCGACGGCGATCCGAGGTCCTACGGCCCTATAAACACCCCTGGACCCTCTCTGTTGCACCCTAGCCCTAGGTTTTCCTCCTCCCCTCGCTAGCGCCGCCGCTCACCCTCTCGCTGCCCGAGCTCCCCTCTCTGCAACTCCCTCCGGCGACCACCGCTCTGAAAATCGACGATGAACGCCTCCGTCGCCGCCCGATTCCCCGCTGGCTAACCTGAAACCGAAACCCCTCTCTCTCCGCGTCCGTTTAAACACCAGAGCAGCCCCGGTGACCCCCTGGATCTTCCCCGCCATCCTCGTCCACGCCGCGGACGCCGCCGTGTGCCCGAGCTCTGCAACCGCGACGAACTCCCGGTGAGCCACCGTGCTACCTCTCTCCCATCTCTCCCTCTGTTGCACCACCACGGTACCGTGCACGTCCACCACCCCACTGCACCCCAGCAGATCGAGCACGGCCGCGTTATTCTCCCCGCCGGCGAGCAGCGTTGCTTCTGTCAGTCGCGGATGGAATCGTTCGTCAGAAAAGTGCAGTTAGCCAACGAGGAATGTTAACCTGTCCGCGAAACTGAACCTGTCAAACGACTGAAACCAGCACAGTGGTTGCGCTGTTCTGTTCCTTGCGCGCGGTCGTGGGATCGATCCCCCGCGGCCGCAGATAAAAACCACCTTTTTTTGCCCGCAGCGGAGTGGCAGGGCCCACCTGTAAGCCACCGTGCCTGCCAAGCGCGTCGCACGCCACGCTGGCCCCCAGGCCCACGCTGCAGTGGCTTGGGCTGGCTAGCTGTGTGTAACAAAAGTTGCTGCGTTTTTCTGTTTTCAAAAATAGAACCTTTTAATTACAGATTAGTCCTAAATCTTAATTGGTTAATAACTTTTAATATATAACTCTAAAAAATAAAAGTTAAATATGTTTATTGTTCTAAATTTAATTGTCTATCCATCTATGCCACTTGTGTACTGTTTTGAATTTTCAAAATGCAATTCAAATTTGAATTCAAATAATTCAAATGCAAATTTCTAAATTCAATAACTAATTCATACCTAATCCAATAAATGCAAATAAAATATGTTTTCCATGCTATTTTGAATAACCTTTTCAAATATAAATTTTGTTTCATGGTTTGAATAATTTAAATTGCCTAAATAATTTAATACTTGTTTAATTCATTTAAATTTGATAAAATCATAACTTGCTCAATATAAAATATTTTTGAACATGCAAAATATGTTTTCAAACCACCAAAGTATGAACTTTTAAAATATGAGTTTGAAATTATGCTTTGAGCAAATAAAAATTCAAATAAAATTCATGCTTGTTTAAATTCATTTAAAACTTGTTTAATTTTGTTTAAGTCCTAATAAATTCATCCTAATGCCTTTTTCAATTTTTGAAACATGTAATCCACCCAAAATTTCATGATCTTTTCAAATATGAAATTAGTTATTTGTTTTGAACAATTTAAATGGTTGAAAATAACAAATACTTGTGTCTCACCTTTAAGGCACCCAAAAATTCCCTAAATTAATAATAAAATTCTAAATTGCTACACCCTATTTTAAATTGGTTCTAATGTTGTTATTTTGCTGTTTCCCTTTTGCATGCATCAAACTAAACTACTAGCACCTGTTGATTAGTTGGAAAACAAATAATCTAACCAAAAAAATCCATGGGCTTTTCATATGCAACTCAAAATTGCATATGTGTCCATTTAAATTGTGCTATCATATCAAATAGTTTATTTTGATGCATCCATTAACTTGACATGCATCATCCTATGATTGTGCACTATGCCATGATGTTGATTGTTTAATTCTTCCTGTATTGTTTGTTTGCTTCTTCTCGGATAGACGACGACGTTGATACCGACGATCTTTACGACACCCCTTCTGAGGATCTAGCTCAGTACCCGGCTACTGGGTTTGCAGGAAAGTTATCACTCACATGAACCATTGTGTTCCTTTCAACATTGGTTACCGATACTTTCCGTTGTCTATATTTGCTAGCCCTATGTATCGTTGCTTCTGTTACGAACCTATCACATGATACCCTAAACCCTGATATTGCCACACCTCCAGTCCTAAAACCCCGTTGCTTGGGCCCGTGTCTTACTAGCATGCTTAGGGTTGTTTTGCTCGAGTCTGTTACCAGTTACTTTCTGTTACTATATTCTGTTATATTCTGGGGCTCGATGTTAAACAACAACTTGTTATTTTGAGGTAATAATAATTTGCTGATAAGGCACCGGCAGGAGGCCCGGCGTGGTTTTGAGGCCTGCTAGTGTCGACCCTAATAGGAAAAGGGTCTTGTCTACTGATCCATGATGAGCGCACTATCCGCATGTGGGAAGCGTGTATGGGCGCCCCCCTCAATTTGATTCGATTCGCATCTCGTCCAAATCACCACACTTAGTTCGGGCTTTCCATTTGATGCACGCATATGCAGGTACGAACCCGAGGCCAGGGTGGAACTTTTGTAGTCGGCATTTAGGGCGGCGTGGTCTTCCAGTGCTATGAGGGTCCTCCTTTTCTTCGGGGGGCTCGATTAGCGGCGCACGCACAGCACGTGGTGCTTTGGGCTTGATGCGAAGAAGAGTTGAGTTGTGTTGAGTGCCCCGCTTGGTGGGAAAGGCCTTCCCATCTGGCGGGTTATTCTTACGTGTACGGCCAAATTGGTGCACCCCTGCAGAGATAAATCTTCTCGAGAAGCCGTGTTTTCCGCGGTTATGGTTAACTTGGTGAAAGTACTGGCTAACAAGTACTCAGAACAACTTACACCTAACTAATGATAACTTGACTAGTAATAGGCTTATTGACACAACACCTTGATCCATCATTAATTCAACTGTGTGAGTTATCCTCGGATTGCTTCTTTGGATAAGGGGCGAGATCCAGGATGGGTTTGTTTGGTGGTTAGCTATAGTTGGTTACGATACGCTATCTTATCTCTTTCTGTTACACCGGAAGTTGTAGTATGTTCTGTAGTTGGTTAGGGCAGCCAGTTGCAGCATCTTTTATACCCTTTTCTTCCGTTGATCCCAAGGCCTCTGTTCTTGGTGTTGACGGGCTACACTTTGGTGAACTGTGAGTCTTGCTTGCCAGTACGTTTATGTACTGACCCCTTTGGGGCTGTGGTTTCCGCAGACTACGCTTACGAGGATCCAGGTGACGGCTACTACGTGGAGTTTGACGAGGCTGCTGACGAGTAGTTAGCGGACCCGGGCAGGATCCGAGACATCGTGGATGGGCTCCGTTTTCTTTTCATTCCCGGCTTCTTAAGCCTATTTGGATTTGTCTTTACTCAGACCCTTTGAATGCTTCCGCTGAGTTGTAATGATGTTATGTTGGGACATGTGTCCTCTGGATGATTGTATTTGCTATTCTCTGCCCTAGTAAGGGCCAGTTGCAACTTGTTTCAATCTTTTGTGTCTTAGAGATATGTTATGTTATCATCTTGTTCAAAGCCGTTGACGTACCATGTGTGTATGGTATGAAGTACGTCAATGGTAGCGTCCTGATTTCTACGGGATAGTTTACATCGACGGTGAATAGTAAAAGATTGGTTGTCACACATAAGTGTTGGCCTACTCGTAAGAGCTGCGGGTGCCGGTAAGCCCCGTAATCCAATCAAAATACTGTTCAGTTCGTACGGTGAGTATCCTCTAGAAGTCCGGGTGCGACAACTTCGATGGTTCAAAGCAGTATGAGGGATCAGGAGCTGGGGTGGTGCTCACATCGCCCAAGGGAGACAAACTGAGTTATGTGTTGCAAATTCACTTTGATTGCTCCAACAACGTGGCCGAGTATGAGGCATTGTTACATGGATTGAGGGTAGCAAAGGAGATGAACATCCGGCGAATACGGTGCTATGGAGATTCGGATCTTGTGGTACAGCAGGTCTCAGGAACTTGGGATAGAAAGGATGCAACAATGGCAACATATCGCAGAGAGGTGGACAGGGTTGCCGGGTGTTTTTCCGGGTATGAGGTGGAGCATATTGACAGGCGAAAGAACGAGGCAGCAGACGCGCTTGCAAGACTCGGCTCGCGTAGAGAGCCGGTTCCACCCAACGTCTTCTTGGACGAGTTATGGCGGCCATCTGTTAAAAACGACTCTGAGGAAGAGGTGGCTAACCAAGACCTGGACTTGGAGCTCGTGGCCACGGTACGTGCCGTTCCCGAGTGGACAGAGCCGTTTCTAGTTTACCTATCACGGGGCGAGTTACCACCGCAGGAAGTTTTAGCAAGGCAAATTCTGAGACGAGCAAAAAGCTATTCTATTATCAATGGTGAGTTGTATAAAAGAAGTGCAGCAGGAGTCTTTTTGCGCTGTGTAGCACCAGAAGAAGGCCGACAGATCCTGAAGGAAATCCACGAGGGTGATTGTGGGCATCATGCCTCCACAAGATCCATTGTGGCCAAAGCATATCGACACGGTTTTTTCTGGCTCACGGCCCTAGCAGACGCAGAGCGCTTGGTGGCAAGGTGCGATGGATGCCAAAGGTACGCTCGCCAAATCCATGTGCCGGCTATGGAGTTGCAAACAATCCCACTGACCTGGCCGTTTGCTGTTTGGGGCATGGATATGGTGGGCCCCTTCCACATGTCACCGTGCAAAAAGACTCATCTTTTGGTAGCTATCGATAAATTTACAAAGTGGGTTGAAGTTATGCCAGTTACCAATTGCGAAGCAATCACAGCAGTCAAGTTCCTGAAAAGGATCATCTACAGGTTTGGATATCGTCACAGCATAATAACAGACAATGGAACCAACATGTCCTTAGGTGAGATCGTGAAATTCTGAGGAAACAATGGTGTCCGGCTTGACATAGCCTCGGTAGCCCATCCACAAGCCAATGGATAGGTGGAGAGGGCAAACCAGGAGTTACTTCGTGGGTTAAAACCACGGCTGCGAGTCCCGTGCATCAGAGCCGATGGAGCATTGGTGGAAGAGCTGCCATCAGTAGTTTGGGGAATTAACACTACACCTAACATATCTACTCAGATGACCCCGTTTTTCATGGTTTATGGTGCAGAGGCGGTATTGCCGAGTGACATTATTCATGACTCGCCCCGAGTATCGGCTTACGTTGAGGTGGAGAACGAGAAGACCCGGCAGGATGCCGTGGATATGCTAGAAGAACACAGAGAACAAGCCTTGGAGAGATCAACTATATATCAGCAGGATCTGAGGAGATACCATAGTCGGCGGGTCAAAACCCGGGTCTTCCAGGAAGGGGACCTGGTGTTGCGCTTGGTACAATCAAAGGAAGGAAAGCACAAGTTATCTCCACCATGGGAAGGACCGTTCATCATAAGCCGGAATTTACACAATGGATCATATTACTTGATAGATGCAAGGGAAGAGTCGGATACTGTCAATGACACTGCTCACACCACTTCATCTATGCAAGAGAGGGAGAGACCATGGAACGTGGCACAACTACATCCCTACTACACCTAGAATAGACTAGGCTTACAAGTGGAACTACACGATGTAACAGGCAGCAGGTTTCAGACGCACTCTTTTCCTATCCAGGGTACCTAAGGGGACTGGAGGGTTTTTAATGAGGCGGTTTGCTGACCTAAATTTTCTCGTATCAATAAAGAGATGGTTAAACCATGATATTTTTTTCTTTCTTGTGTGTTTTTTTAGGTTGTTATATTCCTGTTCTTGCTTTCTGTTTTTTATTTTTGTCAGGTAAGCATTATTTGTTTGTTTGAAGTATATTAGTTTTTCTAAAGGTTATATATATAGGTCTTGGGGGCTGATTGCTTGAATAGCAAAGTTGCAAACTCAAAGACCCGGCCACGATTCCATTAAGTTATAAGGACCGATTACTTGCAATAAGTACGGTTACAATCTTATAACCGGACAATAGAGCCAAATTTTCTTGATTTCCCTTGCTTAAAGCTTGATGTGACTCGCAAAAAATGTGGCATGCTTTGCTAGCGTGTAATTAAAATCATTCATGATGCCCAATGGGACTTGCCTGGCCCTGTTTTTATACAGTTATAGCAGCATTGAATATCCACGCGAAAGCCGGCTTACAGCAAAGAGGATCAAAAGGGTCATCCAAACCACAAGTTATGCAGAGTACAAGGTTAACAGCCGGAAACTCGCAACATATTAAGCATAACTTCAAACCTATGTGAGTAACTCTAGGTTTTGGGCCTTATCAGAAACAATTTGCTCTTTTGAAACCACCAAACCCTTAGACTCGGAAATTCGGGCCTTGGGGACTTGCGAATTCGAAAAAAGCAACAAATTGTCTAGCTATTAAGCTTAAAACCCAAAAACCCGAGTCTTGGGGACTTAGGAAATAAAGTCCACTTGTCAAAAATCCCTGAGACCCGGAAACCGAGTCTCACAAAAGGAAAAATAGCGAAAATCGTAAAACCAGCAACAAAAAGTTCAAGACTAGGAAATAGCAAATCCATGCGAAACGCCAGAAGGGCCACAAAAGCTATTAAGGTTTTAGCGTATTACAAACCGAGGAAGTTGTATCAAAAAGTGCACATGCGCACTATTAAAAGAATAATTGTTTTAGGCATATTACAAAATGCCCATTGGCCGAATAAAGTGTTTGCGGTGGTAAAAGGTGAAACTTTACTCAGCATCCTTGGCCGAGTCATCGACGTTGTCCTTGGCAGCCGGGTCTTGGACTTGCTCTTTGGTGGTCTTCCTAGCTCCTGTATCCGGATTAGCAGCAGAGTCGGCACGAGCCGGCGGACGGACAGCCGGCGTAGAGGAGGAAGGCGCAGTATCGGCCTCAGCTTTTCTCTTGGCAGCTTCCTCCTTCCTCTTGGCAGATTCCGCCATCCACTTCTTCAGCATGTCAAAAGGCTTAGGCAGATCCGACTGAATGGGCTTGCCTTCGGCATCGTAAGGTGGAACGATGTTGCTTAAGTCCAGACTGTCGATGATCAAGCTCGCCGAGTGACGCACCTGAGTATTAATGGCCTTGAAGTTCTTGCCGGTAAATTTGGAGCCGTCGTTGTTGAATTCGGGAAACCCGCCCACGAGCTTTGCCGGCTCAAGCCTGGGAAAATAGGTCTTGGCTAGAGCAAGCCCGCGGGTTACCCCAACCCGGCACGATGAACGCTTCCAGTGGTCAATCCACTCGGGGATGGTGGAACATGTGTCGAGCAAAGTGTCCAAGCCACAGTAACCCACAGCCGGCCACTTCACAGCCTCCAAAATCCATTGGGTGCCGGCAGAAAATTACGGGATTATGGCCTTCAGTGTCTTTAATTTCTCAATGTCATCTTCGTCTGGGGCCGCTTCACCCGGGCCTGCAGTATAACAGAAAAAGTTAAAGCAATAACATCCGGGTATCTTGCGTAATGGAAAACCCGGGTTATAATTAGCGAGTTATAAATCTTTACCAAGCAGAGCGCGATAAGTGTCGGCAATCTGAGCCGAGACCTTCTTCAGCGCACTTTCGGCATTGTGGTATTTCTTCTTATACTTTTTCACATCCTTGTCGAGATTCTGCACTTCAACCTCTAGCTCTGCATGCAGCTTTGTCTCGGCCTGGAGGAGCTGGTTGGTTTTGGCCAACACCTCCTCAGACCGGGTCACTTGTGCCTGTGGAAAAACAAAAGGGAAAGATTAGTCGGATATAAGAAAAAGCCGGATATGAAAGGAAGTACCGAGTAAACTTTGCCTAGTTAAACTCGGAACTTGGGGACTAGGTGAGTATATACACAATGTTGATCAGGATTACCTGGTGCTCTGCAGCCATGGCCTCAAGGATGTCTCTCTCGGTGGCCTTCAGAGCGAAGAGCTGATCTAGCATTTCTTCGTAGGAGAGATCGCTGAGCTTCAGCTTGGAAGAGCTGGGGTTCTGGTCACCCGGAGGCGGGGTCCTCTCCTTCTTGGGGGTGGACACCCGGGTCGCCTGGGTGTTGGGAGTGGGATCACCCCTCCCCGTGCCCAGGATCTCGACGTCATCATCTCCGGGTGTGTGTGAGGGAATCGGATACTCGGCCTCCTGCTCGGCCGGGTTTTTCAGCAGGTCTTCTTCTTTGTCTTCTTCTTCAACGCCGCCAGCCGCGGCCTTCACAATGTCTTCCAGATCCTCCATCACCGGTTTATCCACATCCATATCGTCCGGGTCACTGCTCGTGACCTTGGCTCTAGGAAAGAGAAAAAGAAACAGTCAGTATATGGTAAACGAGAGGTATGGAAATAGTTAGTGTATTGAGTAGCAAGAAAAGTGACTTACCCGGTGTTCACGACGAAATCCGCTAGGAGATCGTTGCTAGATCCGGAAGAAACTGATAAAGAGTGTGAAAGTGAGACCCAGATTTTTCCGGCCAGAGGATGATTTGGAGAGGAAAATCTCTGAGGAAGGCGAGAAGAATGAGTTTGGGGAATACCGGCTTTGCGAGCGGGGGACGAAGGGATGCCCGGGTTAAGAGGATCATCACCCGGGGAATTCCGGGTTACCCTACGTTTGACCTGGACGGGTTCCTTCAAGCGTGATGAATCGATCAAATGTTGGTTAAGTTTGCACATGTTAGCGTACGAATAGGGTTTGGAGGTCATAGAGGAGTAAGGCACCTTGAATACAACCCCCGGGTCTTCCTCTTCTCCCCAACGTATATGTCCGGCTCAGCCTCGCTTTCACCAGATTGGGTCTCCTCCTTATCCTCCAACCCTGGAAATTATAGCATATTATCGAAAAAAGGGAAAAAGGTTGGAAAAACAGGTTGACAGAAAGGGAAACGAGTGAGACTCGGATGTTACCCTCATCAGTATCAACCGGCTCCTTGTCCTCTTCCGAGTTTTCGGAAGGAGCAGGGGTCTCAATCTTCCAGAAAGGGCTATCTTCCTGAGATAAAAATACAGTGATAAAAGTTAGTGGTTGTACCAGAAAAATGTCAGTCGGATAAAGAGTAATGGCCGGATCTTACTGCTGGAGCCGGGTTGTCCCGCGTGTAGGGGTCCAGGCCGGCTATGTTCCGGATCACCTCCAGTTTCTCGGCCAGAAAGTTTTTCATGATCTTGTTTGCATCTGCGGCTGGATAATTTCTCATCGAATAGCGAAGAGAATCGGCGACGTGCCTAGAATAGTTGCACATAAGTTTGGGCCGGACACTGTTGGGTTGAACCCGGAAAGTTACCCAGGTTTTAATGAGATTGAGCCCTAGGAGACCGTGGGCCGACAGTACGGCTAGTTTGTGCATGAGGGGTTGGATAGATTGTCTCTCGGCATCAGTAGCAAAGGAGCTGAAACTATCAGATATATTAAGGAGGTTTTCGGTAAAACCCGGAAGTTGCTCCTCGCCGGCTGGGGAGGTATCCTGGCAGTAGAAATACGTTTTCTGCCAATGTTTGACATGGGATCTTAGACCCAGAGTCGGCATGAGGGAATTTTTCCTCCTTTGGATGGAGACCCCTCCACAGACTAGGAGGGCCCCATCACCGCTCTCTCGGCACGGCTTGCATTGGAATAACTCAAGGAAAAGGACAAGATTCGGAGGAATGCATAGATATGACTCGCACAAGACGATAAAATGAGTGATATTGAGCATAGAATTGGGACCTACGTCGAACACTCGGAGCTTGTAGTGGTCTAGCAGCTCGCGGAAGAAAGGGTGACCCGGGGGACGGAAACCCCGGATCACGTGCTCGATGAAGACTACCACCTCGTCGATACCCGGAGAGGGCCGGGTCTCCTCCCCAGGCACTCTCCAGTGGATATCCTCCCGGGCGGCAGGACGCCCGATTCTGCAAGTTCATCCAGCTTGGCCTTGGTCACGGTCGATCTCGCCCAGTTGGCAGAGATCGATTGACTCGGCTTTGCCTTACCGGCCGGCTGTTTCCCCTTCACCTTAGCACTGGCTTTAGGAGCCATAGGAGTGGATCTACAAAAGAGGTGGATGCAGAGTGTAAATATCGAAAGACCCGGAAATGGCTGTCATCCGACTTAGTAAAGAACACTTGCAAGAAATTTTGGCCGATTGGATCTAGCCGGGAAAAATATGGGAAAAATTGTGGTCACAGGTATTGAAGGTGCGCAATAAGAAACAAGAAAGGTATCGAGGAACGGAACCGGATCCCATCTAGTTGCGCGAAATCAAAGGTGGAATCCATGGGATTAAGGTGGCTTACCGGCGGGATCTAGGAGGAGAACGCGGCAACGGCGGATGGCCCGACGGCGGCGATTCTTAGGGTCCTCCGGTGATCTGCTCGAGGGCGCGGCGGCGGAAGTCAACGGCGGCGTCACGGGACGGGTGCGGCGTGCGGACGGTGGCGGCTCGACTCCGGTGACGTATTCGTGGACGGCGCAGCGGTGCGAGCTCGAGCTCGAAGGTGAGGGCGCCGAGAGGAAGTGGAGATAAAGAGGTAGGGGAGAAATGAAGTGCGGATCTGAAAAATGACGCTTGGGTGCTTATTTATAGGCGCTGAGCGGGAAGGTGCCCTAGGGTTGGGCGGCAAAGGCCAAAAATTTCGGAAAAAGATGTTCAGCCGGATTTTTTGGGATAAGCATTAAAGGCGCCCGTTACGAGATATCCGGAAAAGATTGAAACAGATTGCGAGCGCGATATTCGGACTAGCTAGCGAACGGTGCGAGCCGGGTCTTATGTGTTTTCTCGGAGTGTTGACCCGGGAAAACAATGTTTGACTCAGGAAAAGCCGGGTTATTATATGGACCACCTGCAGATATAGGCCTAGCTGTTATCAAAGCGCTCTAACTCGGTATTTTATATACTTGTGTGTTTATTGTTTTGCAGGGAATAGCGTGCACTTCACGGTTGATACCGCGAAGCCCAAGCTATTCTGGGGACTACTGATGGAGGGATGATAACCCGATAGGCTAACGCCAAGGTGTAACCCGGCCCAAAGGGAACCGCGCAAGACCCGGCTCAAGGAAGGGGAGTTTCTAGAAGGCCCAAGAAGTAGTGTAGGCCTCGTGACCCGGCTTTTGGGGTTACTATTAGGAAACTTAGGGTTTGTATGCAGTTACTGGGTAGGATTCCGGGTGTGTCTTGGATAGGAAGCCAGGGGGCCGGGTAAGATATAAACCGGCTCCTAGGGTTAGAAAAAGAGAGCTTCACCAGATATTCGAGTATCCCTGTAATACGAGAGTCGATATTGTAACCCTAGATCGGAGACTCGGCGACTTGATTGCCAGAGCTGCCAGATCGATTGATAGCATGATTTCCCCTGAGCTAAACCCTCTCCCAAACACCAGAGTCGAAATACCCCAAGATAAGTTACCCCTGGTAACGTCTGCCGTGATTATCCCACGACATGTGGTATAAAATTAAGGCAGGAAAAGGCATTTTTGAAAAACAGATAAAAATACAAAGTATACCTTTTTCCACATTGTTTTCATGGGCTTAAACTATTTCAAATTTGTTTTCATAAGATGTTTCTGAAATTTTATAACATGATTAACAAGTTCTCACTTTGAAAACAAATTTTGGAAAGCATTTGGATCTTGAAAACAAACTCAACTTTTTTAACTTTTCATCTGTTTCCAACACTTAGAAAATTTTCTAAGTCCTTAACTGAATTTTCTGAATTTCAGTGAATAGTGTGAGATACACTTTTGCATAATTGTTTTCTTGATGTTTCTTTGCAAATTTGGAAGTGTAACCATGTCTAGTGTGTTGACCACTGTACGTACTCGAACCAGGATGCTTGGGATAGTTTCTAGAAGCATTGTGCATGAAGAAAAATAAGAGAGAGAAGAGATGATGTGGCAAGTATGGGCAGCCCATACCTTGACCTATTTGACTTGCCCCTGCCCTCCCCTTGCCTCCAAAGGCCACCCTTGACCTTGCCCCATGGTGGTCTATGACTAGGACACCCAGAGCACGAAAGGAGATGACCAAAAACCCCCCTGGCTAGCTCATGCCACCCATTGGCATGCACCCGAGAGCCCCATTTTGCCCTTACCCTCACCCCCACGGGTACAAAGCCCCTTGAGCCAATCCCTTGCGCCATACTGCTCCCCCACACCCTCACAACTCACCCAAGTCGAAGTGAGGCGGATCCTTAGCCACTGGAAGCGTGCACGAGCAGTGAGCTCGCCGTCGGTGACCACTACGGCCCCGAGGTGGATCCGCTCGATCCCCTCCTTCCCAACCCCCACCTCTGCTCGGGATCACTTCCCCTCATCTCCCTGACCTTCCCTGACCCCCTCATGTGGTCTCTCGTTTGCAGGAGAGCTGCCGCCGTCCGAGAGCGCCGCCACGGGCACCAGCCGCGCGCCGCCACGGGCACCAGCCGCGCGCCGCCATGTGAGGCCGCGCCCGTCGCCAACGACTGCGCCCCTCGACACCCTCGACCTCAACCACCGTCCCCAAGCCGCGCCAGCCTCTCCCCGAGCTCACGGTGAGCCTCCCTGAGCCTTTTCGCCGCCGGCTGCTCCGGGACAGAGAGAGAGGAGAGGTGACGAAGAAAACGCCCGCTCGCCGTTGAATCCTAGATCCACGGCCACGTTTGAACGAGACCCGTTCCCGCGCCGCGCGCGTGCGCTGGGCGTAGTTGGGCCGCGCCGCAGCCTAGTTGGGCCGCGCCCGCAGTGAACCAGCCCGCGCTGCTATTCCCTTTTTCTTTTAAAGTTTTTCACAGAAACTTGCAGGTTTGCTTTGGATCTGGGAAAAATACCAATATGGCAAAATAAAATCTACCAAAAATCATGGAGCTAACTATATGAGGTCCTAACCACATAAAATTTGTAGATCTAAGATTGGACTGTTATTTTGGCCACAATGACTGTTTTGGCACAGAGTGTCTGTGAGAATGTTTGGAACATAACTTTTAAAATATATCACTAAAATGGAAAAACTAAAATGTTCTGGATAGCCCTTGAACAGATCTATCCATAGCACTTGGCCTCACATCAAGGTGAGCTACCAAATGGAAATGTCATCCATTTTGGTAAAAGGCCAGTAGGCTCTTCTGTGATTTTTAGAATGAGTTCAAAAATGATTTTTGAAGTAAATGAAACTGGATGAGTCTGGTATCGACTAGATCTATGTATTCCTAGCTTATATTAATTTTTGGAGCTCTAGATTAATTTTGGTGGACAGATCTAGAAAACAACACTTTCCTGTTTTTGTTTCAAGTGATGTTTTTGTTTGAAATGAAATGTTTGATTGTTGAATCTTGTTTCCTAGCATGTATAAAGTTGGTATCACTTGTTATTAGGTTGTTTTCTTGCAGAACATCTACCTTAGAAAGTGTGTGCATGTTTGGAAAATAGAACAAAAATAGGAATAGCCTTGGTTATTTTATAGTTTATTATTTTGGAATAAGTGTGTGAGTCAAATCTTTGTGTGTTTGATTGACTAAACTTGTGCTAGGTTTGCTATGGATCCAGTACCATTTTGGTACTGTTATTTTGAAGTTATTTCCTCTGTTAGCTTGCTTGTTAATTTGTAGCAAAGCATGAGTAAGTCTTGTTATTCTTTTGCACTAGTATTGTTTCACTAGAATGAATAGCCCTGTTTTATTTATTTTTGTCATACACTTTTGTCATGGGTAACCAGAGGCTTAGTACCTCTTTTGCCTTGGTATTAGTGGTCCCATAACCCACTGGTCCCATTGCATCTTGGTTGTGGATGAAATCCCCAACCATACTTGTGTGAGAAAATAACATGTCTTATTATGTGAATGATTGTTATTTTCCACCAAGGGAGAATAAATTGTTTGATTCACTTATGCAAGTGAGATGTTATTTATTTTTGTAAACACTAATATGTTTAGGTGTGACCCATTTGTTAGCATAATATTCCTTAGGGGTATCATGTTAAGAAATGTTTTCCTGTTGATTGCTAAAATTAAATTGTTTGCTAATAGAATAATTCCTTGTGATTGATAGATTGTTTGTAAATGATTTGTATTGAGTGTCTGGATTTTTGAAAGTGTTAACTTAGTCTTTTATTAAGTACATGGATACTGGTTGTGTAGTTCATACCTTGGTTGCTTGCTATTTAATTAATTACAAAAAGCATGTATTGCTAGAATTTGTTTATGCATGCTTAATAGATGTTTTCAGAGGATTATTTTATTATATTTCTTACTAGCATGTGTAAGTTTTTTGTGCTGTTAGTAGGTATATTTGTTTTCATGACTTTCTTGGTTAGAGTTAAGCAACCTTGTATCATTGGTTGCTTCTCTAGTGTTGAACTAGTGTCACCACTAGAAATCGTGGTTTTGCTCTAGTGTTGTGATCTTTTATTTTATGAGTGTATGTTTTATTCTAGCATATTTAGGAAGTTATTACTTCTGTTATGATGCCATGACATCTTGAGTTGCATGTGATTTAGTTGTAGATTATAAGTATTCCTTATAGCATGCTTGTGTAGAATTTTCCATACTAGTATGCTAAATGCAGTCCTGTTTTTATGCTTATTTCATAGGAGTATTATATTGAGTAATGATTGTGTTTTAGATTATTTTTAGGACTGGTTATTATTGATTTAGCTACTGGTTTTTGTTATATTTTCATGATTTATGGATTCCATAACTTCAAGTAAACATTAGCATAGTAAATGAATAGTCTATTCATCTGAGATGTGATTGTTTGCTGTTTGGAAATTGTCTGAGTGATTGCCTTAGCATGAGTATTGTACTTATGTTGTGCTAGTGTTCTTGTTGTGCTTAGGTAGTATCTTGTTATTTAAGCATTAGTTTAATCATGAACTTGTTTGGTGATGATTGCTTGTGTGTTGTTAATACCCACTGCCATGGGTATTGCTTTGATTGAGTGTTAGTATTTTAGTAACCTCAACTTTTGTTCCCACAAGATATATTTTTAGCTTATTAGATATCTTATTGTTAGAGTGGTACATCCCACTCCACATATGGTATGTAAGACGTGGGATATGGTTTTCAATCATATGTTTGTTTGACGATAGTTTTGGACCGTGAGAGTATGCGAGGAAGTTTTCTCGATAACGTTGAGAGTTTTCGATAGTATACTTTTGCTTGCTGTATGTGTTGTTTAGTTTAGTTGTTTGGTCTTTAGACCTAAGAGTGTGTCTTTTATTCTTTTACGACGCTAGAAAACGAAGAAGAAGAAGAAGCAGTTTTGGAGCTGTGCGTCAAGTTCAAGTTACTTCAAGGCCAGGGACATTAAGGGATTTAAGGCAAGCCATCCTGATGCTTGCTGTTATAATACACTTATCATTATCTATCATGCATGTTTTACTTCTGAAAAGTTTTACAAAAATTTTGATTTCCAAAAACTATTTTTGAGTGAATACTACTACTAGTATTATATATATATACTAGGCCAGTAGTTGATACTTGGTGTTACCAAGCCCATAGCCACCATATGGTATTTATTACCATCACAAATACTAGTCCCTAAGTGTACACCCTAAAACTATGTTTTTACAAAACAAAGGCTTTAGGGAAAACCCGGTGGAAAGGCGAAGCCTTATTCACTGGAGGAATGTTGGAGTGGTCATTTTTGGGAAAATGGTGTTTTACAAAAATGACACATAACCTAGTCTTCGCCGGACAACCTTTACCGTACTGCCACCCTACCCCAACATGGGCACGGGGCTTAACTTGAAGTTTGTTCTTGTTAGTGTGTGTTCTATCTTAATTTGCTATAAGGGTCGTCGTGCCCTCGAACCGATTGTCGCTAGGTGGTATATACGGGACATAAAAAGTGTGGGATTAATTTCTTCTCCGGTCGCAACAGTTGGGTCTCCTGCCATGACGATGTGTGACATGGTGCCGGGGAGAACAAACTCAACTGAAGAGATAGACATATTCTAGCTTGAACATAGTGGATGGTTAGGATCAGTTGTCTAATGTTTACATACTGTTGTTACAGTCCGTGGTTGTTCACGACGGATGCACTAGATCTGGTGGATGTGTACACCTCTGCAGAGTACAACTATTTCGAAGTAGCCGCGTCCTCGGATATGGACAGTTGAATGGCCATGTAGCTAGCATTGTATCAATGTTTTCAAAAAGGGAGTTTTCAAAAAGGAGTTGGACTTGTGAAGTGTCGAAAGGAAGAAATCTTGTACCATGGAGGTACCATTGATGAAAAGCCAGTAGTTGTTTTACAAACAGTTTTGCAAAGAGAAAACCTTCTTTTACAAAATGGGTTTATAAAACCTCTTGTATGTGCGATATCTACAAGAGAAAGAAAACTATATTATTTTCTTTTGAAGTATCTTCTTCAACGAAGATGCAGAGATTTTTTTTAAAATCAACTGTGATATGTCTTACACATATCATTGATAGTGAACCCTATTTATAGCCTACCTATTCCACCATATAAGCATACTTGCATTTGGTAAGTTACATGATGGATGTCTTGCTGAGTACATTCAAATGTACTAATATTGGTTTCGTCCCTGGTATCAACTTGCCAGATATTGAGAAGGAGTCTCAGAAGGAGATCTACGAGGAGGAGTACGGAGCTGATGGCTTTGCGAACTAGGACGTCTCCCGGTCAGCAGCCTGTAGGTTAAGGCGTGACTTGGGCTCTACTACGTTTGTGTGTGTTAGTCTTCCGCTGTGTGTGTTTGTGTGTTTTCCCTGCGCGGCAGTTGTGTTAGACTTGGTCATGTGACCATGTCTCTTTGTAAGTATTTAATGCAACCGTGTAATGGATATTGTATCTGTGTACCAACTTGATATGTTGTTCACGACTGAATTTCCTGAGATCGTGAATGTATGCATATCGAAGGTGTCCTTGAACAGCGGTTCTGGGGCGGACCTTACAGTTCTGAGGGATCCTCTACTTCCGCGCCCCGCTGGATCGAGGGACGGAGGTCGTCATCAACCGTACGTGTGACCGATCATGGAGGCACCGCCGGATTGCGGTGCACATCTTCTCGCTATCGGGATCGGTGTGAGTACGACTGAGCCAACAACGAGATTTGATCTTGTAACGCTTTGTTTCTTCGAGGGTATGTGTTCTACTTAACCCTCTCTTTGCCTGTTTCACTTCGTCTCCTAGATTAGATCTTGGCCTTTCGGGTGTCTCTCGCGTAGTAATTGTTTTGTTTTCTATGCAACGACCCCTTCAAAATTTTCTAAAACATTGGAGGAAAGTTAGTTTCTGTGATGTGGGTAGGTCCATGTTTGTTAAAAGCTCTTATTGACGAGCACTGTGCTCTAGATCTCTAAGTCCTCTTGGTTTGATTAATGTTGGCTCAACATTGAGTGAAAACTTACTAGTACGCTAGATCACCTTCCTCTTGTGGACCCCAACTGGTGGTTACAATTCACCGCATCAGTTAGTTGAGTGAGCCAAGGTAGGTGGATTCGGACCCTCCTACGCCCGAGCACAGGGCGACAGAACCTTGAGGTGCAGGAGAAATACAATGGGCAATAACCTACGCCGAGGGGATCCCAGAGGGGCGCGGACATCTTCCAGCCATGGGGAACCGGAGGTACGTTTGGATCTTTATTGGTGAGTTTTCTTTGTGAGCGTAGCTTGGGTGGTTGAGAACGTCGAACCGGTATGTTGGAAATTTGACTGTGCGGTGGCATCTATGTAATTTATGTCAACATTGGTAAGATTTTTAATGATGTATCCCACCTACCAAGGTAGGCTTAATGATTTTATTATGGAAAACGCTGGGGAACAGATAGGGATCGCGCGCTCATGCCCCCCCCCCCCCGCTCTCCTGGCGACATGTGTCCCATCGCTTGACATACGAAGGAGGCAGCATGACAGGACCCATGACTACCTTATCCCTTCCCATCGGTTCTCCTCCACTAATTTTTTCTTCCCTTTTCTTCTCACAGACGACCCAGCCCGCTTCCATCTCACCAAATTCCTCTTGGCCTCCACAACAGGTCACCGTGTGTAACACCTGGGGTGTTACCCTAATAGGAAGTTGTTTGTTTTCTGTTGCTTGCATCACATGCATCACATGAGCATTTGCATCCTGTTTTCAAAACCACTGTAAAATTCAAACCCAATTTTAAACTTTCACACCTGTCTAAAAATTCCAATTGAAAGTTGCAAGTAAACCACTCATTTCTTTTTCAAAAACAAGTTTGAAGTTGATTTATTCAAATGGCTTGTTAATAAAAAATTTCCCTTTTGTTGAAAACCCTAGTGGTAATTTCAAAATTCAAATAAAATCAAATCCTACTTGGCAATATTTCAAATGGGAGTTTAAAAGTTAAAATCTTGCAAACAAATTAACTTTAATAATGTTTGCATAATTGCTTGAACCTATTAAATAAAATTTGTTTATTTCCAAACTTCCAAACCAAACCCTATTTGAAAAATCACCTAACAATTTAATATCCAATTAATAATTTCAAATTGTTGGAAATATTTTAAACCACCTTGTTGTTGTTGTTTTGCAAATCAGACAAAAACAGTTATAAAAAATAAAATAACCCCCCCCCCCCCCCAAATTCTATTCCTATTTCCTTTTTCATCCTTTCCAAAAAAAATGTTCATAAGGAAAAAAAAGAAGAAGAGAGGGGTGAGCTGAGAGAAAAGGGCAGCCCACCCCATCCCCTTTTTCTCCCCCAAGCCCATTACTTCCAGCCCGATACCCTTTCACTGTTGTCGTCTTCCTCCCCCTGTCGTCATCTCTGTACGACATCACCTCCGCCACCGGATCATCGCCTCCTCCTCCCGATTGTGCGCCGTACGAGCACGATCCCTCCTTAAAACCACCTACCCTCTGCGTGCCCTAGACCCACCCTAGCCCCCTGCGTTTTCCTCTGCCGTCGCCGTCCTCTCCACCTCCCTCCCTCTCTCTCTCTGAATATTTCCCTGCCACCACCAAGATGCCATGGCCGGAGGAGGTATATCGCCACGGCGCCGGGGAAGGAGTAGAGACCACGGGCCGCCGACCGCGGGAACGGAGCTGCCGCGAGGTCCTCTACCTCTGCAACCCCGAGGACGACCCCGTAACTCCACGGACAGCCGCCGGCGAGCAGGCCATGACGCCACCTTCTCCGCCGCTTCCGGCGCCCTCGACAGCAGCAGCAGGTGCGCTCTCCATTTTCCCCCTCCCGCGTTCGCTCTCCTCTCTGCCCTCGTGGCCCCACCTGCACCTGGCCACCACACGGCAGCCCAGCCGCACCGCGCGCATCGGCAGCAAGCAGTTGCCGCCGGCGACCCCCTCCCTCTCGATCGATCGTTTGCTCTGTCGCTGTAACTGAACCTGCAACAGAAAAATTCAGGTTAGCGCAATCACTGCATGTTAACCTCCCCTGCGACTGTACTCTGTCACGAAACAAACGCTAGGCGCACTGGCCTGTTCCCTTGCGCGCAGCGGCCAGACCCCGGGTTCGATCCCCGCGGTGGGATAAAAGCCCACCCCTTTTTTCTTGTCAATTACGCGCGCAGCAGGGCCCACTGGTCATAGACCGTGCCTGCCCTGTCACCCTCCAACCGCGCCCCGTGTGCGCCAGCGTGGCCTGGGCCCGCTTGGCAGCGGCCCAGGGTCACTGTGGCTCGGTACACTCCGTTTTTTTGGCGCTGTTTCACAGAGAAGCCCCTGTCCCCCTGTTTCTTTCACATTCCAGCCATTGTTTTTTTACAGAAATAACCCTAAAATTCAAATGGCTATAACTTCTAATTTATAAATCCAAATCATACAAACTCTAAATGTTTTCCAATCCAAATTTCCTGTACTTTTCAAATATGCAAATTGTTTTCTGTTTTGCACAATTCAAATTGTTTCAAATTTCAAATTTAAACAATTCATCTCAAATTTGGTTAATTCCATAATTAATTCAAATAAAACAAATAAAATATGTTTTTCAGTCCAAATTTAATGTACTTTCTGTCTATCAACTTTGTTTTGCATTTTGGGCAATTAAAATTAATGTTATTTAATAATCCTTAAATTGGTTAATTAAATGGCATAATTAATAGCTTGCAAATGGTTGCTCCAAATTAAATACTCAAAACATGAATTTCATCCAAAATCACATGCCACACTTGAATATCAACTTTGTTTTCTGGTTTGCCACATTTAAATTGAATAATTGTTCCATCTCTTATTTAATGCAATTAAATTGGTAATATGCTTAATTAAAATCATTTGAAATTGTTTTCCAACAAATAAAATATGTTTTCCATGCCATTTTGAACCACCTTTTCAAATATGAATTTTGTTTCATGATTTGAATAATTAAAATTGCTTGAATAATTTAAACCTTGTTTAAATCATTTAAATTGGCTAAATTCATAACTTGCTCAAATTAAATTATTTTTGAACTTATAAAATATGTTTTTCAAACCAGAAAAACATAACCTTTTCAAATATGAATTTGAATTTATGTTTTGAACAAATAAAATTCAAATAATATTCACACTTGAATTAAATTCAATTAAAACTTCTTTAATCTTGATTAATTCATAATTAAATCATTGTAATTCCTTTTTCAATAATTGAAACATGTAATCCACCTAAAATTTTGTGTTCTAATCAAATATGAACTTTGTTATCTGTTTTGAACAATTTAACTTGATAAAAATACCAAATGCTTGTGTGACCCCTTTAAGGAACCAAAATTTCTTAACTTAATAAACAAATTTCCAAACTTGGTAAACCTTATTTCTACTTGTTTCTATTGTTGTTATTTTGTTGTTTTCCTCATCCATGCATCATACTAAACCACTTTCACCTGATGATTAGTTGGAAAACAATTGTTTCAACCATAATTCATGGGCTTTTCATATGCAACTCAAATTGCATATGGGTCCATTTAGATCTGTTTATCTTGTCAACTAGTTTACCTTGATGCATCTTTAAACTTGTCATGCATCCATACCTTGATCATGCTGGATCTTTTGCCGTAGTAGTAATTGTTGCATCCGGTGTTTGTTCGAGGTTCATTGCTTCTTCCTGGATAGGACGTTGAGATGATGTGAGCAACGACAAGTTCTGCGGATGTACCTCTACTTGCTGGAATTCCAGGCAAGTATACTCACTTGCTGCCAAATGGCTGCCTTTCATCACTTGTTACTGATTCTTTCCGTTGTTCTTATTCTAGCCTGTTGTTACGATGCTTGTGTCTCGATCCTATTATATGTTTACCTTGCAGCCATGATATAGCCTTTTCCTTCCACTTCCTATTAATTGTTGTTTGTTTACCCTGTTGACCCTCATGTCGTAGTTGCATGCTTAGTGTTGTTTGCGCTCAAGTCTTGTTGTTCCTTTCATATCACCTGTTTAGTTTGATAGTTGGGTTTCAATTCAATCAACAACATGTTAATGTTTTGGGTAATAATAATTTGATGATAAGGCATCGGCAGGAGGCCCGGCGTGGTTTTGAAGCCTGCTAGTGTCGACCCTAATTAGGAAAAGGGTCTTGTCTACTGATCCATGATGAGCGCACTAACCGCATGTGGGAAGCGAGTATGGGCGCCCCCCTCAACTTGATTCGATTCGCATCTCGTCCAAATCGCCACACTTAGTTCGGGCTTTCCATTTGCTGCACGCATATGCAGGTACGAACCCTTGGCGCCAGGGTGGAACTTTTGTAGTCGGCATTTAGGGCGGCGTGGTCTTACAGTGCTATGAGGGTCCCCTTTTCTTCGTGGGGCTCGATTAGCCGCGCACGCACAGCACGTGGTGCTTTGGGCTTGATGCGAAGCAGAGTTGGGTTGTGTTGAGTACCTCGCTTGGTGGGTTGATCCCCCGTCTAGCGGGTTATTCTTACGTGTACGGCCAAATTGGTGCACCCCTGCAGGGTTAAATCTTCTCGAGAAGCCGTGTTTTCCGCGGTTATGGTTAACTTGGTGAAAGTACTGGCTAACAAGTACTCAGAACAACTTACACCTAACTAATGATAACTTGACTAGTAATAGTTTTATTGACACAATAACTTGATCCATCCTTAATCCAACAGTGTGAGTTATCCTTGGGTTGCTTCCTTAGTAGGGGGTAACATTGGATGGGTTTGTTTGGTGAGTAGTTGTAGTTGGTTACGATATGCTATCTTATCCCCCTCTTTTAGCCGGAAGTTGTATCGAGTCTCTGTAGTTAGTTAGTGCAGCCCGCTGCCGCTTATTTGCAATAATCCCTTCTTTCCCGTTGAACCCAAAGTATTTGTAACTGGTGATGACTGGCTACGCCGGTATCTTGTGAGTATGGTTTATCCACTTGGCAGTACTTAACCGAACTGACCCACGAATCTTTTTCGTGGCTGCATATTCAATATTGCAGTCAACAGGTTTGAAGTCTGACGACGTTAGCTTGGGAATCCCTCCGGCTTGGCCTGGGCAGGGATTGGACGCTCTCGGTTATCTTCAGGACTCTTAGTCCAATTTGTATCTTGTCCGTAGCCGGACGTTATGTTGTTTCTTCCGCTGTTATTTGGATATTTGTGTTGTATCAGTTGTATCCCTGACTCGTTTGAGTCATCTTGTATATATCTTTTCTGTTGTTGTTGTGGATTATTCGTGAACTGTTGTAATGTTATCAGACGTGGCAACCTGGAATCGGTTATTATGTGGATTTTGGCGGGAATGCTGAAATCTGCATAGTGCCCGATCTCGGGGCGTCACAAATGGTATCAGAGCCTTGGTTCCGATTCCCGATATTGTTTCGATACGAATGGTTATCGAAGCAACGGGTCCGCAAAGCCTGTAGGGTAACCTCGCTAACGGCCGTTGTTTCTAGAATGTCAAAAACTATTTCTGCTAAACTATTTTGGAAACCTCTCAATAGGATTCTTGTTTTCTCCTTATCCCTATCCTACTTCCCCTCCCATCTTGTTTGTTTTGGAGTCTCCCCCCTTGTCTATCTTTCAAAGTGTTAGGATCCTACTTGGGTGGACGTTTTCTGAGCAGTTAACCTAATAGGTTCGATCATCGGAAGATTCCTGGTGGTAGAACATCGTCGTCACTCCGAGCGAGAAGCCCTTGTTAGTGGTGTCGAGGAGATCAACTGGAAGCACGAAGAATCGATAGTCGAACTTCTTTCCCCTCCCGGGTTAGCAGGTGGATTGCAAGGGCGCAATCCCTTGTTAGTGGTGTCGTCTGTAACACCTGGGGTGTTACCCTAATAGGAAGTTGTTTGTTTTCTGTTGCTTGCATCACATGCATCACATGAGCATTTGCATCCTGTTTTCAAAACCACTGTAAAATTCAAACCCAATTTTAAACTTTCACACCTGTCTAAAAATTCCAATTGAAAGTTGCAAGTAAACCACTCATTTCTTTTTCAAAAACAAGTTTGAAGTTGATTTATTCAAATGGCTTGTTAATAAATTTTTTCCCTTTTGTTGAAAACCCTAGTGGTAATTTCAAAATTCAAATCAAATCAAATCCTACTTGGCAATATTTCAAATGGGAGTTTAAAAGTTAAAATCTTGCAAACAAATTAACTTTAATAATGTTTGCATAATTGCTTGAACCTATTAAATAAAATTTGTTTATTTCCAAACTTCCAAACCAAACCCTATTTCAAAAATCACCTAACAATTTAATATCCAATTAATAATTTCAAATTGTTGGAAATATTTTAAACCACCTTGTTGTTGCTGTTTTGCAAATCAGACAAAAACAGTTATAAAAAATAAAATAAACCCCCCCCCCCCCAAATTCTATTCCTATTTCCTTTTTCATCCTTTCCAAAAAAAAAATGTTCATAAGGAAAAAAAAAAGAGAAGAGAGGGGTGAGCTGAGAGAAAAGGGCAGCCCACCCCATCCCCTTTTTCTCCCCCAAGCCCATTACTTCCAGCCCGATACCCTTTCACTGTTGTCGTCTTCCTCCCCCTGTCGTCATCTCTGTACGACATCACCTCCACCACCGGATCATCGCCTCCTCCTCCCGATTGTGCGCCGTACGAGCACGATCCCTCCTTAAAACCACCTACCCTCTGCGTGCCCTAGACCCACCCTAGCCCGTTGCGTTTTCCTCTGCCGCCGCCGTCCTCTCCACCTCCCTCCCTCTCTCTCTCTGAATATTTCCCTGCCACCACCAAGATGCCATGGCCGGAGGAGGTATATCGCCACGGCGCCGGGGAAGGAGTAGAGACCACGGGCCGCCGACCGCGGAAACGGAGCTGCCGCGAGGTCCTCTACCTCTGCAACCCCGAGGACGACCCCGTGCCTCCACGGACAGCCGCCGGCGAGCAGGCCATGACGCCACCTTCTCCGCCGCTTTCGGCGCCCTCGACAGCAGCAGCAGGTGCGCTCTGCATTTTCCCCCCTCCCGCGTTCCCTCTCCTCTCTGCCCTCGTGGCCCCACCTGCACCTGGCCACCACACGGCAGCCCAGCCGCACCGCGCGCATCGGCAGCAAGCGGTTGCCGCCGGCGACCCCCCCTCTCGATCGATCGTTTGCTCTGTCGCTGTAACTGAACCTGCAACAGAAAAACTCAGGTTAGCGCAATCACTGCATGTTAACCTCCCCCGCGACTGTACTCTGTCATGAAACAAACGCTAGGCGCACTGGCCTGTTCCCTTGCGCGCAGCGGCCAGACCCCGGGTTCGATCCCCGCGGTGGGATAAAAGCCCACCCCTTTTTTCTTGTCAATTACGCGCGCAGTAGGGCCCACTGGTCATAGACCGTGCCTGCCCTGTCACCCTCCAACCGCGCCCCGTGTGCGCCAGCGTGGCCTGGGCCCGCTTGGCAGCGGCCCAGGGTCACTGTGGCTCGGTGCACTCCGTTTTTTTTGGCGCTGTTTCACAGAGAAGCCCCTGTCCCCTGTTTCTTTCACATTCCAGCCCCTGTTTTTTTTACAGAAATAACCCTAAATTTCAAATGGCTATAACTTCTAATTTATAAATCCAAATCATACAAACTTTAAATGTTTTCCAATCCAAATTTCCTGTACTTTTCAAATATGCAAATTGTTTTCTGTTTTGCACAATTCAAATTGTTTCAAATTTCAAATTTAAACAATTCATCTCAAATTTGGTTAATTCCATAATTAATTCAAATAAAACAAATAAAATATGTTTTTCAGTCCAAATTTAATGTACTTTCTGTCTATCAACTTTGTTTTGCATTTTGGGCAATTAAAATTAATGTTATTTAATAATCCTTAAATTGGTTAATTAAATGGCATAATTAATAGCTTGCAAATGGTTGCTCCAAATTAAATACTCAAAACATGAATTTCATCCAAAATCACATGCCACACTTGAATATCAACTTTGTTTTCTGGTTTGCCACATTTAAATTGAATAATTGTTCCATCTCTTATTTAATGCAATTAAATTGGTAATATGCTTAATTAAAATCATTTGAAATTGTTTTCCAACAAATAAAATATGTTTTCCATGCCATTTTAAACCACCTTTTCAAATATGAATTTTGTTTCATGATTTGAATAATTAAAATTGCTTGAATAATTTAAACCTTGTTTAAATCATTTAAATTGGCTAAATTCATAACTTGCTCAAATTAAATTATTTTTGAACTTATAAAATATGTTTTTCAAACTAGAAAAACATAACCTTTTCAAATATGAATTTGAATTTATGTTTTGAACAAATAAAATTCAAATAATATTCACACTTGAATTAAATTCAATTAAAACTTGTTTAATCTTGATTAATTCATAATTAAATCATTGTAATTCCTTTTTCAATAATTGAAACATGTAATCCACCTAAAATTTTGTGTTCTAATCAAATATGAACTTTGTTATCTGTTTTGAACAATTTAACTTGATGAAAATAGCAAATGCTTGTGTGACCCCTTTAAGGAACCAAAATTTCTTAACTTAATAAACAAATTTCCAAACTTGGTAAACCTTATTTCTACTTGTTTCTATTGTTGTTATTTTGTTGTTTTCCTCATCCATGCATCATACTAAACCACTTTCACCTGATGATTAGTTGGAAAACAATTGTTTCAACCATAATTCATGGGCTTTTCATATGCAACTCAAATTGCATATGGGTCCATTTAGATCTGTTTATCTTGTCAACTAGTTTACCTTGATGCATCTTTAAACTTGTCATGCATCCATACCTTGATCATGCTGGATCTTTTGCCGCAGTAGTAATTGTTGCATCCGGTGTTTGTTCGAGGTTCATTGCTTCTTCCCGGATAGGACGTTGAGATGATGTGAGCAACGACAAGTTCTGCGGATGTACCTCTACTTGCTGGAATTCCAGGCAAGTATACTCACTTGCTGCCAAATGGCTGCCTTTCATCACTTGTTACTGATTCTTTCCGTTGTTCTTATTCTAGCCTGTTGTTACGATGCTTGTGTCTCGATCCTATTATATGTTTACCTTGCAGCCATGATATAGCCTTTTCCTTCCACTTCCTATTAACTGTTGTTTGTTTACCCTGTTGGCCCTCGTGTCGTAGTTGCATGCTTAGTGTTGTTTGCGCTCAAGTCTTGTTGTTCCTTTCATATCACCTGTTTAGTTTGATAGTTGGGTTTCAATTCAATCAACAACATGTTAATGTTTTGGGTAATAATAATTTGATGATAAGGCACCGGCAGGAGGCCCGGCGTGGTTTTGAAGCCTGCTAGTGTCGACCCTAATTAGGAAAAGGGTCTTGTCTACTGATCCATGATGAGCGCACTAACCGCATGTGGGAAGCGAGTATGGGCGCCCCCCTCAACTTGATTTGATTCGCATCTCGTCCAAATCGCCACACTTAGTTCGGGCTTTCCATTCGCTGCACGCATATGCAGGTACGAACCCTTGGCGCCAGGGTGGAACTTTTGTAGTCGGCATTTAGGGCGGCGTGGTCTTCCAGTGCTATGAGAGTCCCCTTTTCTTCGTGGGGCTCGATTAGCTGCGCACGCACAGCACGTGGTGCTTTGGGCTTGATGCGAAGCAGAGTTGGGTTGTGTTGAGTACCTCGCTTGGTGGGTTGATCCTCCGTCTGGCGGGTTATTCTTACGTGTACGGCCAAATTGGTGCACCCCTCCAGGGTTAAATCTTCTCGAGAAGCCGTATTTTCCGCGGTTATGGTTAACTTGGTGAAAGTACTGGCTAACAAGTACTCAGAACAACTTACACCTAACTAATGATAACTTGACTAGTAATAGTTTTATTGACACAATAACTTGATCCATCCTTAATCCAACAGTGTGAGTTATCCTTGGGTTGCTTCCTTAGTAGGGGGTAACATTGGATGGGTTTGTTTGGTGAGTAGTTGTAGTTGGTTACGATACGCTATCTTATCCCCCTCTTTTAGCCGGAAGTTGTATCGAGTCTCTGTAGTTAGTTAGTGCAGCCCGCTGCCGCTTATTTGCAATAATCCCTTCTTTCCCGTTGAACCCAAAGTATTTGTAACTGGTGATGACTGGCTATGCCGGTATCTTGTGAGTATGGTTTATCCACTTGCCAGTACTTAACCGTACTGACCCACGAATCTTTTTCGTGGCTGCATATTCAATATTGCAGTCAACAGGTTTGAAGTCTGACGACGTTAGCTTGGGAATCCCTCCGGCTTGGCCTGGGCAGGGATTGGACGCTCTCGGTTATCTTCAGGACTCTTAGTCCAATTTGTATCTTGTCCGTAGTCGGACGTTATGTTGTTTCTTCCGCTATTATTTGGATCTTTGTGTTGTATCAGTTGTATCCCTGACTAGTTTGAGTCATCTTGTATATATCTTTTCTGTTGTTGTTGTGGATTATTCGTGAACTGTTGTAATGTTATCAGACGTGGCAACCTGGAATCGGTTATTATGTGGATTTTGGCGGGAATGCTGAAATCTGCATAGTGCCCGATCTCGGGGCGTCACACCGTGGATTTCTCCAACGGTGCGGCAAGGCACACCATGGCTACAATTTGTCGACTGTAACACCTGGGGTGTTACCCTATTAGAGAGTGTTTGTTTTCTTTTTGCTTGCATCATATGCATCCCATGAGCATTGCATTCTGTTTTTCAAAACAAATCAAAATTCAAAACAATTTAAACTTTCACCCCTTGCTCAAAATTTCCAATTTCAAACTTGCAAACTAAACCACTCAATTGTTTTTCAATGGTTGAAATTGTTTTAATCAAATTGCCTGTTAATAAAATTTTCCCCTTTTGTTAAAAAAAAAACCCTAATGGCAAATTAAATTTCAAATCATTTTCAATCATAATGGGCATGATCCAATTGTGGTTCAAACACTAAAATTTTGCAAACAATTAAAAATTCAATAACTGTTTTCTTAATTGTTGAGTTCATTGAATAAAAATTGTTTGAAAAAAATCAACTCCTTATGATTACTAATGGAAATTCAAATCCCAATTTAAAAAGTCCAATTAATAATTCAAAGTTTGAACAACAATGCTAACCTTTGCTTTTGATTATTGTTTGCAACTTAATAAAACTATTTATCAATTAAATACCCCCAAACTCTATTTGGAAAATTCTAAACCAAAATAAAATTTCAAACTTGTGAAACAATGTAAACATTTGCTTAAAATTTCTATTCTGAAAATTAATACAAACAATGCATAAAAGAAAGAAACCCTAAACCCCCCAAATTCTATTCCCTTTCCCCTCTTGCATCCTTTACAAAAAAAAAGAAGAGAGAGTTAAAGAAAAATCAACAAAATAGAAGGAGGAGAGCAGCCCATTACTTCCTCTCAGCCCACCCCTTTTCTCCTCTCCAGCCCAACCTCTTTCTTCTCCTTTCCAGCCCACCAAGAGCGCTGTACCTCTTCCTCCTGTCGCTGTCCGGCTGTACGACAGCATCTCCTCCCTCTGATCATCCTCTCCCTCTCCCGATGTGCAGCCGTACTAGGCTCTCACCACCATAAAACCTACATCCCTCTGCCCTTCCCCTCTGTAACCCTAGTCCCATCCGCCCCGCCGCCATCTTCCATCGCTACCACCCCTCTCCCTCCGTTCTGAAACTCTGCACCTCCACCTCGCCGTCAGAGAACCCCACTGCCTCCTCACCGCGGCGACGGCATGGGCACCTCGAGGAGCCACCGTTCCCGGGAATGGAACCGCGGGGGTCCCCTGAGGCTCCCCGTCCCTTCGCCGTTTGATGGGAGACCCTGTGGAGTCCGCGCCGTCGCCGGACTTCCCCTCCGTTTCTGCTTCTTCTTCTGATCGTCGACGACCACAGCAGGTGCGCTCCGCCTCCATTCCCCCTTACTATCTCTCATGTACGTGCACGCACGCACATGCGCTCGCGGGAGGAAACCAGATCCCCTCCGGACCAACTCCACCCCGTACGCCACCGGAGAACGATCGTCGACGGCCGTCTCCGTCCGAGTCGCTGCAAACTGAACCTGTTCGGTGATGAGTTTCAGTCGACAGTTAACAACCACATCGCAGTTCGCCTATTATTCAGTAGCGCTCCTTACCTGAACACAACAGCAGCAGTAACGCATCGGTTCAGTTCCATCCGCGCAGCGCTAGCGTCCCGGGTTCGAGACCCCGCGGGCGCACACACCCCCCCTTTTTGCAATTTCTTCCGCGCGCAGGGGCAGAGGCCCACCAGTCGGTGGCCCTGTGTGCCACCTCACCGCGCACCCGCCACGTTGGCGCTGGGGCCCCACGGTCAGCGTCATGGTGTGTACCGCGGCGAGTAGAAAATTCCAAGGACCAATCCGAAATCTTTTTCTTCCACATAAGGGTCCCTGAAAATCACAAATAAGTCCCTGTTTTCAAATCAAACATAACTTTTTAATTCCAACTCCAATTAATACAAACAAAATATGTTTTCTGCCCCAAATTTAATTGTCTATCCAACTATGCCATTTGTTTTCTGTTTTGAACTTTCAAAATGCAATTCAAATTTGAATTCAAATAATTCAATTGTAATTTGCAACAATTCATAAATAATTCATACTAATTCCAAATAAGGAAAATAAAATATGTTTTCCATACCATTTTGAATAACCTTTCAAATATAAATTTTGTTTCATGGTTTGAATAATTTAAATTGCCTAAATAATTTAATACTTGTTTAATTCATTTAAATTTGATAAAATCATAACTTGCTCAAAATAAAATAATTTTGAACATGCAAAATATGTTTTCAAACCATCAAAGTGTGAACTTTCAAATGTGAGTTTGAAATTATGTTTTGAACAAATAAAACTTCAATTAAATTCAAACTTGTTTCAAATCCATTTAAAACTTGTTTAATATTGTTTAATTCATAATTAAATTATCCTAATTCCAATTTCAATATTTGAAACATGTAATCCAACTAAAATTTGATGTTCTTTTCAAATATAAATTTTGTTATTTGTTTTGAACACTTTAGCTTGATGAAAACAACCAAATGCTTGTGTGACACCTTTAAGTAACCAAAAATTCCAAACTTAATAGGTGAATTTCATAATGGTTAAACCTTATTTCCAACTGGTTCTATTGTTGTTATTTTGTTGTTTTCCTCATCCATGCATCATGCTAATCCACCTTCACCTGTTGACTAGTTGGAAAACAATTGTTTCAACCATAATTCATGGGCTGTTCATATGCAACTCAAATTGCATATGGGTCCATTTAAATTTGTTTATCTTGTCAACTAGTTTACCTTGATGCATCTTTAAACCTGTCATGCATCCATATCTAGATCATGCTGGATCTTTTGCCGTAGTAGTAATTGTTGCATCCGGTGTTTGTTCGAGGTTCGTTGCTTCTTCCCGGATAGGACGTTGAGATGATGTGAGCAACGACAAGTTCTGCTACCTTGCGGGATCTCAGGCAAGTATACTCACTTGCTGCCAAATGGCTGCCTTTCATCACTTGTTACCGATTCTTTCCGTTGTCTATTTCTGCTAGCCTTAGTAGTAGATGTTTCTGTTACGAACCCATCACATGAATCCCTTAACACTGATATTGCCTCACCTCCCCTCCTATAACCCCGTTGTTTGAGCCCGTGTCTTACTAGCATGCTTAGGTTGTTTTGCTCGAGTCTATTACCCGTTACTTTCTGTTACTATTTTCCATTATGTTCTGGGGGCTCGATGTTTAATCAATCAATCATGCTAATGTTATTGTTAATAATAAATTTGATGATAAGGCACCGGCAGGAGGCCCTAAGTGGTTTTGAGGCCTGCTAGTGTCGACCCTAATAGGAAAAGGGTCTTGTCTACTGATCCATGATGAGCGCACTACCCGCATGTGGGAAGCGAGTATGGGCGCCCCCCTCAATTTGACTCGATTCGCATCTCGTCCAAATCGCCTCATTTAGTTCGGGTTTTCCATTTGCTGCATGCATGATCTTGCGAGCCCTTGGATCCCGGGTGGAACTTTCGTAGTCGGCATATAGGGGGACACGGTCTTAGAGTGCTATGAGGGTCCATTTTCTTCTGGGCTCGATTAGCCGTGCGCCCAAGGTTCTTTGGGCTTGATGCGAAGAAGAGTTGAGTTGTGTAGAGTACCTCGCTTGGTGGGTTGATCCCCCGTCTGGCGGGTTATTCTTACGTGTACGGCCAAATTGGTGCAACCCTGCAGGGATAATCTTCTCGAGAAGCCGTGTTTTCCGCGGTTATGGATTACTTGGTGAAAGTACTGGCTAACAAGTACTCAGGACAACTTAAACCTAATGATTACCAATCTTACACCCAATGATTAACAACTTGACTAGTAGTAGGCTTATTGACACAATAATCTGAACCATCATTAACCCAACTGGGTGAGTTATCCTCGGATTGCTTCTTCGGATAAGGGGCGAGATCCAGGATGGGTTTGTTTGAAGTTATCTTTCAGTTGGTTACAATACTCGATCTTATCTTCTTTCTGTTAGCCAGAAGTTGTAGTATCTCTCTGTAGTTGGATAGCGCAGCCCGCTGTCGCTTATTTGCAATAACCCCTTCCTTTCCGTTGATCCCAAAGTATTTGTATCTTGTGATGACTGGCTACGCCGGTATCTTGAGAGTATGGTTTATCCACTTGCCAGTACTTAACCGTACTGACCCACGAATCTCTTTCGTGGCTGCATATTCAATATTGCAGTCGACAGGTTTGAAGTCTGACGACGTTAGCTTGGGAATCCCTCCGGCTTGGCCTGGGCAGGGATTGGACGCTCTCGGTTATCTTCAGGACTCTTAGTCCCATTTGTATCTTGTCCGTAGACGGACGATGTGTTGCTTCTTCCGCTGTTATTTGGATCTTTGTATTGTATCAGTTGTATCCCTGACTCGTTTGAGTCATCTTCTATCTATCTGTTTCTGTTGTAATTGTGGAATATTCGTGAACTATTGTAATGTTATCACAAGTGGCAACCTGGAATCGGTTATTATGTGGATTTTGGCGGAAATGCTGAAATCTGCATAGTGCCCGATCTCGGGGCGTCACATCGACTCCCTCTTGATGTTGCGGCAGGAGGCCACCGTTTGTTGCGACCAGCGTCCGTCCGGCAGTGCTGCGAGACGACAGCAGGCCGGCGGAGCTGTCGTCGTATGTTGCATGTCAACATCATCAAAGCTAGATCGCTAGGATGTAGTTTACAAGCGGGACACTTCAGCGGGGCGATGGTGCTCTCACGGGATTGGGCACAAGCATGACACACGATGTCCCCAGGTTCGGGTCCCTCACTGTGAGGTAAAACCTCTACTCCTGCAAAGATGGGACTATGGTGGATGCTATGTGGTGTTAGAGAGTTGCTCCTAGAGATGTATCGAGGAAGGAGGTGATGGATGCCTCTAGGGTTTCTACTTGTGAACTATCGGGCGACCCCCTCTATGAAGATCTTGGCCTACCTTATATAGGTGATGGCAAGCCTCTTACATGTGGGGCCAGCTACGCAAAAGTCAACCAGCTTGGTCCCACGGTCTATGCTATAGTGTTACGCCCCTGCTGATAGGGTGCACAGTGCCCAACCGCCTGGTCCAGCAACACTGATGAGTGTGTGGGAGGCCGGCTCCTCCGGTTACGCTTCCTGGTCTTGGTCCTGTCGAGGTACTTGGCGACGTGAGGGCCTAGCGGGCGGCGTGGATGCATGCTGCCCATACCTTCGTGTCCCCTTTGACTTCTGATAGCCGGCTAGGCCTTGACAGCCAGCAGATGGATCACACTGCATGCTCTGTGTCCATCTAGCCTAGGAGCTGGTCTTCTTTGTTCCGCCTTCGCCTGTATGTCCTCCGGCCTTTAAGTGCATACAGCGGGTTAATCCCGGAGTAAGACTAATCTTCTGGCTACTTCGAGCCACCGGGGGTCATCCCCCCGACACGAGCGGTGTCTGCCAGTGCTATGATGGCACGCCGGTGTTGCTACGGGCGGCGTCAGGCGGTGTCGCGATGTAGGACGGCGTTGCTACGAGTGGCGTCTGGCGGTGCTACGATAGCAAAGCGGTGTTGTTGCGATCAACGTCCGACGGCGCTACAAAAGGATTGGCGGTGATAGTACCGTGAGTCATCGGCGGTGCTACGACAGTTTGTGGCGATGCTACCATGTGCCGGTTTGGTGTCGGTGCTACAAAGGTTTGCGCGCGATGCTACTTTGCACCGGAGGTGGTGCTACAAAGATTTGGGCGCGATGCTAATTTGCACCAGCGGCGGTGCTACAGAGTTTTGGCGGCGATGTTACAAAGCGCTAACTGCGGAGCTACAAAAAGGGTTTCAGGATGCTATAAAGGAACATCGGTGATGATACTCTGGGTGGAGATACGGGGATGTTGCCGATGGCCGACGAGGTCTCTCGTCGGAGCTTTCGAGCGTCATGGCGATGTTGCGCAATAGTGTTGCCGGCGCAACGACAAAGCTGTGAGGGCGTCTTCTCCAGCGACGGCATATTCTCTAGAGACCGCGTCTTCTCCGGCGAACCGGTGACGACATCATCTCCGACGACGGCTGAGTATGGTGGAGCAACGGGGACAGGCTAGTTTCTTGGCGCGGGCATGGCCCGTGTACGAAGAGAGGATTATTTGTTGGCTTTTCTGTAGCGAAACGAGAGGTGCGCGAGTTGTGTTCTCCTCGTTGACCACATAAACGGACACGTGTCGCCCTCTCCACCAGGGGATCGGGAAAATTATCCTCCGGGGGACGCTCAGCACACCCCTTTTGTTTTCTTTCGAGGGTATGCAATTGCATAACTGATTTTTATAGAAGGAAGAGTTTAATTACAAGAAAGTCGACAAAACTAGTTGAACACAGCCATGTTGTCGAAACCACTTCTGTTACTAGGTAAATATAATGATATGCTTGAAGCCCTTTTTTTGGTGGGTGGAAACAAAATGGAATTATGTCTAGGAAGCACACCTAAGTTTAAATTTTAGTACGATTGGAAACAAATTTTCTTCCTATGGAATGTTTCGAAAACAAATTGGATTGTGATTGGAACCAATTTTTTCTTATGGAAACAGATTGCATGGCTGAAAGAAATTACATGGCGCTAATTAAATGAACCTGCCGTGATGTAAACAAATCACAGTTTTATTGGGCTAATAATCCCTGCATGCGCGGCGTCCATGCAACTCGGTACAAATTGGAAGCGGGAGGGCGAAGGAGGAAGGATAAACAGAACAATATCTTCTGAACAATAATGTCCGTGGTTTTAGTGGCCTCCTTTTTGCATGTTTCTTCTTCTGCATTTGATAGGCACAGCGGGCGGTGTGACGTCTGTATACATGGTCCACTCCTGGCGCTGAAACGAGCAGCCCTTCCTTTCCGGTCGCCGGTTGCCATGGCCCCTCCTGAACTGCCGCCGCGGAAGATGAAATCTCCACAACCCGCTCCTACCACCATATCCACCCTTGCCGACGACCTCCTTCGCGAGGTATTCCTCCGCCTGCCCTCCCTCCCCAGTCTCGTCCGCGCCGCTCTCGCCTGCCCCGCCTTCCACCGCGCCGTCCGTTCGTCCCCCGCCTTCCGTCGCCGCTTCCGCGACCTCCACTCGCCCTCGCTCCTCGGCGTGTTCCTCGTCAACTACGGACTCGCCACGCCGACCTTCGCGCCCGTCCTCCTACGCCTCCGCCGCCGCCGCTCCGACCCGGACCACAACGCTGCCCTCCGTGGCCTCGATGCCTTCCTCACCCTTCTCCCTGACGCTGCCCGTGACGAGAAAGACGACGGCGAGGACGCCGAACATGAGGGCGAAGAGGACGCCGAAGAAGAAGACGAAGAAGCCGTCGAAGAAGCCGTCGAAGAAGAAGAAGAGCAAAACCTCCTGCTCTCGTCAAAAAAAGTCATGGAAGGCGAAGAAGTTGAAGACAAACTCGGGTGGTCAATGTCCGGGTGCAGCGATGGATACGTCCTCCTCGTCAGGCCGCGATGGAACACAAAAAATGTGGCCGTCTACGATCCAATCGTACGGGCCCTGCATCTCTTCCCCGGCCCGCCCGATGAGCTGTTCAGCTACGAAGATACTGAAGCCGAGTTCCACGTGATCTCCTCCCAAGGCGACGACCGGTCGTTTCGCGTGCTCTGCGTCTGCAAGGAAGACGGGGAAGCTCAGGTCGCCGTCGTGTCACCGGACAACAGGGAGTGGCAGATTTCCCCAACAGCCGGAAGCCTCACGGATGAAGGCAATGGTACGTTGGTGAATGGCTTTGTTTACTGGGCATCTGCAGACGGAGACAATGTGCTCAACACCGCAACACTGCAATTCTCTCGAATGGATCTGCCGGCGGAAATGACTGGGTTTTCTTATAGCCCAGGGATGTCTAAGGTCGGTGAGACCAACGATGGGAAGCTCTGTGTGGTTCGCGCTTCTGACCTTCAACTTGATGTCTGGGTTCGGAGAGACGGTAAAGACGACGTCGGTAAATGGACGCCGGAAAAGAAACTTCAGATGGTGGATGCGATTGACAAGCTGAATCTGAACCTTATAGATGAGCGTCCTTCCATGAATGTTGTGGCTGTCATTGGTGGCATTGCCTATGTTTCTATTCATGAGAGGGAACCTCCTATCTGGCTCGTATCCTTCTGCCTTAAAACAAGGCAGCTGAAGAAGCTCGGCCCTATCACTCGCTATGAGTTCTGCTATCCCTACTTCATGTCGTGGCCTCCCTCTTTGGCGCCTACTAAGGTGAACCTTCTCTAAATCGAACTCTGATAATTTCATTTTTTTTTATTAACCGATGATGATATCTTCACATGCATGGTTCTATAGATTTCTTCTTGGTTAGATTTACCTACTATTGAATAAGTCATTTCGAGTTATTTTTCTATGTTATAAATATTATTATAATGATGTCCATGGTACAATCACTCGCAGGCGGGAGAAGTTTAAGCCATCAACTCTCCAAACCGTCGCAGAAGCGGCCCAATGTGTGACAAGCAAAATATATTCTACTGACGTGGCTTAGCTCCGAATTCTTCCTTATTCGTTTTTGCGCGAGGATTTCATTTTTATTTCAGATTTCTCTTGATATTATAGTTTACTAGTAAAAATGCCCGTGCGTTGCAACGGGATGAAACATGGGCATTATGGAGACACACATATTAAGTTGTCACGAGTATAGTAAGGTTTTCCGCTTAACCTAAACCACCCTATTTGGTCATCGTGTCGATACCCTCTAGACTTGTTTGGTTGCTAATAGAAATTTGTTTACCTCACAGTCATCATAGATAAGTTTGCAGACCACAGTATATAAAAAAACCGTCATTCATTTCACCACAAAGCATTGCATAGTACTTAACTAAGCAGAGATATATTCATGACTATTCATGGCTATTTCGAATTCAATACTACGCATAGCTAAGCACACTACAACGACTTAGAAGATTATTAGATAATTCTACTACTTGTCAATTCATAGCTTCTTAGCCGTTATATTTGCAGGCAATTTTTTTTTTGGAAACGGGCTGCAGGCAATTTTCTTTGATCCATAAGTAGCTCGGTCCTCTACATTAGCTTCCTCAAATCATCTACCAATAAAAATGTACGTAATGTTACACTCGCGACTCCTGTCAAGTATTAGAAGACAAGTTTTCAACCAGACTGTTGCTTCTGATCAATCACCGCATGGTACAACAACTTCAAGTTATCTTGTGAGCACCCATTAGATGAAACTTCTCCAAGGGTATCATGCATATCATCATTGCCAAATTCTGCAGTACCAACCCACTGAATATCTAAACTTGTAGAGATATTTATGTGAGACTCAAAGGGAATTTCACTACATCAATTAAATCTTGTTTTGCTGGGCTCGTCATACAGTTTACATATAAAACATTGTCAAATGGAATAGTGTCTATACACGTACACAGATCGCCTCCATTAGCATGGTCAATGTCAAAGGCTATCCAATTGATAGCAACCAAGCAATTTCTCTTATACAGACTACTTCATTATTGTTAGGGGTATACTGGCTGACCTGCCAACGATGTGCCATGTACACTGTTGGCTCATAGTGCTCTCCCAGAAACCGAGCATGAAGGAGCTGATCCAAGATAATCCTCAGGAAAGTGAACAAACATTGTTTTTCCACCACAGTTGCCGGTACAGAAGAATCACACTGGCGCTTATTGAATGTTCAGTGGTTTTGAATCATTCTCAATAGAAATCCTTATTAGCTGTCAGCGACTCTGCCAGGCCCACAACTGCACTTGCGGCACATAATTGAGCATAGAAAGCATTCGAAACATGCTCCGATTGAGATATATGCACCATCAATGTTGAATTTGAGCACCTCCTCATTAGGTCTTTATACGACTTGGTATAATGCTCCCATTATTCTCCTTTTTAAACAGTTCCATGTGAACGAATTAGAATCTTTCTCAATTGTTTTTTTCTTGTTTTTATTCCAAATCATGAACCTGTTGGGGCAAACTAAATTACTACATTTTATATGTGCCTGCACAACAGTACGTACCAATTACCACATGCTCTGGCCATCTCTGACACTTGACCACATCTAGTTTGTAGTTACACAGGAAAATTCATCATGGTGATTTCTTCAATATGAATCTGTTTGCTCCATATAATCAGGGCAACATAAACGACTCCAAGGATGGTTGACAAATTCTCCTCCTGTTCCACCTTGCATACCTGGGGAAAGATAACATAATATTTCCTAAGGTGAGCCTTTGATTGAGCACTTAGCTATCTAGTCATTGTAAACCATGAGAGGATCACATATCCTCGGAATCTCAGACGGTAACACATTGCACCCATGAGTGATCAAATTCAGCCGTACATTGGCAGTACTTGATTATCTAGGAGGTTTACTTTTAGTATTCCGTACACCTAATACTCTCAGTTGGAAGTTGGAAATGGACCTGCAATCTCACATCATCATCCGAATCCTCCAAATCCTAATTGAGTACTACCAAGTTCAGCTGGGAGGGGAGGGCAGGGGAGGGGGCGAACCTGTTGCAGGCGGCGAGGAAAGGGTGGCAGTTTCGACGGCCCTCACCAGCATCTTCAGCAGAGGTGGCGGCGGATCTCGACGCTGCAGGTCGTGCGACAAGATGGCCGTCTTCGGCACGACGACCAGCACCATGACGGTCGTGACCTACTCGTTGCATGCCGTTTTTGCACACCTGTGGCGTGCGTCCCTCAGCTGCTCCTCGGTCGGTGGAGAATGTCCCGGCCGGCGGCATCGGTAGCGGAGCACGGGAGTGACTGGAGCATTACAGCCGACAAATCTAACGAACGCATGCGGGACAGATCAATATATCACGACACATGCGCCAACACAGCTGGCGGGGAAGTGGAGCAGTTGCGGCTCCTCGAGCAGCACACGAAAAGCTATGTAGGCCTTCGATGGCAACCCGTCGAGCTCGGGATGGCGATCGTGCAGGACACGGCGACGACCTTCAGAGACGGATGCGTTTTTTGGTGCGACTCAGCCGTCCTCTCAGATGGCGCGTAGTTGATGTACCTGTCAGAGGAATTCCTGGACAGCAACCTTCGTAGGCCTCGACGGTGCCGACCGTCCGCATCTGCTCGTCGGTTATCCTAGCGGTGCGGGAAAGAAAGATGATAATGCACTGCAGGCTGACGAGAAATATGAGCGGACTTGGCCACGGAAGAACCTATATGTCGGGGCCGCGGAGGTTTGTGGCCGTCGTTGTTCCGGTTCCACCGGCCGGGGAGGTGGAGGTCGCCTGTGGCCGGAGATTGATGTGGTGGCCGCCGGATGTGGGTTGCGGATAGGAGACATGTTTGTTTGGGCTAGGAAAGAAAATAAACGAACCGGTACGGTAGAAAGTTGATAGTATAATGGGATTTGGTGGGAGGGCAAATAGGTAATTTTAGGTTGGACGAAAATTTTGCAAGAAACCTTAATGCCTTTATTATTAGGTAAAGATGAACGATCCAGGGATTAATCTTTTTAGTCCAATGTATGACATGTAAAATTGTATTCAGCCACCGTCACTACGGGAGATACTACTGGAAAATCAAATATCGCCGAGTCTCTACGTCTGTGCCGAGTGCCAAAGCACGGGCCACTCGGCATATTACTGCGTAAGCCGACAACATCCCAAAAAACACTCACCGAGTCTTCCCTGATGGGTACGCAGCTAATATAATGAGGGGAGTGAATCTTGCAGGGCTTCGGATAACAGGGCTCAAGAGTCATGACTACCACGTATGGATTGAGCGGATCATGCCTGTCATGATTCGAGGATACGTTGATGAGGAAATTTGGCTAGTGCTAGCCAAGTTGAGTTTTTTCTTTCGCCAGCTTTGTGCCAAGGAATTAGATAGAGCTGTGGTTGCTAAGTTGGAGGAACAGGTTGCCGGCTTACTGGTGGACCTAGAGGCGATTTTTCCTCCCGGCTTCTTTAATCCGATGCAACACTTGCTCTTGCATCTCGCTGAAGAGGCACGATTGGGTGGCCCTGTGCAGTACCGCTGGATGTTTTCAACCGAGAGAGAGTAGAAGAAATTTAGAGAGAAAAGCACGAACAAATGTCGCATCGAAGCATCCATATGTGAGGCAACCCTCAACGAGGAGGTGGCAAACTTCACGACAAAGTACTATCACGAAAGTCTTCCCACTAGTCATAATCCAGTTTTGCCAATTAATTAATTAATTTCTTTCTAACCAACAACTTTGTGTGATCAATGAAAAAGAAAAACCGAAAGTGCATGGTGCCCCTATGTGTGGTTTGGTAATTAATGACAATCCTTATGAACTAATATTTGCATTGTGATATCCTTATAGATCTTGTCCATGGAAAAAATAGTGGAGTTCATGTGTTGGAATCTAGAAGTTCTCATGATGACCATTGTAATATTTAAGGATTTATATGAAGAATGGTCATGTAGAGAGTTCTACATATTGCAACTAGTATGGATGATTATAAGTGATAATAACAGTTTGAAATAAATATGGCAGCAAGCAAACATGTAGCAGACTGTCACACCCCAGTTTTTGGATTCATGGACTGTGCTCAAGAAGACAAAAATTAGGGCCAGCAATTTTTTTTTATAACAACATGATTGTTTGAACTAACATATTTTTATGATCTAAAACATATTTGCAACACAAGTTTTGTTTCTTGATAAAACCAATACCATATGTTTCTGAAAACTTTCCTACTTATTTTTTTCCTGATGTTTTCCTATTATTACTTGAGTAGATTTTTATTCCAAGACTTGGATCATTCTTGTTTGCATCTTAAAACAAACTTTTAACTTTATTGGATCCAAGAAAACAAGTTTTCAAAATAATTTCTAAAAGTTTTCTTTTAAGTTTTCTATAGAAAACAATATCTACAAATATCTACAAATGTCCGCGTCGTGGCGGCGTTGGAGCTCCTGCCACCTGAACGTGTCCTGGCCGTGTGGCCTCCAGTGCAGCCGCGCGGCCTCGTCCGGCGTCAGCCCTCGACGTAACTCGTCGATGGCCTGCCGGAACTCCGCGTCGGTTGAGGGGATTGGGGGCACGGGGACCCCGCTGACGCTGAGTTGCCACCGTGGTTGTCCGGCGGCGGAGCTTGGGACGCGCATATCGGGCGGGCACGGATAGCCCGCTCGATACAGCGCCCACGCCTCGTGCTTGCGGAGGTGGCTAAATAGCAGACCCATTGTGTGACCATGTATTATAGATGAAGATGTATCATAACAAAATAAATTAATCAAAATGACTTGTTTTTATGAATTAGCCAACAAAACATAAATTTGATGAAACTAGAAAAACTATGAGTGAACAAGATGATTAAATATAATTAGTTTTGTCAATTAATTAATTAATTTTCTCTCTAACCAGCAGCTTTGTGTGATCAATGAAAAATAAAAACAGAAAGTGCATGTCGGACGATTACCTTGCTTGTCGGCCGGACTCGCATCATGTCGGACGGCGGCGGCCGGCGGCCGCGGCCACCAATCCCTTCATTGCTTGACCTATTGTCCTTATCCCAGTTGTAGATGCAGCGACGTCGCCACTGCGTCCGCCAGACACAAATCACGTACTCCAAGCTTTTCCTGGCCTGCACAAGAGGAAAATAACGCCAATCATGTACTTTGCCAAACACTCCGAGCATGATAAATCTAGCAGAACCAAAAAAAGATCCATGTCTTTTCGTAAGAATAAGATGGAACAAATCTATAAAAGAGGGAGAGTAGAATCACCAAACAAATGCGTGTGCGCGGGCCGTGCCGTGGCAGCAGCATGACACAAACACAACACATGCTTGATGATCCAGAATACGGCTCGCTGCCGGCCGGAGATCGACCACCACAAGCACATGCTTGATACAGAGTAGGGCTCGCCGCCCCTATGTAAGCAAGGCCCCTGGCCTTATTTTAATATAAGTTGTGTTCCCCCTAATCTACTGTGTCCCTACCCCATCCCCGCCGGCGGTGGTGGAACGCCGGCGGATCTGTCCACTCGTTCCCGCCGCCGGCAGGGCTTCGCCCAGCCATATCCACTCGTACCCGCCCCTGGAGTGTCCGCTCGGCCTGGAGAGAGGGCCGCGCTTTTTATACACCTGGGCCTTTAGTCCCGGCCCGTGCCACCAACCGGGACTAGAGCCCCTTTGGTCCCGGTTGGTACCACGGCCCGGGACCAAAAACAAATTTCGAATTTCGGTGGCACCCCTGCGCGCCCAAAATTTTTTAGCGCCAAAATTTGAAAAGTGTTAAGTTTGCACATTAACAACTTCTATATACTTCCAAATTTGACAAAAATTCCAACATGAAAAATGCTAGAATTTGCAAAACTAACATGAAAAATGCTAGAATTTGCAAATTTGAAAAGTGTTAAGTTTGCACATTAACATGCTTGATACAGAGTAGGGCTCGCCGCCCCCGCCTCAAGCCGCTAAGTCCGCCAAGTCACACGCGCAACCGCACGCGGCTTGTCACAATGTCTTTGTATTTATAGAAGGAGTTTCGAGACCTTCTGGTTTGAATTTTTAGACTGAGAGAGGCATACGGCGGGAGCAAGAGAAAGAATTAGGCCTTCTTAGCGAGGGCGATACATACATACGAGCGGCTGAGATTTGCTATTATGCCTTGATGACATGGCAGAGGGAATCAAACGCCTGCCCCATAAATAATGCACGTTGATTAAGGATTAGGCCATGTGGGTCAGCCTGCGCTTTAATTATTGCCAAATCCGAGGACATGATCGCCGGGTAATTCTGGTACCGTTAATTCCCTGGTTTAATGGCCATGAAAACTAATCGGCCGTTTAGTTCGAAACCATAGAAATTTAGATAACTAACTCATAATTAAACCCGGAATAGCGATCACGGGTCTCCTAAATTTCCGTTTTTCTATAATCAGCCTTATTTCTACTTATTATTTTTAATGAGGAGACATAATAAGTTCCATTCAATGATTCACTTCCCTAAAACAATTCCTTGAATTGAGGGTCTCATGCAAGCTGATAAAGATTTCTTTTTTCTTTTTGAGATGCGGGCTGATCAATTCACAATTTCCCGGGTAATACAAGATGGCCATCTCATTGGTTAGATTTCACAGACCTGCCAAGCTTCACCGCTGCTAGCCAGAAACTCTCACTGGTCTTTTTAATATTTCTTTCTTACAAAAACTGCTACCTCCTCCGATCCATTATAAGTGTGGTAGCTTTACACAGGGTGTAGGCAAAACTTTGGTTAACTACCCGACAATTAAATCGGTTCGGAGGGAGAACTACATCCAGAAACCCTCACTCGTCTTAAATATTTCTTTCTTGCAAATACTACTGCAACTTGTTAATATGTAGACCGGACATACATAATTTTACTCATTTAGCAAAAGCTACCACGACGACGCAGCAGCTCTTCTTGTCCTTTAGAGATGAGATCTTTATTCAAACTGCCCAATATCAGTATAATTTATGTACCTAGAACATATATGTGTGTGCATGGCCGTTCAACCAGAAAACAACACCAGCATCTCCAAACCATAAATACATAGGTAGGTAAGCCTGCACTTTAGCTGGAATGTACTCATCATATCGCTACCGAGACTCAAAATGAAAGGAACCATCATGTTCACTACACACATGTTCACTACACACACATGCTGGACTAGGACACAATCCAGTGCTGGAACAAGAAGATCCAGTCACCATCCCCACTTCAGGGAGACGGCAAGGTTCACATCGTCGCCAAAGCCATGAGTGTGGCTCTTGTGCGGGGAAATCCTGGAAACCCGGCCCAAGTAGCTCGATGCTCTCTCCTAGTCAAAGCGCACCTCCCACACCAACTTGGTGTACTCCGACAGAAGCTCGTCGTCCTTCACTCGGGAACTGAGGAGATAGTCAAATCCGAGGTGAAAGGGGGCATCATCGTACCATTGGCGAGGTGAATTAGAGCATCTGCAGCACATTTCCAACATACATAGTAAAAAACGAATCACTGCCAGCCAGCAAAGGACATGTTATTAAAAAAAAATAAAGAGCCTAGTTTATCACACTGTAGCAACCCGTCATGATCTTTTCCGTAAAGGTGGCATGCATTATTTACTCTTTTCAGGGATGAGAGAACCCATAAAAAAGTTTACATGTATGTTATCTAAAAGATTAGATGTGCTTGGCTTTGCCTTTCTTTTCCAGTATACTAATTGTGCATTCTCATGAAAAAGAAAAATAGAGGATAAACAAACCCGGAAATTGCCTCAATTAAATCACACAACTAGCGTTGGCAATATCATGTTCTTATTATTAGTCTACCTCTTAAGGCTACATGCCAACTATACAGCTATCCAAAACAAAGATCAAAACCACGCCAATACCAATCAATGGTATTCGGAACCAAAGAACGACAAGTTAAGGTCTATAACACAAGACCACCAGTGCCAAGACTAAAATACTAACACCAGCCACATGGACCTCTCATAACCAGGGCCACGTGTCAAATTCCTAGTAACAGGACAAAGAAACCAGGTACACATCACCACCATTATCCAAATAGGGGTCATCTGTTCAGTGGCCGGAGCATAGTACAGCCACACCAACATGGTCCGGCTATCAGTAAGACAATGGCAGCGGGAGATCAAAGAGGTGAACCAGACCTGAGAGGTTGTTGCCGAGGACATAGTCACAATTGGGGCCAGGCAGCCTCGCCACCATGATCTGCACCAGCAAATCGGTCAACCTGACCGCAAGTGTATTTAAAGGGAAACACAAGCTAAAAATAAAGAATTACAAATGTACAAAAGAAACAAGTTCATGTCGTCATATCGTTCCAGAGTGCTTATTCCATCAGTGGTGTAAACGTCTTGTATTTAACAGTATTAAGATGGTAATTTTTTATAATTTAAAGCTAGATTTCTACATGTGGTTTTCCTGTTGTTCATGGAAGGAAACATAGCTGTTGGGTTATCATGCGAGTCCTGGTGAGTTATCAAATTACATTTTTGAGAAACATAACAGCAATGGTAATGGAAAACTCAAATCACCACTAACCAGAAAATTAAGGAGCATATATTCAAATAAAGAGCATAGTTTATAACAAGGTAGGTACCAGAGCCAAGTTATTACAATGTAGGTACCAGAGTGTCTATGAGCATCCCATAAATGTCACATGTAGTATAAAAGATTAGATGTGATTGCCTCTCCCTTTCTTCTGTAGTATTCTGATTAAGCATTCTAATTGAAAAAGCAAAACAGAGCATATGCAAAACCAGAAATTTCCTCAAGGTATCATTTGTCACAAGACTAGAGTTAGGTATCATTTTAGTCACACGACTAGAGTTTATTCTCTTCTTATTATTCATGTACCTCTTAAGCTTATGACAAGTATAGAACAATCTAAAACAAAGATCAGGACCACAATCCCAAACAATGGTATTCATAAACCAAAGAACAGAAAGTAATACAGGCTACAGCAGATACGACCTTGGCTGTCATTTGGTTGTCCTCTTCCTTATGCTTGAACACGACTGCCACGCCAAGCATCATCCTTTCCGCCTCACACCCTTCCCTGCACCAGACCAACCTACCATTAACATGCATCATTACCAATAGTATCGAATGCACTAACATGAAGCTTTGGCATATACATTTCACGCAATTGCAATATACATAGTCATACCCAAGGAGCTTGCATTGGCATCTTAAAAAAACAGTGGGGAAACATTAAAACAAAAATATACCAGCAAGAAGCACCACACTTCCAAAGATAAAATAAATGCCAGTTTTCAACTGTAACATGGAAGCACATGTTGTTACCACTCATCTCTCAGCATGCAACCTTTATGAGCACGCACGGTAAGTTACAAAGCTGCATATAAGAGGAATAGAGGATAATCACATTTGACACACACAAAAACGGCAGATAAAATTTCTACAGCCTACCAAACATATCACATAATGGAGCTCTACTAGCACTAAACAAAGCTGTTTGAAGAGCTACACTTGACATCACAGATTTTGCATCGGCACACCCAAGCAAGAGAGTGCAACTGGCTAGACACAGTTATTAATTATTTCCAACACAGGACGGCCTACAACTCTTCATAGCCCATAAGTAAACACTTGAGCCAAACATTACTACTAGGAAAAAAATTATGAACAAAACCAATATAACGAAAAGATCCAATAGTTACACTTAGATCAATATTTCCAACACAGGACGGCCTACAACTCTTCATAACCCATAAATAAACACTTGAGCCAAACATTACTACTAGGAAAATTACAAACAGAACCAATATAACGAAAAGATCCAATAGTTACACTTCGATCATGATAGGTACTTGCTCTGTTCCACAATGTAACTTGCTAAAAAGGCATACATTGGGGAACAGAGAGGGATTAGAAATTAGAATCAAACAGCCCCTAAATCTAAACATGGCAAAAAATGAGCTAAAACAATCATCACTTCTTAGTGCCATCAAAAAATCCTGGTCAATACCACTAAAACTAACCAGTAGGACATCGGCCCAATGGCCTTTGTATCACAAAACACATGCGAGCCAGGGATCCAAGGGAGGACCCATGATCTTACCCGAGAGGCTGTTGACAAGGCTAAGAGTTACCACAACCGCATCATAATGTAGCCGTAACTACAACGATGCTCATCATGGGCCAAATGTTGGCACACACTCCTTACTGACAGGTACACTGATAGGAAATCCTGCAAAAGAGACATGATACAACAGAATTAATATAAGGACGCAAATGCAAATTAGTGCACCTTCTGATTTGGACAGAATGGACGATACAACTCAATGCTCCATTACATGTTACAACAGAATTGGTTGAAGCGCACCAACACCGCCACCGCCAAACCACAACAACAAGGAGATAATGCAAACTCTCACCATGCAAGGCGTGAAGTGCATTTTAATACAACTGGGATCTTTAAATAATATGGATAATACAACAACTATATAGAAGCTATGGATCCCACTGAAAAATTAAAATGGTTGCGTGCATCATCTCATCACATTTACATCTGCCAAAGCACACTTTTCATCCATATTTGGAATGAACTTAAAGCCCACTTTTCAAGCATGGGATCCTATTGTAAGAGAAATTCTCAATAAATTGCTAGGGAAAATTCTCAAACTTGGAACCCACTTTTCATACGGGTTATCCAACTATTATCCAACCCTGCAAGGAAAAATTGTAACAAGTCATGCATTTTTTTGATAGAGAAGGATGATAAGGTCTTGATGCAAGCACGTGTGGCACTGTTCTAAGCCAATCCAACAAAGTAAAGCATAAGAGATTTCAAACTATACTGTCGTATGTTCTTTTGGGCAAAAACCGTTTCACATACAAGTCCACATAAGCTATGAGCAATTTAAACGCAAGACGGAGAAAAAAACAGTAACTAATGAGAAAAGTCAAAATTCTACATGATACATGGGTAGTCAAAGCGTAGCGAAGTGAGGACATATTTACCAAACAGCACATTAGCTCATATTCCTCAAACAGTTTTGCGATCATACAATTAAATATCGCTTGCTCCCTGATATCTATGACCTTCAATTAATCCAATTTGTCAGGAACTAGACCAGTAATTTTTAGTGTAGAAATACTAACACAAAGCTCCAGTATTAGAAAAAGGCATTGATCACATTGTCAAATAAGAAAATATCAAGGAATTATGATGAGCAACTTATTTCTAAAGCCATGTAATAGATTTGATATCCAGAATCATTTAATGTTTCAAAGGATGTGATGTGATTGCCCTTGCCTTTCTTTTACAGTATACTGATTAAGCATTCTCATGGAAAAGCAAAACAGGGCATAAAAACATAAATTGCCTCAAGATATCACTTCAGTTACAAAACTAGAGTTGGCAATATTATGTTCCGATTATTAGACTACCTCTTAAGGATATGCCAACTATAATCATTACAAGGCTCTCAAAGGATAAAAACTTAGAATCATTACTACCGAACAGCAACGCCAGAACTGTTATAGTCTGGGATGGATCAAAACAAGAATAGGAGCAAGCACAAAGGAAGCACAAGTTCCAGCACGTAACAATAAAAAAAGGAAATATTGAGCGCATCCATCCATTTGCCTATTTGCCAATGCAAGTTGTAATTGTCCAAACGAACTAGGTTTTCCATCTTACGTAATTTCTCCACTTCTAACACATTCATTCATTCAACAGTAGAAAGAAAAAAAAGGAAAAACAGCAAAGGTCCATGGAGGAGAGGTTACTAGCAGATACAAGCATAATAGTTTAGAGCCTACTTTTCCATATACATGCGTAATAGCTGGTTTTGAGAAATGAAAAGTCCTCCAATATTTTCACATACATGCATAATCGGGTCATCGCAGTCTCAACATTTGAAACTATATCTAGACAACGATCATGGCTCAAATTCTGAAATTGCATGGTCATGCGGAGGAACAAGATGGGAAACAATAGAATAACTTAAAGGCCACTTTTCAAGCATGGATTCCAATTGCAGGAGAAATTCTTAATAAAATAGTCAGGCGGCTACTAGCTAGCGTACGGGTTGTCGAACTATTATCCAACCTTGCGAGGAAATTTTGTACCAAGAACTTGCACTCAAATCAACCCGAACCAAGTCATGGGAGTAAATATAGAATACCTCATGAGTCATGATGATCTGCAAACTGGGGTTTATTGTAAGCGAACTAGAGAACAAAAATGTCATCATATCAAGCACCAGGCAGGTGCAAAGTAAAGAAAATATTTGGGATCTCATGCAAGTGCACGGTTCAGCCACATGCACACACTCCATGTTCATATTTATTTTCATACCTTGACGAAAGCAACGCGAACACATATGAGAAGCATTTTGTGCATGCAACTCGAATTATGCAAAACAATGAGGGTTGCAGATAGAGCAAGATGGTAGATACCTTGATGGCGAGCGTGAAACTAGTGCTGGAGATTGTTCACAGTCAGGCAACAGTAGGATGGCCGTGTACGCTGCAGTGCAACCTTCCTCATCGAAGAACCTATGCAGCATCGTGCCGTCCTACCAGTCACATCTTGACCATGCTAGGCTAACGGAGGGAGGGACCTCCGGCCTCCCATGTTTTCTCTAGTTATGCATCCTTTCCTTGATCAACAATTTGATTTTGCAGCCTACAAATTAGAACAATGAGTATCCATCAAGCTACCATCCTACAGTTGGAGGTTAACGGAAATAATTGAAATTTTACAAGTTTGAGCATTTGTTATACATTGAATGCCCATGAACACATCAGATTTACATTTCAGTAAAAATGTGAACATGAATCTAACATGAATTTCACCCGGAAAAGAATCTGAGCATGAATCGATCATCACACATACACTACGAGGTAAGGTATGCAACATATATAAGTATCAGGTCTCATATGCATGCTACTATGTGAGCTAATACCAGATAAATTCGAAATTTATCTAAGGACATCTAAATCAGGAGGTATGACCTATTATTACCTCCTCAACCTGCTTGGGGGTGCACGATTGCTTCCGCCGTTGACTAAGGATACAATTAGTTACCTCCAAGACCAAGAACTTAGTTGAAAATACCCCACCGACCGACCAATGAAGGTTGTGCCATACAGTTGCAGCGCGGGGAAGCACCGTAAACGCCCCGTCGCGGCTCTCATACCGTGGCAGAGACAACATGAGCGAAGAACACATGTTGGTTCCCACATCACACAGCTTCCCTGGCCTGATCCCTCCCCGTCGAGAGGTGTGGCATAAAAATTCAATTAATAGACAACTATCTAGATAAAACGAATAAGGTATATGATAACTATCAATAGCAGCAAGAACATAAATAGCAATAAAATTGCATGTTTTTACAATATCCTGAGGCATTCTAAAAAATTATATGCTTAATCTTTTAAAATTTCAGTTGTGCAGACACATTTAGCTTGTTTGTTGTTACTGAAACTGGAAAGTACTACGACCAAGGACTACAACTCAGCGGCAAATGGAACTGCTACTATAGTGCATTGACTAGCAGAAACTTGGCCTTAGAGATTGAAATTAGCTAGGACATGAAAGTGGTGTCCAAAAGAAGCCAGAAGAAATCATTGCAAGCGTGCAGTACATTCATTCAGTAGCATGTACAGAGACACTTCTCTCCTCTTGGTTTAGTCCAAGTCATATACATTTATTATTTGTTTGCCCTTACATGTGAAACAAATGCAACAACCCCCTGAGCGCATCCAAGGAGGTACCTTTGGAGGCCGTTGTCAACAAACTCCTGAATGACGGCAGTGTCGAGGTCGCTGCGGTGGTCCTTGGGGGTGGCCAGCTCGACCTCCTATGGAACGTGGACAAGCCCCACCCGGCCTCGGGGGTGAGCAACTCAAGTTGCTTCCTTGCTAGCCCGATTTCTCCCAGTGACAATAAAATACTGTAATACACAAGAAACTCAATACAAGGACCATGATATGTGCTTTAACTATCAACAACAAGAATATAAATGGCATCATGCGGGAGAAATATATTTAGCCCTAGCATGAAATTTATATGAGAAACATTGCAGTGTTGTGTGTGCATAGTTTTAGCTACAGAATCATATACAATCGAGTCTTACATGTGCCCAAAGTAATCGGTACTGCAATAATATCATGGATTCCTAAATCGTTGAGGATCTAACCCACCCACCCACTATGGGGAATCATTTCTCCTCGTCTGGTCAATCAAGTATGCCCCTGAAGAAACATGTGTGGGGTTGTGTGTGCATACTAAAGCTAAAGTATGCATGTCGTGATGCATTGCATCCCCCAATTTTTTTTTTTTGATTCCTAAGCGGTTCCATTGGAACCCACTGACGAACTAAGGTACCGCGAACTTATAATTCCACATGCTCAATCAGGACTGTATTTACATACTGCCGGGTCGATAATTCGAGTAAAGTGTATATGACAAGTGTATATGACACAACAAAGGGGGCCCTGCAGAATTTCTCCTAGTGGTGGTACTAGGAATCAAATCAATAGGTCGTAGTAAAGAGAACAAGCAGCTTGATTTTGCTCACCTGCTCGTGGAAGGATCCCAATTCACCGGCCAGACCGAGGACGAGGAACGCCCCTGTCCCCTCCGTGGTTTCCTTGCAGCGCGAGGGACGACAGCAGGAGTACCCCTGCGTGGCCTGTGTCTCCGCTCGCGCACCCCCACCGCAGTTCAGCACTCTGCAAGTTTCATGGTAATCTATATCAGGAGTGAAATCAAACTGCAGTAGTAATTTTAGGTACAGAGTACAAGGGTCATTTGGTACAGGCAAAAACTAAATACCAAGACAATGACCAGCAGCAAGCAAAATGCCAGAAAAACTACTCAGTAGTTAAAATGCAAATGCTCCTAGTTGTCTCCGGTATTAGCTAATAGCGACTAGATTAAAATTTTAGTGACCTGAAGCTTGTACATTCTTCCAGTACATCAAACATTAAAATTAAGGACAAGAACTCGCTGCGAGATTTTAGTTGACACGATAACAAAAAACTGATATTAAAACAATAATATTGCTCTAAATACTGAAGCTACTAAACCGATGGACTTCCATCGATTAACCAAGCATGGCTTACTCCTTCACTATAGTATGATGAACCACTTCACTAGTTTCCTGGATTAACTGATGTACAAGAGGTGCATAGCTTGCATGAAATAGAGTAATTCAAGTATATACAAATCCTAGACAGCAGGATCAAAACTGAAACATGATAATCACCGAGATGATTCACAGAACTCTTGCCCACACATACACTCTTTTTGCCAGCCCTCCAAGTCATTTGTACAGGATTGTACATGGTTTGTCTCACCAGGGAGTAGGATTCCTCCATTCGTTCCTTGCAGCGCTGGGAGGGACGATGGCATGATGGCTCGCATCGTTTGCCGCTGCCATGATCTCGCTTGAGATCAACGCCCACCCTTGGCCATGTGCGTGAGGGCGAGCAAGCTGGCGGCGGTTAGAGGTCGGCGGGCGTGCCTTCTCTCCCAAACTACAGTGCTATATTACAAAGTGAGTAGCCCTAGGATAAACCGGTACAAGAGCAGAATGTATAGCACAAGATCGACACTCTACACACGGGATATGCAATCAAGATGTCAGTGGTACACCCAGACTGTAGCAGCAGTTGCAATTGCTCTCCCCACAAACAATCAATATCTTAGTCTACGGCTAGGAATCGTGATGAATCTTTTTGATAAGAACAGATGCATGACAATAGCACAACGGGCAGAAGAACAAAAGGTATGGTTTCTTACCTGTGACGAACGAAGTGAGACGGACATTGGCAGAAACAGCGGATGCAGGTCGGGGACGTGGTCGTGGAAGACAACCGGCAGCAGCAGAAACAGTACGCTTGGCCTTGAGGTCCAGCGCGTCGACGGCCTTGCGGAGATGGCGGCGGAGGAGGCCACCGGTGAAGCGGCGGCGGCCGGGATCTGACGGACAGGTCGGAAAGGTCGTCTCGTCCTCTGAGGAGACGACATCTCCCTGCAGGGAGAGGCGGACGAGGCTCTTTGGCGGTCTCGTCGCCCAGATGGTGAACGGAGAGCCATCGCCGTCGTGTGGTCGCCCCCACCGTGAACCCTAGGTCACGAAAGCGACGGAGTCCGGCGAGCTCGGCGGAGCGGCGCGCATGGATGCGCACGCGCGCGCCGGCGAGCCAGGCGGACGCGGCCTGTCTCCGGCGAGGCTAGGGCGGAGGGATTTGGCGGCGCACATGGTGGTCAATCTGATTTGGGGGGAGGGAGAGAGACCGAGAATTTGGGGGTCGAGAGTGGAGGCGTCCGTAGTTTTTCTTTTCTTTGATTCAGATGGAGGCTGTGGGTGCGGCTGTGACTAGGGCGTGCAATCCGGGAGGCGTTGCGTGCTGTGGGTGGGATGGACGGTCAGATCATTGGATGCTTGGTTTTCTGGGGATGGATCGTGTGGTTCTGAGGGGACGATCCGCTGGGGCTAGTTGGATCCATCTCATTGGCTGCTTGGGTTGGATCGCAACCCACGACGTGATTTTCTTGTTCCAGCTCGCATGCACTTGCCCTGTACCTAGGAGTACCTTACACCTATTGCAAGTGCACTAAATAACTAGTACACACATACATGCCGTGCCCCAACCCAACCAGGTCTCCTCCGACTACGCCACATTTTATTACCGCTTGCTTGATTTATACGCTCGGCGTGATCGCACCGTCTCTCTACGGCCGACGATGCGTGCATTCATCACCACTGCAGCTAGCTAGTGGCAGCCCTATCTGCTGGAACAAACCGATGAGATGAACAAATCATGGTTGTGGGCGCCAATAGACTTCCATCCCCGGGGAAGGGGCCGCAGGAGGTAGACGCGATGATCCATCATCTCGAGGTCCAAGCCGTCATGGTATGCATATAATAACTAATATGTCATAAGTGAAGTATCGATATGTAGTTAGCTGGCCAACCGGCTTAGTCGATTCCAGCCACTACTCTATAATGACGGCATGCCATCGAGAAAGCATCGGAGTCCACAACCACACCTATCATTGCGAGTGTGTTTCTATACCAAGCCGGCGTAGAGGTGAGCGTGCAACAATTCGGATGCATCAATGTGAAGGTGGCCCACCTGCCGAACTGGCAACACGGTTGCAACGGTGAGCGAGGCGAGGAGAAAGTCGTAATTGGAGTACGTGGACGTCACATTAAGCTGAAAACAAATTACATGAAAATGTCTTACATCTCACCGAGACCCTCAAAATCGTCCTAGGAGCATGAATATTACGCGGTCAACCATGTCTCCTCCGGCTACACCACATTTTATTACCGCTTGCTTGATTTATACGCTCGGCATGATCGCACCATCTCTCTACTGTCGACGATGTGTCCATTCATCACGACTGCAGGAACAAACCGATGAGATGAACAAATCATGGTTGTGGGCGCCAATAGACTTCCATCCCCGGGGAAGGGGCCGCGGGAGGTAGAAGCGATGATCCATCATCTCGAGGTCCAATTCGTCATGGTATGCATATAATAACTAATATGCCATAAGTGAAGTATCGATAGTCGGCTTAGTCGATTCCAGCCACTACTCTATAATGACGGCATGCCATCGAGAAAGCATCGGAGTCCACAACCACACCTATCATTGCAAGTGTGTTTCTATACCAAGCCGACGTAGAGAGGTGAGCGTGCCTCAATTCGGATGCATCAATGTGAAGGTGGCCCACCTGCCGAACTGGCAACACGGTTGCAACGGTGAGCGAGGCGAGGAGAAAGTCGTAATTGGAGTACGTGGACGTCACATTATAGCTGAAAACAAAATACATGAAAATGTCTCATATCTCACTGAGACCCTCAAAATCATCCTAGGAGCATGAATATTACGCGGTCAAAGTGTTACCCATCACTTATTTGACTACTTTGGAATTTCCTTGAGCCCTCACCCGACCTATGAACCGTTCTGGGTCAAAAAGCACAAGTCAAAGATGACTTTTAAAAAAAAGAGAGTAATATTATGGGAGGCCACGTCAGCAATGGTGTATTGTTTTTATGGCATGTTCCTTTGATAATCCTTACACTCATACAAGTATACCACTCTTCATGCATAGTATTTCATGTGTATTATAATCATTAGTAGGTATGCATGTTAAAAGAAATCATGCTTAGAATATATATAATGTTGAGATGTATAATGTATGTTATTCATTTGGTGGCTACTTTTATCAGTGATTTTTGGCAACCCCCTAGTAATTGATTCTCCGGATCTATCGGACTTTGAAGATAACACATCAAAGACTCCAAAATTGTGTTTATGTTACATAACAATATGTAGTCTGGAAGAGCTATCTCTGTTGTCAAAATAAGCACCGTGTGATTCATAGTAATGATTTAACCGTGAATATTACTCTCGGCAATATGTGAAAAATAATACAACATCATGTTCCGTTGGACAAACTCAACAAAATATCAAATTACATGGTTTGTACTTCCAAACAGGATTGGAATTGGATTCTAACCTTTGATTCCACCCGTAAATTTCATGTATGTCAAACAACAGAATTCGAATTAGAGCCCATTTCCTTTCCACCTTTGATTTGGAATTCTCGCCCCAGTTCAATTTCAAGGAGTTTCTCGGACATCCAAGCAGAGCATAGGTGTAATTGAGGTAGCCGTGCATCTAGGAACCCCGAGCGGTAGGCACTGTAGCCGAGAATTATGTTTTAGAGCCAGTGAAAACACACAGAGGACGAGAAAAACGACGGTTTTTTGTGGCGCCATGGGATGCACCTATAAGTGACATGTGGTTCGCGAGTTTATGTGATTTCATACAAGTTTTTTGATGGGTGCGGCGCGATTGAATTAGGTGGCATTTTTCATTGTAGGAGACGTGAGCGTGGTTGTGTATCATGGTGGACAATCCCACCATCTATATGACCTCCTCGGTGCCGACGAAGGCAGATTTTTTTGGATGGATCGAGGCGAGGAGGCGGGAGATGGAGGAGAAGTTCCGCCCAATTTAAACTTTGTACTACTTCCCCTTTCATTTTGTGTCCATGCTAGTCGATCACATGAAATAAAAGGGCTAGAGTATATTTACCCAGTCATAAAATATCAAAGAATTATTTCATATTCAAGTACCATGCATATAATAACTAATAAAACAAAACAATTGGCTTAAGTAAATTATTGGGATATGTCTAGTCGATGATCGGCCAGAATATTAGCTATGATCCAGAATATTAGATATGACCTGATGAATTCATATATTTGAGTAATAAGTGGGAGAGAGTTTTAATGGTGACTCTGTAAATTTAGCATCCCCTTTCAAATTATGTTATTTTATTTTGGTAGTCTTCATTGTCATGACGATGAACACGTGTGGTATGCATGCTTAGTATTTCATGTGCATTGTAGTCGTTGACATCCATGTAGATTGATATCTCGTGCATGTTGAAAGAATCCACATTTTATGTATACAAACTAGATAACGCATGCGGTGACAATAACATGTTGCACAAATTAGACAAAAAACTCTAAAAAGTGCAAGTCGTGAAAACCCTCAGTTCCCAAGAGATATGCGATGCTCCAGAATCGACTAAATCAGATCTCATATGCCAAAGTTTACTTTGTGTCATAGCCCCTCAAAACTTGCTAACAAACTACCAAAACGGAACATACATGAAATTGTCAAGCCCATGCATGTTTATAGACTCAATATGTTGTTCATGAAAACTAATTTTGTGTTCTTACATATTTATCGGTCACATAAATTGGGCCGAAAAACCCAACACTATCTAAGATATAGCCATGAAAACGATGTGGAAAATTACGAAAACAGATACCAGTAGCTGTCAAAATAGGAACGTGCGGGAAAATAAGGAACTCTGTTATGCATGAGACTAACTTTATATTAATATGAAACCCAAAAGCTATGTGTGATATAAGCCTCTCAAAATCGGCAGGTAAAGCGCCCAAACGAGAATGGGATGATACGAGCGTGAAAGACGATAACTCTTTTATGGATATTTAGTGACTTGACATTCAATGTCAACTTATATAATAACAAGTTATGGAAATTCGGCAAGAAACCCCCAAAATGTATGTGCGATGCATCCCCAAAAAACTTGTCGAAAAAACTGCCAAAACAAAAACCGTAGGAAAAAATACCAACACAAAAGTTGTTTGCTATCGACCCAATAGATGGTCGGGAAACTAACAAAAAAAAGTGCTATAAGCCCCCGACCAATTTGGCGGGAAAGCTCGAAAATGTCGTCTCCATAACCCTGTTCTTGAGAACACGCAGGAAATTTCCAAATCAATATGCTTTATAGCTTGAGAGCATGGTTGAAAGAAAACTAGAACGAGCGGGATCTAATTCTGCCATTAATGAGCTGTATCATATGAAATAGTTTTCCGAGAACATAAAATATTTACGCCGGAGAACACGACACCACCGGTACGGGAATAACTCAATACGCCGACGGCCTAACCCCGCCGACGTAGGCCCGATCCTCGTGGGTGTGCGAGGCCGACGGCGTCTTGCCCTGTCGAAATTGCCACGACCCTGACGGTGTATCCAGGCCTAGTCGGCGTATGCCTAGGTGGGGCCCACTCAGCCCCCGTTGGGCCTTTCCGTTAGGCGAGTAGACGCCGACGGCATCTTCGTCGGCCTAGTGGGCCACGTGGCGACCTGTTCGGCTGCCTGGGCCAAGAAGACGCTGACGGCAACCACGTCGGCTAGTGGGGTGGGATGGAACGGCGTGCCGGCCTCGTGGAGGTGTCGGGCGAGGGATAAGTTGATGGGTCATGTGGGCCTCTTCTTTACTGCTGGGCTACATCGGCCCATACGCCGACGGCAACCCCATTGGCGTAGGTATTTTTTTATTTTTGTTGTGCTCATATGGTGCTTCCAGCAGGGTTTAAACAAGATTTAAATTGAATAAAAATTTAGAATATATAAGTGAAATCACACAAACATCATACTCATATCATCCAGACATCATACAAAGTATAACATCATCTGCGGCATCGATATTATACACACACCATGCATACAAACACAAACATATTCCTACATCTCGCAGGATCTCGAGGTGCCTATTTCGGACCGCGTGGAATGCCGGTGAGAAGTGGTAGTCGGTGAATCATGTCACAACCCGAAATGAAATCTTTGTCATGCAAAACCATAACACACGTGTACACACATGGTATTGCACCCCCTAGATTGTGGTGGGATCCAGACGCTCTGAAACCCCTCCCCGGCGAAACCCTAGACCCCGCTGGTGAAAATCCAGATTTATACATATACACACAGTAACTACGTCGAAAGGGGGTTGTAAAGTGAAAATAATTGTTTGGTTGTGTTAGGGTAGTCCCTAGGAAGTCCCAAGACAAAGTTATTATCCAACTCTTGACAAGTTTCCCTCCGGTTTGTCCTATCCAGAACTTTCAGGCTATAAGTCATGATACTCCCTAAAGAGAAGTGGATACCGGTGAAGCATGTCACATCCCAAAGTGGAATAATTGCTATTCAAAACACATAAAACACGAGTACACACATGGTATAACACCCCTACCTTGTGGTGGGATCTAGACGCTCTGGAGCCCCTCCCCAGCAAAACCCTAAACCTGCTCGAGAAAATCCATACTTATATGTCTACACCGGGTAACGGCGTCGCAATGAGGTATCAAAGTGGAACTAGTTGCTTGGTTGTGTTAGGGTAGGGTCTAGAAATTCCCAAGACGAAGGTATGACCCAACTATTCACAAGATTCCCTCTGGTTTGTCCGATCCGGGACTTTCCGGCTATAAGTGCATGTAAACTCTCTTGAGAGAAATGGATGACGATGAAGCATGTCACACCCCGGATTGGAATCGTTGCCATTCAAAACCCATAACACACTTGTACACACATGGTATTTCACCCCCTAGCTTTTTGTGGGATCCAGATGCTCCAGAGCCCCTCCCCGGCGAATCCCGGGACTCGCCGGAGAAAATCCATACTTATAACACACTTGTACACACATGGTATGGCACACCTAGCTTTTTGTGGGATCCATATGCTCCAGAGCCCCTCCCCTACGAAACCCGGGACTCGCTTGAGAAAATCCGTACTTATACGTCTACACCCGATAACAGCGTCGAAATTGGGTAGCAAAGTGGAACTAGTTGCCTAGTTGTGTTAGGGTAGGTCCTAGAAACTCCCAATACAAATGTATGACCCAACTATTGACAAGATTCACTCCGGTTTGTCCGATCCAGGACGTTTAGGCTATACGTGCATGTAAACTCCTTAGAGAGAAGTGGATGTCGACGAAGTAGGTCACACCCAGTGTCGAAGCTCTGGCTCCGCAAATCCCTCAGGTGACCCTATCGGGTTTCGACTAGGAGATGTCATAGGCGCTGGTGGAATCGTCGGCTTGACAGGGAGGCGATATTTACCCAGGTTCGGGGCCCTCGAAGAGGTAAAAACCCTTACTCCTGCCTTCTGCTGATCTGTATTAGACGATTAGATCGATTACAGGTGCTCGAATCGAGAGTAGATCTCGAGTTTCAAGGCTTTTGTGGTCGTGCGGTAATACTTGGTCCTCTCCTTTGGGGCTCTCCTGGCTTTATATAGATAGCCAGGTCTCGAGTCCAACCCGGAGAGGATACAAACCCTAGCTTGAGTCGGTTACAATTCCTAACTTAGCCCGCAAGTTGATGCGGGTGGGCCTTTCATGGGCCTTCTAGAGTACTCCAAGGGCGCTTCCTGTCGGGCCTTGGTTAGAAGGTGTGAGAGGGGGTGTCCTTATTCGTAGGGCCCAGGATCCATGCCTTCGTCAGTAGCCCCCGAGCGTATGCTCGACTGGGATTTATTTTCAGTCGGGTAGACGGTCATACCTTTTCTTTGATCTCCTCCTAGAAGTTCAGCTCGACAGTTGTTGCCTACGAAGGGTGTGTTCCCTGTTTCTTGAATAAAAATACTCGAGTATCGAGCAGCATTAGTGCCAGTTTTTGCGGCTATATTAGCAGAAGGATGTGGCGCAGTGGCTTGGCTCTCCCGAGAGATCAGGGCCAATTAATTGCGACTAGGGCAAAAACACTCCTGGCCTACACAGATTCGAGACCTCCGACTCGAATCCGATGAGGTGATCGTTACGACTGGGCCGTTGTGGACTTATCGAGTCGAACTTAACCTAAGGGGGTACCCGGCGCGTCCGCTAGGATTTTTCTTCGTGTTGTTGACACGGAACTATGCCGGAGGACGCAGCTTTCGAGTGCGATTCCAGGCCCAAAAGAAAGATCTTTTTGGGTCTTACCTTCATATTCGAAGAATATGGCATCCGGATGTGCCTAGTCGGCTGTACAATCCAGGTTTTTGTGATGTGTAAATATCACGCATAAGGTGGGTTCTTTCTACCCGATTAGATTGGTATGAGTTCCGTACGAAAAAGTTTCGTGTTGGAAATGTTAGTTTCGTATGAAAGAGTTTTCATGTTTTGGAAAATTGTGCCTGTACGAAAGAGTTTTCGTGTATAAGGCATGTTTCTCTTGTTCGAAGAGGCTTTGATTCATGAATTTTTTCATGGAAGATTGTGTTCTATCCGAAGGAATTAATATTCGTGCGAAGATGATTTCGCGTTTGAAATTCCATTCGCAAAAAATTTCCTTTCTGAATGACGAACACCATGACGTCAAGGCGTGCTCCTCTTCTCCCGATGGGACGTGACGAAGTGGCAGCAGAAATTGGCCCACCTTGTCAGCTTTTTGACCAGGAAACGAGACGTCGCTCCCGTTTTTTACGCGAAATGCGCAGTAAATGCGCACGATCTTTTGTTAGGATCGTGGCACGAAACAGCGTACGCCGCCGCTTCGTTTTATCCTTACGCGTGGCAGCTGCGATAGGTGCCACGTTGCGTATCGTACGGCTGAGATTGCTTTACCCCGTATATAAATAAGGGTGTTAGCACCGCAGTGAAATTTTCCCCGCTCTCAATCCTCGTCTTCCACCTTGCGCTCGTCTTTGCCTTCTCTGTGCTCAAGCTCTCGCTGCGAAAAATGGCCGGTGGAAAGAAACGCGGCGTTGGAACCTCCGCGTCTGGCGAGCCTTCTGCGCCACTCGCCTCTCGCGCCGGCGACTGGCGCACCCCCAACACTACTGCCAAGAGCATCAAGGAGATGCAACTGGAGGGTCTGCTGCCGGCGGAGGCGGAGAAGCGCGTCCGTCTGGGGAAGAGGGAAGAGGTACCAAACCCTCACTCGAACGAGCGCGTGGTCTTCGTGGACCACGTGACTCGAGGTCTCTCCTTCCCTCTTCACCCTTTCTTCATCGGGCTGCTGTGTGCATACGGCATACAGCTCCATGACCTTCCCCCGAACGCGGTGCAGCACATCTCGTGCTTCATCGCGCTTTGCGAATGCTATCTTGGCATTCGCCCGCACTGGGCGCTCTGGAAGGCGCTGTTCAAGATCCGGATCTTCCGCGAGAGATCGCGGGTAGAGTCCGAGCCTGGTGAGCCACTTCGCACGGGTGGCTTCGGGATTCAAGCGCGCCAGGAGAATGCCTACTTCCATATGCACTTCATCGACTCCGCCCAAGGCTGGCGGAAGAAGTGGTTCTACGTCGCCGACAACAACTCGAGTGGGCTTGTAGAATTCCACCCATTCGCAGTTCTGGCGAGGCGCAAATCTTGGAGCCACAAGATGTCAGCCGAAGAAGTCGAGACAGTTAAACCTCTACTCGAAAGAGTAGGGGCTCTTCGAGATCAAGCCTCGGGAGTAGTGCTCAATGGACTTCATCTGGCAAGCCTCTTCTTGAAGCGCAGGATTCAGCCTTTGCAGCAGAGGCCTTCCACTATGTGGGAGTACCAAGGCGTAGAAGATCCCAGCCGAGTGAGCCGTGAAGAACTTTCGAATGTGGAATTCGAGAAAAAGATCGCGGCCATCACTCGACTGAAGGCCGGGGAGCAATTCCCTGATTGTTCAGTCGAGGCTTATTCTGCTTCAAACCCTCCTCCTGCTGCGGTTAGTCTTCTGTCTTCAACTTGCTTTCATTTTTAGAATTTTCGTAGTCGATAAGATCTTTATCGTCTTCTTATCTTTGTAGAGCCTAGCTGTAGCAAATTGCTATCCGCCCGTTGTTGGTGAAGATGCCTCGTGCCTTCAGTCAAGCCACCAGGACGGCGCGGTTGACACCAGCGTGGCCAACGCTTCCTCGAGTTCTGAGCATGATTCCTCTGATGATGTCGAAGACTCGAGTGGTGTCCCACCAAAGCGCCGTCGGGTGAACGAAGACGAAGTTACCTCCAAAGACAAGTCTTTGGAGGCGTCACCTGGCCCAACTCCAATTTCTGCGACTCCGCTTCAATCTCTTCCTCCTCTGGCTCCATTCACAAACGCCTGGAATGCGGATGACTTGGATGAAGACGACGAGGATGACGAGTAAGTTCTTTCCCATATTTTAATTCGATTGAACTCTGTTTGTCAGTGCTGACGTTTCTTTGTCCTTTACTGCAGTTTGCAGGCAATCAGCCCGCGTAGATTCGCCGCGACTGTTCCTCCCGAAAAGAGGAACAAAGCGAAGGACGCGGGTGAGACCCCTACTGCGGGTACTGTCCAGAACTCTCCCAAGGCAGCGCCTGATGCTGCGACTGCGGAGCGGGATGTCCCCAGCTTCGCTGCCAGAACTTCGATCTCGAAGGAGGCGACGGACAGCTCGGCGGATCCCCTCTCCCGCGCCTCCGGACAGGTAAACTTCTATCTATTTGGCTTTCTCAAACAAATTTTATCGGGTGCACGACAGTGCTCCCGATGGGAGTAGCCCCCGAGGCTGTAGTCGATTGTAAATAATCGGGTACAGGCTCAAAACCTCTTTCTGCTCTTCTTCTATATTTTGTCTTCTTCGGGTGCACGGCAGTGCTCCCGATGGGAGTAGCCCCCGAGGCTGTAGTCGATTGTAAATAATCGGGTACAGGCTCAAACCTCTTTTCTTCTAACTCTTTATCTTCATGCTTTCGCAGTCGCTCGTCGATTCCCTTACGGCGATCGGTCGCCGCGTCGTTCTGGCCGAAGCAGATTGCGAGTCGCTTCGATCAGAAGTTAACCGACTCAAATCTGAAGGCGACCTTCTTAGAGGTAAATTTCATTATCTTCTTGGCTTTCGTGTATCATCCATTCTTGATTTCTGATTAATATCCCCTTTGCAGCTCGAGCCGAATTCGCAGAGTCTGAAAAGACCAAACTTTCAGAGCAGGTAACTGCTCGGGAAGCTGAACTGGCGACTACCCGGCAAGAGCTGGAAGCTTCCCGCAAGCAATCGGAGGAACTCCATACGAAGCTTGCGGAGTCGCGGAAGACCGTGAAGGATTTGCAGGAGGCCGGCAGTAAGGCTGACAACGACACTGTCGCGTTCCTTCGTCCTCTCGCCAAGCGCTTTGCGGGTAAGTGTCTTGGGTTTTTGAACTTTTCATTCTGCTGATTTTTGCTAAGCATCATTTTCTCTGTCTGTAGATCTTCTGAATGTTCCTCTGGAGATTCCTGGGATTCAGCGGGTGGACGTGCTGACCGACACTCTCGCGCAGCTCAGGAGGCATTCTGAGGGAATATTTTCCCTGATTGATAATGCTTCCAAAGCTTTGGCACGAGTGCATGGCCGTCTTGTCGCCAGCGGTACTCCTGCGCCTGCGCTAAGCGAGTTGTCGAAGGTCTTCTCGGAAGGCGATCTCCTGGAAGCCTTTGCGGTTGCTCAATCAGAAGCTGGCGCAAAGACTGCGATTCAGTTTGCTCTGGCGAACGGAGTCGAAGGTCTGGAGGAGGCCTATTCGTCCATGCCGGTCGACCCTTCCACGGGCAAGAAGGTACGGCTATCTCGTTTTTCTGAGCAAGCCACTGTTCTTGCTCGGAAATTATCTGAGATGTTTGCTCGGAAGAAGGGAGGGTCGACCGCTGCTAGCGGCAGCACCAACGCGGCTTCGTAGACTTTTTGTTTTCCTTTTGTTTCTGTTGCTTGGATGTAATGAATTTTGGGATATATTCCCGTACCTTTGCTGGTTTTTTAATCGAAGCGCTTTGCATTTAAAATTTATCCTTGTCGTCTATACTTTGCCTCCCGATGGGAGTAGCCCCCGAGCGATTAGTCAGATGTTCGACTGGAAACAACTCGAGTAGGGCGTCTCACTTCTTTCCTTGTACTTCTTCCAGGCAATTGCGTCTGCTGCTGAATCTTCGAGTGGACGTGGTAGTCCAGCAAATCCACTTGTGGCTGCCGTGGGCACTCTCGCTGGCCTTCGTGATAAGGTTCAGGAGGGTGAGCGTAGGCTGAAAGTGCTGCGCGGGGTAGCTGACGTGGCGATATCCAAGCAGAAATTGGCGGCTGAGCGCGAGCAATTTCTGATTGGCGAACTGTCTTCGATTGCAAAGGAGTTACTATGTGAGTAGTGTAGCCCCCATGCTATTTTCCTCCTCTGTGTTTCGTAGCTTACTAAGTGCATTTGCTTCTTAGTTGTGAGACCAGATGACAGGGAAGAAAAGCAGTGGGTAGAAAACCACATTCATCAAGAAGCTAACAGCACAAAGCCTCATGCGAGTAATTTCTGGTCTGATCGCAGTCGAGGGTTTGTGATGGCTATCTTGAAGTTTCGAGTCCGCCAGGCGAAAGTTCTCATGAGTTCTTTCCATGAGGTCCTGGTTGCGGTGAATGCTGCTTTTTATCCACTTGAGAGGGGACCCGAAGACTGGAGCTATCTTCTCAGGTTATTCGGACGAGAAGGAGAGGTTCGCGCGTGCGTTCACAATCAGATGACATGCGGCGCGGTTGTGGCTCTCTCGTTTGTCCGAATATGGCATCCTGAGATAGACTTGAACTCCGTAGCCCGGCTTCCGGATTATGCAATCGAAGATATTGCGCCGTACTATGATGCTGTTCGTCCTGCGGCCGAAAAGATTATCCAAATGACATCCGAAGAGGTAGATAGGATCTTAGCGACTAGGAATGCTCAGCATTTCGACTGACTTTATTGGATGTGAATATCCTGTAAGTTTGTCTGTAGTTTGTAAAAACTGTAGTAAGGTGTGCAACCTTGTACTTGATAATTCTTTTCTGTGATGCTTAGTTGTAGGTGTAGCCCCCGTGTATTTTATGGGGTGTGTGCCTGTAACTTTGGAAGCTGTCGAGTAAATATGATGAGAGAATCATGTATTTATTGCTATGACTGAGAAGTCATGTGTTCGAGCTACAAAATTGGCTAGTATAGCCTTATTGTTGCAAAATAAATAAACCTAGGGGTAGAATTTGCGCAGTTGCGCGATATTCCATGGATTGGAATAGATGCCTCCAGTTTCTGGATTCTTCAGTCGATAGGCTCCTCCTGGGATTACTTCGTGTACGATGAAGGGTCCTTCCCAAGGTGGCTCGAGCTTGTGCCCTTCCTTCTGTTTTAACCGCAACACCAAATCGCCAACCACGAATGATCTGTGGCGTATGCGGCGACTGTGATAATTGCGCAGTGATTGTTGGTAGACTGCAGATCTTGCGAGTGCAATGTCCCGAATTTCGTCGAGCGCGTCCATATCTTCTGCAAGTGCTTTGTTGGATGTTTCTTCACTGTAAGCTACAACTCGTGGGGCGCTGAATCGAACCTCTTCGGGGAGGACGGCTTCTGCCCCATATACCATGAAAAATGGTGTGTATTGCGTTGATCGATTGGGGGTTGTGCGGAGGCTCCAAAGTACGGAGGGTAACTCCTCTGCCCAATGACCTACAGCGGGATGTAGCCGATCGAGCAATCTCTTTTTGATCCCAGCTGAAACTAAGCCATTGGATCTTTCAACTTGACCGTTTGTTTGCGGATGGGCGACCGAAGCAAACTTCAGATTAATTCCTTTCTCTTCGCAGAACTGTTGAGTCTCCTTCGCAGTGAAGTTCGTACCATTGTCTGTAATGATGTCATGTGGTACCCCGAATCTGCATATTATGGAGTCGAGGAACTTGATTGCGCATTGGGCGCTACCCGAGGTCACTGGCATAGCCTCGATCCATTTGGTAAATTTGTCGACTGCGACCAGCAAATGTGTGTACCCTCCTGGAGTAGATTTGCGCAGTGGGCCAACCATGTCAAGCCCCCATTGGGCAAAGGGCCAGGCGATGGGTATCATGTGCAACTCTGTAGCGGGCGCGTGCGGCTTGGGTGAGAATCGCTGGCAAGCGCCACATCTGTCGACCAGGTTTTTTGCATCGTTGGCTGCCGTTAGCCAGTAGAACCCTGCTCGAAAGGCTTTTCCCAGTATTGCTCTCCAACTAGCATGATGTCCGCAGTCACCCTGGTGTATATCCCGGAGTAGCTCTTTGCCGTCTTCGGGTGCGATGCACCGCTGAAGGATTCCCGAGATGCTTTGCTTGTACAATTCTCCGTTGATTACCCGAAAGGATTTGCTACGCCTGATTAGCTGTCGAGCCTCGCGCGGATCGGCTGGGAGCTGTTTATTGAGCAGGTAGTCGAGATATTTCTGCGTCCAGACTGGCTCGACCAGAAAAACCTGTCGTGATATATTATGAATAAGCTCGATAAGCGCGACCTGCGGGCTGACCTCCGTTTCTGGCGCTGCCGGTGTTTCTGCAGCTTTCTTCAATTTGACCGATCGCTTGACCATCCGTTCGAAGTATATTCCTGGCGGTATGGGTGTATTCGTGGAACCCATGTTTGCCAGTCTATCCGCCTCTTCGTTGCTGGATCTTGCGATATGCTTCAACTCGCATCCTTTGAAGCTTCCTTCGAGTATATTATACATGTCGCGGTATGCGATCATGTTTTCAGCAACGGCGTCACATTCTTTCATTGTTTGTTGCACTATGAGGTTGGAATCGCCATAAATCATCAACCGGGTAGCTCCACAAGCAATCGCCATCTTCATTCCGTGCAACAGTGCTTCATATTCTGCGTCGTTGTTCGATGCTGGGTCGTCAGGTGGAAAGTCTAGTCGCAGGACATATTGCAGCTTGTCTCCACGAGGCGAGATAAGAACGATTCCAGCTCCTGCCCCTTCGTTTCTTTTGGACCCGTCAAAATACATGATCCAATTGCTTGTGTACTCGGGTGGTCCGGGTGTTTGTAGCTCTGTCCATTCGCTGATGAATTCCACGAGAACCTGAGATTTGACTGCATTGCGTCCTGCGTAGGTGATATCCCAGGCACCCAACTCGATGCTCCACTTCGCTATTCTTCCGGATGCCATAGGGTTGTTCATGATTGTCCCGAGTGACGCATCGTTAACCACTGTAATGGCGTGTTCCTGGAAGTAGTGTTTGAGTTTTCGGGCTGTGAGGACAACTCCATACGCAAGCTTCTGGTAATGAGGATATCGCTGCTTGCACGGCGAGAGCACTTCGCTGATGTAATATATTGGGCGCTGGACTCCGTATGCCTTGCCATCTTCAGGTCGTTCGACTACGATTGCAGTGCTGATGACCTGGTTTGTAGCGGCTAAATAGAGAAAAAGTGGCTCCCTTTCTTGTGGTGTTGCGAGGATGCGCCTGCTTTGCAACGACCGCTTCAAATCTGCGAATGCTTGCTTAGCTTCGGGGGTCCACTCGAATTTGTCCGTCTTCTTCAGTAGTTTGTAGAATGGCAACGCTTGCTCTCCCAATCGCGCGATGAACCTGCTTAGGGCGGCCAATCGCCCTGCGAGCTGCTGGACTCCGCGTAGATTGGTGGGCTCCTTCATGGTGAGGATGGCTTGTATTTTCTCCGGATTGGCTTCAATGCCTCTGGCGGATACCAGGTATCCTAGGAGTTTTCCTGCGGGGACGCCGAAAACGCATTTTGTTGGATTGAGCTTGATCCGATATGCATTAAGGGCGTCGAATGTTTCTTTAATATCTTCGAGGAGTGTGTCTTCTACTCGAGTTTTGATGACGATGTCGTCGACATATACTTGTACGTTCTTGCCGATGAGATTGGCAAGGCATCTCTGCATGCAACGTTGATATGTTGCGCCTGCGTTCTTCAGCCCGAAGGGCATTGTCGTATAGCAGTATACACCGTGTGGTGTGATGAATGCCGTCTTCTCTTCGTCTTCCTTTTTCATTCGGATCTGGTTGTATCCCGAGTATGCGTCCAAGAAAGAGAGACGTTGGCAACCTGCTGTGGAGTCCACGATCTGGTCGATTCGTGGTAGAGGAAAGTTGTCCTTGGGGCAGTGTTTGTTCAGTGACGTGTAATCGATGCACACCCGAAGGATATCCGTGTTCTTCTTGGGGACCAGCACCGGATTTGCTAACCAGGTGGATATTTTGATCTCCCTAATGAAATTTGCGGCTAGCAGCCTGTTTACTTCTTCTCCCAGCGCCTTTTGCTTGGGTTCTGAAAATCGTCGAGTCGTCTGTTTGATGGGCTTTGCGTTAGGAAAGACTTCGAGTGAGTGCTCGGCAAACTCCCTGGGTATACCTGGCATATCTGAAGGTTGCCAGGCGAAAATTTCCCAGTACTCACGGAGGAGTTTGACGAGCGCGCTTTCCTATGCTGGCGAGAGGGTTGTGGAAACCATCGCGGTTTTGGCGGAATCCGTCGGGTGCACTTGATGCTTGCGAGTGTCGCTGTTGGCGCTGAATTCCAGTTCAGGCGCGTTTTTCTTCGTGAGTGGCATGACGGAGTGATCCGTGGTTTTTGCCAGCTCTTGTAGTTCTTCTTGCATCCCGAAAGATTTCGCGATCTCATTAAATTCTATGTCGCACTTATCTGATTTCTGGAAGTCTCCGTCGATGGTGATCACACCGTATTCGCCGGGTAACTTGAGCTTCAAGTATGCGTAATGTGGTACGGCCATGAACCTGGCGAACGCTGTTCGACCAAGAATGGCGTGGTACTGCGAGGGCCAGTCGACGACTTCAAAGTCCAGAAATTCCCTTCTGTAGTTGCGTGGGGAGCCCAGTACAACTTCGAGGTTGATTGTTCCGAGTGGACGTACTGCCTTGCCCGGAACTATCCCGTGGAAGGATGTTTCTGATTCCGTTAGGCCGTCCAGGTTTTTGTTCATTCGACGGAGTGTATCCGCGTAGATGATGTTGATGCCGCTGCCGCCGTCCATGAATACGCGGGCCAGGTCATAATTGCCAATTTGAGCTTGAATGACAAGGGCGGCGTGTCCCGGTCGATAGACTCGTGGCGGGTGGTCTTCCTTTGAAAACGTGATTGGCTGTTCGGCCATCATCAGGTACTCGGGCTTCGTTGGTGGCGTCTGCACTGCCATGCATATTTGTCTCGAGTTAGTTTTTTGAGCTCTGCGAGAGGGGCATACCTTCTGTATCATCCCAAGGAGTTGTCCGTGCGGAGTCGGGTATGTATTTGCTCCCGTGTTTTGCTGTTGTGGTGCTGGCAGAGCCGCGAGTGCCATGTTTGGGTTGGCTGGTGGAGGTGGTGGCGGTGGTAGCTGGAATTGTTGTCCGCCTCCTGGTAACGGTGGATAGTTTTGGGTGGAAGCGAATCTTTTCTTGGCTAGCGCGTCCGAGATTCCGATGAACTTTCGGCAATCCTTGAGAAGGTGTGTTGCCTTAGTCTTGCCCGTGCGCTTGTCTGTGAACAGATGTAGCGAGCAGTATCCATCGAGGTCTTCCTCGGGTGATTTTTCTTCTTCCTTTGGCCTCCATTCGCGACTTCCACGACGACCGGAGTCGCGACTTCGCGTGAACTCTGCCGCCACTAGTTCTTCTCTATCGTCGTGGTCGTAGTACTTTCTTCTTTTTCTTCGCCCATGACGGTCTTCGTCATGTGTGGGCGACGATGTTCTTTCATTGCGTACCGCGTCTTCTCCGTTGGCCCATTTTTCGGCGATGACCATGAGCTCCCCTATGGTTTTGGGTGCTGCTCTGCCGAGTTCTTCTCGAAACGCGGTTCTTCTTGCTCCTTTGGCGAAGGCCTCAATCGCCACTTCTTCAGAGATTGTCCCTGCGGTGTTCCTGAGTGTGTTCCACCGTTGGATGTATTCTCGCGTGGACTCGCCACTTTTCTGTTTGCAAGCCCGTAGTTCTTCGATCGTAGCTGGCCTTTTGTAGGTCGACTGGAAGTTTTTGCAGAAATCGCGATGCAGGTCGTCCCATGATGCATAGCAGGATCGTGGTCTTCTTTCCAGCCAGCTGCGGGCCGCTCCGGCCAGGTGCAAATTGAGGTATTGCATGGCTGTGTTCTTGTTACCACGTTGGCATTTTACTGCCGTGAGGTAGTCGCTTAACCACTGGGAGGGCTCGAGTGAGCCATCGTATTTTGTCACCTCCGAGCTGAGCTTGAATCTCTTGGGTAGAGGTGCTTCGCGAATACTGCGAGCAAAGCAAAGTGCTCCGCAGGTTTCGTCGTCCGAAGATCCGGATGAGGAGCGTTCGCGATACCGTGAAGCCCTCGCTTTATCCACCTTCTTCTGGGCGAGATCGGATCGCGCGTCGTGCCCGGACCGGTCGCGGTCGCTATCTTTTCTTGGTTCATTACTTCTTTTTCTCGAGCGGCTGCTATGGTGCCGCGAATCTTTGTCTCTCGGGCTGTCGTCGCTGCTGCTTCGGCTGTCGCCGCGGCGCCGAGCTTCTTTTCCTCGGCCACGACGTGGCGATTTATCCTTTCTCGGAGAGGAGCTCCTACGCCTACGGGGCGTGTCTTTGTCTTTGTCCTTCTCTTGTCGCGCCTTCTCCAGCTGTTCCTTGCGATCGTGGGAGGCGAGTTTCGCGGCAGCCAGCCCTAGACCTTTGCGGATGTGCTTGTATTGTTCCACCCGAGGGTCGCTGTCCGTTGGCTGGTTCATCTGCATGTAGGTGGCCGCGGCTAAAATTGCGGCGGCTGGAGTTTGCGGGTAGACGTTCCCGTCGTCGTCAACCCTCATGAAAGAAGATGTGGTAGACCTGTTGGTCCCGGCCATGGATTCGTGGTCCCTTGTTGATGCTGCGGGTCCTTTTCCCACGGGTCGGGTACCGACCGAAGGAGCAAGGGACAGCTCGGCTCGACGTAGGCTAGACTCATCCGCCGCTCTCCTGCGACGGGCTAGATCTGCTCGGGCGTCCTTGATGTTTGAGGCCGCTCTCACTAAGTGATAGTGGTAGGCGGTTAGGTCTTCCTGCGTAGCGCCTGCTGCGGGTGGCTGACTCTTTCGCATGGATTCCTTTGCTCTTTTCCAGGCTTCCCGCGAGACGCCGATTAGATCGCGCTCGGTCGCGCTATATTCAGTTTCCGAGGGCTGTTCCGATCCTGCCATGCAGACTTGGGCCAGTTGTGGCCCGTGCGTCCTAGGCGCAGATCGGGAGGTTCTTCGCACCCGAGAGGGTTCCTCTGTCGAGAGTGCGTGGTAGTCGATCGTGTTGAAGCGGATGGACTCGCCGCTTTTCTCCATAAGGAAGCGCGAGTTGACGGCTCCAGATTCGGGTTCAGATTCATCTGAGAAGTGGAGGATTCCGTCTCTGTTTGCCATGAAGTTGAAGCTTCCGAACGTCAGGGTGACGCTTTTTTCCAGATCCTCGAATACCGGGCGTGATTCCGGCGAGTGAGGCGTGACTATGACGGATCCGATCCGTACAGGATTGTTCGGAGCCGTAGTCGATGGTTTCCAACGGGAGTTGGATGTCGATGAAGCCGAAGATGCCGGTAATCCAGCGCCTGCGATCCCCACGGTCGGCGCCAATTGTCGAAGCTCTGGCTCCGCAAATCCCTCAGGTGACCCTATCGGGTTTCGACTAGGAGATGTCATAGGCGCTGGTGGAATCGTCGGCTTGACAGGGAGGCGATATTTACCCAGGTTCGGGGCCCTCGAAGAGGTAAAAACCCTTACTCCTGCCTTCTGCTGATCTGTATTAGACGATTAGATCGATTACAGGTGCTCGAATCGAGAGTAGATCTCGAGTTTCAAGGCTTTTGTGGTCGTGCGGTAATACTTGGTCCTCTCCTTTGGGGCTCTCCTGGCTTTATATAGATAGCCAGGTCTCGAGTCCAACCCGGAGAGGATACAAACCCTAGCTTGAGTCGGTTACAATTCCTAACTTAGCCCGCAAGTTGATGCGGGTGGGCCTTTCATGGGCCTTCTAGAGTACTCCAAGGGCGCTTCCTGTCGGGCCTTGGTTAGAAGGTGTGAGAGGGGGTGTCCTTATTCGTAGGGCCCAGGATCCATGCCTTCGTCACCCAGAGTGCAATCTTTACCATCCCAAACCCAAAACACACAAGTACACACATGGTATGGCACCCCCTAGCTTGTGGTGGGATCCAGACGCTCCGGAGCCCATCTCGGCGAAACCCTAGAGCCGCTGGAGAAAATCCAGACTTATATGTCTACACCTGGTAAAGGAGACGAAAGGGGGGCAGAAAAGTGGACCTAGTTTCTTGGTCGTGTTAGGGTGGGCCCTAGGAAGACCCAAGACAAAGGTATGACTGTTGGCGAAACGACCTGTTGGAGAAAATTCAAACTTATACGTCTACACCTACTAATGGTCTCGAAAGGGAGTAGCAAAGTGGAACTAACTATTTGCTTGTGTTAGGGTAGACCCTAGGATATCCCAAGACAAATTTATGACCCAACTCTTCACAAGTTTCCCTTCGTCTTGTCCAATCCGGGACTTTGAGGTTATTAGTCGTGAAACTCCATAGAAAGAAGTGGATGCGGTGAAGCATGTCACACTCCGGAGTGGAATATTTGCCATAAAAAATCAATAACACACTTGTACTCACATTTTATGTCACCCCTAGATTGTGGTGGGATCCAGACGCTCCGGAGACCCTGCCCGGTGAAACCCTAGACCCGCTAGAGAAAATTCAGACTTACACGTCTACACCTGGTAACGACGCCAAAACGGGGTAGCAAAGTAGAAATAGTTTCTTGGTTGTGTTAGGGTAGGCCCTATGAAGTCCCAAGACAAAGGTGTGATCCATAACACAATTGTAAACATACGGTATGGCACACCTAGCTCATGGTAGGATTCAGACGCTCTCGAGCCCCTCCCTAGCGAAACCCTAGACCCGCTAGAGACAATACAGGGCTTATACGTCTACCCCTAGTAACGGCGTCGAAAGAGGTTAGCAAAATGGAACTGGTTTATTTATCATGTTAGGGTAGTCCCTACGAAGTCTCAAGACAAAGTTATGAACCACCTCTTGACAAGTTTCCCTCCGGTTTGTCTGATCCGAGACTTTCACGCTATAAGCCATGTGAACTCTCTAGAGAGAACTGGATGCTGGTGAAGAAGGTCATACCCCGGAGTGCAATATTTTCCATCCAAAACCAACAACACGGAAATACACACATGGTATGTCACCCCCTAGCTTGCGGTGGGATCCCGACGCTCCGGAGCCCTTCTTCGGCGAAACCCTAGACACGGTGGAGAAAATTCCACACTTATAATTCTACACCCAGTAACGACTGTCAAAAGGGGGTAGCAAAGTGGTAATAGTTGCTTGGTTGTTAGGATAGTCCCTAGAAGTCCCAAGACAAAGGTATGACCCAACTTTTAAGAATATTCCCTCCAGTTTTGCCCGATCCGGGACTTTGATGCTACATGTAAACTCCCTATAGAAAAGTGTATGCCGGTGAAGCAGATCACACCATGGAGTGCAATCTTTACCATAAAAAAACCGTAACACACTTTTACACACATGGTATGGAAGCCCCTAACTTGTGGTGGGATCTAGATGCTCCAGAGGCCCTCTCCGGCGAAACCCTAGCTTTGCTCGAGAAAAGCCAGCCTTATATGTCTACACCTGGTAACAACGTGGAAAGGGATAACAAAGTGGAACGAGTTGCTTGGTTGTGTTAGGGTAGCCCCTAGGAACACACAAAACAAAGGTATAACCCAACTCTTCACAAGATTCCCTATGGTTCGTCCGATCCGGAACTTCCGTGCATGTTGTGATGGCCGAAAACTGCGAAACTCCCGCCGCGGGTATACCCTGGGGAATCTATACTTCTTATAAGAGGAAACCCCACGAAGATGCATTTATGATTTTTCTATCTCAACATGCAAGCTATCCACATCACCTACCATTTTAGCCAATCAATTATCCATATAATCTTTACAAATAATTCTGATATTACATATTTTATGCCACATAACCATGTCATCTTTTTCCAACCATATAAGTATCCATGTTATTATTATTTATTTCTCAAAATATACAACAGTTTCACGCGAATTAAATTTAGTATATCGATCATGTGATCAATTGGATCTTGATAATGGAATATTTCATACACCTTATATCCATTTCGTTTATAGAATATTTTTTTAAATAGATACACGTTGCAACGCGCGGTGTATTCTTCTAGTCTTATATAATACTGGGTCCAAGCTTGTCTTGACATGTTTCTATGACCTTACCATGCATGCATAAAATGAGAGAATGTTCTACTATTTTACCCCTTTCAATGCATGTCTAGGGGGTACACGACACAGGCGCAAGTTTTAGGGTTTTCCCAAAAGAGGTGCTTCGGAGCCTTCGGGGTCCATACAAATTGAGATATATATTTAATATTTATGTTGTAGGTCTATTAATACATATGTATGTTTATTTTTTTTACATTTATGTTGTAGGGTCGGGTTCCGGAAGATGCACGTCGTTATTTCATGCGCGCAGGTGGCGGGATACCGACATTCGGAGGTACTAACCACTCTAATTTATTTATAACTTATAACTACAATAAAATCATATAGGAAATAAATAAATTATAACTACATTAAAATCATATAGAGAAATAAAATAATAATAAAAAGAACAATAGGCCGACGACATTGCCCTCAGCGTATCACCCTGCACAACGGGGACCGTTACACCGGTGCCACGTTGTTTATCGTATGCCGACGGCCACCGCAGGGGTGACCACCCCTACCCGACAGGCCCATTGGCAACCTGCATGTATTCCTTCCCTTACGCCGACGATCCCGATATTTGTCGTCGGCGTAGAAACTGGTCGTCGGCCTCTGTAGTCTTTCCCGTGGTGCACGTCATCTAATCTCCACACATAAAAGAAGTGCGTCGATAATGCGCGAAGGTGAATGTGATGGGTTTGCGTACCAGATTACGGCCAAGTCCATATTATGGCATATGCCTTTTATAAAATATTGTTTCCTTTATAAAATATTTTAACTATAGCTTATTTGTGTAATCTCTATTATGTTAAACAAATAATGGTAAAAGTGTGACTTATGAATGGAGTTATTAAATTTTAATGACAATTGGCCTTAATCAACTGAAAATATAGAGTAGATCGAAAAAATGTTTTATTTGTGTAGTTCGCATAGTTAAAATATATTTCTCTATATCGATGTATTTTGTGTAACTAGTGTGACGACGCGCCCATCGCTGCAAAGGGATCGGCTTCGCACCCTAGACGCTGAGCTAGATGATGAAGAAGATTTAAATCATGGAGGACTCTAGTTTGGACGATAAACTTAGTGAGAAGGCGTCGACCCAGTGGTCATATGTTTGGTGTCAAGTGTGGGCAGGCGATAAGTATGTGGATTTAGGTGTTCTATTTCAGCATACATAAGTCCACGTCTAGAACCGTGATGCATGCATGCATCGACTGGCTCACATGGAACGTACGTACATTGACGGGCTAATAGCCGGAGCAATTAAACTACGTACTCATGCATGGTTGATCATATGTAGGAGCAGTGGCGGAGTGTGAACAAAACCCAAGAGAGGGGGCCAATTCGGTAGAAAACAAAAAAATAAGCAGAAAAAAGTGGGCAAGTCATAATGTTATTAGATGACAATGTCATCAAGATATGTCGATAGTATATTTTTTAGGCAAACACAACAGATATAACAGATTTATTCAACATCTTCTGTTGTTTACCCATTGCTACCCGAATAAGAAAAATTTAATGCATCAACTAATGAATCTAGCATGAATCCAGTGGAGCAGTGAACATCTAAATTCTAAATTACCGGTGCATCCAAACTGAAGCAAATGGAAGATTATCAAGTCTCTTCAGGGAATTTGGAAAGCATGACATACTTACTAGTAGAACTCTGTAAACTGTCGGATTGAAGTGAAAAGGGATAGAAAAGAAAACGGAACCTTGGCACTGGCCGGCCGCCGGGGGCACGCAGCCGTGCACAGGGGCGGATGCACTCAGACCTGGGCGCACTCACGGACAGGCACACAGCCGAGGAGGAGAATCGATCGAGAGGTGCCGGGTGCTAAATCAAGGGGCGAGAACGAAAGGACACAGACGACACTCGCAAGATTCGAGACAACGCAAAACTGCAAAAGACCTAGCATAGTGATCCTGCAGTTAAAATCACCATGGAGGGCGGCAAACGAGGCGATGGCGTTTGGCGTCCGATGTTCGTTTCGTTTCTTTCTCCATGGTCGTGCCATCCTTGAGCTAGGAAAAGGCAAAACGAGGCTGGGGACAGGACCGTGAGTTAGATCTGCTAATGGTTTGTGCCAGAGTTGCATTGCATATGCCTAGCTAGTAATTCATGTTTTCCCATTTGGGGGGGGGGGGGGGGGGGGGGGTCGTGGCCCAGTGAGCATACTTTAACATGCTTCGCTAGGAAGAGGTGGCTTAAAACCGAGGTACAACTCATCATTGAGGGAGTTGAGAGTCTCATATCGTCTTTATCAAGGACGGGGGCGTCACCGTGTCGGGTTCCCATTATTCACCTCTCCCGGCTACAAGAAAATGCGAAACGAGTCATTGCCATGGCGGGACTCGTCGACATGCTGCCATGGACTCAGTAGCACCAACATGACATCGATTCTCTTTGATAGAAATTAAGTCGAGCACCTAGCAGAGGTGGATATGAAGTCAAACACAAAGAATTCGCACCGGTCCACTGAAGACATCAAAAACTTCGCACGACTACAAAAACCTAGCAGTGGTGAATGTTTGCTCTAACCTAATCATGGACCATTGTTTGTGACATTACTTCAGGCTAGTAGATAGCTAATACTGAATGTTACATGTGTGTCGTAATCTTATTTTTTGCGTGTTGCTTTTAATTCTATACTCCGTCGTCCCATGTTGTTATTTTATACATGGAATAGTAACATAAGATCATAGTTTTCCCATTTATAAACCATTTACACACCCAGATTGCCGGTTTTTTCTTTTCGTTTCTTAGAAAGAATATGGAAGCTTCATTGCATTTAAAAAAACTACTAGAATGTTTGATTTAGTAAATGGGGCAAATGGAGGGTGTCCAAACACTAGTTGGAAATCCTCAAATCGAAATCAACGGCTCAGCACACATAGTTGTGAATCCAACGCGTCAAAGAGTTTCAAGCGTGGCAGGGTGAAGTAATGCGAAAAAACCACAATATTTATTATTTTTGTGTTTCTTGAGGGTCCCTTATTATCGTATCGCCCCCCCCCCCCCCCCCCCCAAAACCCACGACCGACCATGTCTTAGCTCGAAATGTATTTTTTAGCTTGGCTCTGCCTTCTTCTTTGGATGGCCGCCTCCTAGCCTCGATCCAACCCGACGGGAAATTTTCGGCGCCGAGAAGGTCGCCCACCATGAGAAACCACGTTGTGATGTCCTCAACGGAGAGCCCGAGCATGCATGGTGCCGCTAGGGACACAGTCTCAGACTTGGATGATCATGCCGACCACCCGCCCAACGTTTCATGTCGGCTTTGGCCCGGGAAACCACGAGCACCTGACGATGATGAACCCCATGATAACTGAGTGCAATTGAAGACGAGTGTGTCATCATGATTTGCTCCGGCTCCGAGGTAGTATGCGCGGACGCTTGCGATAAAAAATGAGTTGTCACTAACACGTACATACGTTGAGAGCTACTGTATTTAGATTGGCTCCATGCAATGTTCATAGTAGTATGTGCAACACTAGAAACCGTTCATTACCTAAGCAATGTATACTCGTACGATTGTAAGCACGCGGGCAGATGAGCGGGAAAATGTGGAAGACCGAGACTGAAATTAGGGGTTTGGATTTTGGGCCCAACCAAGGCCGCGAGCGATATTTTCGCCGCGAGAGGATTTTGGCCCCTTAGGCCTTTACGCATAAGAAAAATGGTCAGTTGGCACGCGAGAGGAACCCTACGTCTCGCTCGCCGCCGCCTCTCTATCGCCCCCCTTTATCTTTCCCGCAACAGCGCCGCCAGCCACCCAACCGCGGGTCGATTCCCCGCCTCCGGCCCCAAGCATCGACGAACAACAAGCCTGGCCTCCCGACTGCCTTCTCCCGCTCCTCCAGCGAGCCGAGGGCCAAGGCCTAGCGGGGCTCCACGCCTGCTCCTGGCCGCCGGCGGGTAGCATCAAGCCCGCCAGGAAGACGGAGGCGGCAGGAATGTCGGCGAGGATTCACAGCCGGTGGCCGCCTGCCAGACCTGCTGCCGCCGCCCTCCACCACGGCGACGGCCGAGGACCAGCCGCCGCTCGCAGGCCCGTACACCGGCGTCCAGCACCCCGACCTGCTGCCAGGTCTCTCCCCTGTAACTCCTTTCCCTCAACTTTCCCCCCCTGTTGTGAGACGCGTCCGCAGCATGAGCCTGGAAATCAATAGAAACTTGAATAGCTGTTGGTCACCTATCCTATCTTGCCCCAATCAATTGTCGCTCCAATGTTTTGACGCTGAGATCTCATTCTCATCTATGGCTTTCTCAGAAAATTACCGATGCATTCATGCAGAATCCTACCCATGTCTCTTCATGTAAATTTCACAGCAACTTTATTTCTCTTTCCTGGAAAACGAAACCACGTGAATTGGAGGTATATATTTACCTAGTCGATAACTTCAACAAGCATATGCAATGCAAGTTGCAGCTACAAAATAAATCAGGTCTAGGCATAAGTAGATGGTACAGATTGTCTTTGCAAAATAAATCCAGGAGAAGAGATAGATATTGAGATGTTTTTTTTACCATCAAATATGTTTGCTTTCCTCTTTTTTTCCATCAAAGGTTAGCAATCCAAGCTATGCTTTATTTTTGTTCAAGACAAGTGTGAGCTCCAACTATGCTTACATTTCCTTTATTTGATCACATAATATTTTGGTGGCACTTACACATGTTGAATATGTAGGTTGCGCTACAATTATGCTAAAAAAAACCTGTATCTTTTTCAGGTTCAAATCACATGTGAGGATGGGCTTGAGGGCACGAAGAAAGGAGGAGCCTGCTGTCGAACATCAAAGCATATTGGAGGAGGATGGGCTCAAGAGCGTGAAGTGGGGAGGAGCTGTCGTCCAGACGTGCGGTGCGATAGCTGCGCGTCGGCAGCAGGCTCCCACTCCTGCCCGAGGCCAGGTTAACACCGCCACCTTCCTATATTTGCTTCAATGCATAACACCATGCATCATTGCTTCAAGTGCGTTGCTGCTGGGTTATGAAAGAATTGAAGACCACAATCATCTTGTCTGTATTGCAAACAATTAATAAATATGTTTTGACACTCGTACTTTCTCAGTGGCATTGATTTGGTTATCATGCATAGGGCTTTTTATCGTTAAATAGTTCACCTTTACTGAAAGAATGTAAATCTGTCGTGTGCTTGACCAGTGGATGTCCAGCAAGTGATGAAATTTGTATATTTCGCAGCAACTTCATGCCTCTTTCCTGGAAAACGATAGCTCCACCTTTGTATCGCCTGAATATCAGGTCTATGTAATTATATATACCTAGCTGATAACCTCAACATGCAAATCCTAGTGTAGTTGCAGCTACAAAATAGGGTCTAGGCATAAGTAGATGGTCAGATTGTCTTTGCAAAGAAATTCCAGGAGAAAAGATAGTTGTTGAACTGATTTTTATTACCATAAAATTTGTTTGCTTTGCACTATTTTGCCATCAAAATTTAGCAATCCAAGCTTTGATTTTTTTTTCTCCAATTCAAGTACGATTTCCAACTATGCTACATTTCCTCTAATTGATCACAGAATATCTTGGTAGCACCTGCACATGTCCTGATTATGTAGGGTGTGACCTCCGACTATGCTAATGGACGTGCATTTGTTTTTTCAGGTTCTTGGTCATCCCTTATAGCAATAGTTTTTTACCGAATTCTCGTAGCTTGTTGATAATCTCTGATAGGAATAATAGCTGATAATTCTTTGTTCTCTCTCTGATAATGTTGTCCACCTGTACTGCAGTCGTTAGCAAGGAGCTGGGCCAAGGGAGCAACGCTGCTGGTTCGAGGCTGCAAGGAGCTGGACCAAAAGGTTGAGTCTTAGAGTGTGACCTAGAGAAGCAGGCGAGTCGGCATATATGGCCCGCAGCTGCAGCAGCTTTGAGAAGAGGTGGAGTGTGTCCGAGTTGGATTTTGATCTTTTGCGTGGCGGCAACAGCCGGGCTCCGACATGAGACAGTCTGAAATAGCTAGGTATCCTCTAGTCATCGCGTTTCTTCCTCGACCCCACTGGATGATTGGATCTTGCTGGTCACTCGTGCATGGCATGTCTTGTGCGTCACCGTATTTCTTTCTTCCTTTTCTTGTAGCATTTTTGTTTGTTTGTTTGTTGGTCTTTTCGTGCTGTGATGGATGCAAAGTCCCTGTGAGGTGAGGAGTGTGGCAATTTTGTCATGCTTAGGTTGGGCCGGAGGCTTTTAATTGTCTATTTCTAGATATGGATGTCTAAAATAATTAATACTTAGTGTTTGACTATAGTAGGGTACTACAAAGTGCTGCCACAGTGATGAAAGTGAGATAACCAGGATTTTAAACTTGGCTTTATATCTTGGACATTGTTTACTCATATTGTTATATAACTAAGTAAACATTTATAACTTAAAGGTTATCTTGCTTACCCGCTTCAGTTGTGAATTTGGTGGGCATTTGTGGACTACTAGAAAGCAAACTAATATTTGTGTGCATGCTTGGAGATGTTTGGTTATGCACGATCTATTTTCTGTCCATATTTGGTGCATGTTTTTTATATATAATGTACAAACTGAGTCCACCTATTGTCTAATTTGAGAGTGGTTCAGAAATGCTTGAGCTTTATTTAGCTGTAGTGATGCAAGCCTATAGTACCTGTTCCTTTTTTCACATGGATTGACCAACAACCAATAAGTACTTCTTATTTGCACGTAATAGATTACTTGATGTTGAATCCAATGTTTGGCTTTGCCATGTTTTTTTACTAGTAGTTGATGTAAACTGGACATTGTTCAGTGTCCTTCCTCAACAATACACTAAGTAATGACCATTTCTATGTTTTATGAGTAATTGCGACTTGAATTACCAGTATTTGTCAATTTTTTTAAAAGTAAGGTGAGACTGTTTTTGATTTAGGTGTTTCTTTCCTGTACTGCAGGTGGACACACATGGTGCACAACATCGAGAATTCGGTGGCCACATGTACTGCATCATGTTTAATCTTAGTCTCCAAAGGTAAATTCTGTTAGCTCAAGATTTTTAACAATCGATGAAACAGACACACTACCGTAAGTTTGCGGTATATGCATACTACTTCTAATTTGATTGACGGACAGAATACCTGTGCACTCGCGGGCCTTCATGTTAGGCAAACTATTTCTGCCAAATCAGATTGGTCGTGTGGAACCATGTTACTCGATGTAGTTGTTGCTAGGTACTCCCTCCGTCCCAAATTAGTTGATGTGGATTTGTCAAAATATGGATACATATTCTAGCATACAGATCCATATTTTGACATATCCACGTCAACTAAACTGGGACAGAGGGAGTAGGTCATGTGTTGTATTAATTGACAGGGACAAGATACCATTATTTTCTGTAGACCTCTTGACCCGTTGCATTCATATCCTAGTTACCCTTATAGTTTCCTGTGAATGTGGAGTTTGGTGAAAAACATTTGGTCAAGTTTCTGAGCTGTTGCGGAAAGTATGCTGTCCAGCCAGATCAGGTGTAGTTTCCTTAGCTAATTCATGTACGGGGAGACCATCATTTGGCTGTGAATTAGTAGATCCACATTTTGGTTCCTTGTAAATGGATACACGTATCGGCCTTTTGCTGGTGGTTGCATTGGCAGAGCTATGTAATTGTGATTAATATGGAGAAAATTGAATATATGATGTTATTATTTCAACCTGATGGTACTTGTTTCTTCACCTAAGTAGAAGTATTCTTTCACTCTGGTTGTTGGTGATTAAAAACTGAATCTTTGTTCTTCTGATTATTATTATTATCTTATGACACTCTTGCAATGCTTAGAATCGTGATCTTGCATCATGATCAACTCTGTATATATGCCTTCTAGTTATGTTTGTGAAATATGTTCACTGGGCGGCAAAAGCTCGAGCTCGTGGATATTGTTTGATTGGCTGTTGACCGTTTCACATGAAAAACAACCTGAATGCTGCTGAATTTCGATAAACTAGGCCTTGTGTACTTGCTGGCCTTATTGTTGATGTATCTAACCATAATGTTGTAATTCAAGGACATGGAGGTTGCCTGGAACCCTGTTGCCTGCATTACTTGGAAGCTAGAAGACGCAGAGCCAGTCATGTATACATATGTATCAGTGCCAAGATTGGGAGTGCTTGGATCATGTGTTGTAATAGGTATTACAGGATTGATTGTTGATGCCGTGCATTAAGTTTTGTTCCATGGAGTTTCTGTGATGGAGCTGGATTGTGGCGTTTAGGGAAACTGTTTGTCGATGATCCATTATGTATGCTGTGTGATGGGAACGTCCCCAAAACATGCATGGAAGTTATGTCAAAATTGGGAACACGAATACTAGGAGAGGAAGGAATTGATGTAGCTAGGACAAGTAGTAGTAGTAGTACTACTAGAGTCGATTTTGTAGAAGCAAAAGCTAGTGGGTGGATCCTGGCCCGTACGTGAGGGCCAAAAGCTTTCACCTCGAGGTAGGCAACAAAATAGGCAGACATGGTATGCGCATCTCGCGGAGCTCTTAATTACCAACTGAATGATTATGAACGGAAGTAATCTTATTTGTTAAATTAAATTGCGGTGGTTTGTATTAGGGAAAATAATGCAAAGAATAAATGTATCCAGTTACAATGTCTAAAAACGCATGCACGAGATTGGAAAAGTTGATTCCGAGTATTGCTTGTTGGGAAGAAGCACGTGTCAAATGGCTTTGGCTTTGGCAGTTGCATGTTAGGTTTCGTTAATTTACAGTGCTTCTAGTACCGTGTGATGAATGAGAATAAAAAAATGGCAATGGTGACACGAGCAGGCAAGGCAAGGCAAGGCCAGCAGCACACGTTTTTTGTTTTGTTTTCGGCCGGGTTCGTTTCTTGTTGCAGCAGGCTAGGCGAGCGAATTTTGGATGGAGAAAGAAAAATAAGGCGAGTGATTTGTTCCTGCTGCCGATTTTAAATACGTAACACGCAGGCGAGGATGAGAGAGTAGTCACTAGTCAGCGCGATCGGTCCAGAGAGAAAGAAAAAAAGGGTGTCGTGCGCGGAATGGAGGCATCCTGGACACGGAACTACAACTAAACACGTGCATGACATCTAGAAAATCTTTTCTCTTTGCCAGGGACTTCTTGAGAGTGGCCTACGTTGTGGTTCTTGGTACGTTGGTGAATGGCTTTGTTTACTGGGCATCTGCAGACGGAGACAATGTGCTCAACACCACAACACTGCAATTCTCTCGAATGGATCTGCCGGCGGAAATGACTGGGTTTTCTTATAGCCCAGGGATGTCTAAGGTCGGTGAGACCAGCGATGGGAAGCTCTGTGTGGTTCGCGCGTCTGACCTTCAACTTGATGTTTGGGTTCGGAGAGCCGGTAAAGACGGCGTCGACAAATGGACGCGGGAAAAGAAACTTCAGATGGTGGATGCGACTGACAAGCTGAATCTGAACCTTATTGATGAATGTCCTTCCATGAACGTTGTGGCTGTCATTGGTGGCATTGTCTATGTTTCTATTCATGAGAGGGATCCTCCTATCTGGCTCGTATCCTTCTGCCTTAAAACAAGGCAGCTGAAGAGGCTCGGCCCTATCACTCGCTATGAGTTCTGCTATCCCTACTTCATGTCGTGGCCTCCCTCTTTGGCGCCTACTAAGGTGAACCTTTTAAATAGAACTCTGATGATTTCATTTTTTATTAACCGATGATGATATCTTCCCATGCATGGTTCTATAGATTTCTTCTTGGTTAGATTTACCCACTGTTGAATAAGTCATTTCGAGTTATTTTTGTATGTTAAATAGTATTACTTATATGATATCCATGGTACAATCACTCGCAGGCGGGAGAAGTTTAGGCCATCAACTCTCCAAACTGTCGCAGAAGCGGCCCAATGTATGACAAGCAAAATATATTCTACCGACGTGGCTTAGCTCCGAATTCTTCCTTATTCGTTTTTGCGCGAGGATTTCATTTTTATTTCAGATTTCTCTTGATATTATAGTTTATGAACGATCCAGGGATTAATCTTTTTAGTCCAATGTATGACATGTAAAATTGTATTCAGCCGCCGTCACTACGGGAGATCACTACTTTGCTGTGTGGCTGAAGCATTTTGTCTTCCAGAATTCAATTTTATTTGAGACCGCTCTTTATAGTACAGTTTATGATGGATCAATATATTAGTTTTTTAATGAAACTGTCTCAATGCCCGTGCCTTGAACAAAACATCTGACAACATTTATTTGAATAATTAACCATTCAACACATTTCAATTTGGAGATTTTAAACAAAGTCGCATGATGCATTGAATCCCATTTAAGTTAACCAGCTTCAATGTCTCAAAACAATACATTGTAAGAAGCTTATGTGAATAATTAAGCGTTCAACAGATTTCAGTTTTGGGACTCCTAACAGACTAATGCATTGAATCTCATTTTTAGTACCAAAGTCTCTAAAAAAAAAGCTAGTGCCATACCACACAAAAAACATTCAATAGCTCCCTCTATGTTGAGTCGTCATTGAACCTAGTCTCAAAGAGGAAGAGAAAGAGTACTATTTTCAATCACAATATTCACGGTAACTGAGCATCTTCCAACATCGTACAAGCTTTAGGAGTAAAGTGTATATGACAAGTGTTAAAAGATAGATTGATCATAGTATCATGAACCATTCTCTATTTTTCAAAATAAATTTCTTGAATCATTGGGATCTATCATTTACTGTGGCATGTGGCCTATGGGGCAAGAGAGAGGAAGCAGCTGCCTCCGCCACCCCCGCCGCGGCTCTGGCGGAGCCAGTGCCTCCGATGCAGGCGGCAACTGACCACATGGACATAGAAGCAGGGCGGAGCCAGGATTTGACCATGGGGGGGGGGGCAAAGTTTGGAATTATTTTATTGGTGTCATTCTTCTAAATTTTCGCATGTCATTGTCTATTGCTAAGAGTTTTCTCTACTGGTAAAGGGGATTAGCCTAAAGTCATTGGTGTCATGTTGTACCACTAGCTTTATCCCTTAGCAAAGATGGGACAAAGATATAGCTCAACCATCAATATATAATTGTCTTAATAGCAACACCAAGTAGGGTGTTCACCTAAAAAAAGTCCGGGGTCTTGAAAAAGTCCGTGTGTTATGTGTAGATGTGCGGCTAAATATCAGACCCATTTTTTTTACATGTATTATAGATGAAGATATATCGTAACGAATCATTTGATCAAAATGACTTAGTTTTATGAATTAGCCAACAAAACATATAAACTTGATGAAACTAGAAAAACTATGAGTGAACAAGATGATTAAAGATAGTTAGATTTGCCAATTAATTAATTTCTCTCTAACCAGCAGCTTTGTGTGATCAATGAAAAAGAAAAAATGAAAGTGCATGGCCCCCATGTGTGGTTTTGGTAATTGATGGAAATTATTATGAACTAATGTTTGCATTGTGATATCCTTATAGATCTTGTCCATGGGAAAATTGTGAAGTTCATGTGTTGGACTATAGAAGATTTCATGATGACCATTGTAATATTTTAAGGATTTATATGAAGACTGGTCATGTATAGAGTTGTGCATATTGCAAGTATTTCTTCAAGAAAAGTATTAGGTGGTCTTTCATGATTATCTTTAAGTCATCATCAAATGAAAAAAGAAGAAAAGATACAACGTTGATCATATTTGTGATCAACACACAAAGTTACAAGATGTACGAAGTGGGATTATGTATCTCGTGGTATGGTAAGCATTTGTGCATATAGCTTTGCGAACTAACACATGATATGTGTGTGTGTCAATTCTATGTGTGGTTAGATATCTTTCCATGGTCATGCATCAAAATAAAGATTTCATATAGCGCATGATCGATGACGCCAAGTGGTGTTCGTAATCAAGCTTGTTGTGGAAGCTCAAGAGAACCGTCTCGAAGAAATCCTATGCTTTCCACCCATTTGGAGATAGTGGCCATATGAAGATTTGCCAAAAAGGGTCTCTCCCATAGTGGTGTATGGGGGAGCAACTTGCAAGTCTTCATCAAGCAAAGCATGTGCTAGCAAGCACGATCAAGAAAGGAGATCCAACTTGAGAGATTTAAGATCATCATCATATAGCTCAAGTGGAATGCTCAAGGCAAAGGTATAATCTTGATAGATTTTCTATTTTACCGGCTCATATTTTAGGGAGACCGGGTTATCGGATGGATAGTCGTACTATCAAGAGAGGCTCTCGAGTGAGTAAATTGATCGCATCCGTGCGGAGAGCTCAAACCTTTGCATACTTGGCATATCATCTTTCTTGGTTCTTATTTGTTTTTTCTCTATGTGGGGTGTTGGTTATTGTCGTGATCTTCATGAAAAGTCAAGGTTTACCAAAAACGGATTTCGTAAGAAAAACTTATTGCATTTTTTGATGTTGGAGGGTTACCGATAGTTATTTTTAGAGAGGTCAAACCTTTATCCATTTGTTTTTATCTTCCATTGTTTAACAATGATTTTTATCTGCATATTCTTGTAGTGCTTGTTGTGGTGATTTCAACGATCCCAAGAACATCAAAAACAAAGTCTGTATGCAAAAGTTATGGCACGTTTTCGTACCGATGTTCAGTCAAATCTGGGGCAATCCGACAATTCCGGATTGAATCCGACATGAACGTGAATCTGCATGTTTGCATACGGATTATTCCGACATGCCAAAATAAATCCAAAAATTGTGGATTTAATCCGACATGGTCATTTCTGGCAGAAAATGAAGGGGCTACGTAGTAGAATAACAAAATAAAATTCATACTCACGATAACCAAAAACAAGCCAGAATCTATTACTATGCAGATATGAAGTAATGGAGAAGATCGGAGATCATACCCTTTGAGACCGATAGCCGGGATTAGTCTCCCACACAAGCGTTGACGATAGAGTCATACGAAGCCGACCTCAAGGTTATGTAGTCGATGGCGATGCGACTCTAGCACCAAAAGTATAGTGCCTCACAGGGATTACAAACGTATGGTGTAACCGATGCCTCCCGAAGCTCCGATCCAGAAAAGTAGCGGAGGTAGAGAGATGGACCAGAGAGAAAACTACACGGAGGTGGGTGTAGGGTGGAGAGATCCTCGACTCTCACGCAGTTCCAGAATGGGAACCACGGGATGAGAGAAGAGAGAGAGACATTGGTGCTGAAAATGGGAGGGGTGCCTCACTATATAAAGGAGGAGGATGGGAGTCAACCCCTTTGGCTTAGCCATGTGGGACTAAACCCACATGGTTTCCTCCCAAAGAGGAGGATTCTGCACCCCCCCTTACATGGGCCACAACGGGCCCATGGGGCTAGGCTCCCTCCTTTCGTCATTTTCCCCTAATGGGCCTTGTTTTCCAATTCTGGCGCATTAGTGGAAAACAACTATTAAATATTAAATAAAATATATTTAATTATTAATTACACTAATTAATAATAAATACATATTATTTAACTTATTATCGCACCGAAACACCTTTCGTTGCCCTCTAATCTCCATCGAATAACTCCCGGAACTATTCTGGCTCTATTCTCTCTTATTTCTCTTTGGTAATAAATCACTATGTCATAGGTCACCCTTAAATGTGACACCCTAACGGTTCGAGATCACTACATACATGATCGAGATCCCTCTCCGATCAATGGCCAAACCGAGACCTAGAACCCCACCTTCGGTCCATGTGCAATCTATGATTATGTTCATCGCTGAACCTTAAACGTAAGTTCCCCACCTTCTGTCATCGATACATGTTTTGTACGAGACTCGTTCTCCGGTATCTCCATACCTAGTATGATCTTGTTACCAACAAACCTATCTCATTACCAAGATGTTTCATACCCATCAGCTAGTCACATACTTGCAAGTTTTACTTGATGAAAACATCGCTGAGTGGGCCGAGAGTATCTTTCCATTATCTGGATTGAAAAATCCCGCTCTTGATGCATATGCCTCAAAATCTCCCTCCATTTATTCAATATACGTATTTGTTTCCACCATGTTAAGTTGACGACGTAGGGTGTAAATTCATAACCTCGGGGATAGAAATTAAAATATCATCTCACCGCAGAGGTTTGGGTACTATGTTTTCTGGATATTTAATAAGTCGGTGTGTGTCCATCACATGATTCAACCAATGATATGACTACATTGTCAATGATGTAATTGCCCATGATTAGGGAACCTTGATCATTTGTTGCCCAATGGACTCACTAGGGACCTGATTTGTTTCATATCACATGTACATTAATGTTTCCACTTAATACAGTTATAGCATGACATAAAACATATTATGAACATATATGAGTTATGATAAGAATACTAATAAAATATATTTATTATTTGCCTCTAGGGCATAACTCTTTCAGTCTCCCACTTGCACTAGAGTACAAATAGTCTAGTTTACATTTGATCTGATCACCATTAGCCTTTTGGTGATTTGACTATGCGCTGCTCGTGGGAAAATGCTTTCTTAACGGATCTACCACACAAAGATATGTATGCTTTGCAAAAATCATATGTCACCTAGTTTGACATCATTCTGTATCTTATGATAACGGTTGAAATATATGTTTCGGTGATGGAGTGAGATTGGAAGCCTTCACGTAGCATGGGCCTTGAAAGTCTAAGAGATCAAGGGAATCACACATGCTCGTAAAAACCTTCTCAATCCAATCACACTTGCCACTTCTAAAGCAGCCATATACTCATATACCAATGTAGATTGTGCAATAGTGCATACACATGCCACTTTGCCAGCTAACCATGTATATTCTTAAACAACAGACCTTTCTTGTATGGCATTTCTATTCTTATGAGTCTTGCATCATCATAACTCCTTACTGCAAGTTTTTCACTCTCATTACATACCAGAAAACATATCCTTAGTTCTCTCTAGACATTGAAGGATATACTTAACATATGTTCATCGATCCATCCAGGGATCGCTCTAGAACTTGTTCTTCAACTAAGAACTAGGGTCACACCAGGTCGAGCATTCAACATGATAAGCATGAAAGAATCTATGACTGGGGCATAGAGGAGGGCAGACATCCTTTTCTTTCATTTGTTATCGCTGAAATGCTGAGATAAACTCAATATTTTACCTAGTCTTACAAGTAAGAACTCCTTCTTTTCTTGTTCTATTTTGAACACCTTCAGAATCCAGTCTAGGAAAATATTCCGACTTCAAGTTATTAAGCTCAATGTCTAATATATTTTAACTTCATTCATAGAAAATGTATACAATTAAATAACCATTTATACTTTACTAGAGGATATGTATCATTCCTATATGTCACTACATATCAAAATAGGAATGACACCAAGCTCCCACTCAAATATGCCATCGATGGTGCAGGAGCTTGCACTCGTTGGGAGACCCCAAGAGGAAGGTAGGAAGAGCACTGTAGCAAGTTTCCCTCAGAAAGAAACCAAGTTTGAATCGACTAGTAGGAGAAAGAAATCACTTCTGAAGTTTGAAGACACCTGATATTGACAGGGCGCACTACCGGTTTAGCAGCAACGTAGAATCTACACAACACAATCAAATTACTTTGTCCCAACGAAGCAGTGAAGTTGTCAATCTCATCGGTTTTGCTGAAACAAAGGATTAGATGTATAGTGTGGAAAGTAGTAGCATGGAAGGAAATCAAATAAGGTATGAGTTAAAGAGTTACTCTCATTGGGAGGTAGACATGGGTAGCTACTCCATTCTTCCTCCTCTTGATCATCACTCTCCTCCTCTTTTTTATCCAATGAGCTTCCAGTTTCTGCAATTTATTCTTCCATAGGTTCCTACAAGGCATTAGTCTCTCCCTTTGGGGGAGAGAATCTATTAAGATATTTAATTATGTAGTAATTACAATCCTTGTAATTATCACAGAAATATTCAAGTATAGAATAAATCTCGTATTTATAAGGTGCATCATCAATACTTTCAAGCAAATAGGAAATTTCGAATGCACCCTTCCAAGCAATAAATTTCTCAATTTGTTCCACACCATCAAAGTCATAATTTACCTTAACATAAGAAGATATGGTGACATTATCATTATACTCACATTGAAAGAGGAGGTGTTTATACCTCCTACAGCAACAAGATTTATCAAAGCAATAAGTAACATTATAAGTAGAGCACAAGTTTTTAGCATACTCATGCAATTTATTAATTTTCTCCCATAAGTGTATCCCTTTTTGTGACAAGCGGTGTTCCTTATAATATTTTTTTTGTTCATCTGTGAACCCACCTTCCCAATAATATCTAGTTTCAAAGACATCAAACATAGCTAGCAAGCATGATAAAGCAAGTAACAAGAAAAACAATAACAAAGTAAAAAATGATTGGAGGTGAGAGACTCCCCTTGTAGAAAACCTCTTCCTCCTCGGCAACGGTGCCATAAAACTTGTTGATGGCTGATGTTGTTAAATCCCAAGAGAAAGGTTGTGAAGAGTGCAGCGGCAAGTTTTCCCTCAGAAAAGAAACCAAGGTTGAATCGACCAGTTGGAGGACAAGCAACTTCTGAAGGTTGATGCAGTTGATGTGGTAGGGCGAACTACTGGTTCAACAACAACGTGGAACCTACACGACACAATCAATTCACTTTTCCCCAACGAAGCAGTGAGGTAGTCAATCTCACCGATTTTGCTGATAACAAAGAGGTTAAATGTATGGTGTGGAAAACAGTATGAGAACAATATGAAAATAGCAGTAGCAGTGTGAAAACAGTGGAAGTAGTGTGAAAACAGTAATTACAGTGCTTGTGTTATCAGTATGAGAAAATGGACCGGGGTTCACAGTTCACTAGTGGTGTCTCTCCATAAAACATAGCTAACATGTGTGGTGAACAAATTACAGCTGGGCAATTGATAGGTAATGAAACATGCATGACAAGATGATTACTATGTGATTCATGCAGGCATTACAACAAGACTCATAGACCATTATCCAACTGCATCTATGACTAATAATCCACCCTCAGAATACCATCCGAACAAACCTTGGGTATTAAGTTGCAAGTAACAGATAATCGCAGTAAGCAAAGTGTGTAAAGTAAACAATGTAAACATCATTGTTTTCTCTCTAATGGCAACAACACATCCTCCATCCGTCACGTTTCTGTCACTCGAGCACAGATGCAAAGGAGGCATGAACCCACTATAGAGCATAAATACTCCCTCTTGGAGTCACTAGTATCTATTTGGCTAGAGCATCTACTAACAACGGAGAGCATTCAAGATCATAAATAACATACACATGAAGACAACATGATAGATTGATAATCAAGAGACATAGCATTCAAATATCATCGGATTCCAGCAAACACAACATGTAGCATTACAATAAGATGATCCCGATCATGCAGGGAAGCTCATGAGATCTAAACATGAGGCATAAAGGGGAGAGAACAACCATCTAGATACTTCTATGGAATCGTAGTCCAAGGATGAACTACTCACGCATTACTCCAGAGGCGGGCATGCTGGTGTAGAGCCCTCCGGTGATCATTTCCCCTCCCGGCAGGGTGCCAGGGAGAACTTCAGAACCCTCCCAATCTCGGGTTGACTATGATGGCAGCCTCGGGTGTTTTCGTGGAAAAGTGGTATATATCTAGGGTTCACGCATCAGCGCGAATAAATAGGCGAAAGGGCGATGGCGATGGGCGCCCGAGGGGCCCACACCACCCCATGGCGCGGCCAGGGGCACGCCGCCCTATGGTGTGCCCCCTGTGGCCCTCTTCCGGGCCTCTTCGGGACTCCGTGGAACCTTTGGGAACTCTAAGACTTCCGGGCTTCAGATTTTCCAATTCTGAGAATATTTCCAGAACAACTTTTTTGATACTAAAAACAACAGAAAACATAAAGTGGCTCTATGGCATCTTGTCAATAGGTTAGTCTCGGGAAATCGATAAAAATGACATAAAGTGTAAGGAAAACATGTAGCATAAGGCATAAAAACAACATGGAACATCAGAAATTAAGGATACGTTTATGACATATCACTCCTCATAAGCAGAATGTATGCCATCTTGTAATTGAGCTGAGTGAGTCTTTTCAGTGTCATCAAGCATGACTGCCATGCTCTCCTTCAATGCTTGTTTTTTCTCTTCCATTTTGGTTGAGAAGAAAAACAGCCAAAACTGAAAAACTTCATCAACCTAACTTGTGGTGCATACGGTGCATCGAGTTCAGCGAGCATACAATATGTTCGTGATCTATCAGCATGCACGTGGAGTTCATACAATGCGATAGAGATAAAATCACACTAGACTATGATGAAATTATCCGCGCGAACTTGATAACCAAATTGTCTCTTATTTAGTGGAATGTCCAGGTTTTATCTCCTAACGGGTTATGTATCATATAGAGCTAAAAGTTTGAACATGTATTATCCTCAAGCTAAAGTATCAAACTACGAAGTTGGACCCATCTTTTAAGTTTCTCAATCGCAGAAAAACCTCTATGTTAAGAGGGCTATCACATTGGTTAATATCTACAAAGGTTTTGCAAAGTAATTTTAGGCTATGTTCATAATAGTGAGCTCAAGTTTTAAAATATACATTTATATATAAACTATATTAACTCACACTTAAATGAACAACCATCACTCTGTTTTAGTGATTACACGATCCTCTATACACTACACCACCCCCGATCGCCAGAGCCGATGGTATAGCATTAAAAGGTAGGCATCTGTATGTTCAATCACATCGTACATGTGACTCGTGCTTAACCTTTTGGTCACTTGTGTTCCGATGCCATGTATGTACATGCTAGGCTCACTAGATTCCCCTTTAACATATGATTTTTGATTTTTAAACCACCATTTGAATCATGCCCAATGATTGAAATGATTTGAAATTTAAGTTTAATTGGAAATTTACCATTAGGGTTTTCAACAAGAGGGAAAAGATTATTAACAAGCAACTCAACTTCAAACTATTGAAAAAAATTGGATTTGTTTGGTTTGCAATTTTCAATTTGGAAACTTTGTACAAGTGTGAAAGTTTTAATTTGGTTTTGAATCTTTGATTTGTTTTGAAAACATGATGCAATGCATAGGATGCATGTGATGCAATGCAACAACCAACTTCCTATCTAGGGTAACACCCCAGGTGTTACAGACGACACCACTAACAAGGGATTGCGCCCTCGCAATCCACCTGCTAACCCGGGAGGGGAAAGAAGTTCGACTATCGATTCTTCATGCTTCCAGCTGATCTCCTCGACACCACTAACAAGGGATTCTTGCTCGGAGTGACGACGATGTTCTTCCACCAGGAATCTTCCGATGATCGAACCTATTAGGTTAAAGGCTCAGAAAACGTCCACCCACGTAGGATCCTGACACTTTGAAAGATAGACAAGGGGGGAAGACTCCAAAACAAATAAGATGGGAGGGAAAATAGAATAGGGATAAGGAGAAAAACAAGAATCCTATTGAGAGGTTTTTTTTTTCTTTTCCAAAATAGTTTAGCAGAAATAGTTTTTGACATTCTAGAAACATCGACCGTTAGCGAGGTTATCCTACTTGCTTTGCGGACCCGTTGCTAAGATAACCATTCGTATCGAAACAATCTCGGGAATCGGAACCAAGGCTCTGATACCATTTGTGACGCCCCGAGATCGGGCACTATGCAGATTTCAGCATTCCCGCCAAAATCCGCATAATAACCGATTCCAGGTTGCCACTTGTGATAACATTACAACAGTTCATGAATAATCCGCAACAACAACAGAAAAGAGATTTACAAGATGACTCAAACGAGTCAGGGATACAACTGATACAATACAAAGATCCAAATAACAGCGGAAGAAAACAACATAGCGTCCGACTACGGACAAGATACAAATTGGACTAAGAGTCCTGAAGATAATCGATGGCGTCCAATCCCTGCCCAGGCCAAGCCGGAGGGATTCCCAAGCTAACGTCGTCAGACTTCAAACCTGTTGACTGCAATTTGGAATTTGCAGCCACGAAAGAGATTCGTGGGTCAGTACGGTAAAGTACTGGCAAGTGGATAAACCATACTCACAAGATACCGGCGTAGCCAGTCATCACAAGATACAAATACTTTGGGATCAACGGAAAGGAAGGGGTTATTGCAAATAAGCGACAGCAGGCTGCACTAACCAACTACAGAGAGATACTACAACTTCCAACTAACAGAAAGGGGATAAGATCGAGTATTGTAACCAACTGAAAGATAACTTCAAACAAACCCATCCTGGATGTCGCCCCTTATCCAAAGAAGCAATCCGAGGATAACTCACACAGTTGGATTAATGAATAATGGATCAGGTTGTTGTGTCAGTAGGACTATTACTAGTCAAGTTATTATCATTAGGTGTAAGTTGTCTGAGTACTTGTTAGCCAGTACTTTCACCAAGTCGTCACATAACCGCGGACAACACGGCTTCTCGAGAAGATTTATCCCTGCAGGGTGTGCTCCAGTACCCGTACACACTAAAGCCACCAACTAAAACTCAGGTTGGCTTGACACGACCCAAACCATCTCTACAACCCATCCTAGGAGCCACGGAGCTATAAGGTCCCGGCCAGTCCGCTAAGCGCAGGGGTGAAAACCACACCCCCCGGCACCACAGGCCTCGCCCTATATGCATCAACATCATCATAAGTAACCATGGGGGATCCACCCATTATGCAAGGAGCAAATGGAACACCCGAACTAAGTGTGGCTCTTCGGACAAGCTGCAGATCAGGTCTAAGTCGAGGGGGGTCCCATACTACCACTCGGATGCAGTGAGCACGCTCATCATGGATCAGTAGACAAGACCATTTTCCTAATTAAGTTCGACACTAGCAGGCCTCAAAACCACAAAGGGCCTCCTGCCGGTGCCTTATCAGCATATTATTAATAACAGGTTGATTGATTAACATCGAGCCCCCAGAACAATAAAAGTAATCTAGCAACGGAAAGTAACGGGTAACAGACTCGAGCAAAACAACCTAAGCATGCTAGTAAGACACTGGCTCAAACAATGAGGTTGTAGGAGTGGAGGTGAGGCAATATAAGGGTTAAGGGATTCATGTGATAGGTTCGTAACAGAAACAACTACTACTAAGGCTAGCAGAAACGAACAACGGAAAGAATCGGTAACAAGTGATGAAAGGCAGCCATATGGCAGCAAGTGAGTATACTTGCCTGAGATCCCGCAAGGTAGCAGAACTTGTCGTTGCTCACATCATCTCAACGTCCTATCCGGGAAGAAGCAACGAACCTCGAACAAACACCGGATGCAACAATTACTACTACGGCAAAAGATCCAGCATGACCAAGATATGGATGCATGACAAGTTTAAAGATGCATCAAGGTAAACTAGTTGACAAGATAAACAGATTTAAATGGACCCACATGCAATTTGAGTTGCATATGAACAGCCCATGAATTATGGTTAGATTATTTGTTTTCCAACTAGTCAACAGGTGAAGGTGGATTAGCATGATGCATGGATGAGGAAAACAGCAAAATAACAACAATAGAACCAATTGAAATAAGGTTTAACAAGTTTGGAAATTATTGGTTAAGATTGGAAATTTTGGTTACTTAAACATGTCACACAAGCAATTGTTGTTTTCATCAAGTTAAAGGGTTCAAAACAATTAACAAAATTTGTATTTGAAAAGAACATCAAATTTTAGTTGGATTACATGTTTCAAATATTGAAATTGGAATTAGGATAATTTAATTATGAATTAAACAATATTAAACAAGTTTTAAATGGATTTGAAACAAGTTTGAATTTAATTGAAGTTTTATTTGTTCAAAACATAATTTCAAACTCACATTTGAAAAGTTCACACCTTGATGGTTTGAAAACATATTTTGCATGTTCAAAATTATTTTATTTTGAGCAAGTTATGATTTTAGCAATTTTAAATGAATTAAACAAGGTTTAAATTATTTAGGCAATTTTAATTATTCAAACCATGAAACAAAATTTATATTTGAAAAGGTTATTCAAAATGGTATGGAAAACATATTTTATTTGCATTTATTGGATTAATAATGAATTAGTTATTGATTTTAGAATTTTGCATTTGATTTGTTTGAATTCAAATTTAAATTGCATTTTGGAATTTCAAAACAATGAACAAATGTGATATTTGAAAAGTTCATGATTTTCTGATTGGGATACATATTTTGTTTGTGCAAAACAGAGTTGAAATGGCAAAGATATGATTTATGCAAGTTATTTAGGGTTATTAAACATTTCCTGGAAAAGAAAAACAAGGAATTGGTCATTTGCACCGTGGGTGTGCATACCCACGCTGGATGACATGCGGGGCCCGCGCCCGCGTGGCGCTGACGAGGCATGCGGAGGCCACGCCTGCACACAGAGACGATGGCAAGTGGGGCCAGGGTCCTCGCGGTGGAAAAATAGGCAAAAGGTTGTGGCTTATGCGCGGGCGAGGGGATTCGACCCCGAGACCTAGCGCACTCGCGCACCGATCTGAACCAACTGGGCTGGCTGCGCTTCCTTGTCAGGTATGCAGCAGCGAGGGTAGTTAAGGTGTTATTTGCGCTAACTGAATTTTGGTTCAGGTTCAGGTCGCTGCTACCGATCTCGACGGGGAAACAGGCGACTGCCGGCTCGCGGCCGTTGCGCGCGGTGGCTCGCTGCGGCGCGGTGGTCGGCCGTGCTGTGGGCGGCGTGTGCGGGTGAGTGCCTGTGCGGCGTGCCAGGGAACCGAGCGTGGAGGACGGGGCGCACGAGGTGGAGACGGCGCCATCGTGCGCTAGCGACAGGGAGCAGCACTGCTCGCACCCATGGCTGATCGGGAGGAGCTCCGACAGTGGCTACCCACAAACGGACACGAAACGAGCAGTTACGGGCGGGAATGGAAAGGGGAGACTCACCGGAGGAACATGGCGGAGGTGGTGGAGTGCGGCGGGGAAGGAATCGCCGACAAATCGGAGTCGAACCTCGGCGGCCGCGGTCTCCATGGAAGCAGCGCGAGCAGCTGGGACCTCCTCCGCGCCGACGGCGGTGTCGATGATGTCCACGGGGTCGAGGCGGACCCGCTGCGCCGCACTGCTCGTCGCGGGAGGGCCCATGGCGCCAAGGCCCTGACGGCGATCTCCTCCGTTTCTCTCTCTCGGTACAGAAAAAAGGAAGGGGAACAGAGAAGTGGAGAGGAAGCTGGCGGCGCCGTGGAGGGGAAGGGAGAAGGGTAGCGATGCTAGGGCAGAGGTGGGGGCTTTTTATCGGGGAGGGAGCTCTGGTACGGCACACCATCGGGAGGGGGAGAGGAGATCGCACGGTGGTTTTGGTGTTCGTACTGATGACGACAGCCACGAGGAAGAAGACAACAGGGAACGGTATTGGGCTAGGTTTGGTGGGCTAGGTTTGGTGGGCTGCTCCCTCTCTCCTTGGCTTTTGCTTTTCTTTTTATTTATTTTCCTTATTATTTTTTTTGCAAGAAATAAAAGAGGGAGAGAGAGAAAGAATAGGTTGGGGGGGTTATTCATTTGATGAACATTTTCTTTATTAATTGCAAAGCAGCAACAAAGGTGATTTAAATTATTTTCAATAATTTGAAATTATTAATTTGATATTAAATTGTTGGGTGATTTTCAATTAGGGTTTGGTTTGGGATTTTGGAAATTAAACAAATTTTATCTATTAATCTCAAGCAATTTTGCAATCATCATTGAATTTAAAAGTTGGCAAGAATTTGATTTTTAAACCACCATTTGAATCATGCCCAATGATTGAAATGATTTGAAATTTAAGTTTAATTGGAAATTTACCATTAGGGTTTTCAACAAGAGGGAAAAGATTATTAACAAGCAACTCAACTTCAAACTATTGAAAACAATTGGATTTGTTTGGTTTGCAATTTTCAATTTGGAAACTTTGTACAAGTGTGAAAGTTTTAATTTGGTTTTGAATCTTTGATTTGTTTTGAAAACATGATGCAATGCATAGGATGCATGTGATGCAATGCAACAACCAACTTCCTATCTAGGGTAACACCCCAGGTGTTACAGTGTCTGCCTCTAGACTCACTTCGGAGATTGTCCGGAGACTCTCGGAATCTCCGGTCTAGAAGTTTCTTCTGCGCTTCCAATTGGTGTCAGCGACAGAAGCCTCACCGGAAAGTGTCCGGAGACTCTCCGGAGTCTCCGGTCTTCGTATTCTTCTTCGCATCCAAGGAGGTGTCAGCGGCAAAAGGGACACTGGAGGTTGTCCGGACATTCACCGAAGTCTCCGGACTGGAAGCTTTTCGTCGCCGTTTGAAGCTGGTGTCTGCCACTAGACTCGGTCCGGAGTTTGTCCGGAGACTTGCACGAGTCTCCGGTCTAGAGTTGTCCGGAAACTTTTCAGACCGGAGTCACCGGTGTGACTTTTCCAGAAATGACTCCAACGGATCTAAAATTTACGAGGGGTATAAACCCCCTCCCCTCCACCTACCTCCAGCCAGCTCGTCCAGAATAGATCTCACCATTGCTAGAGCTCACCCACCTTGCTAGATCTCCCAATCCCTCCACCCAAAAGTGTTGATCTTCGGAGGATTGAAGGAGAAGGCCCCAATCTACGTCTTCACCAACCGGTTTTCCGTTCCCCCCTCATTTGCTTGAGGGGAACTAGTCTAGGGTTTCCTCTTGTGGAGAACCTAGACATCTTGCTACTCTTGGTGATTCTTGTGATTGTTGGGAGCCCTCAATTTGGTTGTGGGTGTGTGCCCCAAACTTGTTTGTAAAAGACTCGATTCCCGCCTCTAAGGGGATCAATAGTGGAAGGTGTACTAGGCCTTTGTGGCGGGGTTCATCGGAGAATAGGGTGAGGCCTTTGTGACGTTGAGTAGGCCTTTGTGGCGAAACTCACACCCCTCCAACGAGACGTACTCCCTTAACAAGGAGGAACTCGGGAATACATCGTGTCTCCGGGTGCTTCCTATCGGTTATCTTGTTCCCTTCTCCTTTACTTGTGCTTGTATTGTATTTTGTTGTTGTTCTTGCCATATAGGTAAATTCACCGTAGTTGCATTATCTAGAGAATTTACCTTTGTGTCAAGCCTAATCTTGAAGAAAAATTAAAACTTGTCGTAGCACCTATTCACCCCCTCTAGGTGCCCATACTACCCGTTCACCGCGCTTTGCAGGTGATTCAAGGACCTTATGGTTTTGTCTAAGTACAAATGAAATGAATCCATTTGGGGAGCAGAGCTGCAGTCACAACATCTGACATGTGACTCTATGTATCTATAACCTTCCTCCTTTGTTGTGCATGAAGAGGAATTTCATTATGATGCCACTGCTCATCCAAGGCCCAAAGCAAGACGGCAATGATATTTATGTGTACCTAACGCCATTAGTTGATGAACTTTTACAGTTATGGGACAAAGAAGGTGTTTGTGTGTGGGATGAGCATAAGAAGGAGGAATTTGACCTACGAGCGTTTCTGTTCGTAACCATCAACGATTGACCTGCTCTTAGTAACATTTCTGGACATACAAACAAGGGATACAATGCATGCACAAACTGTTTAGATGAGACTGAACGTATATATCTAGATAAATGTAAGAAAGTTGTGTACATGTGGTATCGTCGTTTTCTTCCGCGCAAGCATCCCTTAAGAAAAAAAGGGCAAACATTTCAATGGTGAGGCAGATACCCGGGAGACGCCTATCCTCCGACCTTGTGATAATGTATTCGATATGGTAAAGGATTTGAAAGTAATATTTGAAAATGGTCATGGAAGACAACATGTTCCGAATGACGCTGACGGACACACACCCATGTGGAAGCAGAAATCCATATTTTGGGATCTACCCTATTGTAAAGCTGTAGATGTCCGCTCTGCAATCGACGTGATGCACCTGGGGAAGAATCTTTGCGTGAATCTGCTAGATTATACCTTCCTCTAATAGAATTAGAGCTTCTTCTAATTAGGCCGAGATGATCCTCTCCCGATTATACCTAACTTCTAATTACTCTCTCTCTCATGCGTTGAGAACTCCACCTTCATATAAACATGCAACGCCAAGTCGTCGACGGTGAAGCGCTGCAGAATTTGCCCCCGGCGTATGTGTGCATACTCTCAGAGGGGTAACACATGAGACCCTAAGTATGTTGGATCACGGTGCTGGATACGGGGAGTCAGCAACATTCTCACCCACAGGCATGTGCGTGATGATCTTCTATAGGCTTCATCAACACCTCTTCCGCTTCAATGGTGTTTGGTACACGATCTCGAAACTCGATCTTGGAATTTATATTCACTTGTATCAGCATAGCAAGGTCTTGGCAGTTGCGTAGTAGTTTGCTGAAGTTTTTAAATTCCCGTTGCGCAACCCAGCAACTATGGCCCCGGTCCATTGTTTTACATTGACTACAACCTCTTTTACTTGATTTTCATTTTTACTTGCTTGCTGATCCGTTTTACTTTCATCAATATTTTCCATACCATACATTTAATCCCTTTATTTTCGCCAAGACGGGAAGATTGACAAATTTTCTAAAACATTGGAGCAAAGTTAGTTTCTGTGATGTGGGTAGGTCCAAGTTTGTTAAAGCTCTTATTGACGAGCACTAGGCTCTAGATCTCTAAGTCATCTTGGTTTGATTAACGTTGGCTCAACATTGAGTGAAAACTTACTAGTACGCTAGATCAACTTCCTCTTGTGGACCCCAATGGGTGGTTACAATTCACCGCATCGGTTAGTTGAGTGAGCCAAGGTAGGTGGATTCGGACCCTCCTACGCCCGAGCACAGGGCGACAGAACCTTGAGGTGCAGGAGAAATACAATGGGCAATAACCTACACCGAGGGGATCCCAGAGGTGCGCGGACATCTTCCAGCCATGGGGAACCGGAGGCACGTTTGGATCTTTATTGGTAAGTTTTTTTTTGTGAGCGTAGCTTGGGTGGTTGAGAACGTCGAACCGGTATGTTGGAAATTTGACTGTGCGGTGGCATCTATGTAATTTATGTCAACTTTGGGAAGAATTTTAACAACGTATCTCACCTACCAAGGAAGGCTTAATGATTTTATTATGGAAAACGCTGGGGAACGGGATCGCGCGCTCACGCCCCCCTCCCCCCGCCGCCTTCTCCTGGCGACATGTGTCCCATCGCTTGACATACGAAGGAGGCAGCATGACGGGACCCATGACTACCTTATCCCTTCCCATCGGTTCTCCTCCACTAAATTTTTCTTCCCTTTTCTTCTCACAGACGACCCAGCCCGCTTCCATCTCACCAAATTCCTCTTGGCCTCCACAACAGGTCACCATAGATTTCTCCAACGGTGCGGCAAGGCACACCGGCGCTATAATTTGTCGACTCCCTCTTGATGTTGCGGCAGGAGGGCACCGTTTGTTGCGACCGGCGTCCGTCGGCAGTGCTGCGAGACGACAGCAGGCCGGCCGAGCTGTCGTCGTATGTTGCATGTCAGCATCATCAAAGCTAGATCGCTAGGATGTAGTTTACAAGCGGGACACTTCAGCGGGGCGGTTGTGCTCTCACGGGATTGGGCACAAGCATGACACACGATGTACCCAGGTTCGGGGCCCTCACTGTGAGGTAAAACCTCTACTCCTGCAAAGATGGGACTATGGTGGATGCTATGTGGTGTTACAGAGTTGCTCCTAGAGATGTTTCGAGGAAGAAGGTGATGGATGCCTCTAGGGTTTCTACTTGTGAACTATCGGGCGACGCCTTCTATGGAGATCTTGGCCTACCTTATATAGGTGATGGCAGGCCTCTTACATGTGGGGTCGGCTACGCAAAAGTCAGCCAGCTTGGTCCCACGCTCTATGCTATAGTGTTACGCCCCTGCTGATAGGGTGCACAGTGCCCAACCGCCTGGTACAGCAACACTGATGAGTGCGTGGGAGGCCGGCTCCTCCGGTTACGCTTCCTGGTCTTGGTCCTGTCGAGGTACTTGGCGACGTGAGGGCGTAGCGGGTGCCGCGGATGCACACTGCCCATACCTTCGTGTCCCATTTGACTTCTGATAGCCGGCTAGGTCTTGACAGCCAGCGGATGGATCACACTGCATGCTCTGTGTCTAGCTAGCCTAGGAGCTGGTCTTCTTTGTTCCGCCTTCGCCTGTATGTCCTCCGGCCTTTAAGCCCATACAGCGGGTTAATCCCGGAGTAAGACTAATCTTCTGGGTACTTCGAGCCACCGGGGGTCATCCCCCCGACACGAGCGGTGTCTGCCAGTGCTATGATGGCACGCCGGTGTTGCTACGGGCGGCGTCGGGTGGTGTCGCGATGTAGGCCGGAGTTGCTACGAGTGGCGTCTGGCAGTGCTACGATAGCAAAGCAGTGTTGTTGCGATCGACGTCCGACGATGCTACAAAAGGATTGGCGGCGATAGTACCGTGAGTCATCGGCGGTGCTACGACAGTTTGTGGCGATGCTACCATGTGCCAGCATCATTGTTACGATGGTTTGGTGTCGGTGCTACAAAGGTTTGCGCGCGATGCTACTTTGCACCGGAGGTGGTGCTACAAAGTTTTGCGCGCGATGCTACTTTGCACCAGCGGCGGTGCTACAGGGTTTTGGCGGCGATGTTACAAAGCGCCAACTGCGGAGCTACAAAGAGGGTTTCAGGATGTTATAAAAGAACATCAGTGATGATACTCTGGGTGGAGATACGGGATGTTGCCGATGGCCGACGAGGTCTCTCGTCGGAGCTTTCGAGCGTCATGGCGATGTTGCGCAATAGTGTTGCCGGTGCAACGGCAAAGCTGCGAGGGCGTCTTCTCCAGCGATGGCATATTCTCTAGCGACCGCGTCTTCTCCGGCGAACCGGTGACGACATCATCTCCGACGACGGCTGAGTATGGTGGAACGACGGGGACAAGCTAGTTTCTTGGCGCGGCCATGGCCCGTGTGCGAAGAGAGGATTATTTGTTGGCTTTTCTGTAGCGAAATGAGAGGTGCGCGAGTTGTGTTCTTCTCGTTGACCACATAAACGGACACGTGTCGTCCTCTCCGCCCGGGGATCGGGAAAATTATCCTCCGGGGGGCGCTCAGCACACCCCTTTTGTTTTTTTTCGAGGGTATGCAATTGCATAACTGATTTTTATAGAAGGAAGAATTTAATCTAAATCTAAACTACTTATAAAAGAGCAAACTTCGTAGATACAATTAATCTGCCGCGTCCAATTAGTTCTCACCAACGCACTAGATCGTTCCAATGTTGAGCAAAACTCAACACAATTTAGCCCCACGCAATCACACAACGTACTATCTGATTACAACTCTCCTTGTAGAAAAAAAACTCAACGCACACCTTGAGCCTAAGACCGAACGACCAAGTCACGGTGCACACCTTGACCCTAAGACCGAACGACCAAGTCACGGCGTTATATACCTGATAAGCTCTCCCAATAACGCAAGCTTCATGATTAAGCCGGATGCGCAGATCACGCCGGACTCAACGTCCTCGCGCCGACGCACGCCCATCAGCGCAACTCAACCAGCCCAACTAGCTGCCGCGGAAGCAACATCCTCTCGCCAACGATCTGCTCCGCTCGCCGCGTGCAGGAGCACCAAGCGCTTCTTCAGCGCAAGCACATCCTCGACCCGACACAGATCACGCCGGCTCAACGTCCTCGCGCGGACGCACACGACCTGCCAACGGCGCGCTCGACCTGCCCCAGTCGCTCCCGCGGAAGCGTCCTCTCGCCAACGATCTGCTCCGTTCGCCGCGTGCAGGAACACCAAGCGCATCTCCAGTGCAAGCACGTCCTCAAACCGATGTAGATCACGCAGGCTCAACGTCCAGCGCCGATACAGTCGCCTGCCATCAGCCCGTTCGACCTGCCCCACTCGCTGACGTGGAAGCAGCGTCTTCTCGCTAACGATCTGCTCCGCTCGCCGCGGCGGACGCAACGTCCTGTCACCGACGACCTGCTCCGCTCATGGGTATGGACTATGGACGCAACGTCCTCTCACTGACGACCAACGACGCGTGCAGGAGCACCAAGCGCTCCTCCAGCCGACGCGGGTCACGCCGGCTCAACGTCCTCGCGCCGACGCGCTCGACCTGCCCCGCTCGCTGCCGCGGAAGTAGCGTCCCCTTGTCAAGAATCTGCTCCGCTCGCCGCCGCGGACGCAATGTCCTGTCACCGATGACCTGCTTCGCTCATGATATGGCCGCAGCGTCCTCTCACTGACGACCAACGACACGTGCAGGAGCACCAAGCACTCAAGAGCAAGCCGGCACGCGCTGCAGCCGGCAAACGGCACCGTAGGGTCGGAGACCTACGCGCTGACATGGTCTGCGGTTGCCGAGTAGCAAACCACGTGCGCCGGGGGAGATCAAGAATCAGCTCTATTTGTGTCCTACTAATGTATGTCTTCTTGGTCATTTATTTTATTATATGGAAGAATTGTTGCTTTTGAGTTGGTTGAAGCCTTTCCTCGGGTTCAAACTGTTGGCATTTGAGTTCTCATGTCCTGCAGCCATAGGTGTGGTACTTGCACCCAACGACATCATTTATCCTACATCATATAACGAGTATGACATTAAACCTATCTTGGAGCATTGCACAAGGTATATATTTTATTTCAAACTTATGTATTAGTTGCACAAAAAACAATGACATAAGTTGCTATTCTAGACTTTGCTGGATGCATTGCACAATGTGTCTTTATTCCACACATGGTAGCAAAACTTTGCTGGATGCTATTTTGAATCTTGTTTCATCTAAAACATGGCAATGATTGTATTTCAAACTTAAAATAGCATCCCTTTGTAATTGAAATTTATCCTACTCCACTATTAGATAGATTTTTTTTATGTTATGTTTAGTTAAAAATTATCTCTTTTTAATTCCTCACATGACCCATAATTTATTATGTACCACGATTGGTGTGAGGTTTACTCGATGTATCCGGGGACATATGACCTCACCATGTTGATTAAGTATTTAGCTTAGACAGGTAATGAAAATAATTGCAGACTTGCTTCCTTTGCTTTGCTTGCATTTTGGTTGCTAGCCGGGTTGTGGGCAGTGCTAGCTTGCGGGCACCCATGACCACGGTCGATTCCGACCAAGTGCCCGCAGATGCTTCTTTGTCTGAACGAGGGGATGGGTAAGAAGAACAACAACTCCAAGCACCACCGGAGACGAGGATGATGGGAGCACCGCAGCCGCGGCCGCCGCTTCGGAATCAGTCCGCCCCCGCATCCATCGCCAGCCAGACCCGCCTGACGCCGCCGCCCGCGGGGCGACCGCCTCGCCACAACGCCCCCCTCAAATCTCAACCTCTGCCGGTCCTCTGTCGCCCCTGGCCATCCCTCTAAGGTCCATCGCTGCTGCACCCGCAACCCTACAGTGAAGTGCATTGCTTGCCTTTGGCTCTCTCTAGCCTCACTGACGTCTTCTCGGTCGCGGCTCCCTGGTGATCACGCCCGCGCCTGCTCGTTGAGAGGAAGTATGTAGGAGACGATATGGTGGAGTTGGCCGTTAGTGGTTTCTACAGGAGAGCTAGTGCTTTGCCAGGAAGAAGGCAGTTGAAAGAGACAAGGAGAGAAATTATATTGTTTGTTCACTTTGATAAATGAGGCTATCCTCTTCGATGATTTGTCCTAATTTTATACATGTGTTGCATGTGCACTTCTACTATAGCATGAAATAAAACAATAATTAAAAGATGAAAAATAAAAAATAAACCAAAAGAAATCTTTACCTAATAATAAAGGCGTTAAGACTTCCCTGGTTGGTTGGTCGGTTGTACGTCACCCAGATTTGATCTTAAAGTTGTAAATAATTACCCACCCTGCCATGTGGGCTTATTTGATCTTGTAACCGACTCACCAAACAATCAACACGTGGTGAAACCTGAAAACGCACATGATTTGCTAAAAGTCGAATCATAGTTCTAAACGTACTTAATTAAGGAGTCCTAAACCTACTTAGCAAGGTACACTGTTGGTACTATAAATTCATGCACGCGTACTAGCTCGCTTTGGTTTACGACGCTTGCCCATCGCATATAGCTAATCTGTCTTTCATCCGAATACCGAGCGCTTTTCTATTCTTGGATGCGCACGTTAGCATGAAGCCTGAACCGGGCACGATTCTTCCGGTGCCCGCACGGCACACCACATCAGCAAGCGGAAGCGGCCCCCTCTCCCAGAAAAGCTGCCTGTATATAGCTCCTCTCCTTCGTGCTTTAATCACGTAGAAAACCGTAAAACAGTTTCTACCAAATCGATCGCACAATATAGCATGAGTTCACCAGTCCAATATAGTGTGGTCAAAATATATAATCTGACAAAGAGTCCGGCACCAGCTCGTCCCGGTCTAATATAAACCGAACATGCCGTTCCCGGAGGATGCCACACAGCCGGTCGATGTCCATGAGGCTTCTCCCATTAAGGAAGGACGAAGAGCTACTCATGCACCATGTATTCGGCGCCGGTAGGGAGGGCGACCAGATCATCCATGGCATGACGTCCATGGTACAGGAGCTGTGAAGAAACAAGCCATAATGCTTCTAGCGTCGCGCAGGAGTAGCAGCCGCTCATGCGCTCGGAGCCCGCGGTCGACCAGTTCATCCATGGTGTGGTCGACGTCTATGGTACAAGAGCAGTGAAGGAGCAGGGTATAAAGCCTCTGCCGGTCGCGAAGGAGGAGAGTCGCTCATACACTGACTGCTGAGCGCTGACAGCACGGTCGAACAGGGTTTCCGTGGCTTACACGTGGTCCACGTCCAAGACGAGAAGCTGCTGCGTACGCTTGTGAGGAAGATGTGTTCAGGGTCACCCATGGCGCTATTGGGGTCATGTGACCATGCTGAGGACGTGCGCAGGGGCTGGCACTTGTGCTTGTGCAAGACCGTGCGGATCGAATATGTAGTATGTGTTGAACGTCTGTACAACAAATTTGATTTAGCCTTATTCTGACTTGAAAATAGCAAGTAAATTTCCTACATAAATTTTCTCATGTGTGGCTGCTCTTATGCTCAGGATGTTTAACAAGTTATTTGACGGAATATTAAGGAACGGCATGGCCCAAAGAGCCTATTCATGAGATTCGTGCACTAATGCAAGGAGCAATGACTTCATCATTGTAGTTTCTATTCCTTTTATAATTTTGATTCGGTATGGGTGGTATCATAAACTTAATTTTCATCTCGAAAAAAAAAAACTGAATTGTCTTTCTGCAGAATTTAATGTGTACCTTTAATTCGTCGTATGGACCGTGTATATGGATTGTTGTATTGTGTCGCGTTGACAGTTGCATGAACCAATAAATACAAATTGATGGAATTTGGAGAGTCCTTCAAAATATAGTGCATGCCGAAGAGACTAACTTCTAAATAAAGTGCTCGCCAAGCTAACGCTGCTGTTGGACTTCACCGCCAAGAGTGCTCTATTGGGCGAGAAAGTGGAAAATAGGCGAACTAAGTCTACGGCTAGACGGGCGACGATTTTAGAGCGAATTGCGAAATGTGACAAGGTTTTCCTTCAAAAGTAAAAAAAATATTCTCCCATTGCAACGCATGGGCATGTTTGCTATATAATCTAAATAGCTAGATGTTTTGATTACAAATTATGATACGTGCGTAGCACGTGCACTTCTACTAGTTACAAGAAAGTCGACAAACCATGTTGTCGAAACCACTTTTGTTACTAGGTAAATATAATGATATGCTTGAAGCCGTTTTTTTGGTGGGTGGAAACAATATGGAATTATGTCTAGAAAGCACACCTAAGTTTAAATTTTAGTACGATTGGAAACAAATTTTCTTCCTATGGAATGTTTCGAAAACAAATTGGATTGTGATTGGAACCAATTTTTTCTTATGGAAACAAATTGCATGGCTGAAAGAAATTACATGGAGCTAATTAAATGAACCTGCCGTGATTTAAACAAATCACAGTTTTATTGGGCTAATAATCCCTGCATGCGCGGCGTCCATGCAACTCGGTACAAATTGGAAGCGGGAGGGCGAAGGAGGAAGGATAAACAGAACAATATCTTCTGAACAATAATGTCCGTGGTTTTCGTGGCCTCCGTTTTTGCATGTTTCTTCTTCTGCATTTGATAGGCACAGCGGGCGGTGTGACGTCTGTATGCATGGTCCACTCCTGGCGCTGAAACGAGCAGCCCTTCCTTTCCGGTCGCCGGTTGCCATGGCCCCTCCTGAACTGCCGCCGCGGAAGAAGAAATCTCCACAACCCGCTCCTACCACCATATCCACCCTTGGCGACGACCTCCTTCGCGAGGTATTCCTCCGCCTGCCCTCCCTCCCCAGTCTCGTCCGCGCCGCTCTTGCCTGCCCCGCCTTCCACCGCGCCGTCCGTTCGTCCCCCGCCTTCCGTCGCCGCTTCCGCGACCTCCACTCGCCCTCGCTCCTCGGCGTGTTCCTCGTCAACTACGGACTCACCACGCCGACCTTCGCGCCCGTCCTCCTACGCCTCCGCCGCCGCCGCTCCGACCCGGACCACAACGCTGCCCTCCGTGGCCTCGATGCCTTCCTCACCCTTCTCCCTGACGCTGCCCGTGACGAAAAAGACGACGGCGAGGACGCCGAACATGAGGGCGAACATGAAGATGAAGAAGAAGACGAAGAAGCCGTCGAAGAAAAAGAAGAGCAAAACCTCCTGCTCTCGTCAAAAAAAGTCATGGAAGGCGAAGAAGTTGAAGACAAACTCGGGTGGTCAATGTCCGGGTGCAGCGACGGATACGTCCTTCTCGTCAGGCCGCGATGGAACACAAAAAAGGTGGCCGTCTACGATCCAATCGTACGGGCCATGCATCTCTTCCCCGGTCCGCCCGATGAGCTGTTCAGCTACGAAGATACTGAAGCCGAGTTCCACGTGATCTCCTCCCAAGGCGACGACCGGTCGTTTCGCGTGCTCTGCGTCTGCAAGGAAGACGGGGAAGCTCAGGTCGCCGTCGTGTCACCGGACAACAGGGAGTGGCAGATTTCCCCAACAGCCGGAAGCCTCACGGATGAAGGCAATGGTACGTTGGTGAATGGCTTTGTTTACTGGGCATCTGCAGACGGAGACAATGTGCTCAACACCGCAACACTGCAATTCTCTCGAATGGATCTGCCGGCGGAAATGACTGGGTTTTCTTATAGCCCAGGGATGTCGAAGGTCGGTGAGACCAGCGATGGGAAGCTCTGTGTGGTTCGCGCTTCTGACCTTCAACTTGATGTTTGGGTTCGGAGAGCCGGTAAAGACGGCGTCGATAAATGGACGCGGGAAAAGAAAATTCAGATGGTGGATGCGATTGACAAGCTGAATCTGAACCTTATAGATGAGCGTCCTTCCATGAATGTTGTGGCTGTCATTGGTGGCATTGCCTATGTTTCTATTCATGAGAGGGAACCTCCTATCTGGCTCGTATCCTTCTGCCTTAAAACAAGGCAGCTGAAGAAGCTCGGCCCTATCACTCGCTATGAGTTCTGCTATCCCTACTTCATGTCGTGGCCTCCCTCTTTGGCGCCTACTAAGGTGAACCTTCTCTAAATCGAACTCTGATAATTTCATTTTTTTTTTATTAACCGATGATGATATCTTCACATGCATGGTTCTATAGATTTCTTCTTGGTTAGATTTACCTACTATTGAATAAGTCATTTCGAGTTATTTTTCTATGTTATAAATATTATTATAATGATGTCCATGGTACAATCACTCGCAGGCGGGAGAAGTTTAAGCCATCAACTCTCCAAATAATTTGAGCGGCAGGCACCTTGGCAGGCTGTCGCAGAAGCGGCCCAAATGTATGACACGCAAAATAAATTCTACTGACGTGGCTTAGCTCAGAATTCTTCCTTATGTGTTTTGGCGCGAGGATTTCATTTTTATTTCAGATTTCTCTTGATATTATAGTTTATGAACGATCCAGGGATTAATCTTTTTAGTCCAATATGTATGACATGTAAAATTGTATTCAGCCGCCGTCACTACGGGAGAGCACTACATTGCTGTGTGGCTGAAGCATTTTGTCTTCCAGAATTCATTTTTATTTGAGACTGCTCTTTATAGTACAGTTTATGATGGATCAATATGATAGTTTTTTTAATGAAACTGTCTCAATGTCCGTGCCTTGAACAAAACATCCGAAGACATTTATATGAATAATTAACCATTCAACATATTTCAATTTGGAGATTCCAAACAAAGTGGCATGATGCATTGAATCACTTTTTTTTTTGAGAAACAAATATATTAAGCACGTCAGCAAGCCGTCTCCTTAAAAACCTTCTAGTCCGCTTAGGTACCCTGGTAAGAAAAAGAGTGTGTCAAGAAACTTGCTGCTGCGAGAAATCAGTCGGGTTTACAATCCTTTCTGATACATGCATCAAGAAAGGTGGGGGTGAAATCTACCCAAAGACAACTCCTCCTATCCGAACTACAATAACCAGCACAAAGATGAGCTAAACCATTATCAGTTCTAGGAATATGACTTAAGATCAAAGAGTCTAAGTTGCCTGCCAAATCACCGACTTCCAAGAGAATTGCCGCCACCACCGATCTGTCAAAAGAAGATGTCGTCCAAAGATTAACGATCTGCAGAGAATCGGTTTCAATATCCACTTGACACATTCCTCTATTGTCGAGACATCGTAGTAGAGTTCATAGACGGTGGGTACCATGAGACTACTGGTAGAGACGTGGGGGGGACGTGGTAGTACGACAATCAAGAACACCAAATTTACCCAGGTTCGGTACGTCGCAACTAGGCGGCGTTCCTACTCCTGCAATCTCACTAAATCAGGGCTGAAGCCTGAAGTATACAAAGTACAATGTGAGTTGGGATTCGCTAACTCGGCGAGGATCAACTTCTCGGCGAGTTGGCTTCTAGCTAATTGTTTGTGTCTTTCTTCTCTCTCGTCCGGCTTTATATAGATAACCGGGTTAGGGCTTATAAAAAGGAAACCTAGAAGACTACGGAAAGTATCTAACTTGGAAAGGAAGGAATCCGTCTTCTACTCCAAGCCGCACCACATTGGGGCGTGGTTCGGATTCTTCTAAGATCCGGCTTCTGTGCGTCAGCTTACTGGGCCGCTCAATGGACTGTGGTCCATTACCAAAAGGCCACCCTGGTAATCCGGCTCTTTAGGACAATGCCGGATATACCCATATTCGGTATATATCCGACAGTAGCCCCCAAGAAGGATTGAGACTTCATTATGCCACCTTTCGTCAATTTGCATACTTTTCCGAGAAATGTCGGTGCTTTGTCTCGATTCTTCTTTTTCCCAAAATCATTAATAACACAAAACTCGGATTTCGTCAAGATCCTCATTTTTCTTCCACAAGCCTTCGTGGAGAATGTACTTTCTGACATATAACTCGAATTTTATCAAAATCTGGGTTTTCTTCCGCGAGCCTTCGTGGAGAAGAAACTTCATGACGTCAGCGATGAAATCGTGCTGACCTCATGGTCGTTTGGGTCCAGTCAAAAACCCTGAAACGTATCCTCTAACAGATTATCGCGGGAAACGAGGATATAGCATTTGTCACCCTGTCCCCTCGTTTCCCGGAATTTCCGGGCGTGACACGCGTCAAAGATCCAACGGCTAAAAGAGTCGTTGCTACGAATCTCAGCGCGCTTCCGGCTATAAATAGGCGCCTCGGGGCCTCCGGTCCTTCTTCTGCTTCCTCTTCTTCCTCGTGCCTCCAGCGCCATAGCCACCAGAGCCAGAGCTCGAGCGAGTCAGTAGAGAGCAAGTTCTTTCACCTTCTCCAGAAAAGCCATCGGAGGATCCGGCCCATGACCGCGCCGCCCGAGAATGTTCGACGGAGAAACTTCCCGCGTCGCGGACGCGACCAACGCCGCCTTTAACATTGATTCGATTATCAACGACCTCGACCCACAACTGGACTCCCCCGCCTGTGCCACCGCGAGCATGCCAGAGGAAAAAATGCCGGCGACGTGACCCGCGGGGACCAGCCTCCTGCGACCGCGGACATTCCATCGTCGTCATCTCCTCCTCCACCTTTCATCACCGAGCCCGCGTAGGAAACCTCCAATATCGACGGCGAGAAGGTCGCTGCCTCCGGCGCCGCCGGAGGCGAAGAAGACATAGAGGGGAACTCCGGGAACTGGATCCACTATAATGTGGTTTCCTCCCTCCTTCCTGCAATAAAGAAGGAAGGTTCATCCGGGAGAAGAAATGGCGGCACGTCCTAGACGAGTTCGAGCCATTGCCGAAAGACGGCGAACGAGTCCTCCTTGCATCTCATGTTAACAGAGGTATCGGAATTCCGCCTTCTTCCTTCTTTCTCCAGGTCTTAGACCACTATCAAATCCAGCCACACAATCTCCCTCCAAACTCCATTCTTTACATTGCCGAATTTGAGGCTTTGTTCGAAGGGTACATAGGAATAGATCCTAGGCAAGATTTCTGGCAGTACTATTTTGGAGTAAAGCGCAACCAATCTGAGGGCGTTGATGTCTACACACGCTTCTATTCTTGTAGATAGTGTTGGGCCTCCAAGTGCAGAGGTTTGTAGAACAGCAGCAAGTTTCCCTTAAGTGGATCACCCAAGGTTTATCGAACTCACGGAGGTATAGGTCAAAGATATCCCTCTCAAGCAACCCTGCAATCAAGATACAAGAAGTCTCTTGTGTCCCCAACACACCCAATATACTTGTCAGGTATATAGGTGCACTAGTTCGGCGAAGAGAGAGTAAAATACAAGCAGTATGGATGATTATAAGTGATAATAACAGTTTGAAATAAATATGGCAGCAAGCAAACATGTAGCAGACTGTCACACCCCAGTTTTTGGATTCTTGGACTGTGCTCAAGAAGACAAAAATTAGGGCCAGCAATTTTTTTTTATAACAACATGATTGTTTGAACGAACATATTTTTATGATCTAAAACATATTTGCAACACAAGTTTTGTTTCTTGATAAAACCAATACCATATGTTTCTGAAAACTTTCCTACTTATTTTTTTCCTGATGTTTTCCTATTATTACTTGAGTAGATTTTTATTCCAAGACTTGGATCATTCTTGTTTGCATCTTAAAACAAACTTTTAACTTTATTGGATCCAAGAAAACAAGTTTTCAAAATAATTTCTAAAAGTTTTCTTTTAAGTTTTCTATAGAAAACAATATCTACAAATATCTACAAATGTCCGCGTCGTGGCGGCGTTGGAGCTCCTGCCACCTGAACGTGTCCTGGCCGTGTGGCCTCCAGTGCAGCCGCGCGGCCTCGTCCGGCGTCAGCCCTCGACGTAACTCGTCGATGGCCTGCCGGAACTCCGCGTCGGTTGAGGGGATTGGGGGCACGGGGACCCCGCTGACGCTGAGTTGCCACCGTGGTTGTCCGGCGGCGGAGCTTGGGACGCGCATATCGGGCGGGCACGGATAGCCCGCTCGATACAGCGCCCACGCCTCGTGCTTGCGGAGGTGGCTAAATAGCAGACCCATTGTGTGACCATGTATTATAGATGAAGATGTATCATAACAAAATAAATTAATCAAAATGACTTGTTTTTATGAATTAGCCAACAAAACATAAATTTGATGAAACTAGAAAAACTATGAGTGAACAAGATGATTAAATATAATTAGTTTTGTCAATTAATTAATTAATTTTCTCTCTAACCAGCAGCTTTGTGTGATCAATGAAAAATAAAAACAGAAAGTGCATGTCGGACGATTACCTTGCTTGTCGGCCGGACTCGCACCATGTCGGACGGCGGCGGCCGGCGGCCGCGGCCACCAATCCCTTCATTGCTTGACCTATTGTCCTTATCCCAGTTGTAGATGCAGCGACGTCGCCACTGCGTCCGCCAGACACAAATCACGTACTCCAAGCTTTTCCTGGCCTGCACAAGAGGAAAATAACGCCAATCATGTACTTTGCCAAACACTCCGAGCATGATAAATCTAGCAGAACCAAAAAAAGATCCATGCCTTTTCGTAAGAATAAGATGGAACAAATCTATAAAAGAGGGAGAGTAGAATCACCAAACAAATGCGTGTGCGCGGGCCGTGCCGTGGCAGCAGCATGACACAAACACAACACATGCTTGATGATCCAGAATACGGCTCGCTGCCGGCCGGAGATCGACCACCACAAGCACATGCTTGATACAGAGTAGGGCTCGCCGCCCCCGCCTCAAGCCGCTAAGTCCGCCAAGTCACACGCGCAACCGCACGCGGCTTGTCACAATGTCTTTGTATTTATAGAAGGAGTTTCGAGATCTTCTGGTTTGAATTTTTAGATTGAGAGAGGCATACGGCGGGAGCAAGAGAAAGAATTAGGCCTTCTTAGCGAGGGCGATACATACATACGAGCGGCTGAGATTTGCTATTATGCCTTGATGACATGGCAGAGGGAATCAAACGCCTGCCCCATAAATAATGCACGTTGATTAAGGATTAGGCCATGTGGGTCAGCCTGCGCTTTAATTATTGCCAAATCCGAGGACATGATCGCCGGGTAATTCTGGTACCGTTAATTCCCTGGTTTAATGGCCATGAAAACTAATCGGCCGTTTAGTTCGAAACCATGGAAATTTAGATAACTAACTCATAATTAAACCCGGAATAGCGATCACGGGTCTCCTAAATTTCCGTTTTTCTATAATCAGCCTTATTTCTACTTATTATTTTTAATGAGGAGACATAATAAGTTCCATTCAATGATTCACTTCCCTAAAACAATTCCTTGAATTGAGGGTCTCATGCAAGCTGATAAAGATTTCTTTTTTCTTTTTGAGATGCGGGCTGATCAATTCACAATTTCTCGGGTAATACAAGATGGCCATCTCATTGGTTAGATTTCACAGACCTGCCAAGCTTCACCGCTGCTAGCCAGAAACTCTCACTGGTCTTTTTAATATTTCTTTCTTACAAAAACTGCTACCTCCTCCGATCCATTATAAGTGTGGTAGCTTTACACAGGGTGTAGGCAAAACTTTGGTTAACTACCCGACAATTAAATCGGTTCGGAGGGAGAACTACATCCAGAAACCCTCACTCGTCTTAAATATTTCTTTCTTGCAAATACTACTGCAACTTGTTAATATGTAGACCGGACATACATAATTTTACTCATTTAGCAAAAGCTACCACGACGACGCAGCAGCTCTTCTTGTCCTTTAGAGATGAGATCTTTATTCAAACTGCCCAATATCAGTATAATTTATGTACCTAGAACATATATGTGTGTGCATGGCCGTTCAACCAGAAAACAACACCAGCATCTCCAAACCATAAATACATAGGTAGGTAAGCCTGCACTTTAGCTGGAATGTACTCATCATATCGCTACCGAGACTCAAAATGAAAGGAACCATCATGTTCACTACACACATGTTCACTACACACACATGCTGGACTAGGACACAATCCAGTGCTGGAACAAGAAGATCCAGTCACCATCCCCACTTCAGGGAGACGGCAAGGTTCACATCGTCGCCAAAGCCATGAGTGTGGCTCTTGTGCGGGGAAATCCTGGAAACCCGGCCCAAGTAGCTCGATGCTCTCTCCTAGTCAAAGCGCACCTCCCACACCAACTTGGTGTACTCCGACAGAAGCTCGTCGTCCTTCACTCGGGAACTGAGGAGATAGTCAAATCCGAGGTGAAAGGGGGCATCATCGTACCATTGGCGAGGTGAATTAGAGCATCTGCAGCACATTTCCAACATACATAGTAAAAAACGAATCACTGCCAGCCAGCAAAGGACATGTTATTAAAAAAAATAAAGAGCCTAGTTTATCACACTGTAGCAACCCGTCATGATCTTTTCCGTAAAGGTGGCATGCATTATTTACTCTTTTCAGGGATGAGAGAACCCATAAAAAAGTTTACATGTATGTTATCTAAAAGATTAGATGTGCTTGGCTTTGCCTTTCTTTTCCAGTATACTAATTGTGCATTCTCATGAAAAAGAAAAATAGAGGATAAACAAACCCGGAAATTGCCTCAATTAAATCACACAACTAGCGTTGGCAATATCATGTTCTTATTATTAGTCTACCTCTTAAGGCTACATGCCAACTATACAGCTATCCAAAACAAAGATCAAAACCACACCAATACCAATCAATGGTATTCGGAACCAAAGAACGACAAGTTAAGGTCTATAACACAAGACCACCAGTGCCAAGACTAAAATACTAACACCAGCCACATGGACCTCTCATAACCAGGGCCACGTGTCAAATTCCTAGTAACAGGACAAAGAAACCAGGTACACATCACCACCATTATCCAAATAGGGGTCATCTGTTCAGTGGCCGGAGCATAGTACAGCCACACCAACATGGTCCGGCTATCAGTAAGACAATGGCAGCGGGAGATCAAAGAGGTGAACCAGACCTGAGAGGTTGTTGCCGAGGACATAGTCACAATTGGGGCCAGGCAGCCTCGCCACCATGATCTGCACCAGCAAATCGGTCAACCTGACCGCAAGTTTATTTAAAGGGAAACACAAGCTAAAAATAAAGAATTACAAATGTACAAAAGAAACAAGTTCATGTCGTCATATCGTTCCAGAGTGCTTATTCCATCAGTGGTGTAAACGTCTTGTATTTAACAGTATTAAGATGGTAATTTTTTATAATTTAAAGCTAGATTTCTACATGTGGTTTTCCTGTTGTTCATGGAAGGAAACATAGCTGTTGGGTTATCATGCGAGTCCTGGTGAGTTATCAAATTACATTTTTGAGAAACATAACAGCAATGGTAATGGAAAACTCAAATCACCACTAACCAGAAAATTAAGGAGCATATATTCAAATAAAGAGCATAGTTTATAACAAGGTAGGTACCAGAGCCAAGTTATTACAATGTAGGTACCAGAGTGTCTATGAGCATCCCATAAATGTCACATGTAGTATAAAAGATTATATGTGATTGCCTCTCCTTTCTTCTGTAGTATTCTGATTAAGCATTCTAATTGAAAAAGCAAAACAGAGCATATGCAAAACCAGAAATTTCCTCAAGGTATCATTTGTCACAAGACTAGAGTTAGGTATCATTTTAGTCACACGACTAGAGTTTATTCTCTTCTTATTATTCATGTACCTCTTAAGCTTATGACAAGTATAGAACAATCTAAAACAAAGATCAGGACCACAATCCCAAACAATGGTATTCATAAACCAAAGAACAGAAAGTAATACAGGCTACAGCAGATACGACCTTGGCTGTCATTTGGTTGTCCTCTTCCTTATGCTTGAACACGACTGCCACGCCAAGCATCATCCTTTCCGCCTCACACCCTTCCCTGCACCAGACCAACCTACCATTAACATGCATCATTACCAATAGTATCGAATGCACTAACATGAAGCTTTGGCATATACATTTCACGCAATTGCAATATACATAGTCATACCCAAGGAGCTTGCATTGGCATCTTAAAAAAACAGTGGGGAAACATTAAAACAAAAATATACCAGCAAGAAGCACCACACTTCCAAAGATAAAATAAATGCCAGTTTTCAACTGTAACATGGAAGCACATGTTGTTACCACTCATCTCTCAGCATGCAACCTTTATGAGCACGCACGGTAAGTTACAAAGCTGCATATAAGAGGAATAGAGGATAATCACATTTGACACACACAAAACGGCAGATAAAATTTCTACAGCCTACCAAACATATCACATAATGGAGCTCTACTAGCACTAAACAAAGCTGTTTGAAGAGCTACACTTGACATCACAGATTTTGCATCGGCACACCCAAGCAAGAGAGTGCAACTGGCTAGACACAGTTATTAATTATTTCCAACACAGGACGGCCTACAACTCTTCATAGCCCATAAGTAACACTTGAGCCAAACATTAATACTAGGAAAAAAATTATGAACAAAACCAATATAACGAAAAGATCCAATAGTTACACTTAGATCAATATTTCCAACACAGGACGGCCTACAACTCTTCATAACCCATAAATAAACACTTGAGCCAAACATTACTACTAGGAAAATTACAAACAGAACCAATATAACGAAAGATCCAATAGTTACACTTCGATCATGATAGGTACTTGCTCTGTTCCACAATGTAACTTGCTAAAAAGGCATACATTGGGGAACAGAGAGGGATTAGAAATTAGAATCAAACAGCCCCTAAATCTAAACATGGCAAAAAATGAGCTAAAACAATCATCACTTCTTAGTGCCATCAAAAAATCCTGGTCAATACCACTAAAACTAACCAGTAGGACATCGGCCCAATGGCCTTTGTATCACAAAACACATGCGAGCCAGGGATCCAAGGGAGGACCCATGATCTTACCCGAGAGGCTGTTGACAAGGCTAAGAGTTACCACAACCGCATCATAATGTAGCCGTAACTACAACGATGCTCATCATGGGCCAAATGTTGGCACACACTCCTTACTGACAGGTACACTGATAGGAAATCCTGCAAAAGAGACATGATACAACAGAATTAATATAAGGACGCAAATGCAAATTAGTGCACCTTCTGATTTGGACAGAATGGACGATACAACTCAATGCTCCATTACATGTTACAACAGAATTGGTTGAAGCGCACCAACACCGCCACCGCCAAACCACAACAACAAGGAGATAATGCAAACTCTCACCATGCAAGGCGTGAAGTGCATTTTAATACAACTGGGATCTTTAAATAATATGGATAATACAACAACTATATAGAAGCTATGGATCCCACTGAAAAATTAAAATGGTTGCGTGCATCATCTCATCACATTTACATCTGCCAAAGCACACTTTTCATCCATATTTGGAATGAACTTAAAGCCCACTTTTCAAGCATGGGATCCTATTGTAAGAGAAATTCTCAATAAATTGCTAGGGAAAATTCTCAAACTTGGAACCCACTTTTCATACGGGTTATCCAACTATTATCCAACCCTGCAAGGAAAAATTGTAACAAGTCATGCATTTTTTTGATAGAGAAGGATGATAAGGTCTTGATGCAAGCACGTGTGGCACTGTTCTAAGCCAATCCAACAAAGTAAAGCATAAGAGATTTCAAACTATACTGTCGTATGTTCTTTTGGGCAAAAACCGTTTCACATACAAGTCCACATAAGCTATGAGCAATTTAAACGCAAGACGGAGAAAAAAACAGTAACTAATGAGAAAAGTCAAAATTCTACATGATACATGGGTAGTCAAAGCGTAGCGAAGTGAGGACATATTTACCAAACAGCACATTAGCTCATATTCCTCAAACAGTTTTGCGATCATACAATTAAATATCGCTTGCTCCCTGATATCTATGACCTTCAATTAATCCAATTTGTCAGGAACTAGACCAGTAATTTTTAGTGTAGAAATACTAACACAAAGCTCCAGTATTAGAAAAAGGCATTGATCACATTGTCAAATAAGAAAATATCAAGGAATTATGATGAGCAACTTATTTCTAAAGCCATGTAATAGATTTGATATCCAGAATCATTTAATGTTTCAAAGGATGTGATGTGATTGCCCTTGCCTTTCTTTTACAGTATACTGATTAAGCATTCTCATGGAAAAGCAAAACAGGGCATAAAAACATAAATTGCCTCAAGATATCACTTCAGTTACAAAACTAGAGTTGGCAATATTATGTTCCGATTATTAGACTACCTCTTAAGGATATGCCAACTATAATCATTACAAGGCTCTCAAAGGATAAAAACTTAGAATCATTACTACCGAACAGCAACGCCAGAACTGTTATAGTCTGGGATGGATCAAAACAAGAATAGGAGCAAGCACAAAGGAAGCACAAGTTCCAGCACGTAACAATAAAAAAAGGAAATATTGAGCGCATCCATCCATTTGCCTATTTGCCAATGCAAGTTGTAATTGTCCAAACGAACTAGGTTTTCCATCTTACGTAATTTCTCCACTTCTAACACATTCATTCATTCAACAGTAGAAAGAAAAAAAAGGAAAAACAGCAAAGGTCCATGGAGGAGAGGTTACTAGCAGATACAAGCATAATAGTTTAGAGCCTACTTTTCCATATACATGCGTAATAGCTGGTTTTGAGAAATGAAAAGTCCTCCAATATTTTCACATACATGCATAATCGGGTCATCGCAGTCTCAACATTTGAAACTATATCTAGACAACGATCATGGCTCAAATTCTGAAATTGCATGGTCATGCGGAGGAACAAGATGGGAAACAATAGAATAACTTAAAGGCCACTTTTCAAGCATGGATTCCAATTGCAGGAGAAATTCTTAATAAAATAGTCAGGCGGCTACTAGCTAGCGTACGGGTTGTCGAACTATTATCCAACCTTGCGAGGAAATTTTGTACCAAGAACTTGCACTCAAATCAACCCGAACCAAGTCATGGGAGTAAATATAGAATACCTCATGAGTCATGATGATCTGCAAACTGGGGTTTGTTGTAAGCGAACTAGAGAACAAAAATGTCATCATATCAAGCACCAGGCAGGTGCAAAGTAAAGAAAATATTTGGGATCTCATGCAAGTGCACGGTTCAGCCACATGCACACACTCCATGTTCATATTTATTTTCATACCTTGACGAAAGCAACGCGAACACATATGAGAAGCATTTTGTGCATGCAACTCGAATTATGCAAAACAATGAGGGTTGCAGATAGAGCAAGATGGTAGATACCTTGATGGCGAGCGTGAAACTAGTGCTGGAGATTGTTCACAGTCAGGCAACAGTAGGATGGCCGTGTACGCTGCAGTGCAACCTTCCTCATCGAAGAACCTATGCAGCATCGTGCCGTCCTACCAGTCACATCTTGACCATGCTAGGCTAACGGAGGGAGGGACCTCCGGCCTCCCATGTTTTCTCTAGTTATGCATCCTTTCCTTGATCAACAATTTGATTTTGCAGCCTACAAATTAGAACAATGAGTATCCATCAAGCTACCATCCTACAGTTGGAGGTTTAACGGAAATAATTGAAATTTTACAAGTTTGAGCATTTGTTATACATTGAATGCCCATGAACACATCAGATTTACATTTCAGTAAAAATGTGAACATGAATCTAACATGAATTTCACCCGGAAAAGAATCTGAGCATGAATCGATCATCACACATACACTACGAGGTAAGGTATGCAACATATATAAGTATCAGGTCTCATATGCATGCTACTATGTGAGCTAATACCAGATAAATTCGAAATTTATCTAAGGACATCTAAATCAGGAGGTATGACCTATTATTACCTCCTCAACCTGCTTGGGGGTGCACGATTGCTTCCGCCGTTGACTAAGGATACAATTAGTTACCTCCAAGACCAAGAACTTAGTTGAAAATACCCCACCGACCGACCAATGAAGGTTGTGCCATACAGTTGCAGCGCGGGGAAGCACCGTAAACGCCCCGTCGCGGCTCTCATACCGTGGCAGAGACAACATGAGCGAAGAACACATGTTGGTTCCCACATCACACAGCTTCCCTGGCCTGATCCCTCCCCGTCGAGAGGTGTGGCATAAAAATTCAATTAATAGACAACTATCTAGATAAAACGAATAAGGTATATGATAACTATCAATAGCAGCAAGAACATAAATAGCAATAAAATTGCATGTTTTTACAATATCCTGAGGCATTCTAAAAAATTATATGCTTAATCTTTTAAAATTTCAGTTGTGCAGACACATTTAGCTTGTTTGTTGTTACTGAAACTGGAAAGTACTACGACCAAGGACTACAACTCAGCGGCAAATGGAACTGCTACTATAGTGCATTGACTAGCAGAAACTTGGCCTTAGAGATTGAAATTAGCTAGGACATGAAAGTGGTGTCCAAAAGAAGCCAGAAGAAATCATTGCAAGCGTGCAGTACATTCATTCAGTAGCATGTACAGAGACACTTCTCTCCTCTTGGTTTAGTCCAAGTCATATACATTTATTATTTGTTTGCCCTTACATGTGAAACAAATGCAACAACCCCCTGAGCGCATCCAAGGAGGTACCTTTGGAGGCCGTTGTCAACAAACTCCTGAATGACGGCAGTGTCGAGGTCGCTGCGGTGGTCCTTGGGGGTGGCCAGCTCGACCTCCTATGGAACGTGGACAAGCCCCACCCGGCCTCGGGGGCGAGCAACTCAAGTTGCTTCCTTGCTAGCCCGATTTCTCCCAGTGACAATAAAATACTGTAATACACAAGAAACTCAATACAAGGACCATGATATGTGCTTTAACTATCAACAACAAGAATATAAATGGCATCATGCGGGAGAAATATATTTAGCCCTAGCATGAAATTTATATGAGAAACATTGCAGTGTTGTGTGTGCATAGTTTAGCTACAGAATCATATACAATCGAGTCTTACATGTGCCCAAAGTAATCGGTACTGCAATAATATCATGGATTCCTAAATCGTTGAGGATCTAACCCACCCACCCACTATGGGGAATCATTTCTCCTCGTCTGGTCAATCAAGTATGCCCCTGAAGAAACATGTGTGGGGTTGTGTGTGCATACTAAAGCTAAAGTATGCATGTCGTGATGCATTGCATCCCCCAAATTTTTTTTTTTTGATTCCTAAAGCGGTTCCCATTGGAACCCACTGACGAACTAAGGTACCGCGAACTTATAATTCCACATGCTCAATCAGGACTGTATTTACATACTGCCGGGTCGATAATTCGAGTAAAGTGTATATGACAAGTGTATATGACACAACAAAGGGGGCCCTGCAGAATTTCTCCTAGTGGTGGTACTAGGAATCAAATCAATAGGTCGTAGTAAAGAGAACAAGCAGCTTGATTTTGCTCACCTGCTCGTGGAAGGATCCCAATTCACCGGCCAGACCGAGGACGAGGAACGCCCCTGTCCCCTCCGTGGTTTCCTTGCAGCGCGAGGGACGACAGCAGGAGTACCCCTGCGTGGCCTGTGTCTCCGCTCGCGCACCCCCACCGCAGTTCAGCACTCTGCAAGTTTCATGGTATCTATATCAGGAGTGAAATCAAACTGCAGTAGTAATTTTAGGTACAGAGTACAAGGGTCATTTGGTACAGGCAAAAACTAAATACCAAGACAATGACCAGCAGCAAGCAAAATGCCAGAAAAACTACTCAGTAGTTAAAATGCAAATGCTCCTAGTTGTCTCCGGTATTAGCTAATAGCGACTAGATTAAAATTTTAGTGACCTGAAGCTTGTACATTCTTCCAGTACATCAAACATTAAAATTAAGGACAAGAACTCGCTGCGAGATTTTAGTTGACACGATAACAAAAAACTGATATTAAAACAATAATATTGCTCTAAATACTGAAGCTACTAAACCGATGGACTTCATCGATTAACCAAGCATGGCTTACTCCTTCACTATAGTATGATGAACCACTTCACTAGTTTCCTGGATTAACTGATGTACAAGAGGTGCATAGCTTGCATGAAATAGAGTAATTCAAGTATATACAAATCCTAGACAGCAGGATCAAAACTGAAACATGATAATCACCGAGATGATTCACAGAACTCTTGCCCACACATACACTCTTTTTTGCCAGCCCTCCAAGTCATTTGTACAGGAATTGTACATGGTTTGTCTCACCAGGGAGTAGGATTCCTCCATTCGTTCCTTGCAGCGCGGGAGGGACGATGGCATGATGGCTCGCATCGTTGCCGCTGCCATGATCTCGCTTGAGTTCAACGCCCACCCTTGGCCATGTGCGTGAGGGCGAGCAAGCTGGCGGCGGTTAGAGGTCGGCGGGCGTGCCTTCTCTCCCAAACTACAAGTGCTATATTACAAAGTGAGTAGCCCTAGGATAAACCCGGTACAAGAGCAGAATGTATAGCACAAGATCGACACTCTACACGGGATATGCAATCAAGATGTCAGTGGTACACCCAGACTGTAGCAGCAGTTGCAATTGCTCTCCCCAAAACAATCAATATCTTAGTCTACGGCTAGGAATCGTGATGAATCTTTTTGATAAGAACAGATGCATGACAATAGCACAACGGGCAGAAGATCAAAAGGTATGGTTTCTTACCTGTGACGAACGAAGTGAGACAGACATTGGCAGAAACAGCGGATGCAGGTCGGGGACGTGGTCGTGGAAGACAACCGGCAGCAGCAGAAACAGTACGCTTGGCCTTGAGGTCCAGCGCGTCGACGGCCTTGCGGAGATGGCGGCGGAGGAGGCCACCGGTGAAGCGGCGGCGGCCGGGATCTGACGGACAGGTCGGAAAGGTCGTCTCGTCCTCTAAGGAGACGACATCTCCCTGCAGGGAGAGGCGGACGAGGCTCTTTGGCGGTCTCGTCGCCCAGATGGTGAACGGAGAGCCATCGCCGTCGTGTGGTCGCCCCCACCGTGAACCCTAGGTCACGAAAGCGACGGAGTCCGGCGAGCTCGGCGGAGCGGCGCGCATGGATGCGCACGCGCGCGCCGGCGAGCCAGGCGGACGCGGCCTGTCTCCGGCGAGGCTAGGGCGGAGGGATTTGGCGGCGCACATGGTGGTCAATCTGATTTGGGGGGAGGGAGAGAGACCGAGAATTTGGGGGTCGAGAGTGGAGGCGTCCGTAGTTTTTCTTTTCTTTGATTCAGATGGAGGCTGTGGGTGCGGTTGTGACTAGGGCGTGCAATCCGGGAGGCGTTGCGTGCTGTGGGTGGGATGGACGGTCAGATCATTGGATGCTTGGTTTTCTGGGGATGGATCGTGTGGTTCTGAGGGGACGATCCGCTGGGGCTAGTTGGATCCATCTCATTGGCTGCTTGGGTTGGATCGCAACCCACGACGTGATTTTCTTGTTCCAGCTCGCATGCACTTGCCCTGTACCTAGGAGTACCTTACACCTATTGCAAGTGCACTAAATAACTAGTACACACATACATGCCGTGCCCCAACCCAACCAGGTCTCCTCCGACTACGCCACATTTTATTACCGCTTGCTTGATTTATACGCTCGGCGTGATCGCACCGTCTCTCTACCGCCGACGATGCGTGCATTCATCACCACTGCAGCTAGCTAGTGGCAGCCCTATCTGCTGGAACAAACCGATGAGATGAACAAATCATGGTTGTGGGCGCCAATAGACTTCCATCCCCGGGGAAGGGGCCGCAGGAGGTAGACGCGATGATCCATCATCTCGAGGTCCAAGCCGTCATGGTATGCATATAATAACTAATATGTCATAAGTGAAGTATCGATATGTAGTTAGCTGGCCAACCGGCTTAGTCGATTCCAGCCACTACTCTATAATGACGGCATGCCATCGAGAAAGCATCGGAGTCCACAACCACACCTATCATTGCGAGTGTGTTTCTATACCAAGCCGGCGTAGAGGTGAGCGTGCAACAATTCGGATGCATCAATGTGAAGGTGGCCCACCTGCCGAACTGGCAACACGGTTGCAACGGTGAGCGAGGCGAGGAGAAAGTCGTAATTGGAGTACGTGGACGTCACATTAAGCTGAAAACAAATTACATGAAAATGTCTTACATCTCACCGAGACCCTCAAAATCGTCCTAGGAGCATGAATATTACGCGGTCAACCATGTCTCCTCCGGCTACACCACATTTTATTACCGCTTGCTTGATTTATACGCTCGGCATGATCGCACCATCTCTCTACTGTCGACGATGTGTCCATTCATCACGACCGCAGGAACAAACCGATGAGATGAACAAATCATGGTTGTGGGCGCCAATAGACTTCCATCCCCGGGGAAGGGGCCGCGGGAGGTAGAAGCGATGATCCATCATCTCGAGGTCCAATTCGTCATGGTATGCATATAATAACTAATATGCCATAAGTGAAGTATCGATAGTCGGCTTAGTCGATTCCAGCCACTACTCTATAATGACGGCATGCCATCGAGAAAGCATCGGAGTCCACAACCACACCTATCATTGCAAGTGTGTTTCTATACCAAGCCGACGTAGAGAGGTGAGCGTGCCTCAATTCGGATGCATCAATGTGAAGGTGGCCCACCTGCCGAACTGGCAACACGGTTGCAACGGTGAGCGAGGCGAGGAGAAAGTCGTAATTGGAGTACGTGGACGTCACATTATAGCTGAAAACAAAATACATGAAAATGTCTCATATCTCACTGAGACCCTCAAAATCATCCTAGGAGCATGAATATTACGCGGTCAAAGTGTTACCCATCACTTATTTGACTACTTTGGAATTTCCTTGAGCCCTCACCCGACCTATGAACCGTTCTGGGTCAAAAAGCACAAGTCAAAGATGACTTTTAAAAAAAAGAGAGTAATATTATGGGAGGCCACGTCAGCAATGGTGTATTGTTTTTATGGCATGTTCCTTTGATAATCCTTACACTCATACAAGTATACCACTCTTCATGCATAGTATTTCATGTGTATTATAATCATTAGTAGGTATGCATGTTAAAAGAAATCATGCTTAGAATATATATAATGTTGAGATGTATAATGTATGTTATTCATTTGGTGGCTACTTTTATCAGTGATTTTTGGCAACCCCCTAGTAATTGATTCTCCGGATCTATCGGACTTTGAAGATAACACATCAAAGACTCCAAAATTGTGTTTATGTTACATAACAATATGTAGTCTGGAAGAGCTATCTCTGTTGTCAAAATAAGCACCGTGTGATTCATAGTAATGATTTAACCGTGAATATTACTCTCGGCAATATGTGAAAAATAATACAACATCATGTTCCGTTGGACAAACTCAACAAAATATCAAATTACATGGTTTGTACTTCCAAACAGGATTGGAATTGGATTCTAACCTTTGATTCCACCCGTAAATTTCATGTATGTCAAACAACAGAATTCGAATTAGAGCCCATTTCCTTTCCACCTTTGATTTGGAATTCTCGCCCCAGTTCAATTTCAAGGAGTTTCTCGGACATCCAAGCAGAGCATAGGTGTAACTGAGGTAGCCGTGCATCTAGGAACCCCGAGCGGTAGGCACTGTAGCCGAGAATTATGTTTTAGAGCCAGTGAAAACACACAGAGGACGAGAAAAACGACGGTTTTTTGTGGCGCCATGGGATGCACCTATAAGTGACATGTGGTTCGCGAGTTTATGTGATTTCATACAAGTTTTTTGATGGGTGCGGCGCGATTGAATTAGGTGGCATTTTTCATTGTAGGAGACGTGAGCGTGGTTGTGTATCATGGTGGACAATCCCACCATCTATATGACCTCCTCGGTGCCGACGAAGGCAGATTTTTTTGGATGGATCGAGGCGAGGAGGCGGGAGATGGAGGAGAAGTTCCGCCCAATTTAAACTTTGTACTACTTCCCCTTTCATTTTGTGTCCATGCTAGTCGATCACATGAAATAAAAGGGCTAGAGTATATTTACCCAGTCATAAAATATCAAAGAATTATTTCATATTCAAGTACCATGCATATAATAACTAATAAAACAAAACAATTGGCTTAAGTAAATTATTGGGATATGTCTAGTCGATGATCGGCCAGAATATTAGCTATGATCCAGAATATTAGATATGACCTGATGAATTCATATATTTGAGTAATAAGTGGGAGAGAGTTTTAATGGTGACTCTGTAAATTTAGCATCCCCTTTCAAATTATGTTATTTTATTTTGGTAGTCTTCATTGTCATGACGATGAACACGTGTGGTATGCATGCTTAGTATTTCATGTGCATTGTAGTCGTTGACATCCATGTAGATTGATATCTCGTGCATGTTGAAAGAATCCACATTTTATGTATACAAACTAGATAACGCATGCGGTGACAATAACATGTTGCACAAATTAGACAAAAAACTCTAAAAAGTGCAAGTCGTGAAAACCCTCAGTTCCCAAGAGATATGCGATGCTCCAGAATCGACTAAATCAGATCTCATATGCCAAAGTTTACTTTGTGTCATAGCCCCTCAAAACTTGCTAACAAACTACCAACACGGAACATACATGAAATTGTCAAGCCCATGCATGTTTATAGACTCAATATGTTGTTCATGAAAACTAATTTTGTGTTCTTACATATTTATCGGTCACATAAATTGGGCCGAAAAACCCAACACTATCTAAGATATAGCCATGAAAACGATGTGGAAAATTACGAAAACAGATACCAGTAGCTGTCAAAATAGGAACGTGCGGGAAAATAAGGAACTCTGTTATGCATGAGACTAACTTTATATTAATATGAAACCCAAAAGCTATGTGTGATATAAGCCTCTCAAAATCGGCAGGTAAAGCGCCCAAACGAGAATGGGCTGATACGAGCGTGAAAGACGATAACTCTTTTATGGATATTTAGTGACTTGACATTCAATGTCAACTTATATAATAACAAGTTATGGAAATTCGGCAAGAAACCCCCAAAATGTATGTGCGATGCATCCCCAAAAAACTTGTCGAAAAAACTGCCAAAACAAAAACCGTAGGAAAAAATACCAACACAAAAGTTGTTTGCTATCGACCCAATAGATGGTCGGGAAACTAACAAAAAAAAGTGCTATAAGCCCCCGACCAATTTGGCGGGAAAGCTCGAAAATGTCGTCTCCATAACCCTGTTCTTGAGAACACGCAGGAAATTTCCAAATCAATATGCTTTATAGCTTGAGAGCATGGTTGAAAGAAAACTAGAACGAGCGGGATCTAATTCTGCCATTAATGAGCTGTATCATATGAAATAGTTTTCCGAGAACATAAAATATTTACGCCGGAGAACACGACACCACCGGTACGGGAATAACTCAATACGCCGACGGCCTAACCCCGCCGACGTAGGCCCGATCCTCGTGGGTGTGCGAGGCCGACGGCGTCTTGCCCTGTCGAAATTGCCACGACCCTGACGGTGTATCCAGGCCTAGTCGGCGTATGCCTAGGTGGGGCCCACTCAGCCCCCGTTGGGCCTTTCCGTTAGGCGAGTAGACGCCGACGGCATCTTCGTCGGCCTAGTGGGCCACGTGGCGACCTGTTCGGCTGCCTGGGCCAAGAAGACGCTGACGGCAACCACGTCGGCTAGTGGGGTGGGATGGAACGGCGTGCCGGCCTCGTGGAGGTGTCGGGCGAGGGATAAGTTGATGGGTCATGTGGGCCTCTTCTTTACTGCTGGGCTACATCGGCCCATACGCCGACGGCAACCCCATTGGCGTAGGTATTTTTTTATTTTTGTTGTGCTCATATGGTGCTTCCAGCAGGGTTTAAACAAGATTTAAATTGAATAAAAATTTAGAATATATAAGTGAAATCACACAAACATCATACTCATATCATCCAGACATCATACAAAGTATAACATCATCTGCGGCATCGATATTATACACACACCATGCATACAAACACAAACATATTCCTACATCTCGCAGGATCTCGAGGTGCCTATTTCGGACCGCGTGGAATGCCGGTGAGAAGTGGTAGTCGGTGAATCATGTCACAACCCGAAATGAAATCTTTGTCATGCAAAACCATAACACACGTGTACACACATGGTATTGCACCCCCTAGATTGTGGTGGGATCCAGACGCTCTGAAACCCCTCCCCGGCGAAACCCTAGACCCCGCTGGTGAAAATCCAGATTTATACATATACACACAGTAACTACGTCGAAAGGGGGTTGTAAAGTGAAAATAATTGTTTGGTTGTGTTAGGGTAGTCCCTAGGAAGTCCCAAGACAAAGTTATTATCCAACTCTTGACAAGTTTCCCTCCGGTTTGTCCTATCCAGAACTTTCAGGCTATAAGTCATGATACTCCCTAAAGAGAAGTGGATACCGGTGAAGCATGTCACATCCCAAAGTGGAATAATTGCTATTCAAAACACATAAAACACGAGTACACACATGGTATAACACCCCTACCTTGTGGTGGGATCTAGACGCTCTGGAGCCCCTCCCCAGCAAAACCCTAAACCTGCTCGAGAAAATCCATACTTATATGTCTACACCGGGTAACGGCGTCGCAATGAGGTATCAAAGTGGAACTAGTTGCTTGGTTGTGTTAGGGTAGGGTCTAGAAATTCCCAAGACGAAGGTATGACCCAACTATTCACAAGATTCCCTCTGGTTTGTCCGATCCGGGACTTTCCGGCTATAAGTGCATGTAAACTCTCTTGAGAGAAATGGATGACGATGAAGCATGTCACACCCCGGATTGGAATCGTTGCCATTCAAAACCCATAACACACTTGTACACACATGGTATTTCACCCCCTAGCTTTTTGTGGGATCCAGATGCTCCAGAGCCCCTCCCCGGCGAATCCCGGGACTCGCCGGAGAAAATCCATACTTATAACACACTTGTACACACATGGTATGGCACACCTAGCTTTTTGTGGGATCCATATGCTCCAGAGCCCCTCCCCTACGAAACCCGGGACTCGCTTGAGAAAATCCGTACTTATACGTCTACACCCGATAACAGCGTCGAAATTGGGTAGCAAAGTGGAACTAGTTGCCTAGTTGTGTTAGGGTAGGTCCTAGAAACTCCCAATACAAATGTATGACCCAACTATTGACAAGATTCACTCCGGTTTGTCCGATCCAGGACGTTTAGGCTATACGTGCATGTAAACTCCTTAGAGAGAAGTGGATGTCGACGAAGTAGGTCACACCCAGAGTGCAATCTTTACCATCCCAAACCCAAAACACACAAGTACACACATGGTATGGCACCCCCTAGCTTGTGGTGGGATCCAGACGCTCCGGAGCCCATCTCGGCGAAACCCTAGAGCCGCTGGAGAAAATCCAGACTTATATGTCTACACCTGGTAAAGGAGACGAAAGGGGGGCAGAAAAGTGGACCTAGTTTCTTGGTCGTGTTAGGGTGGGCCCTAGGAAGACCCAAGACAAAGGTATGACTGTTGGCGAAACGACCTGTTGGAGAAAATTCAAACTTATACGTCTACACCTACTAATGGTCTCGAAAGGGAGTAGCAAAGTGGAACTAACTATTTGCTTGTGTTAGGGTAGACCCTAGGATATCCCAAGACAAATTTATGACCCAACTCTTCACAAGTTTCCCTTCGTCTTGTCCAATCCGGGACTTTGAGGTTATTAGTCGTGAAACTCCATAGAAAGAAGTGGATGCGGTGAAGCATGTCACACTCCGGAGTGGAATATTTGCCATAAAAAATCAATAACACACTTGTACTCACATTTTATGTCACCCCTAGATTGTGGTGGGATCCAGACGCTCCGGAGACCCTGCCCGGTGAAACCCTAGACCCGCTAGAGAAAATTCAGACTTACACGTCTACACCTGGTAACGACGCCAAAACGGGGTAGCAAAGTAGAAATAGTTTCTTGGTTGTGTTAGGGTAGGCCCTATGAAGTCCCAAGACAAAGGTGTGATCCATAACACAATTGTAAACATACGGTATGGCACACCTAGCTCATGGTAGGATTCAGACGCTCTCGAGCCCCTCCCTAGCGAAACCCTAGACCCGCTAGAGACAATACAGGGCTTATACGTCTACCCCTAGTAACGGCGTCGAAAGAGGTTAGCAAAATTGAACTGGTTTATTTATCGTGTTAGGGTAGTCCCTACGAAGTCTCAAGACAAAGTTATGAACCACCTCTTGACAAGTTTCCCTCCGGTTTGTCTGATCCGAGACTTTCACGCTATAAGCCATGTGAACTCTCTAGAGAGAACTGGATGCTGGTGAAGAAGGTCATACCCCGGAGTGCAATATTTTCCATCCAAAACCAACAACACGGAAATACACACATGGTATGTCACCCCCTAGCTTGCGGTGGGATCCCGACGCTCCGGAGCCCTTCTTCGGCGAAACCCTAGACACGGTGGAGAAAATTCCACACTTATAATTCTACACCCAGTAACGACTGTCAAAAGGGGGTAGCAAAGTGGTAATAGTTGCTTGGTTGTTAGGATAGTCCCTAGAAGTCCCAAGACAAAGGTATGACCCAACTTTTAAGAATATTCCCTCCAGTTTTGCCCGATCCGGGACTTTGATGCTACATGTAAACTCCCTATAGAAAAGTGTATGCCGGTGAAGCAGATCACACCATGGAGTGCAATCTTTACGATAAAAAAACCGTAACACACTTTTACACACATGGTATGGAAGCCCCTAACTTGTGGTGGGATCTAGATGCTCCAGAGGCCCTCTCCGGCGAAACCCTAGCTTTGCTCGAGAAAAGCCAGCCTTATATGTCTACACCTGGTAACAACGTGGAAAGGGATAACAAAGTGGAACGAGTTGCTTGGTTGTGTTAGGGTAGCCCCTAGGAACACACAAAACAAAGGTATAACCCAACTCTTCACAAGATTCCCTATGGTTCGTCCGATCCGGAACTTCCGTGCATGTTGTGATGGCCGAAAACTGCGAAACTCCCGCCGCGGGTATACCCTGGGGAATCTATACTTCTTATAAGAGGAAACCCCACGAAGATGCATTTATGATTTTTCTATCTCAACATGCAAGCTATCCACATCACCTACCATTTTAGCCAATCAATTATCCATATAATCTTTACAAATAATTCTGATATTACATATTTTATGCCACATAACCATGTCATCTTTTTCCAACCATATAAGTATCCATGTTATTATTATTTATTTCTCAAAATATACAACAGTTTCACGCGAATTAAATTTAGTATATCGATCATGTGATCAATTGGATCTTGATAATGGAATATTTCATACACCTTATATCCATTTCGTTTATAGAATATTTTTTTAAATAGATACACGTTGCAACGCGCGGTGTATTCTTCTAGTCTTATATAATACTGGGTCCAAGCTTGTCTTGACATGTTTCTGTGACCTTACCATGCATGCATAAAATGAGAGAATGTTCTACTATTTTACCCCTTTCAATGCATGTCTAGGGGGTACACGACACAGGCGCAAGTTTTAGGGTTTTCCCAAAAGAGGTGCTTCGGAGCCTTCGGGGTCCATACAAATTGAGATATATATTTAATATTTATGTTGTAGGTCTATTAATACATATGTATGTTTATTTTTTTTTACATTTATGTTGTAGGGTCGGGTTCCGGAAGATGCACGTCGTTATTTCATGCGCGCAGGTGGCGGGATACCGACATTCGGAGGTACTAACCACTCTAATTTATTTATAACTTATAACTACAATAAAATCATATAGGAAATAAATAAATTATAGAAACTTGAATAGCTGTTGGTCACCTATCCTATCTTGCCCCAATCAATTGTCGCTCCAATGTTTTGACGCTGAGATCTCATTCTCATCTATGGCTTTCTCAGAAAATTACCGATGCATTCATGCAGAATCCTACCCATGTCTCTTCATGTAAATTTCACAGCAACTTTATTTCTCTTTCCTGGAAAACGAAACCACGTGAATTGGAGGTATATATTTACCTAGTCGATAACTTCAACAAGCATATGCAATGCAAGTTGCAGCTACAAAATAAATCAGGTCTAGGCATAAGTAGATGGTACAGATTGTCTTTGCAAAATAAATCCAGGAGAAGAGATAGATATTGAGATGTTTTTTTTACCATCAAATATGTTTGCTTTCCTCTTTTTTTCCATCAAAGGTTAGCAATCCAAGCTATGCTTTATTTTTGTTCAAGACAAGTGTGAGCTCCAACTATGCTTACATTTCCTTTATTTGATCACATAATATTTTGGTGGCACTTACACATGTTGAATATGTAGGTTGCGCTACAATTATGCTAAAAAAAACCTGTATCTTTTTCAGGTTCAAATCACATGTGAGGATGGGCTTGAGGGCACGAAGAAAGGAGGAGCCTGCTGTCGAACATCAAAGCATATTGGAGGAGGATGGGCTCAAGAGCGTGAAGTGGGGAGGAGCTGTCGTCCAGACGTGCGGTGCGATAGCTGCGCGTCGGCAGCAGGCTCCCACTCCTGCCCGAGGCCAGGTTAACACCGCCACCTTCCTATATTTGCTTCAATGCATAACACCATGCATCATTGCTTCAAGTGCGTTGCTGCTGGGTTATGAAAGAATTGAAGACCACAATCATCTTGTCTGTATTGCAAACAATTAATAAATATGTTTTGACACTCGTACTTTCTCAGTGGCATTGATTTGGTTATCATGCATAGGGCTTTTTATCGTTAAATAGTTCACCTTTACTGAAAGAATGTAAATCTGTCGTGTGCTTGACCAGTGGATGTCCAGCAAGTGATGAAATTTGTATATTTCGCAGCAACTTCATGCCTCTTTCCTGGAAAACGATAGCTCCACCTTTGTATCGCCTGAATATCAGGTCTATGTAATTATATATACCTAGCTGATAACCTCAAAATAACCATTGTGTGACCATGTATTATAGATGAAGATGTATCATAACAAAATAAATTAATCAAAATGACTTGTTTTTATGAATTAGCCAACAAAACATAAATTTGATGAAACTAGAAAAACTATGAGTGAACAAGATGATTAAATATAATTAGTTTTGTCAATTAATTAATTAATTTTCTCTCTAACCAGCAGCTTTGTGTGATCAATGAAAAATAAAAACAGAAAGTGCATGTCGGACGATTACCTTGCTTGTCGGCCGGACTCGCACCATGTCGGACGGCGGCGGCCGGCGGCCGCGGCCACCAATCCCTTCATTGCTTGACCTATTGTCCTTATCCCAGTTGTAGATGCAGCGACGTCGCCACTGCGTCCGCCAGACACAAATCACGTACTCCAAGCTTTTCCTGGCCTGCACAAGAGGAAAATAACGCCAATCATGTACTTTGCCAAACACTCCGAGCATGATAAATCTAGCAGAACCAAAAAAAGATCCATGCCTTTTCGTAAGAATAAGATGGAACAAATCTATAAAAGAGGGAGAGTAGAATCACCAAACAAATGCGTGTGCGCGGGCCGTGCCGTGGCAGCAGCATGACACAAACACAACACATGCTTGATGATCCAGAATACGGCTCGCTGCCGGCCGGAGATCGACCACCACAAGCACATGCTTGATACAGAGTAGGGCTCGCCGCCCCCGCCTCAAGCCGCTAAGTCCGCCAAGTCACACGCGCAACCGCACGCGGCTTGTCACAATGTCTTTGTATTTATAGAAGGAGTTTCGAGATCTTCTGGTTTGAATTTTTAGATTGAGAGAGGCATACGGCGGGAGCAAGAGAAAGAATTAGGCCTTCTTAGCGAGGGCGATACATACATACGAGCGGCTGAGATTTGCTATTATGCCTTGATGACATGGCAGAGGGAATCAAACGCCTGCCCCATAAATAATGCACGTTGATTAAGGATTAGGCCATGTGGGTCAGCCTGCGCTTTAATTATTGCCAAATCCGAGGACATGATCGCCGGGTAATTCTGGTACCGTTAATTCCCTGGTTTAATGGCCATGAAAACTAATCGGCCGTTTAGTTCGAAACCATGGAAATTTAGATAACTAACTCATAATTAAACCCGGAATAGCGATCACGGGTCTCCTAAATTTCCGTTTTTCTATAATCAGCCTTATTTCTACTTATTATTTTTAATGAGGAGACATAATAAGTTCCATTCAATGATTCACTTCCCTAAAACAATTCCTTGAATTGAGGGTCTCATGCAAGCTGATAAAGATTTCTTTTTTCTTTTTGAGATGCGGGCTGATCAATTCACAATTTCCCGGGTAATACAAGATGGCCATCTCATTGGTTAGATTTCACAGACCTGCCAAGCTTCACCGCTGCTAGCCAGAAACTCTCACTGGTCTTTTTAATATTTCTTTCTTACAAAAACTGCTACCTCCTCCGATCCATTATAAGTGTGGTAGCTTTACACAGGGTGTAGGCAAAACTTTGGTTAACTACCCGACAATTAAATCGGTTCGGAGGGAGAACTACATCCAGAAACCCTCACTCGTCTTAAATATTTCTTTCTTGCAAATACTACTGCAACTTGTTAATATGTAGACCGGACATACATAATTTTACTCATTTAGCAAAAGCTACCACGACGACGCAGCAGCTCTTCTTGTCCTTTAGAGATGAGATCTTTATTCAAACTGCCCAATATCAGTATAATTTATGTACCTAGAACATATATGTGTGTGCATGGCCGTTCAACCAGAAAACAACACCAGCATCTCCAAACCATAAATACATAGGTAGGTAAGCCTGCACTTTAGCTGGAATGTACTCATCATATCGCTACCGAGACTCAAAATGAAAGGAACCATCATGTTCACTACACACATGTTCACTACACACACATGCTGGACTAGGACACAATCCAGTGCTGGAACAAGAAGATCCAGTCACCATCCCCACTTCAGGGAGACGGCAAGGTTCACATCGTCGCCAAAGCCATGAGTGTGGCTCTTGTGCGGGGAAATCCTGGAAACCCGGCCCAAGTAGCTCGATGCTCTCTCCTAGTCAAAGCGCACCTCCCACGCCAACTTGGTGTACTCCGACAGAAGCTCGTCGTCCTTCACTCGGGAACTGAGGAGATAGTCAAATCCGAGGTGAAAGGGGGCATCATCGTACCATTGGCGAGGTGAATTAGAGCATCTGCAGCACATTTCCAACATACATAGTAAAAAACGAATCACTGCCAGCCACCAAAGGACATGTTATTAAAAAAAAATAAAGAGCCTAGTTTATCACACTGTAGCAACCCGTCATGATCTTTTCCGTAAAGGTGGCATGCATTATTTACTCTTTTCAGGGATGAGAGAACCCATAAAAAAGTTTACATGTATGTTATCTAAAAGATTTGATGTGCTTGGCTTTGCCTTTCTTTTCCAGTATACTAATTGTGCATTCTCATGAAAAAGAAAAATAGAGGATAAACAAACCCGGAAATTGCCTCAATTAAATCACACAACTAGCGTTGGCAATATCATGTTCTTATTATTAGTCTACCTCTTAAGGCTACATGCCAACTATACAGCTATCCAAAACAAAGATCAAAACCACGCCAATACCAATCAATGGTATTCGGAACCAAAGAACGACAAGTTAAGGTCTATAACACAAGACCACCAGTGCCAAGACTAAAATACTAACACCAGCCACATGGACCTCTCATAACCAGGGCCACGTGTCAAATTCCTAGTAACAGGACAAAGAAACCAGGTACACATCACCACCATTATCCAAATAGGGGTCATCTGTTCAGTGGCCGGAGCATAGTACAGCCACACCAACATGGTCCGGCTATCAGTAAGACAATGGCAGCGGGAGATCAAAGAGGTGAACCAGACCTGAGAGGTTGTTGCCGAGGACATAGTCACAATTGGGGCCAGGCAGCCTCGCCACCATGATCTGCACCAGCAAATCGGTCAACCTGACCGCAAGTTTATTTAAAGGGAAACACAAGCTAAAAATAAAGAATTACAAATGTACAAAAGAAACAAGTTCATGTCGTCATATCGTTCCAGAGTGCTTATTCCATCAGTGGTGTAAACGTCTTGTATTTAACAGTATTAAGATGGTAATTTTTTATAATTTAAAGCTAGATTTCTACATGTGGTTTTCCTGTTGTTCATGGAAGGAAACATAGCTGTTGGGTTATCATGCGAGTCCTGGTGAGTTATCAAATTACATTTTTGAGAAACATAACAGCAATGGTAATGGAAAACTCAAATCACCACTAACCAGAAAATTAAGGAGCATATATTCAAATAAAGAGCATAGTTTATAACAAGGTAGGTACCAGAGCCAAGTTATTACAATGTAGGTACCAGAGTGTCTATGAGCATCCCATAAATGTCACATGTAGTATAAAAGATTATATGTGATTGCCTCTCCCTTTCTTCTGTAGTATTCTGATTAAGCATTCTAATTGAAAAAGCAAAACAGAGCATATGCAAAACCAGAAATTTCCTCAAGGTATCATTTGTCACAAGACTAGAGTTAGGTATCATTTTAGTCACACGACTAGAGTTTATTCTCTTCTTATTATTCATGTACCTCTTAAGCTTATGACAAGTATAGAACAATCTAAAACAAAGATCAGGACCACAATCCCAAACAATGGTATTCATAAACCAAAGAACAGAAAGTAATACAGGCTACAGCAGATACGACCTTGGCTGTCATTTGGTTGTCCTCTTCCTTATGCTTGAACACGACTGCCACGCCAAGCATCATCCTTTCCGCCTCACACCCTTCCCTGCACCAGACCAACCTACCATTAACATGCATCATTACCAATAGTATCGAATGCACTAACATGAAGCTTTGGCATATACATTTCACGCAATTGCAATATACATAGTCATACCCAAGGAGCTTGCATTGGCATCTTAAAAAAACAGTGGGGAAACATTAAAACAAAAATATACCAGCAAGAAGCACCACACTTCCAAAGATAAAATAAATGCCAGTTTTCAACTGTAACATGGAAGCACATGTTGTTACCACTCATCTCTCAGCATGCAACCTTTATGAGCACGCACGGTAAGTTACAAAGCTGCATATAAGAGGAATAGAGGATAATCACATTTGACACACACAAAAACGGCAGATAAAATTTCTACAGCCTACCAAACATATCACATAATGGAGCTCTACTAGCACTAAACAAAGCTGTTTGAAGAGCTACACTTGACATCACAGATTTTGCATCGGCACACCCAAGCAAGAGAGTGCAACTGGCTAGACACAGTTATTAATTATTTCCAACACAGGACGGCCTACAACTCTTCATAGCCCATAAGTAAACACTTGAGCCAAACATTACTACTAGGAAAAAAATTATGAACAAAACCAATATAACGAAAAGATCCAATAGTTACACTTAGATCAATATTTCCAACACAGGACGGCCTACAACTCTTCATAACCCATAAATAAACACTTGAGCCAAACATTACTACTAGGAAAATTACAAACAGAACCAATATAACGAAAAGATCCAATAGTTACACTTCGATCATGATAGGTACTTGCTCTGTTCCACAATGTAACTTGCTAAAAAGGCATACATTGGGGAACAGAGAGGGATTAGAAATTAGAATCAAACAGCCCCTAAATCTAAACATGGCAAAAAATGAGCTAAAACAATCATCACTTCTTAGTGCCATCAAAAAATCCTAGTCAATACCACTAAAACTAACCAGTAGGACATCGGCCCAATGGCCTTTGTATCACAAAACACATGCGAGCCAGGGATCCAAGGGAGGACCCATGATCTTACCCGAGAGGCTGTTGACAAGGCTAAGAGTTACCACAACCGCATCATAATGTAGCCGTAACTACAACGATGCTCATCATGGGCCAAATGTTGGCACACACTCCTTACTGACAGGTACACTGATAGGAAATCCTGCAAAAGAGACATGATACAACAGAATTAATATAAGGACGCAAATGCAAATTAGTGCACCTTCTGATTTGGACAGAATGGACGATACAACTCAATGCTCCATTACATGTTACAACAGAATTGGTTGAAGCGCACCAACACCGCCACCGCCAAACCACAACAACAAGGAGATAATGCAAACTCTCACCATGCAAGGCGTGAAGTGCATTTTAATACAACTGGGATCTTTAAATAATATGGATAATACAACAACTATATAGAAGCTATGGATCCCACTGAAAAATTAAAATGGTTGCGTGCATCATCTCATCACATTTACATCTGCCAAAGCACACTTTTCATCCATATTTGGAATGAACTTAAAGCCCACTTTTCAAGCATGGGATCCTATTGTAAGAGAAATTCTCAATAAATTGCTAGGGAAAATTCTCAAACTTGGAACCCACTTTTCATACGGGTTATCCAACTATTATCCAACCCTGCAAGGAAAAATTGTAACAAGTCATGCATTTTTTTGATAGAGAAGGATGATAAGGTCTTGATGCAAGCACGTGTGGCACTGTTCTAAGCCAATCCAACAAAGTAAAGCATAAGAGATTTCAAACTATACTGTCGTATGTTCTTTTGGGCAAAAACCGTTTCACATACAAGTCCACATAAGCTATGAGCAATTTAAACGCAAGACGGAGAAAAAAACAGTAACTAATGAGAAAAGTCAAAATTCTACATGATACATGGGTAGTCAAAGCGTAGCGAAGTGAGGACATATTTACCAAACAGCACATTAGCTCATATTCCTCAAACAGTTTTGCGATCATACAATTAAATATCGCTTGCTCCCTGATATCTATGACCTTCAATTAATCCAATTTGTCAGGAACTAGACCAGTAATTTTTAGTGTAGAAATACTAACACAAAGCTCCAGTATTAGAAAAAGGCATTGATCACATTGTCAAATAAGAAAATATCAAGGAATTATGATGAGCAACTTATTTCTAAAGCCATGTAATAGATTTGATATCCAGAATCATTTAATGTTTCAAAGGATGTGATGTGATTGCCCTTGCCTTTCTTTTACAGTATACTGATTAAGCATTCTCATGGAAAAGCAAAACAGGGCATAAAAACATAAATTGCCTCAAGATATCACTTCAGTTACAAAACTAGAGTTGGCAATATTATGTTCCGATTATTAGACTACCTCTTAAGGATATGCCAACTATAATCATTACAAGGCTCTCAAAGGATAAAAACTTAGAATCATTACTACCGAACAGCAACGCCAGAACTGTTATAGTCTGGGATGGATCAAAACAAGAATAGGAGCAAGCACAAAGGAAGCACAAGTTCCAGCACGTAACAATAAAAAAAGGAAATATTGAGCGCATCCATCCATTTGCCTATTTGCCAATGCAAGTTGTAATTGTCCAAACGAACTAGGTCTTCCATCTTACGTAATTTCTCCACTTCTAACACATTCATTCATTCAACAGTAGAAAGAAAAAAAAGGAAAAACAGCAAAGGTCCATGGAGGAGAGGTTACTAGCAGATACAAGCATAATAGTTTAGAGCCTACTTTTCCATATACATGCGTAATAGCTGGTTTTGAGAAATGAAAAGTCCTCAAATATTTTCACATACATGCATAATCGGGTCATCGCAGTCTCAACATTTGAAACTATATCTAGACAACGATCATGGCTCAAATTCTGAAATTGCATGGTCATGCGGAGGAACAAGATGGGAAACAATAGAATAACTTAAAGGCCACTTTTCAAGCATGGATTCCAATTGCAGGAGAAATTCTTAATAAAATAGTCAGGCGGCTACTAGCTAGCGTACGGGTTGTCGAACTATTATCCAACCTTGCGAGGAAATTTTGTACCAAGAACTTGCACTCAAATCAACCCGAACCAAGTCATGGGAGTAAATATAGAATACCTCATGAGTCATGATGATCTGCAAACTGGGGTTTGTTGTAAGCGAACTAGAGAACAAAAATGTCATCATATCAAGCACCAGGCAGGTGCAAAGTAAAGAAAATATTTGGGATCTCATGCAAGTGCACGGTTCAGCCACATGCACACACTCCATGTTCATATTTATTTTCATACCTTGACGAAAGCAACGCGAACACATATGAGAAGCATTTTGTGCATGCAACTCGAATTATGCAAAACAATGAGGGTTGCAGATAGAGCAAGATGGTAGATACCTTGATGGCGAGCGTGAAACTAGTGCTGGAGATTGTTCACAGTCAGGCAACAGTAGGATGGCCGTGTACGCTGCAGTGCAACCTTCCTCATCGAAGAACCTATGCAGCATCGTGCCGTCCTACCAGTCACATCTTGACCATGCTAGGCTAACGGAGGGAGGGACCTCCGGCCTCCCATGTTTTCTCTAGTTATGCATCCTTTCCTTGATTAACAATTTGATTTTGCAGCCTACAAATTAGAACAATGAGTATCCATCAAGCTACCATCCTACAGTTGGAGGTTTAACGGAAATAATTGAAATTTTACAAGTTTGAGCATTTGTTATACATTGAATGCCCATGAACACATCAGATTTACATTTCAGTAAAAATGTGAACATGAATCTAACATGAATTTCACCCGGAAAAGAATCTGAGCATGAATCGATCATCAAACATACACTACGAGGTAAGGTATGCAACATATATAAGTATCAGGTCTCATATGCATGCTACTATGTGAGCTAATACCAGATAAATTCGAAATTTATCTAAGGACATCTAAATCAGGAGGTATGACCTATTATTACCTCCTCAACCTGCTTGGGGGTGCACGATTGCTTCCGCCGTTGACTAAGGATACAATTAGTTACCTCCAAGACCAAGAACTTAGTTGAAAATACCCCACCGACCGACCAATGAAGGTTGTGCCATACAGTTGCAGCGCGGGGAAGCACCGTAAACGCCCCGTCGCGGCTCTCATACCGTGGCAGAGACAACATGAGCGAAGAACACATGTTGGTTCCCACATCACACAGCTTCCCTGGCCTGATCCCTCCCCGTCGAGAGGTGTGGCATAAAAATTCAATTAATAGACAACTATCTAGATAAAACGAATAAGGTATATGATAACTATCAATAGCAGCAAGAACATAAATAGCAATAAAATTGCATGTTTTTACAATATCCTGAGGCATTCTAAAAAATTATATGCTTAATCTTTTAAAATTTCAGTTGTGCAGACACATTTAGCTTGTTTGTTGTTACTGAAACTGGAAAGTACTACGACCAAGGACTACAACTCAGCGGCAAATGGAACTGCTACTATAGTGCATTGACTAGCAGAAACTTGGCCTTAGAGATTGAAATTAGCTAGGACATGAAAGTGGTGTCCAAAAGAAGCCAGAAGAAATCATTGCAAGCGTGCAGTACATTCATTCAGTAGCATGTACAGAGACACTTCTCTCCTCTTGGTTTAGTCCAAGTCATATACATTTATTATTTGTTTGCCCTTACATGTGAAACAAATGCAACAACCCCCTGAGCGCATCCAAGGAGGTACCTTTGGAGGCCGTTGTCAACAAACTCCTGAATGACGGCAGTGTCGAGGTCGCTGCGGTGGTCCTTGGGGGTGGCCAGCTCGACCTCCTATGGAACGTGGACAAGCCCCACCCGGCCTCGGGGGCGAGCAACTCAAGTTGCTTCCTTGCTAGCCCGATTTCTCCCAGTGACAATAAAATACTGTAATACACAAGAAACTCAATACAAGGACCATGATATGTGCTTTAACTATCAACAACAAGAATATAAATGGCATCATGCGGGAGAAATATATTTAGCCCTAGCATGAAATTTATATGAGAAACATTGCAGTGTTGTGTGTGCATAGTTTAGCTACAGAATCATATACAATCGAGTCTTACATGTGCCCAAAGTAATCGGTACTGCAATAATATCATGGATTCCTAAATCGTTGAGGATCTAACCCACCCACCCACTATGGGGAATCATTTCTCCTCGTCTGGTCAATCAAGTATGCCCCTGAAGAAACATGTGTGGGGTTGTGTGTGCATACTAAAGCTAAAGTATGCATGTCGTGATGCATTGCATCCCCCAAATTTTTTTTTTGATTCCTAAAGCGGTTCCCATTGGAACCCACTGACGAACTAAGGTACCGCGAACTTATAATTCCACATGCTCAATCAGGACTGTATTTACATACTGCCGGGTCGATAATTCGAGTAAAGTGTATATGACAAGTGTATATGACACAACAAAGGGGGCCCTGCAGAATTTCTCCTAGTGGTGGTACTAGGAATCAAATCAATAGGTCGTAGTAAAGAGAACAAGCAGCTTGATTTTGCTCACCTGCTCGTGGAAGGATCCCAATTCACCGGCCAGACCGAGGACGAGGAACGCCCCTGTCCCCTCCGTGGTTTCCTTGCAGCGCGAGGGACGACAGCAGGAGTACCCCTGCGTGGCCTGTGTCTCCGCTCGCGCACCCCCACCGCAGTTCAGCACTCTGCAAGTTTCATGGTATCTATATCAGGAGTGAAATCAAACTGCAGTAGTAATTTTAGGTACAGAGTACAAGGGTCATTTGGTACAGGCAAAAACTAAATACCAAGACAATGACCAGCAGCAAGCAAAATGCCAGAAAAACTACTCAGTAGTTAAAATGCAAATGCTCCTAGTTGTCTCCGGTATTAGCTAATAGCGACTAGATTAAAATTTTAGTGACCTGAAGCTTGTACATTCTTCCAGTACATCAAACATTAAAATTAAGGACAAGAACTCGCTGCGAGATTTTAGTTGACACGATAACAAAAAACTGATATTAAAACAATAATATTGCTCTAAATACTGAAGCTACTAAACCGATGGACTTCATCGATTAACCAAGCATGGCTTACTCCTTCACTATAGTATGATGAACCACTTCACTAGTTTCCTGGATTAACTGATGTACAAGAGGTGCATAGCTTGCATGAAATAGAGTAATTCAAGTATATACAAATCCTAGACAGCAGGATCAAAACTGAAACATGATAATCACCGAGATGATTCACAGAACTCTTGCCCACACATACACTCTTTTTTGCCAGCCCTCCAAGTCATTTGTACAGGAATTGTACATGGTTTGTCTCACCAGGGAGTAGGATTCCTCCATTCGTTCCTTGCAGCGCGGGAGGGACGATGGCATGATGGCTCGCATCGTTGCCGCTGCCATGATCTCGCTTGAGTTCAACGCCCACCCTTGGCCATGTGCGTGAGGGCGAGCAAGCTGGCGGCGGTTAGAGGTCGGCGGGCGTGCCTTCTCTCCCAAACTACAAGTGCTATATTACAAAGTGAGTAGCCCTAGGATAAACCCGGTACAAGAGCAGAATGTATAGCACAAGATCGACACTCTACACGGGATATGCAATCAAGATGTCAGTGGTACACCCAGACTGTAGCAGCAGTTGCAATTGCTCTCCCCAAAACAATCAATATCTTAGTCTACGGCTAGGAATCGTGATGAATCTTTTTGATAAGAACAGATGCATGACAATAGCACAACGGGCAGAAGATCAAAAGGTATGGTTTCTTACCTGTGACGAACGAAGTGAGACAGACATTGGCAGAAACAGCGGATGCAGGTCGGGGACGTGGTCGTGGAAGACAACCGGCAGCAGCAGAAACAGTACGCTTGGCCTTGAGGTCCAGCGCGTCGACGGCCTTGCGGAGATGGCGGCGGAGGAGGCCACCGGTGAAGCGGCGGCGGCCGGGATCTGACGGACAGGTCGGAAAGGTCGTCTCGTCCTCTGAGGAGACGACATCTCCCTGCAGGGAGAGGCGGACGAGGCTCTTTGGCGGTCTCGTCGCCCAGATGGTGAACGGAGAGCCATCGCCGTCGTGTGGTCGCCCCCACCGTGAACCCTAGGTCACGAAAGCGACGGAGTCCGGCGAGCTCGGCGGAGCGGCGCGCATGGATGCGCACGCGCGCGCCGGCGAGCCAGGCGGACGCGGCCTGTCTCCGGCGAGGCTAGGGCGGAGGGATTTGGCGGCGCACATGGTGGTCAATCTGATTTGGGGGGAGGGAGAGAGACCGAGAATTTGGGGGTCGAGAGTGGAGGCGTCCGTAGTTTTTCTTTTCTTTGATTCAGATGGAGGCTGTGGGTGCGGCTGTGACTAGGGCGTGCAATCCGGGAGGCGTTGCGTGCTGTGGGTGGGATGGACGGTCAGATCATTGGATGCTTGGTTTTCTGGGGATGGATCGTGTGGTTCTGAGGGGACGATCCGCTGGGGCTAGTTGGATCCATCTCATTGGCTGCTTGGGTTGGATCGCAACCCACGACGTGATTTTCTTGTTCCAGCTCGCATGCACTTGCCCTGTACCTAGGAGTACCTTACACCTATTGCAAGTGCACTAAATAACTAGTACACACATACATGCCGTGCCCCAACCCAACCAGGTCTCCTCCGACTACGCCACATTTTATTACCGCTTGCTTGATTTATACGCTCGGCGTGATCGCACCGTCTCTCTACCGCCGACGATGCGTGCATTCATCACCACTGCAGCTAGCTAGTGGCAGCCCTATCTGCTGGAACAAACCGATGAGATGAACAAATCATGGTTGTGGGCGCCAATAGACTTCCATCCCCGGGGAAGGGGCCGCAGGAGGTAGACGCGATGATCCATCATCTCGAGGTCCAAGCCGTCATGGTATGCATATAATAACTAATATGTCATAAGTGAAGTATCGATATGTAGTTAGCTGGCCAACCGGCTTAGTCGATTCCAGCCACTACTCTATAATGACGGCATGCCATCGAGAAAGCATCGGAGTCCACAACCACACCTATCATTGCGAGTGTGTTTCTATACCAAGCCGGCGTAGAGGTGAGCGTGCAACAATTCGGATGCATCAATGTGAAGGTGGCCCACCTGCCGAACTGGCAACACGGTTGCAACGGTGAGCGAGGCGAGGAGAAAGTCGTAATTGGAGTACGTGGACGTCACATTAAGCTGAAAACAAATTACATGAAAATGTCTTACATCTCACCGAGACCCTCAAAATCGTCCTAGGAGCATGAATATTACGCGGTCAACCATGTCTCCTCCGGCTACACCACATTTTATTACCGCTTGCTTGATTTATACGCTCGGCATGATCGCACCATCTCTCTACTGTCGACGATGTGTCCATTCATCACGACCGCAGGAACAAACCGATGAGATGAACAAATCATGGTTGTGGGCGCCAATAGACTTCCATCCCCGGGGAAGGGGCCGCGGGAGGTAGAAGCGATGATCCATCATCTCGAGGTCCAATTCGTCATGGTATGCATATAATAACTAATATGCCATAAGTGAAGTATCGATAGTCGGCTTAGTCGATTCCAGCCACTACTCTATAATGACGGCATGCCATCGAGAAAGCATCGGAGTCCACAACCACACCTATCATTGCAAGTGTGTTTCTATACCAAGCCGACGTAGAGAGGTGAGCGTGCCTCAATTCGGATGCATCAATGTGAAGGTGGCCCACCTGCCGAACTGGCAACACGGTTGCAACGGTGAGCGAGGCGAGGAGAAAGTCGTAATTGGAGTACGTGGACGTCACATTATAGCTGAAAACAAAATACATGAAAATGTCTCATATCTCACTGAGACCCTCAAAATCATCCTAGGAGCATGAATATTACGCGGTCAAAGTGTTACCCATCACTTATTTGACTACTTTGGAATTTCCTTGAGCCCTCACCCGACCTATGAACCGTTCTGGGTCAAAAAGCACAAGTCAAAGATGACTTTTAAAAAAAAGAGAGTAATATTATGGGAGGCCACGTCAGCAATGGTGTATTGTTTTTATGGCATGTTCCTTTGATAATCCTTACACTCATACAAGTATACCACTCTTCATGCATAGTATTTCATGTGTATTATAATCATTAGTAGGTATGCATGTTAAAAGAAATCATGCTTAGAATATATATAATGTTGAGATGTATAATGTATGTTATTCATTTGGTGGCTACTTTTATCAGTGATTTTTGGCAACCCCCTAGTAATTGATTCTCCGGATCTATCGGACTTTGAAGATAACACATCAAAGACTCCAAAATTGTGTTTATGTTACATAACAATATGTAGTCTGGAAGAGCTATCTCTGTTGTCAAAATAAGCACCGTGTGATTCATAGTAATGATTTAACCGTGAATATTACTCTCGGCAATATGTGAAAAATAATACAACATCATGTTCCGTTGGACAAACTCAACAAAATATCAAATTACATGGTTTGTACTTCCAAACAGGATTGGAATTGGATTCTAACCTTTGATTCCACCCGTAAATTTCATGTATGTCAAACAACAGAATTCGAATTAGAGCCCATTTCCTTTCCACCTTTGATTTGGAATTCTCGCCCCAGTTCAATTTCAAGGAGTTTCTCGGACATCCAAGCAGAGCATAGGTGTAATTGAGGTAGCCGTGCATCTAGGAACCCCGAGCGGTAGGCACTGTAGCCGAGAATTATGTTTTAGAGCCAGTGAAAACACACAGAGGACGAGAAAAACGACGGTTTTTTTGTGGCGCCATGGGATGCACCTATAAGTGACATGTGGTTCGCGAGTTTATGTGATTTCATACAAGTTTTTTGATGGGTGCGGCGCGATTGAATTAGGTGGCATTTTTCATTGTAGGAGACGTGAGCGTGGTTGTGTATCATGGTGGACAATCCCACCATCTATATGACCTCCTCGGTGCCGACGAAGGCAGATTTTTTTGGATGGATCGAGGCGAGGAGGCGGGAGATGGAGGAGAAGTTCCGCCCAATTTAAACTTTGTACTACTTCCCCTTTCATTTTGTGTCCATGCTAGTCGATCACATGAAATAAAAGGGCTAGAGTATATTTACCCAGTCATAAAATATCAAAGAATTATTTCATATTCAAGTACCATGCATATAATAACTAATAAAACAAAACAATTGGCTTAAGTAAATTATTGGGATATGTCTAGTCGATGATCGGCCAGAATATTAGCTATGATCCAGAATATTAGATATGACCTGATGAATTCATATATTTGAGTAATAAGTGGGAGAGAGTTTTAATGGTGACTCTGTAAATTTAGCATCCCCTTTCAAATTATGTTATTTTATTTTGGTAGTCTTCATTGTCATGACGATGAACACGTGTGGTATGCATGCTTAGTATTTCATGTGCATTGTAGTCGTTGACATCCATGTAGATTGATATCTCGTGCATGTTGAAAGAATCCACATTTTATGTATACAAACTAGATAACGCATGCGGTGACAATAACATGTTGCACAAATTAGACAAAAAACTCTAAAAAGTGCAAGTCGTGAAAACCCTCAGTTCCCAAGAGATATGCGATGCTCCAGAATCGACTAAATCAGATCTCATATGCCAAAGTTTACTTTGTGTCATAGCCCCTCAAAACTTGCTAACAAACTACCAAAACGGAACATACATGAAATTGTCAAGCCCATGCATGTTTATAGACTCAATATGTTGTTCATGAAAACTAATTTTGTGTTCTTACATATTTATCGGTCACATAAATTGGGCCGAAAAACCCAACACTATCTAAGATATAGCCATGAAAACGATGTGGAAAATTACGAAAACAGATACCAGTAGCTGTCAAAATAGGAACGTGCGGGAAAATAAGGAACTCTGTTATGCATGAGACTAACTTTATATTAATATGAAACCCAAAAGCTATGTGTGATATAAGCCTCTCAAAATCGGCAGGTAAAGCGCCCAAACGAGAATGGGCTGATACGAGCGTGAAAGACGATAACTCTTTTATGGATATTTAGTGACTTGACATTCAATGTCAACTTATATAATAACAAGTTATGGAAATTCGGCAAGAAACCCCCAAAATGTATGTGCGATGCATCCCCAAAAAACTTGTCGAAAAAACTGCCAAAACAAAAACCGTAGGAAAAAATACCAACACAAAAGTTGTTTGCTATCGACCCAATAGATGGTCGGGAAACTAACAAAAAAAAGTGCTATAAGCCCCCGACCAATTTGGCGGGAAAGCTCGAAAATGTCGTCTCCATAACCCTGTTCTTGAGAACACGTAGGAAATTTCCAAATCAATATGCTTTATAGCTTGAGAGCATGGTTGAAAGAAAACTAGAACGAGCGGGATCTAATTCTGCCATTAATGAGCTGTATCATATGAAATAGTTTTCCGAGAACATAAAATATTTACGCCGGAGAACACGACACCACCGGTACGGGAATAACTCAATACGCCGACGGCCTAACCCCGCCGACGTAGGCCCGATCCTCGTGGGTGTGCGAGGCCGACGGCGTCTTGCCCTGTCGAAATTGCCACGACCCTGACGGTGTATCCAGGCCTAGTCGGCGTATGCCTAGGTGGGGCCCACTCAGCCCCCGTTGGGCCTTTCCGTTAGGCGAGTAGACGCCGACGGCATCTTCGTCGGCCTAGTGGGCCACGTGGCGACCTGTTCGGCTGCCTGGGCCAAGAAGACGCTGACGGCAACCACGTCGGCTAGTGGGGTGGGATGGAACGGCGTGCCGGCCTCGTGGAGGTGTCGGGCGAGGGATAAGTTGATGGGTCATGTGGGCCTCTTCTTTACTGCTGGGCTACATCGGCCCATACGCCGACGGCAACCCCATTGGCGTAGGTATTTTTTTATTTTTGTTGTGCTCATATGGTGCTTCCAGCAGGGTTTAAACAAGATTTAAATTGAATAAAAATTTAGAATATATAAGTGAAATCACACAAACATCATACTCATATCATCCAGACATCATACAAAGTATAACATCATCTGCGGCATCGATATTATACACACACCATGCATACAAACACAAACATATTCCTACATCTCGCAGGATCTCGAGGTGCCTATTTCGGACCGCGTGGAATGCCGGTGAGAAGTGGTAGTCGGTGAATCATGTCACAACCCGAAATGAAATCTTTGTCATGCAAAACCATAACACACGTGTACACACATGGTATTGCACCCCCTAGATTGTGGTGGGATCCAGACGCTCTGAAACCCCTCCCCGGCGAAACCCTAGACCCCGCTGGTGAAAATCCAGATTTATACATATACACACAGTAACTACGTCGAAAGGGGGTTGTAAAGTGAAAATAATTGTTTGGTTGTGTTAGGGTAGTCCCTAGGAAGTCCCAAGACAAAGTTATTATCCAACTCTTGACAAGTTTCCCTCCGGTTTGTCCTATCCAGAACTTTCAGGCTATAAGTCATGATACTCCCTAAAGAGAAGTGGATACCGGTGAAGCATGTCACATCCCAAAGTGGAATAATTGCTATTCAAAACACATAAAACACGAGTACACACATGGTATAACACCCCTACCTTGTGGTGGGATCTAGACGCTCTGGAGCCCCTCCCCAGCAAAACCCTAAACCTGCTCGAGAAAATCCATACTTATATGTCTACACCGGGTAACGGCGTCGCAATGAGGTATCAAAGTGGAACTAGTTGCTTGGTTGTGTTAGGGTAGGGTCTAGAAATTCCCAAGACGAAGGTATGACCCAACTATTCACAAGATTCCCCCTGGTTTGTCCGATCCGGGACTTTCCGGCTATAAGTGCATGTAAACTCTCTTGAGAGAAATGGATGACGATGAAGCATGTCACACCCCGGATTGGAATCGTTGCCATTCAAAACCCATAACACACTTGTACACACATGGTATTTCACCCCCTAGCTTTTTGTGGGATCCAGATGCTCCAGAGCCCCTCCCCGGCGAATCCCGGGACTCGTCGGAGAAAATCCATACTTATAACACACTTGTACACACATGGTATGGCACACCTAGCTTTTTGTGGGATCCATATGCTCCAGAGCCCCTCCCCTACGAAACCCGGGACTCGCTTGAGAAAATCCGTACTTATACGTCTACACCCGATAACAGCGTCGAAATTGGGTAGCAAAGTGGAACTAGTTGCCTAGTTGTGTTAGGGTAGGTCCTAGAAACTCCCAATACAAATGTATGACCCAACTATTGACAAGATTCACTCCGGTTTGTCCGATCCAGGACGTTTAGGCTATACGTGCATGTAAACTCCTTAGAGAGAAGTGGATGTCGACGAAGTAGGTCACACCCAGAGTGCAATCTTTACCATCCCAAACCCAAAACACACAAGTACACACATGGTATGGCACCCCCTAGCTTGTGGTGGGATCCAGACGCTCCGGAGCCCATCTCGGCGAAACCCTAGAGCCGCTGGAGAAAATCCAGACTTATATGTCTACACCTGGTAAAGGAGACGAAAGGGGGGCAGAAAAGTGGACCTAGTTTCTTGGTCGTGTTAGGGTGGGCCCTAGGAAGACCCAAGACAAAGGTATGACTGTTGGCGAAACGACCTGTTGGAGAAAATTCAAACTTATACGTCTACACCTACTAATGGTCTCGAAAGGGAGTAGCAAAGTGGAACTAACTATTTGCTTGTGTTAGGGTAGACCCTAGGATATCCCAAGACAAATTTATGACCCAACTCTTCACAAGTTTCCCTTCGTCTTGTCCAATCCGGGACTTTGAGGTTATTAGTCGTGAAACTCCATAGAAAGAAGTGGATGCGGTGAAGCATGTCACACTCCGGAGTGGAATATTTGCCATAAAAAATCAATAACACACTTGTACTCACATTTTATGTCACCCCTAGATTGTGGTGGGATCCAGACGCTCCGGAGACCCTGCCCGGTGAAACCCTAGACCCGCTAGAGAAAATTCAGACTTACACGTCTACACCTGGTAACGACGCCAAAACGGGGTAGCAAAGTAGAAATAGTTTCTTGGTTGTGTTAGGGTAGGCCCTATGAAGTCCCAAGACAAAGGTGTGATCCATAACACAATTGTAAACATACGGTATGGCACACCTAGCTCATGGTAGGATTCAGACGCTCTCGAGCCCCTCCCTAGCGAAACCCTAGTCCCGCTAGAGACAATACAGGGCTTATACGTCTACCCCTAGTAACGGCGTCGAAAGAGGTTAGCAAAATTGAACTGGTTTATTTATCGTGTTAGGGTAGTCCCTACGAAGTCTCAAGACAAAGTTATGAACCACCTCTTGACAAGTTTCCCTCCGGTTTGTCTGATCCGAGACTTTCACGCTATAAGCCATGTGAACTCTCTAGAGAGAACTGGATGCTGGTGAAGAAGGTCATACCCCGGAGTGCAATATTTTCCATCCAAAACCAACAACACGGAAATACACACATGGTATGTCACCCCCTAGCTTGCGGTGGGATCCCGACGCTCCGGAGCCCTTCTTCGGCGAAACCCTAGACACGGTGGAGAAAATTCCACACTTATAATTCTACACCCAGTAACGACTGTCAAAAGGGGGTAGCAAAGTGGTAATAGTTGCTTGGTTGTTAGGATAGTCCCTAGAAGTCCCAAGACAAAGGTATGACCCAACTTTTAAGAATATTCCCTCCAGTTTTGCCCGATCCGGGACTTTGATGCTACATGTAAACTCCCTATAGAAAAGTGTATGCCGGTGAAGCAGATCACACCATGGAGTGCAATCTTTACGATAAAAAAACCGTAACACACTTTTACACACATGGTATGGAAGCCCCTAACTTGTGGTGGGATCTAGATGCTCCAGAGGCCCTCTCCGGCGAAACCCTAGCTTTGCTCGAGAAAAGCCAGCCTTATATGTCTACACCTGGTAACAACGTGGAAAGGGATAACAAAGTGGAACGAGTTGCTTGGTTGTGTTAGGGTAGCCCCTAGGAACACACAAAACAAAGGTATAACCCAACTCTTCACAAGATTCCCTATGGTTCGTCCGATCCGGAACTTCCGTGCATGTTGTGATGGCCGAAAACTGCGAAACTCCCGCCGCGGGTATACCCTGGGGAATCTATACTTCTTATAAGAGGAAACCCCACGAACATGCATTTATGATTTTTCTATCTCAACATGCAAGCTATCCACATCACCTACCATTTTAGCCAATCAATTATCCATATAATCTTTACAAACAATTCTGATATTACATATTTTATGCCACATAACCATGTCATCTTTTTCCAACCATATAAGTATCCATGTTATTATTATTTATTTCTCAAAATATACAACAGTTTCACGCGAATTAAATTTAGTATATCGATCATGTGATCAATTGGATCTTGATAATGGAATATTTCATACACCTTATATCCATTTCGTTTATAGAATATTTTTTTAAATAGATACACGTTGCAACGCGCGGTGTATTCTTCTAGTCTTATATAATACTGGGTCCAAGCTTGTCTTGACATGTTTCTGTGACCTTACCATGCATGCATAAAATGAGAGAATGTTCTACTATTTTACCCCTTTCAATGCATGTCTAGGGGGTACACGACACAGGCGCAAGTTTTAGGGTTTTCCCAAAAGAGGTGCTTCGGAGCCTTCGGGGTCCATACAAATTGAGATATATATTTAATATTTATGTTGTAGGTCTATTAATACATATGTATGTTTATTTTTTTTTACATTTATGTTGTAGGGTCGGGTTCCGGAAGATGCACGTCGTTATTTCATGCGCGCAGGTGGCGGGATACCGACATTCGGAGGTACTAACCACTCTAATTTATTTATAACTTATAACTACAATAAAATCATATAGGAAATAAATAAATTATAACTACATTAAAATCATATAGAGAAATAAAATAATAATAAAAAGAACAATAGGCCGACGACATTGCCCTCAGCGTATCACCCTGCACAACGGGGACCGTTACACCGGTGCCACGTTGTTTATCGTATGCCGACGGCCACCGCAGGGGTGACCACCCCTACCCGACAGGCCCATTGGCAACCTGCATGTATTCCTTCCCTTACGCCGACGATCCCGATATTTGTCGTCGGCGTAGAAACTGGTCGTCGGCCTCTGTAGTCTTTCCCGTGGTGCACGTCATCTAATCTCCACACATAAAAGAAGTGCGTCGATAATGCGCGAAGGTGAATGTGATGGGTTTGCGTACCAGATTACGGCCAAGTCCATATTATGGCATATGCCTTTTATAAAATATTGTTTCCTTTATAAAATATTTTAACTATAGCTTATTTGTGTAATCTCTATTATGTTAAACAAATAATGGTAAAAGTGTGACTTATGAATGGAGTTATTAAATTTTAATGACAATTGGCCTTAATCAACTGAAAATATAGAGTAGATCGAAAAAATGTTTTATTTGTGTAGTTCGCATAGTTAAAATATATTTCTCTATATCGATGTATTTTGTGTAACTAGTGTGACGACGCGCCCATCGCTGCAAAGGGATCGGCTTCGCACCCTAGACGCTGAGCTAGATGATGAAGAAGATTTAAATCATGGAGGACTCTAGTTTGGACGATAAACTTAGTGAGAAGGCGTCGACCCAGTGGTCATATGTTTGGTGTCAAGTGTGGGCAGGCGATAAGTATGTGGATTTAGGTGTTCTATTTCAGCATACATAAGTCCACGTCTAGAACCGTGATGCATGCATGCATCGACTGGCTCACATGGAACGTACGTACATTGACGGGCTAATAGCCGGAGCAATTAAACTACGTACTCATGCATGGTTGATCATATGTAGGAGCAGTGGCGGAGTGTGAACAAAACCCAAGAGAGGGGGCCAATTCGGTAGAAAACAAAAAAATAAGCAGAAAAAAGTGGGCAAGTCATAATGTTATTAGATGACAATGTCATCAAGATATGTCGATAGTATATTTTTTAGGCAAACACAACAGATATAACAGATTTATTCAACATCTTCTGTTGTTTACCCATTGCTACCCGAATAAGAAAAATTTAATGCATCAACTAATGAATCTAGCATGAATCCAGTGGAGCAGTGAACATCTAAATTCTAAATTACCGGTGCATCCAAACTGAAGCAAATGGAAGATTATCAAGTCTCTTCAGGGAATTTGGAAAGCATGACATACTTACTAGTAGAACTCTGTAAACTGTCGGATTGAAGTGAAAAGGGATAGAAAAGAAAACGGAACCTTGGCACTGGCCGGCCGCCGGGGGCACGCAGCCGTGCACAGGGGCGGATGCACTCAGACCTGGGCGCACTCACGGACAGGCACACAGCCGAGGAGGAGAATCGATCGAGAGGTGCCGGGTGCTAAATCAAGGGGCGAGAACGAAAGGACACAGACGACACTCGCAAGATTCGAGACAACGCAAAACTGCAAAAGACCTAGCATAGTGATCCTGCAGTTAAAATCACCATGGAGGGCGGCAAACGAGGCGATGGCGTTTGGCGTCCGATGTTCGTTTCGTTTCTTTCTCCATGGTCGTGCCATCCTTGAGCTAGGAAAAGGCAAAACGAGGCTGGGGACAGGACCGTGAGTTAGATCTGCTAATGGTTTGTGCCAGAGTTGCATTGCATATGCCTAGCTAGTAATTCATGTTTTCCCATTTGGGGGGGGGGGGGGGGGGGGGGGGTCGTGGCCCAGTGAGCATACTTTAACATGCTTCGCTAGGAAGAGGTGGCTTAAAACCGAGGTACAACTCATCATTGAGGGAGTTGAGAGTCTCATATCGTCTTTATCAAGGACGGGGGCGTCACCGTGTCGGGTTCCCATTATTCACCTCTCCCGGCTACAAGAAAATGCGAAACGAGTCATTGCCATGGCGGGACTCGTCGACATGCTGCCATGGACTCAGTAGCACCAACATGACATCGATTCTCTTTGATAGAAATTAAGTCGAGCACCTAGCAGAGGTGGATATGAAGTCAAACACAAAGAATTCGCACCGGTCCACTGAAGACATCAAAAACTTCGCACGACTACAAAAACCTAGCAGTGGTGAATGTTTGCTCTAACCTAATCATGGACCATTGTTTGTGACATTACTTCAGGCTAGTAGATAGCTAATACTGAATGTTACATGTGTGTCGTAATCTTATTTTTTGCGTGTTGCTTTTAATTCTATACTCCGTCGTCCCATGTTGTTATTTTATACATGGAATAGTAACATAAGATCATAGTTTTCCCATTTATAAACCATTTACACACCCAGATTGCCGGTTTTTTCTTTTCGTTTCTTAGAAAGAATATGGAAGCTTCATTGCATTTAAAAAAAACTACTAGAATGTTTGATTTAGTAAATGGGGCAAATGGAGGGTGTCCAAACACTAGTTGGAAATCCTCAAATCGAAATCAACGGCTCAGCACACATAGTTGTGAATCCAACGCGTCAAAGAGTTTCAAGCGTGGCAAGGTGAAGTAATGCGAAAAACCACAATATTTATTATTTTTGTGTTTCTTGAGGGTCCCTTATTATCGTATCGCCCCCCCCCCCAAAACCCACGACCGACCATGTCTTAGCTCGAAATGTATTTTTTAGCTTGGCTCTGCCTTCTTCTTTGGATGGCCGCCTCCTAGCCTCGATCCAACCCGACGGGAAATTTTCGGTGCCGAGAAGGTCGCCCACCATGAGAAACCACGTTGTGATGTCCTCAACGGAGAGCCCGAGCATGCATGGTGCCGCTAGGGACACAGTCTCAGACTTGGATGATCATGCCGACCACCCGCCCAACGTTTCATGTCGGCTTTGGCCCGGGAAACCACGAGCACCTGACGATGATGAACCCCATGATAACTGAGTGCAATTGAAGACGAGTGTGTCATCATGATTTGCTCCGGCTCCGAGGTAGTATGCGCGGACGCTTGCGATAAAAAATGAGTTGTCACTAACACGTACATACGTTGAGAGCTACTGTATTTAGATTGGCTCCATGCAATGTTCATAGTAGTATGTGCAACACTAGAAACCGTTCATTACCTAAGCAATGTATACTCGTACGATTGTAAGCACGCGGGCAGATGAGCGGGAAAATGTGGAAGACCGAGACTGAAATTAGGGGTTTGGATTTTGGGCCCAACCAAGGCCGCGAGCGATATTTTCGCCGCGAGAGGATTTTGGCCCCTTAGGCCTTTACGCATAAGAAAAATGGTCAGTTGGCACGCGAGAGGAACCCTACGTCTCGCTCGCCGCCGCCTCTCTATCGCCCCCCTTTCTCTTTCCCGCAACAGCGCCGCCAGCCACCCAACCGCGGGTCGATTCCCCGCCTCCGGCCCCAAGCATCGACGAACAACAAGCCTGGCCTCCCGACTGCCTTCTCCCGCTCCTCCAGCGAGCCGAGGGCCAAGGCCTAGCGGGGCTCCACGCCTGCTCCTGGCCGCCGGCGGGTAGCATCAAGCCCGCCAGGAAGACGGAGGCGGCAGGAATGTCGGCGAGGATTCACAGCCGGTGGCCGCCTGCCAGACCTGCTGCCGCCGCCCTCCACCACGGCGACGGCCGAGGACCAGCCGCCGCTCGCAGGCCCGTACACCGGCGTCCAGCACCCCGACCTGCTGCCAGGTCTCTCCCCTGTAACTCCTTTCCCTCAACTTTCCCCCCCTGTTGTGAGACGCGTCCGCAGCATGAGCCTGGAAATCAATAGAAACTTGAATAGCTGTTGGTCACCTATCCTATCTTGCCCCAATCAATTGTCGCTCCAATGTTTTGACGCTGAGATCTCATTCTCATCTATGGCTTTCTCAGAAAATTACCGATGCATTCATGCAGAATCCTACCCATGTCTCTTCATGTAAATTTCACAGCAACTTTATTTCTCTTTCCTGGAAAACGAAACCACGTGAATTGGAGGTATATATTTACCTAGTCGATAACTTCAACAAGCATATGCAATGCAAGTTGCAGCTACAAAATAAATCAGGTCTAGGCATAAGTAGATGGTACAGATTGTCTTTGCAAAATAAATCCAGGAGAAGAGATAGATATTGAGATGTTTTTTTTACCATCAAATATGTTTGCTTTCCTCTTTTTTTCCATCAAAGGTTAGCAATCCAAGCTATGCTTTATTTTTGTTCAAGACAAGTGTGAGCTCCAACTATGCTTACATTTCCTTTATTTGATCACATAATATTTTGGTGGCACTTACACATGTTGAATATGTAGGTTGCGCTACAATTATGCTAAAAAAAACCTGTATCTTTTTCAGGTTCAAATCACATGTGAGGATGGGCTTGAGGGCACGAAGAAAGGAGGAGCCTGCTGTCGAACATCAAAGCATATTGGAGGAGGATGGGCTCAAGAGCGTGAAGTGGGGAGGAGCTGTCGTCCAGACGTGCGGTGCGATAGCTGCGCGTCGGCAGCAGGCTCCCACTCCTGCCCGAGGCCAGGTTAACACCGCCACCTTCCTATATTTGCTTCAATGCATAACACCATGCATCATTGCTTCAAGTGCGTTGCTGCTGGGTTATGAAAGAATTGAAGACCACAATCATCTTGTCTGTATTGCAAACAATTAATAAATATGTTTTGACACTCGTACTTTCTCAGTGGCATTGATTTGGTTATCATGCATAGGGCTTTTTATCGTTAAATAGTTCACCTTTACTGAAAGAATGTAAATCTGTCGTGTGCTTGACCAGTGGATGTCCAGCAAGTGATGAAATTTGTATATTTCGCAGCAACTTCATGCCTCTTTCCTGGAAAACGATAGCTCCACCTTTGTATCGCCTGAATATCAGGTCTATGTAATTATATATACCTAGCTGATAACCTCAACATGCAAATCCTAGTGTAGTTGCAGCTACAAAATAGGGTCTAGGCATAAGTAGATGGTCAGATTGTCTTTGCAAAGAAATTCCAGGAGAAAAGATAGTTGTTGAACTGATTTTTATTACCATAAAATTTGTTTGCTTTGCACTATTTTGCCATCAAAATTTAGCAATCCAAGCTTTGATTTTTTTTTCTCCAATTCAAGTACGATTTCCAACTATGCTACATTTCCTCTAATTGATCACAGAATATCTTGGTAGCACCTGCACATGTCCTGATTATGTAGGGTGTGACCTCCGACTATGCTAATGGACGTGCATTTGTTTTTTCAGGTTCTTGGTCATCCCTTATAGCAATAGTTTTTTACCGAATTCTCGTAGCTTGTTGATAATCTCTGATAGGAATAATAGCTGATAATTCTTTGTTCTCTCTCTGATAATGTTGTCCACCTGTACTGCAGTCGTTAGCAAGGAGCTGGGCCAAGGGAGCAACGCTGCTGGTTCGAGGCTGCAAGGAGCTGGACCAAAAGGTTGAGTCTTAGAGTGTGACCTAGAGAAGCAGGCGAGTCGGCATATATGGCCCGCAGCTGCAGCAGCTTTGAGAAGAGGTGGAGTGTGTTCGAGTTGGATTTTGATCTTTTGCGTGGCGGCAACAGCCGGGCTCCGACATGAGACAGTCTGAAATAGCTAGGTATCCTCTAGTCATCGCGTTTCTTCCTCGACCCCACTGGATGATTGGATCTTGCTGGTCACTCGTGCATGGCATGTCTTGTGCGTCACCGTATTTCTTTCTTCCTTTTCTTGTAGCATTTTTGTTTGTTTGTTTGTTGGTCTTTTCGTGCTGTGATGGATGCAAAGTCCCTGTGAGGTGAGGAGTGTGGCAATTTTGTCATGCTTAGGTTGGGCCGGAGGCTTTTAATTGTCTATTTCTAGATATGGATGTCTAAAATAATTAATACTTAGTGTTTGACTATAGTAGGGTACTACAAAGTGCTGCCACAGTGATGAAAGTGAGATAACCAGGATTTTAAACTTGGCTTTATATCTTGGACATTGTTTACTCATATTGTTATATAACTAAGTAAACATTTATAACTTAAAGGTTATCTTGCTTACCCGCTTCAGTTGTGAATTTGGTGGGCATTTGTGGACTACTAGAAAGCAAACTAATATTTGTGTGCATGCTTGGAGATGTTTGGTTATGCACGATCTATTTTCTGTCCATATTTGGTGCATGTTTTTTATATATAATGTACAAACTGAGTCCACCTATTGTCTAATTTGAGAGTGGTTCAGAAATGCTTGAGCTTTATTTAGCTGTAGTGATGCAAGCCTATAGTACCTGTTCCTTTTTTCACATGGATTGACCAACAACCAATAAGTACTTCTTATTTGCACGTAATAGATTACTTGATGTTGAATCCAATGTTTGGCTTTGCCATGTTTTTTTACTAGTAGTTGATGTAAACTGGACATTGTTCAGTGTCCTTCCTCAACAATACACTAAGTAATGACCATTTCTATGTTTTATGAGTAATTGCGACTTGAATTACCAGTATTTGTCAATTTTTTTAAAAGTAAGGTGAGACTGTTTTTGATTTAGGTGTTTCTTTCCTGTACTGCAGGTGGACACACATGGTGCACAACATCGAGAATTCGGTGGCCACATGTACTGCATCATGTTTAATCTTAGTCTCCAAAGGTAAATTCTGTTAGCTCAAGATTTTTAACAATCGATGAAACAGACACACTACCGTAAGTTTGCGGTATATGCATACTACTTCTAATTTGATTGACGGACAGAATACCTGTGCACTCGCGGGCCTTCATGTTAGGCAAACTATTTCTGCCAAATCAGATTGGTCGTGTGGAACCATGTTACTCGATGTAGTTGTTGCTAGGTACTCCCTCCGTCCCAAATTAGTTGATGTGGATTTGTCAAAATATGGATACATATTCTAGCATACAGATCCATATTTTGACATATCCACGTCAACTAATCTGGGACAGAGGGAGTAGGTCATGTGTTGTATTAATTGACAGGGACAAGATACCATTATTTTCTGTAGACCTCTTGACCCGTTGCATTCATATCCTAGTTACCCTTATAGTTTCCTGTGAATGTGGAGTTTGGTGAAAAACATTTGGTCAAGTTTCTGAGCTGTTGCGGAAAGTATGCTGTCCAGCCAGATCAGGTGTAGTTTCCTTAGCTAATTCATGTACGGGGAGACCATCATTTGGCTGTGAATTAGTAGATCCACATTTTGGTTCCTTGTAAATGGATACACGTATCGGCCTTTTGCTGGTGGTTGCATTGGCAGAGCTATGTAATTGTGATTAATATGGAGAAAATTGAATATATGATGTTATTATTTCAACCTGATGGTACTTGTTTCTTCACCTAAGTAGAAGTATTCTTTCACTCTGGTTGTTGGTGATTAAAAACTGAATCTTTGTTCTTCTGATTATTATTATTATCTTATGACACTCTTGCAATGCTTAGAATCGTGATCTTGCATCATGATCAACTCTGTATATATGCCTTCTAGTTATGTTTGTGAAATATGTTCACTGGGCGGCAAAAGCTCGAGCTCGTGGATATTGTTTGATTGGCTGTTGACCGTTTCACATGAAAAACAACCTGAATGCTGCTGAATTTCGATAAACTAGGCCTTGTGTACTTGCTGGCCTTATTGTTGATGTATCTAACCATAATGTTGTAATTCAAGGACATGGAGGTTGCCTGGAACCCTGTTGCCTGCATTACTTGGAAGCTAGAAGACGCAGAGCCAGTCATGTATACATATGTATCAGTGCCAAGATTGGGAGTGCTTGGATCATGTGTTGTAATAGGTATTACAGGATTGATTGTTGATGCCGTGCATTAAGTTTTGTTCCATGGAGTTTCTGTGATGGAGCTGGATTGTGGCGTTTAGGGAAACTGTTTGTCGATGATCCATTATGTATGCTGTGTGATGGGAACGTCCCCAAAACATGCATGGAAGTTATGTCAAAATTGGGAACACGAATACTAGGAGAGGAAGGAATTGATGTAGCTAGGACAAGTAGTAGTAGTAGTACTACTAGAGTCGATTTTGTAGAAGCAAAAGCTAGTGGGTGGATCCTGGCCCGTACGTGAGGGCCAAAAGCTTCACCTCGAGGTAGGCAACAAAATAGGCAGACATGGTATGCGCATCTCGCGGAGCTCTTAATTACCAACTGAATGATTATGAACGGAAGTAATCTTATTTGTTAAATTAAATTGCGGTGGTTTGTATTAGGGAAAATAATGCAAAGAATAAATGTATCCAGTTACAATGTCTAAAAACGCATGCACGAGATTGGAAAAGTTGATTCCGAGTATTGCTTGTTGGGAAGAAGCACGTGTCAAATGGCTTTGGCTTTGGCAGTTGCATGTTAGGTTTCGTTAATTTACAGTGCTTCTAGTACCGTGTGATGAATGAGAATAAAAAAATGGCAATGGTGACACGAGCAGGCAAGGCAAGGCAAGGCCAGCAGCACACGTTTTTTGTTTTGTTTTCGGCCGGGTTCGTTTCTTGTTGCAGCAGGCTAGGCGAGCGAATTTTGGATGGAGAAAGAAAAATAAGGCGAGTGATTTGTTCCTGCTGCCGATTTTAAATACGTAACACGCAGGCGAGGATGAGAGAGTAGTCACTAGTCAGCGCGATCGGTCCAGAGAGAAAGAAAAAAAGGGTGTCGTGCGCGGAATGGAGGCATCCTGGACACGGAACTACAACTAAACACGTGCATGACATCTAGAAAATCTTTTCTCTTTGCCAGGGACTTCTTGAGAGTGGCCTACGTTGGTCCAGCGCGGATGCATTAGTTGCGTGACGATACGGAATCTTTTTGCTACCGTTTACTCCTCAGCGAGGTCTGCGTACGCGTGCACGTGCAGCTCCGGCACGACGCAGGGGAAGCGCAACTGCGCAAGTACCTTCTGTTCAACGAGGAGCTCGTCAAATCCACGATGCAGATTTACGTACGTACGTTGGTCAGGCTGCTCTTGTCCTCAAAAAAAAGTCATGGAAGGCGAAGAAGTTGAAGACAAACTCGGGTGGTCAATGTCCGGGTGCAGCGATGGATACGTCCTTCTCGTCACGCCGCGATGGAACACAAAAAAGGTGGCCGTCTACGATCCAATCGTACGGTCCCTGCATCTCTTCCCCGGTCCGCCCGATGAGCTGTTCAGCTACGAAGATACTGAAGCCGAGTTCCACGTGATCTCCTCCCAAGGCGACGACCGGTCGTTTCGCGTGCTCTGCGTCTGCAAGGAAGACGGGGGAGCTCAGGTCGCCGTCGTGTCACCGGACAACAGGGAGTGGCAGATTTCCCCAACAGCCGGAAGGCTCCCGGATGAAGGCAATGGTACGTTGGTGAATGGCTTTGTTTACTGGGCATCTGCAGACGGAGACAATGTGCTCAACACCGCAACACTGCAATTCTCTCGAATCGATCTGCCGGCGGAAATGACTGGGTTTTGTTATAGCCCAGGGATGTCGAAGGTCGGTGAGACCAGCGATGGGGAGCTCTGTGTGGTTCGCGCGTCTGACCTTCAACTTGATGTTTGGGTTCGGAGAGCCGGTAAAGACGGCGTCGATAAATGGACGCGGGACAAGAAACTTCAGATGGTGGATGCGACTGACAAGCTGAATCTGAACCTTATAGATGAGTGTCCTTCCATGAATGTCGTGGCTGTCATTGGTGGCATTGTCTATGTTTCTATTCATGAGAGGGATCCTCCTATCTGGCTCGTATCCTTCTGCCTTAAAACAAGGCAGCTGAAGAAGCTCGGCCCTATCACTCGCTATGAGTTCTGCTATCCCTACTTCATGTCGTGGCCTCCCTCTTTGGCGCCTACTAAGGTGAACCGTACCTTTTAAATAGAACTCTGATGATTTCATTTTTTATTAACCGATGATGATATCTTCCCATGCATGGTTCTATAGATTTCTTCTTGGTTAGATTTACCCACTGTTGAATAAGTCATTTCGAGTTATTTGTGTATGTTAAATATTACTTATATGATATCCATGGTACAATCACTCGCAGGCGGGAGAAGTTTAGGCCATCAACTCTCCAAACCGCCGCTGAAGCGGCCCAATGTATGACAAGCAAAATATATTCTACCGACGTGGCTTAGCTCCGAGTTCTTCCTTATTCGTTTTTGCGCGAGGATTTCATTTTTATTTCAGATTTCTCTTGATATTATAGTTTATGAACGATCCAGGGATTAATCTTTTTAGTCCAATGTATGACATGTAAAATTGTATTCAGCCGCCGTCACTATGGGAGATCACTACTTTGCTGTGTGGCTGAAGCATTTTGTCTTCCAGAATTCAATTTTATTTGAGACCGCTCTTTATAGTACAATTTTTTTTTGGCACATACTGTTTTGAGAAAGCACATCGTCAAAACGCTTCGTGACCTAGCCGCCAGGAGCGGCGACTAGGGGCACGGCCGCCTACCACCGATCTTCACCGGCCGGTGCGCTGTTTCCCTCTCCCTCCGACTGCTGCTCCGGCGGCAGGAGGGAGGGGGGCCCGTTCCTCCGCTCTGTAGTTAGGTTTTGGTCTTATAGATTGTGGTGCGCCGTTGGGGTGGTGGGAGCGGCACCGCGACGAATAAATCTGCCTCAACTCTACTCCCACACCGGCGTCGTCCTTCATGCCGACGTCTCGGAGCTGATGGCATCGTGTGTTTGCCGATCTTTCAGATCGGTGGCGTTAGAGTTCATTGATGGTGTCGGCGAGGCGGTGGCGGCGATCCCATCATGTGTGTTTCTCCTTCTGCTCTGTCCCCGTTGCTGCGGCGTTGTCTCCGACGTCATGGTGGAGAAGAGAGGATTGGTCGTCCGGAAGTACGCGCAGACAGTTGCCTGCGCAGTTGACAGCTGGAAGATGGTGCATCATGTGCTGGATTTGTGGTTGGAGGCTGACAGTTCCGGTATTCTTCTCCGACGTTGTAGTCGTGCGGGGATGTCAGGTCTGGAGTTCGATGGCGTGTCCGGGGACACGTTGCCCCGGTCTGATTCGTTCAACGATAATGGTTTTGCTTTTGGCAAACTACTTTGGAGGTCCGTAAAGCTGCAGATCAGCGATGGAGTCGCGTCGAGCTCGAGTGAAGAGGTGATTTGTCTACTCTCTCTTGCTGGTCGCTTCGGTGGTGCCGAAGGAGATGGACAGGCGATGGTTTTTTGCACAGGATTTTTCTATCCTTTCAGTACTGTAATTTCAGTGTTTACGTGTCTTGTAACCGGATATTTATCTTATGAATGAGAACGTATTAACTTGCAAAAAAAAAAATAGTTTTTTAATGAAACTGTGTCAATGTCCGTGCCTTCAACAAAACATCTGAAGACATTTATATGAATAATTAACCATTCAACATATTTCAATTTGGAGATTCCAAACAAAGTGGCATGGTGCATCGAATCCCATTTAATTTAACCTGCTTCAATGTATCAAAACAGAACATTGTCAGAAGCTTATGTGAATAATTAATCATTAAACAGATTTCAGTTTTGGGACTCCAAACAGACTAATGCATTGAATCTCATTTTAGTACCAAAGTCTCTAAAAAAAAAGCTAGTACCATACCACACAAAACACATTCAATAGCTCCCTCTATGTTGAATCGTTGGCCCAAAACGTCGCTGTTTTTGTGCCGCCGCGGCGCCAAACGGCGCTAATCTGGAACCTGTGGGGGGGGGGGGGGGAGAGGAGGGCACGGTTCCCAGTCGCCCCCCAGCCCAACCCTCGGCCCAAATTAATTCAAAAAAGTAGATGCGACGCAAATTTATATATTCGAACTCAAATTCATAGATTTTGACAGAAATTTAACTAAAACATAAAAAAAACATAAAAGCCCTAACTACGGCTACTTCAGGCCGAGGCTCACCGCGATCGCCTGGCTGTAGTCGTCCCCGCCGCCGTCGTCGTCCGAGCCGTCGGCGTCCCACTTGCTCGTCCCTTCTCCGGGGGCGCGGCAATGTGGGTTGCTCGGGCCTGCGCCGGCGTCACCCCACCTGCTCGCCGCCAGGGCGCGCTGGAACTCGGCTTCGTCGTCGGTGTCGGGGTTGAGGACAACGTAGGGCACCTCCGTCGGCTGCGGAGGGGGAGGAACGCGGCGGCGGGCCGCATTGGCATCGGCTTCCTGCTCGCAATGCGCCTTCCGCTGCTCCGCCTCGACGAGGAGGCGGCGCTGGAGCTCCAGCTCCTCCTCGGTGATGTCGTGCAGACTCCAGTCCGCGGCCTTCATGTCGGGCCACTCGTCGTCCTCCGCCACCTCCGTCTTCGGGCGCACTCGTCGCCCTCCGTCACTGATGCGCAGGGCGCCCGGAGTTGAGAATGGGGGGGTGACGGAGAGAGACTGGGCGCCGGAGGAGGAGGAGGTGGTCGACGACGATCCGCCCATCCGCCGCGGTGCCCACGAGGGGTGCTGCGGGCGGGGCGACATCTGCAGCCGGGGTTCGTTGCCGTCGTCGATTTAGTCCAGCACCCACTCGAGCGTGCGGTGCTGGCCTCCCCACCAACGCTTCCGGCCGATGCCGTTCGCGCGACCCTCGATAGGGCCGTTGTTGCCCGGGGCGGCGATGTCCGCGTCGTGGCGGCGTGGAAGCTCCTGCCACCAGAACGTACCCTGGCCGTGTGGCCTCCAGTGCAGCCGCGCGGCCTCGTCCGGCGTCAGCCCTCGACGTACCTCGTCGATGGCCTTCCGGAACTTCGCGTCGGTGGAGGGGATTGGAGGCACGGGGACCCCGCTGACGCTGAGTTGCCACCGTGGTTGTCCGGCGGCGGAGCTTGGGACGCGCATATCGGGCGGGCACGGATAGCCCGCCCGATACAGCGCCCACGCCTCGTGCTTGCGGAGGTGGCGGCGGCGCCAGTCGTTGGCAGCGGCGGCTTGATCGTAGTTGTCCATCTCCGGCGAGGAAGGAAGAACGGGGAATGCAGCGAGGAGAGAAAGAACGGGGAGAGCAGCGAGGAGGAAGAATGGGGAGTGCGGCGAGCGGCGAGGGGCCTTTTGTAGCCCGCAGGGCATTAACTGCGCCGCGTGTCGTCGCTGCCGCCCGCCACGCTATTACTTCGGCAGTTTTTGCACGGGCGCATGCACTGGCCGCCCGCCACGCCATAAACGCCGGCAGCCTTTGACCGACGCGGGAGCCGAGAAGAAGATCACGGGCGGGGGTTTCTGTTCCCGCGGTTTCCCCACGCGTCGCTGACAGTGCTGGCCCGCGTGGGCTGCCCCGCCATTTCGGCCCCCCCAAGCCGAACCCCGCGGGCTGGGTTTCGCCTGGGTACCGCGGCGCGAAATAGCGCCGGAACGACGCTATTTGGGCTTCTGGGGGGGCCGGCTGGTGCGAAAACGGTGCTATTCGTCGCTTTCGTCGCTAAAAAGGCCGCTTGGGGAGCCTCGGGGGGGTCGACTGGATATGCCCATAGTCCCAAAGAGGAAGAGAAAGAGTACTATTTCCAATCACAATATTTACGGTAAGTGAGCATCTTCCAACGTCGTACAAGCTTTAGGAGTAAAGTGGATATGCCAAGTGTTAAAAGATAGATCATAGTATCATGAACCATTCTCTATTTTTCAAAATAAATTTCTTGAATCATTAGGATCTACCATTTACGGCATGTGGCCTGTGGGGCAAGAGAGAGGAGCTGGCCACATGGACATAGAAGCAGGGGCGGAGCAAGGATTTGACCGGGGGCGGGGCGAAGCTGAGATTTTTTTATTGGTGTCATTCTTCCAAATTTTCTGATGTCATTGTCTATTACTAAGGGCGTGTTTGGTACCCCGTATGGTCTATCTCAAGTCATACAGGCTGAGTCTAGCTAAGCCGACTTTATACAAGTTTGTTTCACATTGTTCTGTTTGGTAGCTCGTATGAGCTGAGCCGAGCTTTGTTGAGATATTGTTTGGTATCCCGTATGCATGGAGCCAGGCCAGATAATTATAAAAATCAATCAGGTCCTTGGATAGAAAATATAAAAGCAATCAAGCCCCTATACAGAAAACATAAAAAGCGACCGGGTCCTGGAACCGTCGGACTCCAGTTCGGCGCCGCCGCCGGCGAGAGGAGCGGACGCTTGCTTCTCCTTCACACGCGAGGCTACCGCCATGGTGAGGCCAAGCTTGACGAGGACTGGGAGGAGCAGCGGGCGGCGCTGGTCAGTGGAGCTTCGGGTGGCGGTGGACGGGAACAACTCGAGCTCCGGTGGCCGTCGGCGAGGTCTCGATGGGGCGCAGGCAGACGTCGGGAGGTACCGGTGGTGGCGCGGGCGTCGTGGGGTCTCGGTGGCGCGCCGTATGCGGTCAATGGGCTCGCGCGGCAGCGATGGGTGTCTGGTAGTGGGAAATACGACGTACGAACGAGCGAGAGAGATGAATAAATGAGAGTCAGATTCGGCGGACGAATGCGCTGGGCGTTGGTGGGATCCACGCGTGGGGCGATTTTCGGTTGAGCTCGGCAGGGCTGGATAGAGAAGCTCAAATCGAGCTTCTCATCTGGGCAGGTCTGAGGCCTCTTTTCCGTATGAGTTCGGCATGGCTAAGGGGAGCAAACCGGGATAACAAACAAGTGAAAGTGGGGTGGAGGGAGATTTTCTGAGGCTGGCCGGGCTACCAAACACGCCCTAAGAGTTTTTTCTACTGGTAAAGAGGATTAGCCTAAAGTCATTGGTGTCATGTTGTATCACTAGCTCTATCCCTTGGCGAAGATGGGACAAAGATATAGCTCAATCATCATCAGGAAAATATAGCTTGACATATATAACACATCGATATAAAATTGTCTTAATAGCAACACCAAGTAGGAGATCACCTAAAAAAAGTCTGGGGTCTTGAAAAAGTCCGCCAAGTCACACGCGCAACCGCACGCGGCTTGTCACAATGTCTTTGTATTTATAGAAGGAGCTTTGAGACCTTCTGGTTTGAATTTTTAGATTGAGAGAGGCATACGGCGAGAGCAAGAGAAAGAATTAGGCCTTCTTAGCAAGAGCGATACATACATACGAGCGGCTGAGATTTGCCATTATGCCTTGATGACATGGCAGAGGGAATCAAACGCCCGCCCCATAAATAATGCACGTTGATTAAGGATTAGGCCATGTGGGTCAGCCTGCGCTTTAATTATTGCCAAATCCGAGGACATGATCGCCGGGTAATTCTGGTACTGTTAATTCCCTGGTTTAATGACCATGAAAACTAATCGGACGTTTAGTTCGAAACCATGGAAATTTAGATAACTAACTCATAATTAAACCCGGAATAGCGATCACGGGTCTCCTAAATTTCCGTTTTTCTAAAATCAGCCTTATTTCTACTTATTATTTTTAATGAGGAACCATAATAAGTTTCATTCAATGATTCACTTCCCTAAAACAATTCCTTGAATTGAGGGTCTCATGCAAGCTGATAAAGATTTCTTTTTTCTTTTTGAGATGCGAGCTGATCAATTCACAATTTCTCGGGTAATACAAGATGGCCATCTCATTGGTTAGATTTCATAGACCTGCCAAGCTTCACCGCTGCTGGCCAGAAACTCTCACTGGTCTTTTTAATATTTCTTTCTTACAAAAACTGCTACTCCAGTGAGAGTTTACCTCCGATCCATTATAAGTGTGGTAGCTTTACACAGGGTGTAGGCAAAACTTTGGTTAACTACCCGACAATTAAATCGGTTCGGAGGGAGAACTACATCCAGAATCCCTCACTCGTCTTAAATATTTCTTTCTTGCAAATACTACTGCAACTTGTTAATATGTAGACCGGACATACATAATTTTACTCATTTAGCAAAAGCTACCACGACGACGCAGCAGCTCTTCTTGTCCTTTAGAGATGAGATCTTTATTCAAACTGCCCAATATCAGTATAATTTATGTACCTAGAACATATATGTGTGTGCATGGCCGTTCAACCAGAAAACAACACCAGCATCTCCAAACCATAAATACATAGGTAGGTAAGCCTGCACTTTAGCTGGAATGTACTCATCATATCGCTACCGAGACTCAAAATGAAAGGAACCATCATGTTCACTACACACACATGCTGGACTAGGACACAATCCCGTGCTGGAACAAGAAGATCCAGTCACCATCCCCATTTCAGGGAGACGGCAAGGTTCACATCGTCGCCAAAGCCATGAGTGTGGCTCTTGTGCGGGGAAATCCTGGAAACCCGGCCCAATTAGCTCGATGCTCTCTCCTAGTCAAAGCACCTCCCACACCAACTTGGTGTACTCCGACAGAAACTCGTCGTCCTTCACTCGGGAACTGAGGAGATAGTCAAATCCGAGGTGAAAGGGGGCATCATCGTACCATTGGCGAGGTGAATTAGAGCATCTGCAGCACATTTCCAACATACATAGTAAAAAACGAATCACTGCCAGCCAGCAAAGGACATGTTATTAAAAAAAATAAAGAGCATAGTTTATCACACTGTAGCAACCCGTCATGATCTTTTCCGTAAAGGTGGCATGCATTATTTACTCTTTTCAGGGATGAGAGAACCCATAAAAAAGTTTACATGTATGTTATCTAAAAGATTAGATGTGATTGGCTTTGCCTTTCTTTTCCAGTATACTAATTGTGCATTCTCATGAAAAAGAAAAACAGAGGATAAACAAACCCGGAAATTGCCTCAATTAAATCACACAACTAGCGTTGGCAATATCATGTTCTTATTATTAGTCTACCTCTTAAGGCTATATGCCAACTATACAGCTATCCAAAACAAATATCAAAACCACGCCAATACCAATCAATGGTATTCGGAACCAAAGACCGACAAGTTAAGGTCTATAACACAAGACCACCAGTGCCAAGACTAAAATACTAACACCAGCCACATGGACCTCTCATAACCAGGGCCACGTGTCAAATTCCTAGTAACAGGACAAAGAAACCAGGTACACATCACCACCATTATCCAAATAGGGGTCATCTGTTCAGTGGCCGGAGCATAGTACAGCCACACCAGCATGGTCCGGCTATCAGTAAGACAATGGCAGCTGGAGATCAAAGAGGTGAACCAGACCTGAGAGGTTGTTGCCGAGGACATAGTCACAATTGGGGCCAGGCAGCCTCGCCACCATAATCTGCACCAGCAAATCGGTCAACCTGACCGCAAGTTTATTTAAAGGGAAACACAAGCTAAAAATAAAGAATTACAAATGTACAAAAGAAACAAGTTCATGTCGTCATATCGTTCCAGAGTGCTTATTCCATCAGTGGTGTAAACGTCTTGTATTTAACAGTATTAAGATGGTAATTTTTTATAATTTAAAGCTAGATTTCTACATGTGGTTTTCCTGTTGTTCATGGAAGGAGACATAGCTGTTGGGTTATCATGCGAGTCCTGGTGAGTTATCAAATTACATTTTTGAGAAACATAACAGCAATGGTAATGGAAAACTCAAATCACCACTAACCAGAAAATTAAGGAGCATATTCAAATAAAGAGCATAGTTTATAACAAGGTAGGTACCAGAGCCAAGTTATTACAATGTAGGTACCAGAGTGTCTATGAGCAACCACAGTGGTTTTTGTGCAGGCGTGTCATGCGTCATTTAACCTTTTTCAGTGATGAGCATCCCATAAATGTCACATGTAGTATAAAAGATTAGATGTGATTGCCTCTCCCTTTCTTCTGTAGTATTCTGATTAAGCATTCTAATTGAAAAGGCAAAACAGAGCATATGCAAAACCAGAAATTTCCTTAAGGTATCATTTGTCACAAGACTAGAGTTAGGTATCATTTTAGTCACACGACTAGAGTTTATTCTCTTCTTATTATTCATGTACCTCTTAAGCTTATGACAAGTATAGAAAAATCTAAAACAAAGATCAGGACCACAATCCCAAACAATGGTATTCATAAACCAAAGAACAGAAAGTAATACAGGCTACATCAGATACGACCTTGGCTGTCATTTGGTTGTCCTCTTCCTTATCCTTGAACACGACTGCCACGCCAAGCATCATCCTTTCCGCCTCACACCCTTCCCTGCACCAGACCAACCTACCATTAACATGCATCATTACCAATAGTATCGAATGCACTAACATGAAGCTTTGGCATATACATTTCACGCAATTGCAATATACATAGTCATACCCAAGGAGCTTGCATTGGCATCTTAAAAAAACAGTGGGGAAACATTAAAACAAAAATATACCAGCAAGAAGCACCACACTTCCAAAGATAAAATAAATGCCAGTTTTCAACTGTAACATGGAAGCACATGTTGTTACCACTCATCTCTCAGCATGCAACCTTTATGAGCACGCACGGTAAGTTACAAAGCTGCATATAAGAGGAATAGAGGATAGATATCACATTTGACACACACAAAAACGGCAGATAAAATTTCTATAGTCTACCAAACATATCACATAATGGAGCTCTACTAGCACTAAACAAAGCTGTTTGAAGAGCTACACTTGACATCACAGATTTTGCATCGGCACACCCAAGCAAGAGAGTGCAAGTGGCTAGACACAGTTATTAATTATTCCCAACACAGGACGGCCTACAACTCTTCATAGCCCATAAGTAAACACTTGAGCCAAACATTACTACTAGGAAAAAAATTATGAACAGAACCAATATAACGAAAAGATCCAATAGTTATACTTAGATCATTATTTCCAACACAGGACGGCCTACAACTCTTCATAACCCATAAATAAACACTTGAGCCAAACATTACTACTAGGAAAATTACAAACAGAACCAATATAACGAAAAGATCCAATAGTTACACTTCGATCATGATAGGTACTTGCTCTGTTCCACAATGTAACTTGCTAAAAAGGCATACATTGGGGAACAGAGAGGGATTAGAAATTAGAATCAAACAGCCCCTAAATCTAAACATGGCAAAAAATGAACTAAAACAATCATCACTTCTTAGTGCCATCAAAAAATCCTGGTCAATACCACTAAAACTAACCAGTAGGACATCGGCCCAATGGCCTTTGTATCACAAAACACATGCGAGCCAGGGATCCAAGGGAGGACCCATGATCTTACCCGAGAGGTTGTTGACAAGGCTAAGAGTTACCACAACCGCATCATACTGTAGCCGTAACTACAACGATGCTCATCATGGGCCAAATGTTGGCACACACTCCTTACTGACAGGTACACTGATAGGAAATCCTGCAAAAGAGACATGATACAACAGAATTAATATAAGGACGCAAATGCAAATTAGTGCAACTTCTGATTTGGACAGAATAGACGATACAACTCAATGCTCCACTACACGTTACAACAGAATTGGTAGTCAAAGCGTAGCAAAGTGAGGACATATTTACCAAACAGCACATTAGCTCATATTCCTCAAACAGTTTTGCGATCATACAATTAAATATCGCTTGCTCCCTGATATCTATGACCTTCAATTAATCCAATTGGTCAGGAACTAGACCAGTAATTTTTAGTGTAGAAATACTAACACAAAGCTCCAGTATTAGAAAAAGGCATTGATCACATTGTCAAATAAGAAAATATCAAGGAATTATGATGAGCAACTTATTTCTAAAGCCATGTAATAGATTTGATATCCAGAATCGTTTAATCTTTCAAAGGATGTGATGTGATTGCCCTTGCCTTTCTTTTACAGTATACAGATTAAGCATTCTCATGGAAAAGCAAAACAGGGCATAAAAACATAAATTGCCTCAAGATATCACTTCAATTACAAAACTAGAGTTGGCAATATTATGTTCCGATTATTAGACTACCTCTTAAGGATATGCCAACTATAATCATTACAAGGCTCTCAAAGGATAAAAACTTAGAATCATTACTACCAAACAGCAACGCCAGAACTGTTATAGTCTGGGATGGATCAAAACAAGAGTAGGAGCAAGCACAAAGGAAGCACAAGTTCCAGCACGTACGAAGCAGGAACAATAAAAAAAAGGAAATATTGAGCGCATCCATCCATTTGCCTATTTGCCAATGCAAGTTGTAATTGTCCAAACGAACTAGGTTTTCATCTTACGTAATTTCTCCACTTCTAACACATTCATTCATTCAACAGTAGAAAGAAAAAAGAGGAAAAACAACAAAGGTCCATGGAGGAGAGGTTACTAGCAGATACAAGCATAATAGTTTAGAGCCTACTTTTCCATATACATGCGTAATAGCTGGTTGTGAGAAATGAAAAGTCCTCCAATATTTTCACATACATGCATAATCGGGTCATCGCAGTCACAACATTTGAAACTATATCTAGACAACGATCATGGCTCAAATTCTGAAATTGCATGGTCATGCGGAGGAACAAGATGGGAAACAATCGAATAACTTAAAGGCCACTTTTCAAGCATGGATTCCAATTGCAGGAGAAATTCTCAATAAAATAGTCAGGAGGCTACTAGCTAGCGTACAGGCTGTCGAACTATTAGCCAACCTTGCGAGGAAATTTTGTACCAAGAACTTGCACTCAAATCAACCCGAACCAAGTCATGGGAGTAAATATAGAATACCTCATGATGATCTGCAAACTGGGGTTTGTTGTAAGCGAACTAGAGAACAAAAATGTCATCATATCAAGCACCAGGCAGGTGCAAAGTAAAGAAAATATTTTGGATCTCATGCAAGTGCACGGTTCAGCCACATGCACACACTCCATGTTCATATTTATTTTCATACCTTGACGAAAGCAACGCGAACACATATGAGAAGCATTTTGTGCATGCAACTCGAATTATGCAAAACAATGAGGGTTACAGATAGAGCAAGATGGTAGATACCTTGATGGCGAGCGTGAAACTAGTGCTGGAGATTGTTCACAGTCAGGCAACAGTAGGATGGCCGTGTACGCTGCCGTGCAACCTTCCTCATCGAAGAACCTATGCAGCATCGTGCCGTCCTACCAGTCACATCTTGACCATGCTAGGCTAACGGAGGGAGGGACCTCCGGCCTCCCATGTTTGCTCTAGTTATGCATCCTTTCCTTGATCAACAATTTGATTTTGCAGCCTACAAATTAGAACAATGAGTATCCATCAAGCTACCATCCTACAGTTGGAGGTTTAACGGAAATAATTGAAATTTTACAAGTTTGAGCATTTGTTATACATTGACTGCCCATGAACACATCAGATTTACATTTCAGTAAAAATGTGAACATGAATCTAACATGAATTTCACCCGGAAAAGAATCTGAGCATGAATCGATCATCACACATACACTATGAGGTAAGGTATGCAACATATATAAGTATCAGGTCTCATATGCATGCTACTATGTGAGCTAATACCAGATAAATTCAAAATTTATCTAAGGACATCTAAATCAGGAGGTATGAACTATTATTACCTCCTCAACCTGCTTGGGGGTGCACGATTGCTTCCGCCGTTGACTAAGGATACAATTAGCTACCTCCAAGACCAAGAACTTAGTTGAAAATACCCCACCGACCGACCAATGAAGGTTGTGCCATACAGTTGCAGCGCGGGGAAGCACCGTAAACGCCCCGTCGCGGCTCTCATACCGTGGCAGAGACAACATGAGCGAAGAACACATGTTGGTTCCCAAATCACACAGCTTCCCTGGCCTGATCCCTCCCCGTCGAGAGGTGTGGCATAAAAATTCAATTAACAGACAACTATCTAGATAAAACGAATAAGGTATATGATAACTATCAATAGCAGCAAGAACATAAATAGCAATAAAATTGCATGTTTTTACAATATCCTGAGGCATCCTCAAAAATTATATGCTTAATCTTTTAAAATTTCAGTTGTGCAGACACATTTAGCTTGTTTGTTGTTACTGAAACTGGAAAGTACTACGACCAAGGACTACAACTCAGCGGAAAATGGAACTGCTACTATAGTGCATTGACTAGCAGAAACTTGGCCTTAGAGATTGAAATTAGCTAGGACATGAAAGTGGTGTCCAAAAGAAGCCAGAAGAAATCATTGCAAGCGTGCAGTACATTCATTCAGTAACATGTACAGAGACACTTCTCTCCTCTTGGTTTAGTCCAAGTCATATACATTTATTATTTGTTTGCCCTTACATGTGAAACAAATGCAACAACCCCCTGAGCGCATCCAAGGAGGTACCTTTGGAGGCCGTTGTCAACAAACTCCTGAATGACGGCAGTGTCGAGGTCGCAGCGGTGGTCCTTGGGGGTGGCCAGCTCGACCTCCTATGGAACGTGGACAAGCCCCACCCGGCCTCGGGGGCGAGCAACTCAAGTTGCTTCCTTGCTGGCCCGATTTCTCCCAGTGACAATAAAATACTGTAATACACAAGAAACTCAATACAAGGACCATGATATGTGCTTTAACTATCAACAACAAGAATATAAATGGCACCATGCGGGAGAAATATATTTAGCCTTAGCATGAAATTTATATGAGAAACATTGGAGTGTTGTGTGTGCATAGTTTAGCTACAGAATCATATACAATCGAGTCTTACATGTGCCCAAAGTAATCGGTACTGCAATAATATCATGGATTCCTAAATCGTTGAGGATCTAACCCACCCACCCACTATGGGGAATCATTTCTCCTCGTCTGGTCAATCAAGTATGCCCCTGAAGAAACATATGTGGGGTTGTGTGTGCATACTAAAGCTAAAGTATGCATGTCGTGATGCATTGCATCCCCCAATTTTTTTTTTAATTCCTAAAGCGGTTCCCATTGGAACCCAGTGACGAACTAAGGTACCGCGAACTTATAATTCCACATGCTCAATCAGGACTGTATTTACATACTGCCGGGTCGATAATTAGAAGATGTATCACTAGGTCGAAACACAACAAAGGGGGACCTGCAGAATTTCTCCTAGTGGTGGTACTAGGAATCGAATCAATAGGTCGTAGTAAAGAGAACAAGCAGCTTGATTTTGCTCACCTGCTCGTGGAAGGATCCCAATTCACCGTCCATACCGAGGACGAGGAACGCCCCTGTCCCCTACGTGGTTTCCTTGCAGCGCGAGGGACGACAGCAGGAGTACCCCTGCGTGGCATGTGTCTCCGCTCGCGCACCCCCACCGCAGTCCAGCACCCTGCAAGTTTCATGGTATCCAGTACGTATATCAGGAGTGAAATCAAACTGCAGTAGTAATTTTAGGTACAGAGTACAAGGGTCATTTGGTACGGGCAAAAACTAAATACCAAGACAATGACCAGCAGCAAGCAAAATGCCAGAAAAACTACTCAGCAGTTAAAATGCAAATGCTCCTAGTTGTCTCCGGTATTAGCTAATAGCGACTAGATTAAAAATTTAGTGACCTGAAGCTTGTACATTCTTCCAGTACATCAAACATTAAAATTAAGGACAAGAACTCGCTACGAGATTTTAGTTGACACGATAACAAAAAACTGATATTAAAACAATAATATTGCTCTAAATACTGAAGCTAATAAACCGATGGACTCCATCGATTAACCAAGCATGGCTTACTCCTTCACTATAGTATGATGAACCACTTCACTAGTTTCCTGGATTAACTGATGTACAAGAGGTGCATAGCTTGCATGAAATAGAGTAATTCAAGTATATACAAATCCTAGACAGCAGGATCAAAATTGAAACATGATAATCACCGAGATGATTCACAGAACTCTTGCCCACACATACACTCTTTTTTGCCAGCCCTCCAAGTCATTTGTACAGGAATTGTACATGGTTTGTCTCACCAGGGAGTAGGATTCCTCCATTCGTTCCTTGCAGCGCGGGAGGGACGATGGCATGATGGCTCGCGTCGTTGCCGCTGCCATGATCTCGCTTGAGTTCAACGCCCACCCTTGGCCATGTGCGTGAGGGCGAGCAAGCTGGCGGCGGTTAGAGGTCGGCGGGCGTGCCTTATCTCCCAAACTACAAGTGCTATATTACAAAGTGAGTAGCCCTAGGATAAACCCGGTACAAGAGCAGAATGTATAGCACGAGATCGACACTCTACACGGGATATGCAATCAAGATGTCAGTGGCACACCCAGACTGTAGCAGCAGTTGCAATTGCTCTCCCCAAAACAATCAATATTTTAGTCTACGGCTAGGAATCGTGATGAATCTTTTTGATAAGAACAGATGCATGACAGTAGCACAACGTGCAGAAGATCAAAAGGTATGGTTTCTTACCTGTGACGAACGAAGGGAGACGGCCATTGGCAGAAACAGCGGATGCAGGTCGGGGACGTGGTCGTGGAAGACAACCGGCAGCAGCAGAAACAGTACGCTTGGCCTTGAGGTCCAGCGCGTCGACGGCCTTGCGGAGATGGCGGCGGAGGAGGCCACCGGTGAAGCGGCGGCGGCCAGGTCGGAAAGGCCGTCTCGTCCTCTGAGGAGACGACATCTCCCTGCAGGGAGAGGCGGACGAGGCTCTTTGGCGGTCTCGTCGCCCAGCTGGTGAACGGAGAGCCATCGCCGTCGTGTGGTCGCCCCCACCGTGAACCCTAGGTCACGAAAGCGACGGAGTCCGGCGAGCTCGGCGGAGCGGCGCGCATGGATGCGCACGCGCGCGCCGGCGAGCCAGGCGGACGCGGCCTGTCTCCGGCGAGGCTAGGGCGGAGGGATTTGGCGGCGCACATGGTGGTCAATCTGATTTGGGGGGAGGGAGAGAGACCGAGAATTTGGGGATCGAGAGTGGAGGCGTCCGTAGTTTTTCTTTTCTTTGATCGAGATGGAGGCTGTGGGTGCGGCTGTGACTAGGGCGTGCATTCCGGGAGGCGTTGCGTGTTGTGGGTGGGATGGACGGTCAGATCATTGGATGTTTGGTTTTCTGGGGATGGATCGTGTGGTTCTGAGGGGACGATCCGCTGGGCTAGTTGGAGCCATCTCATTGGCTGCTTGGGTTGGATCGCAACCCACGACGTGATTTTCTTGTTCCAGCTCGCATGCACTTGCCGTGTACCTAGGAGTACCTTACACCTATTGCAAGTGCACTAAATAACTAGTACACACATACATGTCGTGCCCCAACCCAACCAGGTCTCCTCCGACTACGCCACATTTTATTACCGCTTGCTTGATTTATACGCTCCGCGTGATCGCACCGTCTCTCTACCGCCGACGATGCGTGCATTCATCACCACTGCAGCTAGCTAGCGGCAGCCCTATCTGCTGGAACAAACCGATGAGATGATCAAATCATGGTTGTGGGCGCCAATAGACTTCCATCCCCGGGGAAGGGGCCGCAGGAGGTAGACGCGATGATCCATCATCTCGAGGTCCAAGCCGTCATGGTATGCATATAATAACTAATATGTCATAAGTGAAGTATCGATATGTAGTTAGCTGGCCAACCGGCTTACTAGTCGATTCCAGCCACTACTCTATAATGACGGCATGCCATCGAGAAAGCATCGGAGTCCACAACCACACCTATCATTGCGAGTGTGTTTCTATACCAAGCCGATGTAGAGGTGAGCGTGCAACAATTCGGATGCATCAATGTGAAGGTGGCCCACCTGCCGAACTGGCAACACGGTTGCAACGGTGAGCGAGGCGAGGAGAAAGTCGTAATTGGAGTACGTGGACGTCACATTAAGCTGAAAACAAAATACATGAAAATGTCTTACATCTCACCGAGACCCTCAAAATCGTCCTAGGAGCATGAATATTACGCGGTCAACCATGTCTCCTCCGACTACACCACATTTTATTACCGCTTGCTTGATTTATACGCTCGGCGTGATCGCACCGTCTCTCTACCGTCGACGATGCGTCCATTCATCACGACCGCAGGAACAAACCGATGAGATGAACAAATCATGGTTGTGGGCGCCAATAGACTTCCATCCCCGGGGAAGCGGCCGCGGGAGGTAGACGCGATGATCCATCTATCTCGAGGTCCAATTCGTCATGGTATGCATATAATAACTAATATGCCATAAGTGAAGTATCGATAGCCGGCTTAGTCGATTCCAGCCACTACTCTATAATGACGGCATGCCATCGAGAAAGCATCGGAGTCCACAGCCACACCTATCATTGCGAGTGTGTTTCTATACCAAGCCGACGTAGAGAGGTGAGCGTGCCTCAATTCGGATGCATCAATGTGAAGGTGGCCCACCTGCCGAACTGGCAACACGGTTGCAACGGTGAGCGAGGCGAGGAGAAAGTCGTAATTGGAGTACGTGGACGTCACATTATAGCTGAAAACAAAATACATGAAAATGTCTCATATCTCACTGAGACCCTCAAAATCATCCTAGGAGCATGAATATTACGCGGTCAAAGTGTGTTACCCATCATTTATTTGACTACTTTGGAATTTCCTTGAGCCCTCACCCGACCTATGAACCGTTCTGGGTCAAAAAGCACATGTCAGAGATGACTTTAAAAAAAAAGAGTAATATTATGGGAGGCCACGTCAGCAATGGTGTATTGTTTTTATGGCATGTTCCTTTGATAATCCTTACACTCATACAAGTATACCACTCTTCATGAATAGTATTTCATGTGTATTATAATCATTAGTAGGTATGCATGTTAAAAAAAATCATGCTTAGAATATATATAATGTTGAGATGTATAAAGTATGTTATTCATTTGGTGGCTACTTTTATCGGTGATTTTTGGCAACCCCCTAGTAATTGATTCTCCGGATCTATCGGACTTTGAAGATAACACAGCAAAGATTCCAAAATTGTGTTTATGTTACATAACAATATGTAGTCTGGAAGAGCTATCTCTGTTGTCAAATAAAGCACCGTGTGATTCATAGTAATGATTTAACCGTGAATATTACTCTCGGCAATATGTGAAAAATAATACAATATCATGTTATGTTGGACAAACTCAACAAAATATCAAATTACATGGTTTGTACTTCCAAACAGGATTGGAATTGGATTCTAACCTTTGATTCCACCCGTAAATTTCATGTATGTCAAACAACAGAATTCGAATTAGAGCCCATTTCCTTTCCACCTTGGATTTGGAATTCTCGCCCCAGTTCAATTTCAAGGAGTTTCTCGGACATCCAAGCAGAGCATAGGTGTAATTGAGGTAGCCGTGCATCTAGGGAACCCCGAGCGGTAGGCATTGTAGCCGAGAATTATGTTTTAGAGCCAGTGAAAACACACAGAGGACGAGAAAAACGACGGTTTTTTTGTGGCGCCATGGGATGCACCTATAAGTGACATGTGGTTCGCGAGTTTATGTGATTTCATACAAGTTTTTTGACTGGTGCGGCGCGATTGAATTAGGTGGCATTTTCCATTGTAGGAGACGTGAGCGTGGTTGTGTATCATGGTGGACAATCCCACCATCTATATGACCTCCTCGGTGCTGACGAAGGCAGATTTTTTTGGATGGATCGAGGCGAGGAGGCGGGAGATGGAGGAGAAGTGCCGCCCAATCTAAACTTTGTACTACTTCCCCTTTCATTTTGTGTCCATGCTAGTCGATCACATGAAATAAAAGGGCTAGAGTATATTTACCCAGTCATAAAATATCAAAGAATTATTTCATATTCAAGTACCATGCATATAATAACTAATAAAACAAAACAATTGGCTTAAGTAAATTATTGGGATATGTCTAGTCGATGATCGGCCATAATATTAGCTATGACCTGATGAATTCATATATTGGAGTAATAAGTGGGAGAGAGTTTTAATGGTGACTCTGTAAATTTAGCATCCCCTTTCAAATTATGTTATTTTATTTTGGTAGTCTTCATTGTCATGACGATGAACACGTGTGGTATGCATGCTTAGTATTTCATGTGCATTGTAGTCGTTGACATCCATGTAGATTGATATCTAATGCATGTTGAAAGAATCCACATTTTATGTATACAAACTATATAACGCATGCGGTGATAATAACATGTTGCACAAATTAGACAAAAAAACTCTAAAAAGTGCAAGTCGTGAAAACCCTAAGTTCCCAAGAGATATGCGATGCTCCAGAATCGACTAAATCAGATATCATATGCCAAAGTTTACTTTGTGTCATAGCCCCTCAAAACTTGCTAACAAACTACCAAAACGGAACATACATGAAATTGTCAAGTCCATGCATGTTTATAGACTCAATATGTTGTTCATGAAAACTAATTTTTTGTTCTTACATATTTATCGGTCACATAAATTGGGCCGAAAAACCCAACACTATCTGAGATATAGCCATGAAAACGATGTGGAAAATTACGAAAACAGATACCAGTAGCTGTTAAAACAGGAACGTGCGGGAAAATAAGGAACTCTGTTATGCATGAGACTAACTTTATATTAACTAGTCAGCAACCCGTGCATCAGCACGGTGCATTAGTTTTAAACAGAACATAAATGTTAATGAGAATTGCATAGTATCAACTTCTGAAATATATTGGAAAAACAATGTTTATTGCATTACATTTTGACCATGACGAACATGCATGGTGAGATATTGTTTACAAAGAAAATGTAATAAAGCTTACGGTAGACTATCATTATGCTTGCTAGCTGTCCTAAAAACATGCGAGATCATAGTAGATCTTCATGTATTTTTCAAATATTTATATTGGGTTTTGTGCCACAACAAAAAAAATCTAACGCGATTATATATATTTAACGGCTCAAGTTTTGCAATTACTTAATACATATAAAGATGTGTTTTCTTTTTTTAACATTATTATACATATATCATGTATGATTTTCTCTCCATGCGTGCTATCAAACTATTCTCTTGTCCTTAGCGTGAGCTGTACCCGCGAGTTGTACGCGACCAGTTCATTTCCGACGCCATTTGTTCCTGGTCGGAGAGATAGCTCTTTCCCTCACACGCAATCCATTTATCATTAGTTCAACATCTCGTGAGTTGCGTACTTTGCATGGGCCGCGGGCTAGTTCAAACTTAACTTTGCACTTTCAAAATTTCTAGAAGATCGAGTTCATCTTTAAAACATTGTGGAAGATTTATTTGTCTTTTCAATAATTCCATGTAATTCTGGTTTTCTCAATAATTCTTGGACTGTAACGTTCTAGAAGCGGTTCTTATATTTTAAAATTGCAACATTCAAATTAGGAATTATGCTAGAATATTTTTAGCCTAGCCTATAAATTTCAGAAGCTTGATATCCAGTTGTCTAAAAACTCTTAAATCGTTCTATTACAGCCGATAAGATGGTAAAATTTAATTTGTCTATTTTCAATATCGGTTCCGCTGAATCCCAACCGAGCCATCAGGGAATATAAGTGATGATGCTTTTCTCTAGGCGATGACCGACCGCTAGCCGTATCCTAGCCAAAAGATCATCGTTGTTTAAAATAATGATATATACTACATGTGTTTGGGATTATTAGGCTAAAAGATCAATTTGATAGGACCATTGTGTGTAGTCACTTTTGTAATAATTTAGGAAAGAAAAAGTACGTGTATTACATTGTTTTATCTCTCTCCCTTTTACATAGAGTTATTATACAGGGGAAGTATATGCATATGTCGCAACATATTTGGCGGTATAAAATTAAGAAATTAAATATGGAAAACAATTAATTAAGAGAAAAAATAGAAAATGTCACTTAAAATTAGAGAACAATAGGCATTACATGCTCGAAAAATCTATAAAAATGCTTAGGTGACTTATAATCCATAATGAGGTTTAATAGGCCAGCTCCTATGCCACAACTTATCTAGACTTGAGCATATCTCTCATTTTCGCCACTATATTATTATTTTTTATTAGTTACCCGCTCACGCATTGTATGTGCTTATTTCTTAAATATTTCAAATAAAGATGTTAAACATCATGCCCTGACTATTCAAATCACCTGTTTCTGGATTTACCTGCATGTTATAGCAAATTTGATTATTCTCTACATATGTAGTCTAGATTTCTTTTTTTAAATATTGGAAACGCAGATTTAGAGCTTTTTTCACAACAATTTCTTCATATTTTCAGAAAACATGACATACATGGATGTGGTTTATGGATGTTATTTTTACATAAGTAAATGTATACATGCATGCGTTGTGGTTTTGTGGTTTTTTGGATGAGAAAAATAGTTCACGTACCTAGATAAACGATTGGCCGGTGATACGTATTGCTAGCCATTTCATGCATGCATATGGCCAGCTTCATCTGTACGTTCTTGAAAAAAATATCTGTAGTTTGTTAGTTGATTTTTTCTGCACGATCGTTCCATGGTGATACGTATATTGCTAGACATTTCATACATGCATAGGGATAAATTCATTCGTACGTTCCTGACAAAAAATATATAAGTAGTTTGTTAGTTTTTTTCTTTTGCACGACCCATCCATGGTATAAGGAGTATGGACTCCTTGTCCGATCCGATCTCCCCAAAAAAAACTGTACGGACGGTTAGGAATAGAGTCCAGTATGGACTTCTTTTCCGATTGGATCTCCCTTCAAAAAAGGTACGGATAATTAGGAATAGAGTTTCCATCTCCCGCTTAATCCTAGACGCATAATTAAGATCTAATGGTTACGTGCAAATAGTTTTTAAGGATTAACGTGGAGCCTCGTATGGTGCCTCCAATTAGTAAATATAAGATATGAAACTCAAAAGCTATGTGTGATATAAGCCTCTCAAAATCGGCAGGTAAAGCGCCCAAACGAGAATGGGCAGATACGAGCGTGAAAGACGATAACTCTTTTATGGATATTTAGTGACTTGACATTCAATGTCAACTTATATAATAACAAGTTATGGAAATTCGGCAAGAAACCCCCAAAATGTATGTGCGATGTATCCCCAAAAAACTTGTCGAAAAAACTGCCAAAACAAAAACCGTAGGAAAAAGTACCAACACAAAAGTTGTTTGCTATCGACCCAATAGATGGTCGGGAAACTAACAAAAAAAGTGCTATAAGCCCCCGACCAATTTGGCGGGAAATCTTGAAAATGTCGTCTCCATAACCCTGTTCTTGAGAACTCGCGGGAAATTTCCAAATCAATATGCTTTATAGCCTGAGAGCATGGTTGAAAGAAAACTAGAACGAGCGGGGTCTAATTCTACCATTAATGAGCTGTATCATATGAAATAGTTTTCCGAGAACATAAAATATTTACGCCGGAGAACACGACACCACCGGTACAGGAATAACTCAATACGCCGACGACCTAACCCCGTCGACGTAGGCCCGATCCTCGTGGGTGTGCGAGGCCGACGGCGTCTTGCCCTGTCGAAATTGCCACGACCCTGACGGTGTATCTAGGCCTAGTCGGCGTACGCCTAGGTGGGGCCCACTCAGCCCCCGTTGGGCCTTTCCGTTAGGCGAGTAGACACCGACGGCATCTTCGTCGGCCTAGTGGGCCACGTGGCGACCTGTTCGGCTGCCTGGGCCAAGAAGACGCCGACGGCAACCACGGCGGCGTAGTAGGGTGGGACGGAACGGCGTGCCGGCCTCGTGGAGGTGTCGGGCGAGGGATAAGTTGATGGGTCATGTGGGCCTCTTGCTTTACTGTTGGGCTACATCGGCCCATACGCCGACGGCAACCCCATTGGCGTAGGTATTTTTTTTTTTTGTTGTGCTCATGTGGTGCTTCCAGCAGGGTTTAAACAAGATTTAAATTGTATAAAAATTTAGAATATATAAGTGAAATCACACAAACATCATACTCATATCATCCAGACATCATACAAAGTATAACATCATCCGCGGCATCGATATTATACACACACCATGCATACAAACACAAACATCGAGAACAAGCAAGAGCGGAGGACCTGGGAGCCTAGCGGCGCTATCCACGCGTACGTTTTTGGGCGTTACGTTTTGTGTCGGTTGCGCCGTTCCGCGCGTTCGATTTTGTCCTAGACTTAGCTCGTTTTGTCCTGCCTGTATCGGGTTAACGCGACACACGGGATTGGGCGAGCGAGAGGGAAGAGCACGCACGCAACCGTACAGCTCACTTCTGTTTCCTCCTCACGCACGCGACCGCCGGCCGCCGCCTCCCGATCCCCTCGTCTCCACAGCCGCCAATGAAACCCTAGCCGCTCGCCGCCATCCCCGCGCTTCTCCATTACCACCACTACCGCCTCCGGCCGCGGCGCCGAGCTTCGTCGCCGTTCTCCTCCGGCCCTCATCCCCTTTCTACTCCTCCCCTCGCCGAACTGTCGAGCTCATCGGCGGCGGTGGCGGCAGCGTGACCTCTCGCGCTTCTCCATTACCACCGCTACCGCCTCCAGCCGGCGGCCAACTAGAGCAGCAGCCGAGAGGAGGCATATGCAGCACAAGCAGCCCTTCCTATCCTCTCCTCTATTTATTTTCCTTATAGCCAAAGCAAACACGTCCAAGGTCCAACCTGGCCGCCGCCCGTACGCGCCGTCGCCCCTCCATCGATGCATCTCCATGGATGACGCCTCCACCTCGATGTCTTCGTCTCCCTCTGCATCCAGGTCATACCCGCCGCTCCGCCTGTGGTTTGTCGTGTGTGCCACAGACCACCACAGCAAGCGTGGGGCGTTCAGATGGCAGGATCGGGGAGGGGCGTTCAAAGAATTCCTAGGAGGTAGCCTTCTTCCTCTCCCCCCTTTCCCTCAATTTGATTTGGTCGCCCGGGGAAAGAAGATTGGCTCATGGGACCATGCCTCATAGCTGTTTGTGGATATGCCACTTTGAGCTGTTGTTGATTGTGGTGGTCGTTGGATGTCAGGATTGGAAGCATGTGTTCCATAAGAGGTCCCTGTGAAGCATTGGTTGTCAAAGAAGAGCATCCATGGTGCCATGGTCGTTTCCACGAGCAAGCAGCGAGCCAGGTGCGCCACCATGAAAAGTTTAGTTAACTTTGTTGTACTTGCATCTAAGAATTATTTGATCACCTGTTTGTTGTTGGCACAACAATTTTTGTCATAATATTTCCGTTGTAGGCGGAAAAGAAAGATAGAATTGAGTTACCTCCTCGCTTTGCTTGTCAGGACGGCAGCTGGGCGATGAGCCCCACACCTGCTCCTCCTGGATCTGCTTGAAAGGACGACGGCCGGGCGCCGAGCCGCCTCCAGTAGCCCCGTCAACCGTTGCTTCTACCCAAGCCCGAAGGCTGGAGAAGAGGCACGCCGCCTTCCCTCGATTCGTCTCGCCATCCCAGCCCGTGGCCACAAGGTAAGATGCCTGCTCTTCACCAAATCCAGCACCACGTGCGCCTCCGTCTGGTGGATCCCCGGCTCCGCTCGCCTTGCCTCGTCGATCGCGGTAGTCTCGTCTCGACATTATCTAGGGACGCAACTCACTGCCGACATCGAAGCGTGTGCTTGATGCCTCGGTTGGCTAGAAATGTTTAGGAGAGTACCTACCAGAGTTTGGATTGATTGGAGGGTGATTGGGTTTGGCCATCCCTACCGTATCCGATTTGATTTGTGTAATCGTCGCTTCAGCGAGTTTCGGCGTGGAATGCACACCGGAAGGGATATGATTTCTTAGTACGGTAGTAGTGTATTTGGATTGTTGTGGATTTGTTTTGAGCTTTAGAATTGTTGTTTGGTGGTATCATAGTTCCTGACATAATGTACCTCGATCACATGGTGTGTGGATTGCTCGGCACATAGTATTGATGGTTGGAACTTTGCATGCTGGTGTCCGTGTGAATTTAGATTAGGGGTCCACTGTTATTTTGATGCCCTTGTTTGGGATGGCCATTGCTTTCAAAGCAAGCACGAGTGCCTGTACTGCACAATAACTGTGGGGCACTCAACCAGGGACCATTGTCACTATGGTTTCACTCACTTACATCAAAGAAGGAGCAGAAATGGCTCTGCAACACTGCATGTGAGAGCTACTTCCGATAGTTGACTTGGATTTCACTGGTTCTTCTCGGAATCAGAAGTATCAGGAAGACTGGGATAGGCGTTTCAGTTTGCCACATATTCCAGATATATTTGATTTAAAACAAAGACTAACTACATTTTCTCTAAAGAAAAACAGGATCCTTCCTATTCACTGTATCTATAACTCGCTTGTTTCTGAAAACATAAAGGACTAGCTATTTAACTTATTTTACAAAGAACATGTGTTGCTGACAGAACTCCCTTGGGCGATGTCGATGGTTCATCAGCTGATATGTGGAATGGCTACATGAATAAGGATGACCGAGCACTTGTGAAGGTCCGTCTTGAGAAGATACCATGTAAAATAATTATTTTCTTGGGATATGTTAAGTAATACATGCGAGATGTATCTCAGGATAACTAATGCTGAAATGGTCCATGTAGTGCGGAAGTTGGTTGTACCATGTACCGAGGTCGCCCAGTTCTGTGCTGGCTCATCGACATCGTCGCCGATGCACGGAAGAGGAGGCCAGGGGATGGCAGGCAAGGTAACCTCACCCTTCAATTTTTCCTCTTCTTAATCAGTGGGCTAGATAGATGGCAGCAAGCTCGGCAACGGGGACATGACCAAGAGCATTAGAAAAAATGTATTATGTGATGAGAAATTGGTCGCTATGTTTAAGTCGTGCATGAATTGTGTCATATACAGTACAGATTAGGTTGGGCTTAGGGTGAATTATAATTTCTTTTTATCCATATGCGAGATATGCTGATGTTACAATGGTCAATACTGTCTGGTTCGTTTCAGGTTAGTTAACAACGAAGGGGCTGAGAGCAGCCTGGTCCTTTGCATTTGGTATGTCACTTGCTTCTAAAATTCTTAAATCCGCTGACCTTTTTCTTAGTGAGCTTATTCAGTTCCGGATTTCAATAATGTTTACTCAACATAGTGGCCATGGAGAAGTATCCAAACAACAAAATGCTTGGGAGCCGATCTCCATTTACAACTTATATTCCCCTGAAATATAACTGCAGTAGAAACCTTGCTAAAATATGATTTGTGTGCTATAAAAAAACAGGTTGGTGCATATGTTTGGAGTACATATAAGGAGGTGTTTGGCCTTGCAAATGAAATTGGTAACTCTATATTTTTTTTGAAAAGGGAAACCCAGCCTCTGCACTTGGTAACTCTATATGGAGCTGTGGACCAACGGAGGTTTGTTCCCTCATTTTTTTTGTATTTGCTATTCTTTTTAGTCAGATGCTAATTTATCTGAGCCTATTTCAGAGAAATGAGGGAATAACATTGTGTGATCTCTTATATTTAGCTCAGGGTTCATGATTAAACTGGGACGTATTATTTTCATGCCGATAAAAAAGGTTTACACTGGACAATTATCGTGTTTGTTGGTTATATATTTCATGTAGGATACATTCTTTGTTGATGAAACTATGATATGATGCTCTTATCTGCTCAGATATCTATTTCATTTTTTTGTCCTAGACATCACACCTTTTCACCAGGAATTCTTCCCCCTCCTCCTTTTTTTTTCCTGAAGTACATGATGATCAACGAGGAGTCGGTGATGGGATGGTGCGACAAAGTTTCGCGGAAAGACGGTGAGCATCTATCTGCGTTGTTCTTGTGACCTTCTTGGGGCATGCTCGTGCCTTGCTGTTTAGGTCATAACAGTGGATGATGTGTTGGACGTGATGTTCGTGTTAGGCGTCGGCTATGGCTCAGTTAAGACGGAGAGAGAAAGATTATCTGAAAGTTTTTATTCGCCGAATGGCCTCATTTAGAAATGCTGGAAATATTGTTGTACTTGTATCTTCTGTACTTTGGTGTTATAGATGTGTCATAATTTTTTCTTAGATGTACTAATGTAAATGGACAATAAAATGTTCCAGGGGCAATTTACGTACAAGTACAGATGATGAGCCCCTCTTCAAATTATGTCAAAAACATGCAAGTAACGCGAATCACTCATGTATTTGCTTTTGGAGCCAATAGTTTTTCTGTCATAACAATTCTCTTTCTTGTGTTCAGTGGGAATCTTGCAAAATCGCCTGAATATTTTGAAGATCTATTATCTGGTCTTGGTTGTTTCTGGTTATACATATCCAAAACTAGCGGTGGTTACCTGTGGCAGGTATGACTTTTTTATTTTCTACTATTGACATATATAAACAAAATTTAATGTTTCCATAATGCACGAATAAAACTAATTTGCCATTTTGGCATATATAAATTGTGATCGAACTATACGAAATGAAGCTTCTGCTTTTAAAATACTTGGTACCTTGCAGGCACGGTTTCAAATATAACATGGAATATGTTCCCGGTGCAATCTTGATTGTTAAAAACTTGTCAAATATATTGCAAGTAGGAGACTGTAAGTGCTGACTATGATACTACAACTTTTCCAATCATTGTAGTTTTTCCTGGCTTCTCTTTTGCATATCTAGCAGGTTAACAGAGTACTCTGATTTGAACAGCTATAATACATATATAACAAAACTCACCCAACATTAACGGAAATGGGAATGGTTATCATTATTAATTTGTCAGTTGCATGTGGATCGTCTTCTTTTAATACTGCGCTAAACCACAGGCTAGAAAAGCTTGTTCAAGAGCCAAAGGAGGGAAATGCTTGGCATGCACACCATATAATAATGTACATAAAGGAGGATGCACTATACATGCACGCTTTCTATATATATTTTTTGGCTCATCACTGCATGTCCTAATTCATCGGGTTTCTGGCAGGAGAATGTACGCATGAAAATGTGAGGACGCTTTGAGTGGCTTGTCATGCTGAGGTCACCAAAGCTTAGCAAAAAGAGCTAAAATAAGTAAGAAAGAAGGCAAAAGAGCCTCTGAGAAATGTCATTAATCAGCAGAAGAATTATGTTAATAGTTCCTTTGGATTTCAAGTTATCTTTCAACCTGTTTTCTCATAACAAGTATCCTTTGAGATTTTTTGCAAGATTTTAAGCTCGCGTGTTATTGAAAAGCTGCTCTACCAGTGTCTTATTATAAGAGCAAGGTATGTTGCTTGTCCAACTCTGAACTGTGCTTGTTCAATAGCCCACTCATGGATGGTAAAAGGTACACATCGTTATATACAGGCTCTAATTTAGCTTATCCACTTTATATGTTTGTAAATTGTAACATGTATGCAAACAATACTATTTTGTGAGTTCTTGCATAGTCTGAAATATGAATCAGGACAGTTTGTTAGCATCCCTGGGATTACTGAATTGTTAGGGACATAGAGAATGGACTTGGTCAGTAATGCTCACGTCCCATCTTATATAAAATTGCTGCTTTATTGGCACTGCTATCTTGACATATTCCAAACTGTAGAATATCCCAAAGTGGCTTAAATTTCCTACAGATCATGTGCTAGCAAGACTGAATATTGTTGCAGAGTGTACAATGTAACAGCTGTGGGGCTGTACTTTTCAGCGCTTCAGAACTGCCCCTCCAAGGTGTATCCGTATGTCTTTGGAGTTCTTTACACGGATAAAGGGAACCAGAAGACACCATCGCTATGGAGGCTAATAGGCTCACACTGGAGGTGGCCTGTGGCATATACAATAACTCTTTTATTTAGCTAATATATCATATGAAAAATTGGCTTAGTGGGGTTTGTCTTCTGAAACTGTAACCCTTGAACACTTTGCACGGCACCGTGGCATTTTTGTTGTCAAGGGAGATTAAATTGCTGTTGATATACAACCAGCTTGGCAGTCAAAATGGAATAAAAAGTGCAGTTCATATACCCTTGTGGTGTTCTGATTGAAACGCAGATGACCGGCAAGGAGGCGCCCCAAGGGGCGCCCCAGCCTCTAGTATTCCTACATCTCGCAGGATCTCGAGGTGCCTATTTCGGACCGCGTGGAATGCCGGTGAGAAGTGGTAGTCGGTGAAGCATGTCACAACCCGAAGTGAAATCTTTGTCATGCAAAACCATAACACACGTGTACACACATGGTATTGCACCCCCTAGATTGTGGTGGGATCCAGACGCTCTGAAACCCCTCCCCGGCGAAACCCTAGACCCCGCTGGTAAAAATCCAGATTTATACATATACACACAGTTGAAAGTAGAAGGATGCCGCCTAGAGGGGGGGGGGTGAATAGGCGCTTTAAAATAATTACGGTTTAGGCTTGAGTAAATGCGGAATAAAACTAGCGTTTAATTTATCAAGCACAAAACCTATGCAAGCTAGGTTTATCTATGTGCACCAACAACTTATGCTAGGCATGATATACAACTATGAGATAGCAAGATAGATGACTTCAAGCACGATGGCTATCACAAAGGTAAATGCATAAGTAACGAGCTAGAGTGTAGAGATAACCGAAGCACAAGGAGACACCGGTGTGATTACCGAAGTTCCTTCCCAAGGGAAGTACGTCTTCGTTGGAGAGGTGGGGAGCCACCTAGGCGCTCCTCAATAGCACGGATGTGCACACCTTATTCTCCTTGAGCTTCTCCGGTGAGGGAGATGCTCGTTTCCACTATGAGGTCGACTTGAAGGCGTTGACCAAACCTTACACGAGGTTGAGGCTATCTCCACAACTCAATTGGAGGCTCTCAACGAAGCTTCTTGCAACAAGGTGGAAGCCCCAAGCACTAACCGTCTAGGGTGCTCAATACACCCAAGAGGAACAATCTCTCCGGTGACCAAGCACCCAAGAGTAACAAGCTCACGAACTTCTCTTTCACGAATCTCGTGGGGAACTCAAACCGATGCACCTAATGCAATGGCAAGAACACACAAAGTGGTCAAGAACTTCTCTCCCAAATCCCACCAAAGCAACTAATGCTATGGAGGGAGGAAGGAGGAAGAACAAGGAAAACAACAAATGAATCCCTAGATCTAGATCCAATAGATTCCCCTCACAAAGAGGTGGGATTGATTGGTGAAGTGGTAGATCTAGATCTCCTCTCTCTTTTCCCTCAAGTGGAAGCAAGAATCATTGGAGGGATTGAGAGAGAGCAAGCTTTTGGAGGTCAACAATGGAGGTCAAACTTGCCCAAAAGGTTGGGGAACCATTGGGGAAGAAGGCCCCTTAAATAGGTCACCCAAATATCCAACCGTTGGAGGAAAATTCGCGCAGGGGCGGAACCTCCGGTGAAACCACCGGAACCTCCGCCCCCCGGATGAGTTAGGACATCAAAATGGCTGAAAAAATGCCCCAACCACCGGAGCCTCCGGTGGTTTCACCGGAACCTCCGCCACTTTCAAACCGAAGGGGTTTCCGGCGGAGCTACCACCGGAGCCTCCGCTGGTGGAAAAAACTGCAGAACACCCTATATGAAAACGGTCATAACTTTTGCATCCGGACTCCGTTTTCGATGTTCTTGGGCTCGTTGAAATCGCAACGACGAGCACTACAAGAATATGCAGAGAAACATCATAGTCCAAATGGGAATATAAAACCAAATGATGAAAGGTTTGGCCTATCAATAAAGGACAACCGGTAGAAACCTCCAACAACAAAAATGCGATAAGTTCTTCATACGAAATCCATTTTTGATGAACTTGAGATTGACATGAAGAACATGAAAAGATCTAAAACCTTACATGTAGAAAACCCAAATAAGAACCAAGAAGGATGATGCCAAGTATGCAAAGGTTTGAGCTCTCTACGATAGATACGATCAAGATATGCATTCAAGAGCCCCTCTTGATAGTACGGTTATCTATCCTATAATCCGGTCTCCCAACTAGCATAATGAGACCGGTAAAATAGAAACCCTATATAAGTCATACCTTTGCCTTGCGCAATCCAATTGAGCTAGATGATGGCGATCTTAATCACCTCAAGTTGGACCACCTTTCTTGATTGCGCTTCGCTTCGTGAAGATTGTGAATTGCTCCCCCATAAGCTAATATGAGAGAGCTTATCACATGAACATCTTCACTTGACCATAATCTCCATATGGATGGAAAGGTTCAAGCATAGGATTTCTTCTAGATGCTTCACTTGAGCTTCCACGTCAAGCTAGGTGACGAACATCGCTCGACGATGACATAGACCATGGGCTATATGAAATCTACCTTTTTGTTCATGCCCATGGAAAGATACCTAACCACACATAGAGATGCCACACACACATATATGGGTTAGATCACAAAGCTATATTGACAATTTCTTACCATACCATGAGATACACAATCCCACTTGGTACATCGTGTAGCTTTGTGTGTTGATCACAAGCTTGATCAACCTTGTATCTTTTCTTCTCACTTCAAATGATGATGTCTTGAAGATAACCATGAAGGATAACATAATACTTTTCTTCAAGACACACTAGCAATAACCTCAACTCAAACCATGACCATTCTTCATATAAATCCTTGAATATAACAATGGCCATCAAGGAAGCTAATAGAGTTCAACACATGAACTCCATTATTTCCTATGAACAAGAACTACAAGGATAATTCAATGCAAACGTTAGTCCATAGGGATTGTCAGTAATTACCAAAACCACATATGGGGCACCATGCACTTTCAATCTATGATGAATTAAGCAACCATGCAAAACACAAAGAGCAAGGATGAAATAGCATGGAAGGCAAATGCTTAAGAACGAAACTAAAGCATAGAACCAAATTCCCTTAAACCCTCTAAACTTCTCCCCCATTGGCATCCATTGCCAAGATGGGAAAAAAAGATTAGAAGGCAAATATAATAAGAGCTCCCCCATAGTGTATGCATTCCTCATGATATGAGTGAAATCAAGAGCATGTATCCAACTAGGAATAGATGGAGGGAGATCAAACTATATTGAGGATCCAAAGAATTACAAGCAAAGTCAAATTGAAGGATACTTTCATAAAGAAGCAACCAACCAAAGGATCCGAAAAAACGATTGACCAAAATGAATATTATGATAAGATCAACCAAGTGTTCTAGAAAATCAAGAGGGAACTCCCCAAGGTACATGCACAATGTTAAATTTGAATTACTATATAATGTGCACAACATGGAATCATCACTCCCTTCTAGATAATTTTGAACACAAACAAGAGCAAGAGAATAGATAGGAAATGGAGCAAAGCAACTTGCAAACAAACAAGAGTTGAGCAATTAAGATCAAGAAGCGACAAGTAAAGATTTACTCAACCGAAAGACATGAGTATGACAAGGAAGGACATTTGTAGGAGACTAATAGGATGAGCAATGCTTCATCATAGTCTTTAAATATATGAGTCACATAGTGCATATCATGTCTTTCCCATACACACAAACCAACAAATGATAAAACACATATGTCCACAAGCTTTATAAGATGCCAAAGGAATACCAAAAGAAAAAGAAAAGCTTGTGCCTTCAAGGAACCACCAAGTAATCTAAAGCAATAAAACACGGTCACTAAGAAATAGAATATCAATTAAAGATGTAACTATTCTCGTGTGTATAAGTTTCTAAGTGGACACCAATCACAAAGATATATATCCACAAAGAAATATGCACACACAAAAATAGGTACAAGGGTAAAGAACATGATATCCAAGATAGGTTCATAAATATACCAATAAGATTTTTGTTTGAAAGCAAAGCACTAGGATTAGTTTAATCTTAAGGGGATATAGATGGACAAACAATAAACTCATCAAAGCATCACAAATATCACAAGGGAAAAGTGATAGTTGGAATGCTTCGAGAAAGGTAACGCATATCACAAAAGATTCAAATGGTTTTTGAGAATTCATAAATATTGCATATGAGAGACTTAAAGTAGAAGTTACTAGATTAATATACTTGGGATTGGTGAATCATGAAATTGATTATAAATATCCCCTTAGTATGTAATCATCCCGGCTTACTCATAGATGCAATAAATATGTTTTTGATAAGACATTTGCAAGAGCCAAATGAAATGCAACAAATGGAATTCATGTCAAGATGCAACCTACACAAGATTGAAAGCTAAAAATGTATGCATGGAATAGATACTTGTTACCGAGACGACATTTGTGATGAAGAGGATGCGAGTTTGATAATCATCGTAGCTTGACTCCTATGATATGATGGTGAGAACACCTTCCTTATGAATGGAGCAAGCAACCAATGTATCTCCATTGTACCTAAAAACAAAAATCAAGTACAACATGGTTCCCAAACTTATTGGGTCCAAAGTAGTTAGAACAACTACAATACATAAGACAAACTACACATAAGTATATGCATATTAATATGAATTTGAATTGTATGCGCATCTTAGCCATTTAGGATTTGATGGAGTTTATCCTATATATTGGATCAACGAAAGTAAGCATGTCAAAGAATATACATAGTAAATATACATGCACAAAACTTTCAAGAACCAAACAAGATACAAATAGGACAAAATACCAATTAAAACAAAGAAGGCACTCACAAGAGATAAAATCAAACAAAGTGTCCAAGTTATATCAAAACCCCAAACCAACACATGATTTAGGAAATCAAATAGAGAAGATAACAAAAGAAAAACATCAACGAATAAACAAACCCTCTACACTTTTCATGATGGCACACAAAGTACCAAGACGAAAAATGTTCGTCTTCCAAAGAGACAAGTCACTGGGATAAAATACCAATTTCAAGACAACAAGTGTTCAAACACGTATAGGATAGTTCTTCCAATAATAGTGCATTAATTATGATATTGCATTTGAATACAAGATGCACGCAATGGAATCATTACTCTCCATATATATTATTCAAACACTAGTCAAGCTCAAGAAAAGCAATAAGATGCAATACCAATTAAAGAATTGTGTTCTACTCAATGTAGGATAGCTTCCCAAGAAATGCAACACAAAGAAGTATGACTTTGAATAAGAGTGCACACGAATGGGATCATTGCTTTTCCTAACTCAATAAAGCATAAAACAAATTTTGAGTAGAGTAAGGAAGACACAAAGGAGTTTGAACCAAACAAATCCTTGGCAAGAAACAAGGCAATTTTAGAGCAATGGACAAAGTAAATATGATCAATAAACTTACCACAAATTATTATAACTTGTCAAAGACAAGAGATTTATGGAGATATTTCTCGGTGGTATATTTGTTCACAATCATATTCACAAAACATAAGTATGTGGTAAAAGATAGGAATGAAAACACCATACTTAAATAGAGATTCTTGGTGGCTTCAATAGTCGAATGATCATGCAAAGAAATGATTAATATATCAAGAAGCAACCGGTTCCCGAGAAGGTAAATTCTAGTGCTAATTTGTGGAAAACCGCACCAAGAAACTCTTTCACGAATAAGATACCAAAAGATGAGCAAATAAAATCATTTAAGAAAATTGGAACTAGTTTGAGCACACATGCCACATAGGAATAAGATAATTAACAATATCAATTCTACGTGGCAAAACCTTAAATGTTCACATTCTTTAGGCTTGTAATATGCACAAAAATATTACTCCCCCATAATGTGATAATCCGTATTTTCTTAGCAAGAGTCAAACAAAAACCAACTTGAGATAATTAATAGACATTAGAATTTGAATTTCTCATGAGTATGAGATACCACATAGAGACTAGATAATATTGAAATATCAACACTATGTGGTATTCCTCATGTACACACATTTTGGGATTGTGAAGTGCCAAAGGCATATAACTCTCCCAAAATGGGATAGTCCATTAATCACTCAAAAGAGCCAAATAAGATACACACAAGATGCAATTAGGCTCAAAGCAAACTCATACATACATTTTGTGCGAACCGACAAACACATACTAGATTACTCAAGGATAAGTAAGTATTAAGCACAAAATATACAAAATACAAGCAAGGTACAAAACCAATATATGCAAAGGGGCAAGCAACTTTCAATGTATATATATAATGTAATAACACAAGTTACCGCAAGAAGGAGCATGGAATATGTGATAGAGACGTGATAATCCAAATGACTTGGCTTAAGGAAAATATACGTGATGAAGATCCCTTAATTCTTCATGATATAGCCAAGTCTCCAATGCCCTCCGATAACACCTATTGATCAAGTTTGAGCTTGTTGGTCCCCAACAAAGTTGGGTCCTAAGAGGTTAGTCACAATAGGCTTGGCAACCCAAATGGTTCTTTTCTTGACACCACTTTGAGTACCAACATATTTGGCAAACACATTGCCCACATCATCCTTCCGAATGGAATACACATCATCAATTATGATAGGGTTGGATAATGTACCATTAGTGCATGAAGAAGCAAGATGGCCCTTTTCACGACATAAGTAGCAACAACGACTCCTTCCATTCTTCTTAGTTGATTTCTCAACTTGAGAAGCATTAGCTTGAGTCTTCATAGGAAGAGGCCTTTCTTCAACTTGAAGTTGAGATTGAGGTTGAACTTGTGGCCGCTTCCCTTGTTGCTTCTCGCTAAGTTTCTTCTTCTTCATAGGGCATGATCTAACATGATGCCCTTCAACCTTGCACTTGAAGCAAACAATATTCGCCAAATTCTTGACTTGTTCATGGCCCTTCTTCTTGTCGACCTTGGACTTGTTCTTGTGATTGGAAATGAATCCAAGTCCTCTCTTGTCATTGGGGGATTTTTGGACACTCAACATATTATCAAGTGTGGACTTCCCTTTATGACACTTCTCCAAGTCTTTCTCCAATGAAGTGACTTGGGCCTTGAGCTCTTTGATTTCTCTACATGGTTAGTATCAACACAAGGGCTAGAGGAAGTAGATGCATCATTATTAGAGCAACAAGGTAAGGAAAGCAATTCATCATAAGATGTGGGAACATTATGAGAGGATGAATTACTAGGACTAGCACAAGGCAATATAGCATTTAGAGTAGATATTGTGCCTTTGTCCACATGAGGCTCACAAGATGTTACCTTAGTTAACATAGCCTTATGAGCTAATTTTAGACTCTCATGGGAGACTAGAAGATCCTTATGAGAGCTTGAGAGCTTTTCATGAGTTTCTTCCAATTTCCCATAATTACTAGTTAGCAACTCAAGTTGAGCCCGTAGCTCAACATTCTCCTTTAATGTGGATGCTTCACAAGAAATAGAGTTAGTAGCACAAGCATCAACATTTTTAGCTTTGAGTTCATTAGCAAGCGAAAGAGATAACTCATTGTCCCTTCTAAGCTTAGAAACGCTAATAGCATATGTTTCTTCTAGACTATATAGTTTCTCTTCAAGAGAAGATCTAAGGGACCGCTCTTTCTCAAAAGCCTTTTCAAGCTCTTTGTCCTTGATAGAATGACTACCACTATGACTTTCGAAAGTCACGATGATATCCTCCTTTTCATCTACAAGAGAGTTAGCCTCATCAAGTTGTTCTAGGAGAGCATTCACATTTTCTTTGGTCTCACCAACAAGGCTTGCGAACCATAAGCGTAATTTCTTAGACTCATCATCATCTTCCTTACCAACATCATCATCACTACTATCATCATAATATATATTGGGGTTCAAAGTTGAAGATACCTTTGAATCCTTGGCCATAAGGCAAAATGTGGTAGATGATGATGAATCATTACTTGAGGCACCACTCAAGTCCACATCTTGTTCCATAGAGAGTTGAGTTTCCTTTAAATTGTTAGCCATACAAATACTAGAGGAAACACAATCATTTTTATCATGGGAACAAGATAAAGCAATCATATCATCATGAGATTTAGTCAAGCAATGACGACATGATATGCAAAGACTATCAACACAAGCATGTAAAACATTTTTTGTGCTAGTTGTGTTTAAGTCTAAAGATGAGACATTGCAATAAGATAGAGATGAAGGATCATCAATAATAATCTCACTATCATTATTGCAAACCTATCACTACTCACCATCTCATTAGTTTGTGGCTTACCACATGTTGGTGAAGTAGAAGAAGTTGAGAACTCATCACGACCGGAGATGGAGGGAGAGCAATCATCCACAATAATATTGGACACTCCATATTTATCTTGAAGCTTTGTCCATAATTCATGAGCATTCCGAATAGGAAAAAGTGGCTTAATAACTACAAGGCTCACAAGAAGGAAAAACGCATTAATAGCAAGAGCATCGAGAGATAAGTTTTTCTCTTCCTCTAAAGTTGGATTTTGAGGATCCTTCGGAGGAGAAAAACCCATCTCTACAATTTGCTCCATGTGTGGGTCCATGACCCGGAAATAAATGAGCATGCGAAATTTCCAAAGATCATAGTTTGTGCCATCAAAATGAAATGTGGGATCTTGCACTAATTCACTAAGCGACATCATTACTCTCAAGGCGGTGAAGCCTAACAATGAGAGCCCTGGCTCTGATACCAATTGAAAGTAGAAGGATGCCGCCTAGAGGGGGGGGGTGAATAGGCGCTTTAAAATAATTACGGTTTAGGCTTGAGTAAATGCGGAATAAAACTAGCGTTTAATTTATCAAGCACAAAACCTATGCAAGCTAGGTTTATCTATGTGCACCAACAACTTATGCTAGGCATGATATACAACTATGAGATAGCAAGATAGATGACTTCAAGCACGATGGCTATCACAAAGGTAAATGCATAAGTAACGAGCTAGAGTGTAGAGATAACCGAAGCACAAGGAGACACCGGTGTGATTACCGAAGTTCCTTCCCAAGGGAAGTACGTCTTCGTTGGAGAGGTGGGGAGCCACCTAGGCGCTCCTCAATAGCACGGATGTGCACACCTTATTCTCCTTGAGCTTCTCCGGTGAGGGAGATGCTCGTTTCCACTATGAGGTCGACTTGAAGGCGTTGACCAAACCTTACACGAGGTTGAGGCTATCTCCACAACTCAATTGGAGGCTCTCAACGAAGCTTCTTGCAACAAGGTGGAAGCCCCAAGCACTAACCGTCTAGGGTGCTCAATACACCCAAGAGGAACAATCTCTCCGGTGACCAAGCACCCAAGAGTAACAAGCTCACGAACTTCTCTTTCACGAATCTCGTGGGGAACTCAAACCGATGCACCTAATGCAATGGCAAGAACACACAAAGTGGTCAAGAACTTCTCTCCCAAATCCCACCAAAGCAACTAATGCTATGGAGGGAGGAAGGAGGAAGAACAAGGAAAACAACAAATGAATCCCTAGATCTAGATCCAATAGATTCCCCTCACAAAGAGGTGGGATTGATTGGTGAAGTGGTAGATCTAGATCTCCTCTCTCTTTTCCCTCAAGTGGAAGCAAGAATCATTGGAGGGATTGAGAGAGAGCAAGCTTTTGGAGGTCAACAATGGAGGTCAAACTTGCCCAAAAGGTTGGGGAACCATTGGGGAAGAAGGCTCCTTAAATAGGTCACCCAAATATCCAACCGTTGGAGGAAAATTCGCGCAGGGGCGGAACCTCCGGTGAAACCACCGGAACCTCCGCCCCCCGGATGAGTTAGGACATCAAAATGGCTGAAAAAATGCCCCAACCACCGGAGCCTCCGGTGGTTTCACCGGAACCTCCGCCACTTTCAAACCGAAGGGGTTTCCGGCGGAGCTACCACCGGAGCCTCCGCTGGTGGAAAAAACTGCAGAACACCCTATATGAAAACGGTCATAACTTTTGCATCCGGACTCCGTTTTCGATGTTCTTGGGCTCGTTGAAATCGCAACGACGAGCACTACAAGAATATGCAGAGAAACATCATAGTCCAAATGGGAATATAAAACCAAATGATGAAAGGTTTGGCCTATCAATAAAGGACAACCGGTAGAAACCTCCAACAACAAAAATGCGATAAGTTCTTCATACGAAATCCATTTTTGATGAACTTGAGCTTGACATGAAGAACATGAAAAGATCTAAAACCTTACATGTAGAAAACCCAAATAAGAACCAAGAAGGATGATGCCAAGTATGCAAAGGTTTGAGCTCTCTACGATAGATACGATCAAGATATGCATTCAAGAGCCCCTCTTGATAGTACGGTTATCTATCCTATAATCCGGTCTCCCAACTAGCATAATGAGACCGGTAAAATAGAAACCCTATATAAGTCATACCTTTGCCTTGCGCAATCCAATTGAGCTAGATGATGGCGATCTTAATCACCTCAAGTTGGACCACCTTTCTTGATTGCGCTTCGCTTCGTGAAGATTGTGAATTGCTCCCCCATAAGCTAATATGAGAGAGCTTATCACATGAACATCTTCACTTGACCATAATCTCCATATGGATGGAAAGGTTCAAGCATAGGATTTCTTCTAGATGCTTCACTTGAGCTTCCACGTCAAGCTAGGTGACGAACATCGCTCGACGATGACATAGACCATGGGCTATATGAAATCTACCTTTTTGTTCATGCCCATGGAAAGATACCTAACCACACATAGAGATGCCACACACACATATATGGGTTAGATCACAAAGCTATATTGACAATTTCTTACCATACCATGAGATACACAATCCCACTTGGTACATCGTGTAGCTTTGTGTGTTGATCACAAGCTTGATCAACCTTGTATCTTTTCTTCTCACTTCAAATGATGATGTCTTGAAGATAACCATGAAGGATAACATAATACTTTTCTTCAAGACACACTAGCAATAACCTCAACTCAAACCATGACCATTCTTCATATAAATCCTTGAATATAACAATGGCCATCAAGGAAGCTAATAGAGTTCAACACATGAACTCCATTATTTCCTATGAACAAGAACTACAAGGATAATTCAATGCAAACGTTAGTCCATAGGGATTGTCAGTAATTACCAAAACCACATATGGGGCACCATGCACTTTCAACAGTAACTACGTCGAAAGGGGGTTGTAAAGTGAAAATAATTGTTTGGTTGTGTTAGGGTAGGCCCTAGGAAGTCCCAAGACAAAGTTATTATCCAACTCTTGACAAGTTTCCCTCCGGTTTGTCCTATCCGGAACTTTCAGGCTATAAGTCATGATACTCCCTAGAGGGAAGTGGATACCGGTGAAGCATGTCACATCCCAAAGTGGAATAATTGCTATTCAAAACACATAAAACACGATTACACACATGGTATAACACCCCTACCTTGTGGTGGGATCTAGACGCTCCGGACCCCTCCCCAGCAAAACCCTAGACTTGCTGGAGAAAATTCATACTTATATGTCTACACCGGGTAACGGCGTCGCAATGAGGTATCAAAGTGGAAGTAGTTACTTGGTTGTGTTAGGGTAGGGTCTAGAAATTCCCAAGACGAAGGTATGACCCAACTATTCACAATATTCCCTCTGGTTTGTCCGATCCGGGACTTTCATGTAAACTCTCTTGAGAGAAGTGGATGACGATGAAGCATGTCACACCCCGGATTGGAATCGTTGCCATTCAAAACCCATAACACACTTGTACACACATGGTATTTCACCCCCTAACTTTTTGTGGGATCCAGATGCTCCAGAGCCCCTCCCCGGCGAATCCTGGGACTCGCTGGAGAAAATCCATACTTATAACACACTTGTACACACATGGTATGGCACACCTAGCTTTTTGTGGGATCCATATGCTCCATAGCCCCTCCCCTGCGAAACCCGGGACTCGCTTGAGAAAATCCATACTTATACGTCTACACCCGATAACAACGTCGAAATTGGGTAGCAAAGTGGAACTAGTTGCATAGTTGTGTTAGGGTAGGCCCTAGAAACTCCCAATACAAATGTATGACCCAACTATTGACAAGATTCACTCCGGTTTGTCCGATCCAGGACGTTTAGGCTATAAGTGCATGTAAACTCCTTAGAGAGAAGTGGATGTCGACGAAGTAGGTCACACCCAGAGTGCAATCTTTACCATCCAAAACCCAAAACACACAAGTACACACATAGTATGGCACCCCCTAGCTTGTGGTGGGATCCAGACGCTCCGGAGCCCCTCTCGGCGAAACCCTAGAGCCGCTGGAGAAAATCCAGACTTATATGTCTACACCTGGTAAAGGAGACGAAAGAGGGGCAGAAAAGTGGACCTAGTTTCTTGGTCGTGTTAGGGTGGGCCCTAGGAAGACCCAAGACAAAGGTATGACTGTTGGCGAAACGACCTGTTGGAGAAAATTCAAACTTATACGTCTACACCTACTAATGGTCTCGAAAGGGAGTAGCAAAGTGGAACTAACTGTTTGCTTGTGTTAGGGTAGACCCTAGGATATCCCAAGACAAATTTATGACCCAACTCTTCACAAGTTTCCCTTCGTCTTGTCCAATCCGGGACTTTGAGGTTATAAGTCGTGAAACTCCATAGAAAGAAGTGGATGCGGTGAAGCATGTCACACTCCGGAGTGGAATATTTGCCATAAAAATCAATAACACACTTGTACTCACATTTTATGTCACCCCTAGATTGTGGTGGGATCCAGACGCTCCGGAGACCCTGCCCGGTGAAACCCTAGACCCGTTAGAGAAAATTCAGACTTACACGTCTACACCTGGTAACGACGTCGAAACAAGGTAGCAAAGTAGAAATAGTTTCTTGGTTGTGTTAGGGTAGGCCCTATGAAGTCCCAAGACAAAGGTGTGATCCATAACACAATTGTAAACATACGGTATGGCACACCTAGCTCATGGTAGGATTCAGACGCTCTCGAGCCCCTCCCTAGCGAAACCCTAGACCCGTTGGAGACAATACAGGGCTTATACGTCTACACCTAGTAACGGCGTTGAAAGAGGTTAGCAAAATGGAACTGGTTTATTTATCGTGTTAGGGTAGTCCCCACGAAGTCTCAAGACAAAGTTATGAACCACCTCTTGACAAGTTTCCCTCCGGTTTGTCTGATCCGAGACTTTCACGCTATAAGCCATGTGAACTCTCTAGAGAGAACTGGATGCTGGTGAAGAAGGTCATACCCCGGAGTGCAATATTTTCCATCCAAAACCAACAACACGGAAATACACACATGGTATGTCACCCCCTAGCTTGCGGTGGGATCTCGACGCTCCGGAGCCCTTTTTCGGCGAAACCCTAGACACGGTGGAGAAAATTCCACACTTATAATTCTACACCCAGTAACGACGTCAAAAGGGGGTAGCAAAGTGGTAATAGTTGCTTGGTTGTTAGGATAGTCCCTAGAAGTCCCAAGACAAAGGTATGACCCAACTTTTAAGAATATTCTCTCCAGTTTTGCCCGATCCAGGACTTTGATGCTACATGTAAACTCCCTATAGAAAAGTGTATGCCGGTGAAGCAGATCACACCCTGGAGTGCAATCTTTACCATGAAAAAACCGTAACACACATGGTATGGAAACCCCTAACTTGCGGTGGGATCTAGATGCTCCAGAGGCCCTCTCCGGCGAAACCCTAGCTTTGCTCGAGAAAAGCCAGCCTTATATGTCTACACCTGGTAACAACGTGGAAAGGGATAACGAAGTGGAACGAGTTGCTTGGTTGTGTTAGGGTAGCCCCTAGGAACACACAAAACAAAGGTATAACCCAACTCTTCACAAGATTCCATATGGTTCGTCCGATCTGGAACTTCCGCGCATGTTGTGATGGCCGAAAACCGCGAAACTCCCGCCGCGGGTATACCCTAGGGAATCTATACTTCTTATAAGAGGAAACCCCACGAAGATGCATTTATGATTTTTCTATCTCAACATGCAAGTTATCCACATCACCTACCATTTTAGCCAATCAATTATCCATATAATCTTTACAAATAATTCTGATATTACATATTTTATGCCACATAACCATGTCATCTTTTTCCAACCATATAAGTATCCATGTTATTATTATTTATTTCTCAAAATATACAACAGTTTCACGCGAATTAAATTTAGTATATCGATCATATGATCAATTGGATCTTGATGATGGAATATTTCATACACCTTATATCCATTTCGTTTATAGATTTTTTTTTAAAGAGATACACGTTGCAACGCGCGGTGTATTCTTCTAGTCTTATATAATACTGGGTCCAAGCTTGTCTTGACATGTTAATTTCTATGACCTTACCATGCATGCATGCATAAAATGAGAGAATGTTCTACTATTCTACCCCTTTCAATGCATGTCTAGGGGGTACACGACACAGGCGCACGTTTTAGGGTTTTCCCAAAAGAGGTGCTTCGGAGCATCCGGGGTCCATACAAATTGAGATATATATTTAATATTTATGTTGTAGGTCTATTAATACATATGTATGTTTATTTATTTTTTACATTTATGTTGTAGGGTCGGGGTTCCGGAAGATGCACGTCGTTATTTCATGCGCGCGGGTGGCGGGATACCGACATTCGGAGGTACTAACCACTCTAATTTATTTATAACTTATAACTACAATAAAATCATATAGGGAAATAAATAAATTATAACTACATTAAAATCATATAGAGAAATAAAATAATAATAAAAAGAACAATAGGCCGACGACATTGCCCTCAGCGTATCACCCTGCACAACGGGGACCGTTACACCGGTGCCACGTTGTTTATCGTATGCCGACGGCCACCGCAGGGGTGACCACCCCTACCCCGACAGGCCCATTGGCAAGCTGCATGTATTCCTTCCCTTACGCCGACGACCCCGATATTTGTCGTCGGCGTAGAAACTGGTCGTCGGCCTCTGTAGTCTTTCCCGTGGTGCACGTCATCTAATCTCCACACATAAAAGAAGTGCGTCGATAATGCGCGAAGGTGAATGTGATGGGTTTGCGTACCAGATTACGGCCAAGTCCATATTATGGCATATGCCTTTTATAAAATATTGTTTCCTTTATAAAATATTTTAACTATAGCTTATTTGTGTAATCTCTATTATGTTAAACAAATAATGGTAAAAGTGTGACTTATGAATGGAGTTATTAAATTTTAATGACAATTGGTCTTAATCAACTGAAAATATACAATAGATCGAAAAAATGTTTTATTTGTGTAGTTCGCATAGTTAAAATATATTTCTCTATATCGATGTATTTTGTGTAACTAGTGTGACGACGCGCCCATCGCTGCAAAGGGATCGGCTTCGCACCCTAGACGCTGAGCTAGATGATGAAGAAGATTTAAATCATGGAGGACTCTGGTTTGGATGATAAACTTAGTGAGAAGGCGTCGACCCAGTGGTCATATGTTTGGTGTCAAGTGTGGGCAGGCGATAAGTATGTGGATTTAGGTGTTCTATTTCAGCATACATAAGTCCACGTCTAGAACCGTGATGCATGCATGCATCGACTGGCTCACATGGAACGTACGTACATTGACGGGCTAATAGCCGGAGCAATTAAACTACGTACTCATGCATGGTTGATCATATGTAGGAGCAGTGGCGGAGTGTGAACAAAACCCAAGAGAGGGGGCCAATTCGGTAGAAAACAAAAAAATAAGCAGAAAAAAGTGGGCAAGTCATAATGTTATTAGATGAGAATGTCATGAAGATATGTCGATAGTATATTTTTTAGGCAAACACAAAAGATATAACAGATTTATTCAACATCTTCTGTTGTTTACCCATTGCTACCCGAATAAGAAAAATTTAATGCATCAACTAATGAATCTAGCATGAATCCAGTGGAGCAGTGAACATCTAAATTCTAAATTACCGGTGCATCCAAACTGAAGCAAATGGAAGATTATCAAGTCTCTTCAGGGAATTTGGAAAGCATGACATACTTACTAGTAGAACTCTGTAAACTGTCGGATTGAAGTGAAAAGGGATAGAAAAGAAAACGGAACCTTGGCACTGGCCGGCCGCCGGGGGCACGCAGCCGTGCACAGGGGCGGATGCACTCAGACCTGGGGGCGCACTCACGGACAGGCACACAGCCGAGGAGGAGAATCGATCGAGAGACGCCGGGTGCTAAATCAAGCGGTGAGAACGAAAGGACACAGACGACACTCGCAAGATTCGAGACGGCGCAAAACTGCAAAAGACCTAGCGTAGTGATCCTGCAGTTAAAATCACCATGGAGGGCGGCAAACGAGGCGATGGCGTTTGGCGTCTAATGTTCGTTTCGTTTCTTTCTCCATGGTCGTGCCATCCTTGAGCTAGGAAAAGGCAAAACAAGACTGGGGACAGGACCGTGAGTTAGATCTGCTAATGGTTTGGGCCAGAGTTGCATTGCATATTCCTAGCTAGTAATTCATGTTTTGCCATTTGGGAGGGGGGGGGGGGGGGGGGGGTCGTGGCCAGTTTCATCTCCACGATGCTCCACACATGTGTATGAGTATTTACCTGCATGCATTCATAGGCCTGCTAGCTACCTAGCGACCGAGCATACTTTAACATGCTTCGCTAGGAAGAGGTGGCTTAAAACCGAGGTACAACTCATCATTGAGGGGGTTGAGAGTCTCATATCGTCTTTATCAAGGACGGGGGCGTCACCGTGTCGGGTTCCCATTATTCACCTCTCCCGGCTACAAGAAAATGCGAAACGAGTCATTGCCATGGCGGGACTCGTCGACATGCTACCATGGACTCAGTAGCACCAACATGACATCGATTCTCTTTGATAGAAATTAAGTCGAGCACCTAGCAGAGGTGGTTATGAAGTCAAACACAAAGAATTCGCACCAGTCCACTGAAGACATCAAAAACTTCGCACGACTACAAAAACCTAGCAGCGTGAATGTTTGCTCTAACCTAATTATGGACCATTGTTTGTGACATTACTTCAGGCTAGTAAATAGGTAATACTAAATGTTACATGTGTGTCGTAATCTTATTTTGTGTGTGTTGCTTTTAATTCTATACTCCATCGTCCCATGTTGTTATTTTATACATGGAATAGTAACATAAGATCATAGTTTTCCCATTTATAAACCATTTTACACACAAGATTGCCAGTTTTTTCTTTTCGTTTCTTAGAAAGAATATGGAAGCTTCATTGCATTTAAAAAACTACTAGAATGTTTGATTTAGTAAATGGGGAAAATGGAGGGTGTCCAAACACTAGTTGGAAATCCTCAAATCGAAATCAACGGCTCAGCACACATAGTTGTGAATCCAACGCGTCAAAGAGTTCCAAGCGTGGCAGGGTGAAGTAATGCGAAAAACCACAATATTTATTATTTTTGTGTTTCTTGAGGGTCCCTTATTATCGTATCGCCCCCCCCCCCCCCCCCCCCCCAAAACTCACGACCGGCCATGTCTCAGCTCGAAATGTATTTTTTAGTTTGGCTCTGCCTTCTTCTTTGGATGGCCGCCTCCTAGCCTCGATCCAACCCGACGGGAAATTTTCGGCGCCGAGAAGGTCGCCCACCATGAGAAACCACGTTGTGATGTCCTCAACGGAGAGCCCGAGCATGCATGGTGCCGCTAGGGACGCGGTCTCAGACTTGGATGATCATGCCGACCACCCGCCCAACGTTTCATGTCGGCTTTGGCCCGGGAAACCACGAGCACCTAATCGATGATGAACCCCATGATAACTGAGTGCAATTGAAGACGAGTGTGTCATCATGATTTGCTCCGGCTCCGAGGTAGTATGCGCGGACGCTTGCGGTAAAAAATGAGTTGTCACTAACACGTACATACGTTGAGAGCTACTGTATTTAGATTGGCTCCATGCAATGTTCATAGTAGTATGTGCAACACTAGAAACCGTTAATTACCTAAGCAATGTATACTCGTACGATTGTAAACACACGGGCAGATGAGCGGGAAAATGTGGAAGACCGAGACTGAAATTAGGGGTTTGGATTTTGGGCCCAACCAAGGCCGCGAGCGATATTTTCGCCGCGAGAGGATTTTGGCCCCTTAGGCCTTTACGCATAAGAAAAATGGTCAGTTGGCACGCGAGAGGAACCCTACGTCTCGCTCGCCGCCGCCTCTCTATCGCCCCCCTTTCTCTTTCCCGCAACAGCGCCGCCAGCCACCCAACCGCGGGTCGATTCCCCGCCTCCGGCCCCAAGCATCGACGAACAACAAGCCTGGCCTCCCGACTGCCTTCTCCCGCTCCTCCAGCGACCCGAGGGCCAAGGCCTAGCGGGGCTCCACGCCTGCTCCTGGCCGCCGGCGGGTAGCATCAAGCCCGCCAGGAAGACGGAGGCGGCAGGAATGTCGGCGAGGATTCACAGCCGGTGGCCGCCTGCAAGACCTGCTGCCGCCGCCCTCCACCACGGCGAAGGCCGAGGACCAGCCGCCGCTCGCAGGGCCGTACACCGGCGTCCAGCACCCCGACCTGCTGGTCTCTCCCCTGTAACTCCTTTCCCTCAACTTCCCCCCCCCCCCCTGTGTTGTGAGACGCGTACGCAGCATGAGCCTGGAAATCAATAGAAACTTGAATAGCTGTTGGTCACCTATCCTATCTTGCCCCAATCAATTGTCGCTCCAATGTTTTGACGCTGAGATCTCATTCTCATCTATGGCTTTCTCAGAAAATTACCGATGCATTCATGCAGAATCCTACCCATGTCTCTTCATGTAAATTTCACAGCAACTTTATTTCTCTTTCCTGGAAAACGAAACCACGTGAATTGCAGGTATATATTTACCTAGCCGATAACTTCAACAAGCATATGCAATGCAAGTTGCAGCTACAAAATAAGTCAGGTCTAGGCATAAGTAGATGGTACAGATTGTCTTTGCAAAATAAATCCAGGAGAAGAGATAGATATTGAGATGTTTTTTTTACCATCAAATATGTTTGCTTTCCTCTTTTTTTCCATCTAAGGTTAGCAATCCAAGCTATGCTTTTTTTTTGTTCAAGACAAGTGTGAGCTCCAACTATGCTTACATTTCCTTTATTTGATCACATAATATTTTGGTGGCACTTACACATGTTGAATATGTAGGTTGCGCTACAATTATGCTAAAAAAAAATTGTATCTTTTTCAGGTTCAAATCACATGTGAGGATGGGCTTGAGGGCACGAAGAAAGGAGGAGCCGTGCTGTCGAACATCAAAGCATATTGGAGGAGGATGGGCTCAAGAGCGTGAAGTGGGGAGGAGCTGTCGTCCAGACGTGCTGTGCGTTAGCTGCGCGTCGGCAGCAGGCTCTCCGTCAAGAGCAGCACCACTCCTGCCCGAGGCCAGGTTAACACCGCCACCTTCCTATATTTGCTTCAATGCATAACACCATGCATCATTGCTTCAAGTGCGTTGCTGCTGGGTTATGAAAGAATTGAAGACCACAATCATCTTGTCTGTATTGCAAACAATTAATAAATATGTTTTGACACTCGTACTTTCTCAGTGGCATTGATTTGGTTATCATGCATAGGACTTTTTATCGTTAAATAGTTCACCTTTACTGAAAGAATGTAAATCTGTCATATGCTTGACCAGTGGATGTCCAGCAAGTGATGAAATTTGTATATTTCGCAGCAACTTCATGCCTCTTTCCTGGAAAACGATAGCTCCACCTTTGTATCGCCTGAATATCAGGTCTATGTAATTATATATACCTAGCTGATAACCTCAACATGCAAATCCTAGTGTAGTTGCAGCTACACAATAGAGTCTAGGCATAAGTAGATGGTCAGATTGTCTTTGCAAAGAAATTCCAGGAGAAAAGATAGTTGTTGAACTGATTTTTATTACCATAAAATTTGTTTGCTTTGCACTATTTTGCCATCAAAATTTAGCAATCCAAGCTATGATTTTTTTTTCTCCAATTCAAGTACGATTTCCAACTATGCTACATTTCCTCTAATTGATCACAGAATATCTTGGTAGCACCTGCACATGTCCTGATTATGTAGGGTGTGACCTCCGACTATGCTAATGGACGTGCATTTGTTTTTTCAGGTTCTTGGTCATCCCTTATAGCAATAGTTTTTTACCGAATTCTTGTGGCTTGTTGATCATCTCTGATAGGAATAATAGCTGATAATTCTTTGTTCTCTCTCTGATAATGTTGTCCACCTGTACTGCAGTCGTTAGCAAGGAGCTGGGCCAAGGGAGCAACGCTGCTGGTTCGAGGCTGCAAGGAGCTGGACCAAAAGGTTGAGTCTTAGAGTGTGACCTAGAGAAGCATGCGAGTCGGCATATATGGCCCGCAGCTGCAGCAGCTTTGAGAAGAGGTGGAGTGTGTTCGAGTTGGATTTTGATCTTTTGCGTGGCGGCAACAGCCGGGCTCCGACATGAGACAGTCTGAAATAGCTAGGTATCCTCTAGTCATCGCGTTTCTTCCTCGACCCCACTGGATGATTGGATCTTGCTGGTCACTCGTGCATGGCATGTCTTGTGCGTCACCGTATTTCTTTCTTCCTTTTCTTGTAGCATTTTTGTTTGTTCGTTTGATGGTCTTTTCGTGCTGTGATGGATGCAAAGTCCCTGTGAGGCAAGGAGTGTGGCAATTTTGTCATGCTTAGGTTGGGCCGGAGGCTTTTAATTGTCTATTTCTAGATATGGATGTCTAAAATAATTAATACTTAGTGTTTGACTATAGTAGGGTACTACAAAGTGCTGCCATAGTGATGAAAGTGAGATAACCAGGATTTTATACTTGGCTTTATATCTCGGACATTGTTTACTCATATTGTTATATAACCAAGTAAACATTTATAACTTAAAGGTTATCTTGCTTACCCGCTTCAGTTGTGAATTTGGTGGGCATTTGTGGACTACTAGAAAGCAAACTAATATTTGTGTGCATGCTTGGAGATGTTTGGTTATGCACGATGTATTTTCTGTCCATATTTGGTGCATGTTTTTTATATATAATGTACAAACTGAGTCCACCTATTGTCTAATTTGAGAGTGGTTCAGAAATGCTTGAGATTTATTTAGCTGTAGTGATGCAAGCCTATAGTACCTGTTCCTTTTTTCACATGGATTGACCAACAACCAATAAGTACTTCTTATTTGCACGTAATAGTTTACTTGATGTTGAATCCAATGTTTGGCTTTGCCATGTTTTGTTACTAGTAGTTGATGTAAACTGGACATTGTTCAGTGTCCTTCCTCAACAATACACTAAGTAATGACCATTTCTATGTTTTATGAGTAATTGCGACTTGAATTACCAGTATTTGTCAAAAAAATTAAAAGTAAGGTGAGACTGTTTTTGATTTAGGTGTTTCTTTCCTGTACTGCAGGTGGACACGCATGGTGCACAACATCGAGAATTCGGTGGCCACATATACTGCATCATGTTTAATCTTAATCTCCAAAGGTAAATTCTGTTAGCTCAAGATTTTTAACAATCGATGAAACAGACACACTACCGTAAGTTTGCGGTATATGCATACTACTTCTAATTTGATTGACGGACAGAATACGTGTGCACTTGCGGGCCTTCATGTTAGGCAAACTATTTCTGCCAAATCAGATTAGTCGTGTGGAACCATGTTACTCGATGTAGTTGTTGCTAGATACTCCCTCCGTCCCAAATTAGTTGATGTGGATTTGTCAAAATATGGATACATATTCTAGCATACAGATCCATATTTTGACATATCCACGTCAACTAATCTGGGACAGAGGGAGTAGGTCATGTGTTGTATTAATTGACAGGGACAAGATACCATTATTTTCTGAAGACCTCTTGACCCGTTGCATTCATATCCTAGTTACCCTTATAGTTTCCTGTGAATGTGGAGTTTGGTGAAAAACATCTGGTCAAGTTTCTGAGCTGTTGCCGAAAGTATGCTGTCCAGCCAGATCAAGTGTAGTTTCCTTAGCTAATTCATGTACGGGGAGACCATCATTTGGCTGTGAATTAGTAGATCCACATTTTGGTTCCTTGTAAATGGATACACGTATCGGCCTTTTGCTGGTGGTTGCATTGGCAGAGCTATGTAATTGTGATTAATATGGAGAAAATTGAATATATGATGTTATTATTTCAACCTGACGGTACTTGTTTCTTCACCTAAGTAGAAGTATTCTTTCACTCTGGATGTTGGTGATTGAAAACTGAATCTTTGTTCTTCTTATTATTATTATTATCTTATGACACTCTTGCAATGCTTAGAATGGTATCTTGCATCATGATCAACTCTGTATATAGGCCTCCTAGTTATGTTTGTGAAATATGTTCACTGGGCGGCAAAAGCTCGAGCTCGTGGATATTGTTTGATTGGCTGTTGATCTTTTCACATGAAAAACAACCTGAATGATTCTGAATTTTCGATAAACTAGGCCTTGTGTACTTGCTGGCCTTATTGTTGATGTATCTAACCATAATGTTGTAATTCAAGGACATGGAGGTTGCCTGGAACCCTGTTGCCTGCATTACTTGGAAGCTAGAAGACTCAGAGCCAGTCATGTATACATATGTATCAGTGCCAAGATTGGGAGTAATAGGTATTACAGGATTGATTGTTGATGCCGTGCATTAAGTTTTGTTCCATTGAGTTTCTGTGATTATTATACCTGTGATGGAGCTGGATTGTGGCGTTTAGGGAAACTGTTTGTCGATGATCTATTATGTATGCTGTGTGATGGGAATGTCCCCGAAACATGCATGGAAGTTATGTCAAAATTGGGAACACGAATACTAGGAGAGGAAGGAATTGATCTAGCTAGGACTAGTAGTAGTAGTACTAGAGTCGATTTTGTAGAAGCAAAAGCTAGTGGGTGGATCCTGGCCCGTACGTGAGGGCCAAAAGCTTCACCTCGAGGTAGGCAACAAAATAGGCAGACATGGTATGCGCATCTCGCGAGGTTCTTAATAACCAACTGAATGATTATGAACGGAAGTAATCTTATTTGTTAAATTAAATTGCGGTGTTTTGTATTAGGGAAAATAATGCAAAGAATAAATGTAGCCAGTTACATTGTCTAAAAACGCATGCACGAGATTGGAAAAGTTGATTCCGAGTATTCCGAGTGTCAAATGGCTTTGGCTTTGGCTTTGGCAGTTGCATGTTAGGTTTCATTAATTTACAGTGCTTCTAGTACCGTGTGATGAATGAGAATAAAAAAATGGCAATGGTGACACGAGCAGGCAAGGCAAGGCCAGGCCAGGAGCACACGTTTTTTGTTTTGTTTTCGGCCGGGTTCGTTTCTTGTTGCAGCAGGCTAGGCGAGCGAATTTTGGATGGAGAAAGAAAAATAAGGCGAGTGATTTGTTGCTGCTGCCGATTTTAAATACGTAACACGCAGGCGAGGATGAGAGAGTAGTCCGTCTCTGCTCGATCGCACAAAATGAAGACGGAAGCGATCGGTCCAGAGAGAAAGAAAAAAGGGTGTCGGAAGCGAGATCCTGGGCGCTTAATGGAGGCATGCTTAATCTTTTTCTCTTTGCCAGGGACTCCTTGAGAGTGGCCTACGTTGGTCCAGCGCGGATGCATTAGTTGCGTGACGATACGGAATCTTTTTGCTACCGTTTACTCCTCAGCGAGGTCTGCGTACGCGTGCACGTGCAGCTCCGGCACGACGCAGGGGAAGCGCAAGTACCTTCTGTTCTTGTCCTAAAAAAAAGTCATGGCAGGCGAAGAAGTAGAAGACAAACTCGGGTCCTCCTCGTCACCCCGCGATGGAACACAAAAAAGGTGGCCGTCTACGATCCAATCGTACGGGCCCTGCATCTCTTCCCCGGCCCGCCCGATGAGCTGTTCAGCTACGAAGATACTGAAGCCGAGTTCCACGTGATCTCCTCCCAAGGCGACGACCGGTCGTTTCGCGTGCTCTGCGTCTGCAAGGAAGACGGGGAAGCTCAGGTCGCCGTCGTGTCACCGGACAACAGGGAGTGGCAGATTTCCCCAACAGCCGGAAGCCTCACGGATGAAGGCAATGGTACGTTGGTGAATGGCTTTGTTTACTGGGCATCTGCAGACGGAGACAATGTGCTCAACACCGCAACGCTGCAATTCTCTCAAATGGATCTGCCGGCGGAAATGACTGGGTTTTCTTATAGCCCAGGGATGTCTAAGGTCGGTGAGACCAGCGATGGGAAGCTCTGTGTGGTTCGCGCGTCTGACCTTCAACTTGATGTTTGGGTTCGGAGAGCCGGTAAAGACGGCGTCGATAAATGGACGCGGGAAAAAAAACTTCAGATGGTGGATGCGATTGACAGGCTGAATCTGAACCTTATAGATGAATGTCCTTCCATGAATGTTGTGGCTGTCATTGGTGGCATTGTCTATGTTTCTATTCATGAGAGGGATCCTCCTATCTGGCTCGTATCCTTCTGCCTTAAAACAAGGCAGCTGAAGAAGCTCGGCCCTATCACTCGCTATGAGTTCTGCTATCCCTACTTCATGTCGTGGCCTCCCTCTTTGGCGCCTACTAAGGTGAACCTTCTCTAAATCGAACTCTGATAATTTCATTTTTTTTATTAACCGATGATGATATCTTCACATGCATGGTTCTATAGATTTCTTCTTGGTTAGATTTACCTACTATTGAATAAGTCATTTCGAGTTATTTTTCTATGTTATAAATATTATTATAATGATGTCCATGGTACAATCACTCGCAGGCGGGAGAAGTTTAAGCCATCAACTCTCCAAATAATTTGAGCGGCAGGCACCTTGGCAGGCTGTCGCAGAAGCGGCCCAAATGTATGACACGCAAAATAAATTCTACTGACGTGGCTTAGCTCAGAATTCTTCCTTATGTGTTTTGGCGCGAGGATTTCATTTTTATTTCAGATTTCTCTTGATATTATAGTTTATGAACGATCCAGGGATTAATCTTTTTAGTCCAATATGTATGACATGTAAAATTGTATTCAGCCGCCGTCACTACGGGAGAGCACTACATTGCTGTGTGGCTGAAGCATTTTGTCTTCCAGAATTCATTTTTATTTGAGACTGCTCTTTATAGTACAGTTTATGATGGATCAATATAATAGTTTTTTAATGAAACTGTCTCAATGTCCGTGCCTTGAACAAAACATCCGAAGACATTTATATGAATAATTAACCATTCAACATATTTCAATTTGGAGATTCCAAACAAAGTGGCATGATGCATTGAATCACTTTTTTTTTTGAGAAACAAATATATTAAGCACGTCAGCAAGCCGTCTCCTTAAAAACCTTCTAGTCCGCCTTAGGTACCCTGGTAAGAAAAAGAGTGCGTCAAGAAACTTGCTGCTGCGAGAAATCAGTCGGGTTTACAATCCTTTCTGATACATGCATCAAGAAAGGTGGGGGTGAAATCTACCCAAAGACAACTCCTCCTATCCGAACTACAATAACCAGCACAAAGATGAGCTAAACCATTATCAGTTCTAGGAATATGACTTAAGATCAAAGAGTCTAAGTTGCCTGCCAATCACCGACTTCCAAGAGAATTGCCGCCACCACCGATCTGTCAAAAGAAGATGTCGTCCAAAGATTAACGATCTGCAGAGAATCGGTTTCAATATCCACTTGACACATTCCTCTATTGTCGAGACATCGTAGTAGAGTTCATAGACGGTGGGTACCATGAGACTACTGGTAGAGACGTGGGGGGGACGTGGTAGTACGACAATCAAGAACACCAAATTTACCCAGGTTCGGTACGTCGCAACTAGGCGGCGTTCCTACTCCTGCAATCTCACTAAATCAGGGCTGAAGCCTGAAGTATACAAAGTACAATGTGAGTTGGGATTCGCTAACTCGGCGAGGATCAACTTCTCGGCGAGTTGGCTTCTAGCTAATTGTTTGTGTCTTTCTTCTCTCTCGTCCGGCTTTATATAGATAACCGGGTTAGGGCTTACAAAAAAGAAACCTAGAAGACTACGGAAAGTATCTAACTTGGAAAGGAAGGAATCCGTCTTCTACTCCAAGCCGCACCACATTGGGGCGTGGTTCGGATTCTTCTAAGATCCGGCTTCTGTGCGTCAGTTTACTGGGCCGCTCAATAGACTGTGGTCCATTACCAAAAGGCCACCCTGGTAATCCGGCTCTTTAGGACAATGCCGGATATACCCATATTCGGTATATATCCGACAGTAGCCCCCAAGAAGGATTGAGACTTCATTATGCCACCTTTCGTCAATTTGCATACTTTTCCGAGAAATGTCGGTGCTTTGTCTCGATTCTTCTTTTTCCCAAAATCATTAATAACACAAAACTCGGATTTCGTCAAGATCCTCATTTTTCTTCCACAAGCCTTCGTGGAGAATGTACTTTCTGACATATAACTCGAATTTTATCAAAATCTGGGTTTTCTTCCGCGAGCCTTCGTGGAGAAGAAACTTCATGACGTCAGCGATGAAATCGTGCTGACCTCATGGTCGTTTGGGTCCAGTCAAAAACCCTGAAACGTATCCTCTAACAGATTATCGCGGGAAACGAGGATATAGCATTTGTCACCCTGTCCCCTCGTTTCCCGGAATTTCCGGGCGTGACACGCGTCGAAGATCCAACGGCTAAAAGAGTCGTTGCTACGAATCTCAGCGCGCTTCCGGCTATAAATAGGCGCCTCGGGGCCTCCGGTCCTTCTTCTGCTTCCTCTTCTTCCTCGTCCCTCCAGCGCCATAGCCACCAGAGCCAGAGCTCGAGCGAGTCAGTAGAGAGCAAGTTCTTTCACCTTCTCCAGAAAAGCCATCGGAGGATCCGGCCCATGACCGCGCCGCCCGAGAATGGTCGACGGAGAAACTTCCCGCGCCGCGGACGCGACCAACGCCGCCTTTAACATTGATTCGATTATCAACGACCTTGACCCACAACTGGACTCCCCCGTCTGTGCCACCGCGAGCATGCCAGAGGAAAAACCGCCGGCGACGTGACCCGCGGGGACCAGCCTCCTGCGACCGCGAACATTCCATCGTCGTCATCTCCTCCTCCACCTTTCATCACCGAGCCCGCGTAGGAAACCTCCAATATCGACGGCGAGAAGGTCGCTGCCTCCGGCGCCGCCGGAGGCGAAGAAGACATAGAGGGGAACTCCGGGAACTGGATCCACTGTAATGTGGTTTCCTCCCTCCTTCCTGCAATGAAGAAGGAAGGTTCATCCGGGAGAAGAAATGGCGGCACGTCCTAGACGAGTTCGAGCCATTGCCGAAAGACGGCGAACGAGTCCTCCTTGCATCTCATGTTAACAGAGGTATCGAAATTCCGCCTTCTTCCTTCTTTCTCCAGGTCTTAGACCACTATCAAATCCAGCCACACAATCTCCCTCCAAACTCCATTCTTTACATTGCCGAATTTGAGGCTTTGTTCGAAGGGTACATAGGAATAGAGCCTAGGCAAGATTTCTGGCAGTACTATTTTGGAGTAAAGCGCAACCAATCTGAGGGCGTTGATGTCTACACACGCTTCTATTCTTGTAGATAGTGTTGGGCCTCCAAGTGCAGAGGTTTGTAGAACAGCAGCAAGTTTCCCTTAAGTGGATCACCCAAGGTTTATCGAACTCACGGAGGTAGAGGTCAAAGATATCCCTCTCAAGCAACCCTGCAATCAAGATACAAGAAGTCTCTTGTGTCCCCAACACACCCAATATACTTGTCAGGTATATAGGTGCACTAGTTCGGCGAAGAGAGAGTAAAATACAAGCAGTATGGATGATTATAAGTGATAATAACAGTTTGAAATAAATATGGCAGCAAGCAAACATGTAGCAGACTGTCACACCCCAGTTTTTGGATTCTTGGACTGTGCTCAAGAAGACAAAAATTAGGGCCAGCAATTTTTTTTATAACAACATGATTGTTTGAACTAACATATTTTTATGATCTAAAACATATTTGAAACACAAGTTTTGTTTCTTGATAAAACCAATACCATATGTTTCTGAAAACTTTCCTACTTATTTTTTTCCTGATGTTTTCCTATTATTACTTGAGTAGATTTTTATTCCAAGACTTGGATCATTTTTGTTTGCATCTTAAAACAAACTTTTAACTTTATTGGATCCAAGAAAACAAGTTTTCAAAATGATTTCTAAAAGTTTTCTTTTAAGTTTTCTATAGAAAACAATATCTACAAATAAAGCCAAGTACCTGTTTTCTACACTTGTTTTCACTAAGCTACAAATTATTATTTTATGATTTCTTGGCATTTAATTAATCCTTGATATATATACTACAAGACTATAAGCTTACTTTTATTTTTGAACAAATAAAAACTATCTTTTGCTTGATGTGTTTGTGGTATAAAGTTAAGGCAGAAAAAGACATTTTTGAGAAACAGATAAAAACAGAAAGTATACCTTTTCCCACATTGTTTTCATGGCCTTAAATTATTTCAAAATTGCTTTCAAAAGTTGTTTATGAAAGTATATAACATGATTAACACATCCATACTTTGAACACCAATTTTGGAAAGCAATTGAGCCTTGAAAAGAAACTCAACTTTTTCAACTCTTTGTCTGTTTTCAACACTTAGAAAATTTCTAAGTCCTAAAGACTGAATTTTCTGAATTTTTCAGTGAACAGTTTAGGATACACTTTTGCACTTCAGTTTTCTTGATGTTTCTTTGCATTTTTGGAAGCATGGACTGACCTAGCTTGTTGACCATGGTTCCTACTCGACCAATAATGCTTTGGATCCCTTCTAGAAGCATTGTGGATGAAGATAAGAGAGGAGAGAGAGGGTGAATAGGATAGGTATGGGCTCACTCTTGTCTTTGACATTTTTTACCTTGCCACTTGCCCACTTGCTCTCTATGGCCTAGATAAACCTTGCCCACTCGTGGCCTTGACCTAGGGAACCATTGCTCATGAGTGGAAGTGACCATAAAGCCCTAGACACCCCAATGACATTGGATGGCATCCACCCGGGGTGACCATCTTGCCCCTCCCCTCTTCACCTCTTCTATAAATGTCCAGAGGGCACACCCTTGTGCCCTGCACCTCCCACACTTCCTCTCTAGCTCTCCTAGTCGAAACCCACCCCTGCCCTTGCCTCTAAAGCACCCCGAGCCCGTGCTCTGGCCGCCGGATGATCACCACGGCCATGGCGAAGCCCTGCCCGCACCACTCCAATCCAGCCCCTCCCTCCACCCTAGGGCCACTCCCCATGTTCCCCTGAAGCCCCCGGACAAGGTCCCGCGCCCCCTAACCACTGGAGGCGCCGCCGCCGTCCATGGGCGCCGCCACGGACGTCTGCCGCGTTCCGCCGCTTGCAGCCGCGCCGCTCGTCGCCGTCGCCACCCCTCGGTGCCCCTACCACCCAGCAGCTTCCCCGAGCCGCTCCAGCCTCACCCCCGAGCCCCACGGTGAGCCCCGAGTCCCTTTTCGCCGGCGGCTGTTCGAGATGAGAGAGAGAGGGATGAGAGGTAGGAGAGAACGCACGCGCCGTTGGATCCCTGGTCAACCGCCACGCTTGAACGGATTTGTTCCCGCGCCCGTGCTCGCGTGTCCAGCGCTGCTGGGCCGCGCTCGCGCCTAACTGGGCCGCATCCACTCAGAACCAGCCCATGTGCTGTTTTGCTTTAACCTTTTAATTTTTATCAGAACTGGAACCTTTTACTTTGGACGTTGCAAAAATAGTAAAACTGCAAAATAAAATCTGGAAAAATTCATGGACCATCAGAAAGGAAATCTAAACCATATAAAATTTGCAGATATACTTTTGGACCAATATTTTGGGCACAAGAACTGTTTTGGCCAGACTGTCTATGAGAATGTTTTGACCATAACTTTTAAGATTTGCAACCAAATTGAACAAACTAAAATGTTCTTGATAGGTATTGAAAATGCCTATCCAATGCACCTAACCTCACATCAAGGTGAGTTATAGAATGAAAATGCGATCCAGATTACTAAAATACCAATAGACTTTTCTATGATTTTTATAAGGAGTTAAAAAATGCTTTTTGAAGAAAATCTAATTGGATGAGTTTGGTATTGACTATATCTATATTTTTCCAGCTTATATTAATTTTTGAAGCTCTATATAATTTTTGGTAGACAGATCTAGAAACGGCAGCTTTTCAGTTTTTGTTTTGGAATGTGTTCTTGTTTGAAATAAATTGTGTGGTTGATTTAATCTTGCTTACTATCATGTATAAAGTTGTTAGGACTTGTTATTAAGTTGTTTTCTTACAGTAAATCTACCTTAGAAAGTGTGTGCATGTTTGGAAACTGAAATAAAAATGAAATAGCATTTGTTACCTTCTAGTTTTATTATTTGGAATTATTGTGAGAGCTAGATCTTTGTGTGAATGCTTTGATAAATTTTGTGCTATGATTGCTATGGATCCAGTACCATTTTGGTACTGTTATTATGAAGTTAATACATCTGTTAGCTTGCATGTCTTTTTATAGTGAAGCATGTGTAGGTTTTGTTATTCTTATGCACTAGTATTGTTTTCACTAGAATAAATAGCCTTGTTTAATTTATCTTGCATACTAGTGTTTTCCATGAGTAACCAGAGGCTTAGTACCTCTTTTGACTTGGTATTAGTGGGCCCATAACCCACTGGTCCCATTGCATCTTGGTTGAGGATGAAAATCCCCAACCACACACACATGTGTGAAAATAACATGTTTTAATTATATGCTTGATTTCTATTTTCCACCATGGAAAATATATTTGTTTGTTTTCACTTATGCAAGTGAGAAGGTTATTTCTTATCATAAGATACTAGTATGTTAGATGTGGTCCACTTGTTAGCATAATATTCCGTAGGAGTATCATGTTAAGAAATGATTCACTATTGAGTGCTAAATTTAATTGATTGCAAATAAAATAATTCCTTGGGATTGATAGATGTTTGTGAATAACTTTATCTTGAGTGTTTGGATTTTTGGAAAGGTTTTAGATAACTTTTCATTTATTTCATAGCTACTGGTTGTGTATGTTATACCATGGTTGCTTGCTAGAAATTAATTAGGAAGAACTAAAATTGCCAGAATTAATTTGTGCATGCTTATTAGTTGTTTCATGGAAGTGTTTTGATGTTTGTGCTTACTAGCATGAGTAAGATTTTGCGTACTTTTATTGGGTATATTTATGATCATGACTTGCTTGTTTGGAGTTACGCATCATGGTAGCATTTTTGCTTCTTTAGTAAGGAACTAGTGGCACCACTGGAAAATAGTGATTTTTGCTATAGTATTGCCATCTTTCATTTTATAAGTGTATAAGTTTATTATAGCATATTTAGGAAGTTATTACTTCTGTTATGATGCCATGAATTATTTAATTGCATGTGCTATGGTCATAGAATATAATTATCTCTTATAGCATGCTTGTGTAGATTCCCCATACTAGTATGCTAAAGGCAGTCTTGTTTTTATGCCTTTTTGATAGGAGTATTATCTTGAGTGATGATTGTGTTTTAGGTTACTTCTATGACTTGATTCTTTGGTTTTTAGGTACTGGTTGTTTGCTAATATTTCATGATTTGATGGATTCCAAAATCTCTATCAAACAATAACCTAGTAAATAAATAGACTATCCTTTTGTTGTGTGTTTTACTTGTTGTTTGGATTTTATTTAAGTGTTTGCCTTAAGCATGAGTTTTGTACTTGTGTTATTTGTTGTGCTTAAGAGTATCTTATAAAACTAAAACATCCAACTAAATCATGAACACATTAAGTGGCAGTTGCTTGTGGTGGATAATACCCACTGCCGTAGGTATTGTCATGCTTGTTGTTTTTATCGTAGCAACCTAACCCTTTGCACCCACAAGTTATATTTTTAGCTTCTTATATATCTTGTTACGAGATTGGTACACCACTCCATGTATGGTATGTAAGATGTGGGATATGGTTTCCCAAACCATATGTTTGGCTCACGATAGTTTTGGACTGTGAGAGTTATGTGAGATAGTTTTCGCGACAACGTTTCGAGAGAACTCGTGAGTGAACGTTTGTTGATGTATGTGTTGTTTATCTTAGTGGTTTGCCCTTTAGACCTGAGTGTGTGTCTTTTATTTCCTTTACGACGCTAGAACACGAAGAAGAAGAAGAAGAAGAAGAAGAAGAAGAAGCAGTTGTGGAGCTGTGCATCAAGTTCAAGTTACTTCAAGGCCAGGGACATTAAGAGACTTGAGGCAAGCCATCCTGACGCTTGCTGATATTACACTTATCATTATCTATCATGCATGTTTTACTTCTGAAAAGTTTTACAAAACTTTGATTTCCAAAAACTATTTTTGAAGTGAGTATCACTTCTATTATATATATACTATTACTATGCCATTAGTTAATACTTGGTGTTACCAAGCCCATAAGCCACCATATGGTATTTATTACCATCACAAATATTAGTCCCTAAGTGGACACCTTAAAATTGTGTTTTACAAAACAACCCAGAGAAAAGGCGAATCCTTATTCTACGGAGGAATGTGGAAGTGGTCATTTTTGGGAAAAACATGTTTTAAAAAATGACACATAACCTAGTCTTCGCCGGACAACCTTTACCGTACTGCCACTCTACCCCAACATGGGCACGGGGCCTAACTGGAAGTTTGTTCTTGTTAGTGTGTGTTCTATCTCAATTGCTATAAGGGTTGTCATGCCCTCGAACCGAATGTCATCAAAACTCCCAATGTTGAGACATATAAAGTGTGGGATTAAGTTTCCCTCCGGACGCATCCGTTGAGTCTCCTGTCTAGGCAGGGAGCCGGGGAGATTATACTCGACTAAAGAGATAGGCATATTCTAGCTTGAACATAGTGGAAAGTTAGGATCAGTTATCTGATGTTTCACGTACTGCTGTAACAGCCCGTGGTTGTTCACGGCAGGTGTACTGGATCTGGTGGATGTGTACACCTCTGCAGAGTACAACTTTTTCGAAGAAGCCGCGTCCTCGGATATGGACAGTTGAATGGCCATGTAGCTAGCATTGTGTCAATGTTTTCAAAAAGAATGTTTTCAAAAAGGAGTTTTCAAAAAGGAGTTGAACTTGGGAAGTTCGGAAAGGAAGGAAATTTTGTACCATGGAGATACCGATGATGGGAAGCCAGAAGTTGTTTTACAAACCAAAAAGTTTTGCAAATAAAAACTTTTCTACTCTGCAAGAATTCTGGAAACTGATCCCAAGAAGTTTTGCAAAGAGAAAATATTCTTTTAACAGAGCTTTACAAAACCTCTTGTACATGTGATATCTACAAGAGAAATAAAACTATATTATTTTCTTCTGAAGTATCTTCTTCAATGAAGATACAAATTAATTTGACTGCAACTGTGGTGTCATCCTATATGAACACCATTGATAGTGAACCCTATTTATAGCCTACCTATTCCACCATATAAGCATACTTGCATATTTGGTAAGTTACATGATGGATGTCTTGCTGAGTACATTCAAATGTACTCATTACGGTTTCGCCCCTGGTATCTACTTCCCAGACTTTGAGAAAGAGTCTCAGAAGAAGATCTACGAAGAGGAGTACAGAGCTGATGGCTTTGCGAACTAGGATCGTCTCCGGGTCAGCAGCCTGTAGGTGAAGGCGTGACTTGGGCTCTACCGCGTTATGATTGTGTTTAGTCTTCCGCTGTGTGTGTTGTGTGTTGCCCTGCGTGGCAGCCGTTCTGGTTTTGGTCAAGCGACTAATCCCCTTTTGTAAGTGTTTGTGCAACCGTGTAATGGATATTGTATCTGTGTACCAATTTGATATGTTGTTCACGACTGAATTCCTGGGATCGTGAATGTATGCATATCAGGGGTGTCCTTCAACAGTGGTTCGAAGGGCTGGCCTTACAGAGACAAGGCGGAAAATGGTGTTTCAATGCTTGGAAATAAGGCCTAGGGCTTCTACTTTCACTAGAGGACACTCTCAACAATGAAAACATAATTGAATGCATAAATATCATTTCTTCACTATGATACTCCGAACAACTCTCCGGTCGAATAACGAACACTAATCATTGCGTAGGGCTTTAACAACACTCCTCAAGTCTATATTACCTCTCTAGGGCACCCTAATGTCACTACGAGCGCCATAAATTAGTACTAAACAAACGCCACAATTTCATAGGTTCACCTTCCAACACAAGATATAAATATCATGCTAAACCACACGGAGCACACATTGTCACCTTTACCCCGTGATCAAAGTGTTTACGGAGATAACAAAACCACTTGAGTAGCATAACAGATGAAGATCAATCTACATACTCAACTAGATTACAAAGCTCATGATCACATAAAGATCACACCATGGGAGAGAGAGATGAACCACATAGCTACCGGTAAAGCCCTCGGCCCCGAGGAAGAACTACTCCCTCCTCATCATAGGAGACACCAACGGCGATGGAGATGGCGGTGGAATCGATGGAGATGGCTTCCGGGGGGCACTTCCTCGTCTCGGCAGGGTGCCAGAACAGAGATCTTTCCCCCGAAACTTGTCGGTGGTGGCGGCGGAGCTATGAATGTATTTTGCGGAAAAGGTCGATTCTCCTAGGGTTTATGCATCGGGGAGTATATATGGGCGAAAGGGCGACGCCGGGAGGTGGCCAGGGGGCCCACACCCCTAGGTGGCGCTGCTAGAGGGGACTTGCGCCACCCCACGGTGTGGCCACCCTGTGGCCCCCCTCCGGGGCTCTTCGGGACTTCTGGATTTCGAATTTTCCAATTCCGAGAATATTTACAGAACAACTTTTCTAAAACTAAAAACAACAGAAAATATGGAACTGGCTCTGTGGAATCTTGTTAATAGGCTAGTCCCGGAAAAAAGTGTAAAAATGACATAAAGTGTAAGGAAAACATGTGGTAAACAACATGAAAACAACATGGAACATCAGAAATTAGGGATACGTTTCTCGAGTAGGTTAACGATAAAAAACAATAATTTCTGAGGTGACATGCTACTATCATAAACTTGATCATTATAAAGTAAAAGCATATGTACGCTGAGATCATAGAACTTCAAACACAAACATGATAAATAGAACTTTAATAATAAAGCATAGCAATCACTTTGCATCATGAAGAGTATCTTAAATAAAGGATCATAGATAATAATGCAAAGAAAGATAAATGTTTGTTTCAGGTATAGAGAACGCATGGAAAAGTGGTATTTTGCTAGTCTTTAAAGAGTGGGACAGAACATAAACGCCAGGAAACTTTCAAAGTTCATGAGAAAGACTAGAACAAATAATCTAAGAACAAATAATATCACACCATGAAGTAATTATTGATGTTTATGGGACAAATGCACATAGAACTCAGAATGGCAAAAATGCTCTCTCAACTGTGCATAAAGTTAGAAGATGGAGACTCAATATAAAAGTAAAAGAAAGGCCCTTTGCAGAGGGAAGCGGAGATCACTCATGTGCTAGAGCTTTTTATTTTATAAATCAGAGGTATTAAAAGTTTGACATTGTGGAGGATTGTCTATTTTTAGGAGGGGTGTATGCTAGTGTCAACGAATGGTAAACAGACAATACATTACGTCACAAGCCAACTGGATTCACAAGAGCGGCTCCCATGGTGAAGGACGCAACTGGTGTAGAAGGTCATCCCTCTTTCGCTTTTGTTTACACAATTATGCTTTGACTCATAAATCAGGGGCAAAAATGGTGAAGAGAATTTGTTTGTATTAATTTGGGGCTGGGCACCCCTCTGCCAGCTCTTCTATAATTTGTATAAGCGGATGAAGCCACTAGTCCAGGGTGTGAAATCCAATCAACAAGTGAGATAAAGATTCTCTATTGGCGTCCTCATGAGCAAAAACAAGAACACAAAACAGGAATAATTTTGAAGGTTTTAAAGGTAACACATGAGCAATTTACTTGGAGTGGCAGTTAAATACCACATGTAGGTAGGTATGGTGGACACAATGGGAAAAACTTTGGTTTAAGGGAGTTTGGATGCACGAGTAGATCTCATACTCAGTACAGGTGGAGGCTAGCAAAAGACTGGGAGCGACAAATCAAGAGAGCATAAGAGCCATAATCATGCATAGTGACATAAACATCATTAATTAAAACATAAGCAATATCACAAGTTCTAAAACTAAGTGTTCATGGAGGCTATTCGTGACTGGTTCGTAGTTATCAACATGGTGTGCGTATGCGCCAAGTCAACCAAATAAAACATTCGAAAGAGAATACCATAAATTGATGCTTTAGTATGACAGGAACAACTCATGAATCTTTCAAGACATATTAAACACTCTCAGATATTTAAGGTTATCCATGCTACTCAATAACCATAAGGCTTTAAACTAAAATAAACTTTAGCATGGCATGAAAAGTTCTAGCCACAGTCTATACAAGCTTGTACTAGTACTGTTATGAATTCTACATCAAGCAGCAGTTTCTTTTCCTAACAAGCACCATACAAAACATGTTTTAACAAAAATACTCTTTATGATACAGCAAGAAAATGAGATTACTCACATAACACTACTAAAACTAAAATCTCTGAATAAGAGATGCATGAAAACAAAGGCTAAACGTAGTACGAAAAAAAAGTGAAGACTCACAGAACAATAAGAATGAAAACTAGAGTGTTCTAAGCAATGAAAATGGAGCGTGTCTCTCTCCCACACAAGTATGATAAGATGCAACCATTTATTACAGCAAAGCAAACCAAACAAACTGAAAACAAAAATAAAATACGCTCCAAGTAAAGCACATAAGATGTGAGTGAATAAAAATATAGTTTCACTAGAAGTGACCTGATAATTTGTCGATGAAGAAGGGGATGCCCAAGGCATCCCCAAGCTTAGAAACTTGAGTCTTCTTGGAATTTGATGGGATGTACCATCAGGGCATCCCCAAGCTTAGGATTTTCACTCTTCTTGATCACATCATATCATCCTCTTCTCTTGACCCTTGAAAACTTCCTTCACATCAAAATTTTCACAATCTTCATTAGCAACGTTAGTGCAATCGAAATAATAAAGTCACATGGTTAAGTTTCAACAAAATACTATCAATAAAAAACACATTAGCTAATGTCACAACTTCTTTTAAAACTCTTTTTCTCAAAAGAACACCAAAAGAAAGAGATTAAGATGCAAATGCAATAATTGGCAGAAATCTGTCAAAACAGAACAGCAGAGAGAGATCAATTTTTTTGAAAATCTTATGTTGCTCAAATCAAAAAGTGGTCAACTAAGAAAAAGTTGTGTATATAACTCAGGATTAATAAGAAAAAATCTCAGGTCATTTTGAATTTTCTGTGATTTTTAACGGAATTAACAGTGGACAATAGAAATCTGTTTTCTGCATAGAAATCCGAAATATAGTGTCAACTTTCCACTAGAGGATTTACTTGGATAAAAAATAACACAAAAGAAAAGATACAGCAGGGTTGATAAGGAAATACAAAACACCCAGGTGCAAAGCACACAAGAGAAAACAAAGGAAAACTGAATAAAAGCAGAGAAATAAAACGAGTTGTCTTCCGTTAGCACTTTTCTTTAACGCCTTTCAGCTAGGCACAATGATTTGTAAAAGATGCTCACATAAGAATAAGAGTCGAAGCACAATAAGAGAGAATCAAGAAGAAAATATAAAACAAATTTAAGTCTAACCCACTTCCTATGAAAAAAATAATCTTGTAGAAAAACAAGTCATGAAAGCACAAATCAACAAGCATTGGAAAGCAAAACAAGTGCAACTTAAAAAATTTCAACATAAAGAGGGGAAACTTAATATTGTTGATATGCATAAAACCATGTTTCCCTCGCTAATAATAACTTTCAGTAGCATCATGAATGAAATTAACAATATAACTATCACAAGAAACATTCTTAGCATGAGCCACATCCATAAAAGAATTAATACTCTCCACATAAGCATAGCCATTCTTATTAATAGTAGTGGGAGCAAATTCAACAAAATATCTATCATTATTATTTTCATCACCATAACCATTAAATATAGGAGGCATATAGTAATCATAATTAATATTTTCCTCTATTGTAGGTGGACTGAAAATATCATATTCATCATTGTAAACAGGTGGAACGAGAATACCACAATCATTATAATCATCATATATTGGAGGGAAAGTATCATCCTCAATACTTGGGGGACTAAAAATATCATATTCATATAAACTAGCTCCCCCAAGCTTAGACTTTTCCATAGCATTAGAAAAAATAGTGTTGAAAGCACTCATACTAATAACATTGCTATTAGCATGCAAATAAAGTTCCATAGGTTTTTTAATTTTCTCTTCAAACACTTCATGTCCTAACTCAAGATAAAGATTATAAATCTCTCTCATATTTTTGTTGTTTTCCATTAAGCCTAACTAGTGAAAACAATAAATAAAAAGATATAATTGCGGAATCTAAAGGAAATAACTTCGAGCACTCACACCCGAGGATGTGAGTACCTTTTACCTTACCTCCCCGGCAACGGCGCCAGAAAAGAGCTTTATGTCTACGCACGCTTCTATTCTTGTAGACAGTGTTGGGCCTCCAAGTGTAGAGGTTTGTAGGACAGCAGCAAGTTTCCCTTAAGTGGATCACCCAAGGTTTATCGAACTCACGGAGGTAGAGGTCAAGGATATCCCTCTCAAGCAACCCTGTAATCAAGATACAAGAAGTCTCTTGTGTCCCCAACACACCCAATATACTTGTCAGGTATATATGTGCACTAGTTCGGCGAAGAGAGAGTAAAATACAAGCAGTATGGTTGGTTATAAGTGATAATAACAATCTGAAATAAATATGGTAGCAAGCAAACATGTAGCAGACAAGGCGGAAAATGATGTTTCAATGCTTGGAAATAAGGCCTAGGGCTCCTACTTTCACTTGAGGACACTCTCAACAATGAAAACATAATTGAATGCATAAATATCATTTCTTCACTATGCTACTCCGAACAATTCCCCGGTCGAATAACGAACACTAATCATTGCGTAGGGCTTTAACAGCACTCCTCAAGTCTATATTCCCTCTCTATGGCACCCTAATGTCACTACGAGCGCCATAAATTAGTACTAAACAAACACCACAATTTCATAGGTTCACCTTCGAACATAAGATATAAATATCATGCTAAACCACACGGAGCACACACTGTCACCTTTACCCCGTGTTCAAAGTGTTTACGGAGATAACAAAACCACTTGAGTAGCATTACAGATGAAGATCAATCTACATATTTGACTAGATTACAAAGCTCATGATCACATAAAGATCACACCATGGGAGAGAGAGATGAACCACATAACTACTGGTAGAGCCCTCAGCCCCGGGGAAGAACTACTCCCTCCTCATCATAAGAGACAGCAACGGCGAAAACAAGGAACTGGCTCTGTGGCATCTTGTTAATAGGTTAGTCCCGGAAAACGTGTAAAAATGACATAAATTATAGGGAAAATATGTGGGAAACAACATGAAAACAACATCAAACATAAGAAATTAGGGACACGTTTATGACGTATCAGGCGCCCTCCCCACTTGTGGAACCATCTCCTTTACCTTATGTAGGTTTAGGGAAGATTGGTTCCCGAAAATAAAAACCTCGGAATCCGTCAAATTTTGGACGGGTTCCTTCTTTTATCATGAGAATGTCCCGTTTCCTGGAAAGGACACGGGAATCCCACCTTTTGTCAATTCCGTGGCCACTCCCCAAGATAATTGGGCAGTGGACACGGTCCAGACCCTGCCGCCGGATCTGATGAGTATCAAGCGGCGCATCGTCAAGCTTGTTTTCGCCTCCCCTCCTCTTACTGGCATGGACACGGTTCTATGCTGGCTTGAAAGGCGGATCCAGCCCCTGGCTCGCCGCGGACCCCGACTAATGTGCGAATACACGAGCCTAGAGGACGCGATGAGGGCGATGAACAAGTCTTTGTCGAAAAAAAGACTTGAAGAAATGCGTCAATCAGCTGGTCGCAACTCGTGACCAATACGAGAAAATCCGGCCGATGTACACGGCAGAAAACCCAGCTCCAAAGGTATGATTTTTGTCATTTTGGGCATTTCTTCTGAGTTTCCTTTTCTCGGATGTTTTTCTAACCCGGACTTTGTCTTTTTTGACAGCTTTTGACTCTTCCTGAGGCTGATCTCGCCTCTGAAAGGACATGTTTCCTAATCCTAGTTTTTGATGTTTGATTACAACACTTGGAAGTATTTGACCATTGTGCTTAAGTGTTCTAGGGAACAAATGAAAAATATACAAAGCTATGAGAGCACAAAAAATGGAGAAAGGAAAACAAGTCAAAACACTTGTTTGTTGAAGAAAATGGTCAAAGAAATAAGAAGGAGGAAGAAGAAATCGAAGGGGAGAAGAAAGGAAGAAAAATTGCCTGGCCGGGCCTCAGGCCGGGGGGTTCGGTTAGGTGGCCGGCCTAGCGGCCAGCCCAGGCCGGGCTCTCCCCTGCGCAGGCTGGGCGCTTCCTAGCTGGCCCAGGCCGGGCTCGAGGCCGGGCTGTTCGGTGTGCTGGCCGGCCTAGCAGTCGGCCTAGGCCGGGCCCTCTGCGCACAGGCCGGGCTCCCTGCACGACAGGTCGGCCTCCCATCCGGCCAGGCCGGGCTCCAGGCCGGCCACTCTACAAAGCACCAAGATACCCCCCCCAATGGCCACTTTCTTTCCCCCACTATAAATAGGACTTGTCTCCTACCTTTTGGATGTGTCAAACAAGCATTCTATCACCTCCATTGCTGACCACCTCCAAGCTCAAGGTTCTCACCAAATACCCAACCAAAGCCATTGATCTCTTGGGATTTGGAGGAGAAGATCTAGATCTACAACTTCACCAAGCTGATTCCTCATCAACCCACTCATCCCCTAGGGATCTTGTTGTTATTGGTTCATTGGAGCCAAGAACTTTGTTGCTTCTAGCTCATTCGAGTTTGGAGCCTTGTTGTTGTTCCCGAGGCACTTGTGCTCGTGGATCTTGCTTCCCGGTGTCTTGGTGGCTCCGTGGGTTTGGTGAGGACCCTTCAAGGTTGTGGAGTGTGCCTCATCCTTTTAAAGGTTCTAGTTTTCAACCTCAACGGCAACAAAGTGAATCGAGCCTCTCCACATGGGTGGAAGGACTCGAAGGAGATACGGTGTGCCATTTGAGGGATACTCGGTGTTCTACTTTGGTGGCACCACACCGCTCCAACGGAGATTAGCTTCCATTGGGAAGTGAACTTTGGGATAAATCTCCGTGTTATTGTGTTCGGTTATTCCTCAACTTACCTTTACTTGTTGCTACTATCTTAGACATATATTCACCTTGTGGTAGTTGTACTTGCTCAACATATAGGATTGTTCACCTAGTTGCATAATATAGATAATCCATATTTGAGCACTATCTTGTTAACTCAAAAAAGAAGCTAATTTTTTTAGTTAACCTATTCACCCCCCCTCTAGTTAACCTCTCGATCTTTCAATTGATATCAGAGCCTCGTATCTTTATTAAGGCATTTACCACCTAAAGAGGAGGAAAGGATGGCTAATGATCCCGTCACCATGGAGGGGATTCAAAAGCTAATCCAAGCTATGATTGATAGCTCCGAGAAAATTATGGAGGGACTAATAAAAGAATTAACATCTACATCTAATCAATCTAGAGAGAATGTTGTCTGATATGAACATGGAAACTGATGACTCCCAAGTGCAGGAGATCAATTGTAGTACCTTTCGATAAGTATTTGAGTGTCGAACCCACGAGGAGCTGAAGGTAAGCTATCTATTCTCTAAAGCCCTATAACCCTCTTAAATGGCTGTTTATGCAAAGCAATAAGTTTGACTAAAAGGAACTAACTAATTAAAAGCAAGTGACATGGAGTGTGGTTTGTCTAGTAACTAGTGAAGCAAGTTTAAAATGCAAGTAATCCTAGAGCAAGTTTCTAGAGCAAGTTTCTAAGCAAGTTCCACAAGTAGCAAGAAGAAAATATCTCAAGTATCTCAAGGGAGCAAGTGTTCTAGCAATAGGTGTTTCGTTTGTGTGGTTGTCACAATTAGTGAAGCACATGTTTTAGTCTTAGTTGTTTCTTCTAGAAGGAGCCATGAATAGGTATAGTCAAGTAAATGATCTACAACCCCTTATGATGGATCATCTGGCCAAGTAAATGACGGCACAAGATTGATTAAGACATAAAGTCCCACCATAGCCTTACGTTCTAAGGTCCCCAATATATATCCCCTAATAACTTAACTTTGTGGCTCGGTCTCAGGTTACTGTCACTCCCAAGTCACCACCACTCCATTATGCTACCGGTGATCACCTTACATGCATTCCCCAACATATGCGTGCACTCATATATTGTACATAAAGACAATCATAGAAGATAACAAACTTGTATGCAACCAATCAACGAACTATTTCACCATTGCCAAGAACAATTCACTACTCAAACATAGACAGGGAGACACAATACATCTAGGGAATATAGTATTGCATCATACATCGTGTTTACCAAGAGATTACAGTGGAGAGATGGAGCTGATCTTGCTGTAGATGTTGATGATGAACACGCCGGAGGGGGTGGAGCCCTCCGGGGGTGATCCCGGTGGCGTTTCGCCCCTCCGATCTTCTCCGGCGGCAGCCTTCTGTCTCTCTGTTTCGTGGTTTCGTCTCTTGGCGCCGCCTCCTTCTCGAAAAGGCCAGGGGACCCTTTATATAGTCGTTTTTAGGTCACGAGACACTCGGGAGAAGAAAGATCGACGGCATCGGAGCCACGGGGGCAAAAAGGGGGCCCCACACGCAGCCAAGGAATCTGGCCACGTGGAGGGTCCTCTTTTCCACCTGGTTGGCCTTTTTGCCCTCTACTTTCGCCCATGGTCTTCGTCTCGAAAATTCTGAACCGTGCTCTTTGGCCTTGCCCTTTTTGGAGTCCCGAAGCTCCCGGAAAGTCTGAAACACTAAAAAGTACGTTTTCTGGAAAAACAGGGTTAGAACCAAAAGAAGGGGGATTGTTCAGAAAATCCCCCAAATCATTATAAAACATGAGTATAAGTTGCTAATATGTAGGAAAAACAAGTAATAACATGCAAAGTTCATGTATGCATTTTACATGCATCAACATCCCCAAGCTTAACCCATACTCGTTCTCGAGTATGAAGGTGATAAAACTAACATGGACTTTGCATTTTAAAACAATCATGGAATATCAAAGAAGATTATTCATGCTAAATATAATCAAATGATTCATAATGTAGATGAGTAGCAACATACAATTCATGTTATAAGAAATATCAAATATGCAAGCAAAGATGCTTCATGAAAGTTCACAAAGTGTATAATGAAATAAAAGCACTATGGACCAAATGCATACACAAAATGAAAAATAAAATCCTATATTGGTCAAAGAATAGCATAATGGAAAATAGAAAATATGGTGGACACTTTGGAGAAAATTGATTAGAGGTAAAACATGATCAAGTCTTATTTAGCCTCTAAATTATTCAACTAAAATTACTAATTAAATGTGACATCCATTGGTCTAAAACTCTCATTGCCCCTTTATCACTAGCATCTTAAATTGTGAATGTTGAAGTAATGTGATTGACAAGGTGTTGGTTGAATGCCTCATGCCCCGTGAGTGTAAAAACCTACTCCATGATTACTCAACTTAAGATTCCTAATAAGCTTTGTACAATCATAATAAGTATTAATGACATCATAGAGAACCGCAAAGATGTAACTCTTGCCCCATGACATGGAAACCAGCCCATGTCACAATGACAAGATGAACAAACAGAGTAGACTCATCATCCTTTTTTATTTCATTCACTATATGCATAGCTTATTATTTTATTGTAGGACGTGTTTGTAGAGTCCACTCTAGCTGCAAGTAAATTTCCACCATGATCAAGCATGGCTTGGGTTAGCGGCCCAATGCATTTCTCTAGTCATAAATATACTTACTCATCAAAACTTACTATTCCTCTATTTCATTTCGGCATGGTAGGAGTCCAAAAACAAAAGTACATGATATCAACCAAATGTAATTTTTTGTGCAATGCTGAAAGCTTTCCAGTGATACACGTTTATAGCTAGCTCCCAACCAAACACTTGTCAAACACAAAACTTTTAGCTCCCGTTATAGGGTCATGTTTATTAAGTGCAATGAAAAGTAAAGGTGTGCATTCAAAAGTTCGTGAGAGTCCTATCCCAAATTCAACTCATGACAATTAATAAAGTGAATATCTTAATTTAGAACATAAATAACACTATAACATGGTGAACATACTCGGAATAGCTCTTAAGCTAATAGGTAGATATGGTGGACTCACTGTAAATACTTGGCTAAAGGGTGTTGGAAACAAGTTTATACTTGTTGGAATTTTTACTTTTTTGGCTAGCAAGAGGGAGATAGTTGACCAGCTACTATGCATGAATTAGTGTCCATAGAACTACTCATTTCATGACAAACTAAGTAAACTAACAATTAACATCAAAAACATGAATAAGAGATAGCTCATGACAACACTATTGCAAATTTCTACACCTAAAACAGCATATAAATCATGCAACTATAAGTAGCTTTTATAACCAACTAAAGCATCCCTTTCCCAATAAATATAACAGCATCCAACTTAATTCAACCCATTATTCTAGTAGATGATTCTCATAAAGATAATTGTGGTGGTGGTCTCACAAATAAACTAAAAAACAAAACTAGACGCTTCAAGTTTCTGCGATAAATGCTTTGCTTAGAAAAACAGAAAGTAGACGTGTGCTAACCAAAAGAGTGTTGGTCCAGGGGGGTGTTCACCACATCCCCAAGCTTGTGGTTTTCACCACTCTTGGATCTCTCTTGGCGCAGCTCCTCTATTCCCTGTGAAAAAACTTTACAAAACATGTTTCTCCCATTCTTTTTCTGTGGGGTGAGATTAGCAAGAACAAACAAAACGTATCATGCTGCGCAAAATTCCAAAACAAATGCTCCAGAAGATAGACAATAAGGTTCATAATGTTTTATTTTCACTCTCTAGCTCGAAAAGATCAAGTAAATTCAAGTCCCAAACCCAAAGAGTGCATCCAACAAAAGAAGGCAAAATCTGTCCAGAAAAGCAATAGCAGCAAAACGAACGTTTTCCCTAAGCTAGACTCCTCAAAAAATTAATCCAATTTTTGTGATTATAGAGTACGAAAAGTTGCAGAACATACTAAAACATTAGCTCAATCCGACTTACAGATAAAAAATGAAAAATCGTACGGTGAGCAGAATCGTGCTGAAACAGAAATTCCAAGCACTAGGATAGCAACTTTTAAATCCAAATGGGTGAAACTTGACACTTTATTGAAAACTACAGAAACTAAACTAAAGACTAAGTCTCTTGTTACAGGAAGAGGACACTAGGAAAAACCAACTAAGAACAATCGGGTTTCCTCCCGTAAAGCGCTTTATTGATAGCCGTATAGCTAGGTTTTTCTTACTTAACATCATGATGGTTGGAGTGAGGTGGCTCGGCATCCCCAAGCTTGGATTCTTGTACTTATTTGATACATGTAGGGTGATCCCAGTGGTACATCCCCAAGCTTTATTGGTTGTCCCTCTTGATCTTTGTTCATCTCACTCAACTCTTCCTCCTGAAAAGTTCTTCTTAGACAAATCTCAACATAAAACTTGATTAGAGGGGTTAGTGCCTCCATAAATAAAATCCACATAGGTACAGCAAAGACACATCATGAGTTGATTCTAAATATTAACTACTGTTACTACAGTTGTGCATTGCTCCTTGATCAAAATAACCACACAAAACACAAGTAATGAGAGCAATGCAAAATAAAGACATAATCTGCCAAAAACTAAACAACCCGTAAAGGGTGAATTTTTAGAGGCACTTAAGTTGCTCAAATTAGAAAACTTAAAACTAATGAAATATGTAGTGATAACTAAATATTTCTGTCGTAAATTACCAGGTCAAAATTCCACTTCTGTGATTTTGAACATTTTTCGCAGTGAAGTTCAGGAATCTGTTTTCTTGACAGCTAATTACTATTGTTTAATCCTATCTCTCATATAAGATTATTCTTGCCATTTATGATGAGAAATAAGACATAAATGTGATGTTACAGTAGTGAACTAATATTTTTATTGTTTTTAGCTTTGGAAAAAGTTTTAATGATAGAGACTTTGCAATGGTTTCATTGGCATGAACAACACATGTTCAAGGTCGACCCCAACTTCTCCATTACTCATCCGTCTCATTTACTTTCCCAAAAAAGTTATAAAATGAAAATCTTAAACTAAATGATAGATAACAGTAGGTAAAGGTATTTTACATGTTGAAAATACATAAATGTGTGCTCAAACCGAATAGGAAATTAAAGCATAAGGAACACACCAAAAAATATTAAACAATTTATTTTTAAGTCTAACCCCTTTCCTATGCATTGGTTAGAACCAAAAGAAGGGGGATTGTTCAGAAAATCCCCCAAATCATTATAAAACATGAATATAAGTTGCTAATATGTAGGAAAAACAAGTAATAACATGCAAAGTTCATGTATGCATTTTACATGCATCAGAAACCCCATTCCATCTAAGGAAGGAACCGCAACATCGTCACCGGGAAATGGTAGTGGTGGAAACTCCTTTGGCTTTTCTTATAACAATGCTTCTAATGTTCAACATCCACATGTTAATCATCTTGGTCCACCTCCCTTGGTGGATAGGAATCGTTTTACTAATTGGAAAGCTCCCATGAAGTCTTACATGTGCATCTCTTCAATGCAAATATGGAGAATTGTTGAAAAAGGGTATGAGCCAAAGGATCCTTCGAACTTAAGCTCAAGTGACATCATAGATGAGAAACTCAACGCTCATGCCTTGCACATGTTGGAGAAGGCAATGGATAATAAAGGAGTTGAGCACATCCGAGCTTTCTCAAGTGTGAAGAAAGCTTATGATTGCCTTGTCATATGTTTGACGGCAACGTCAACCTTCAACGATCCAAGAAGTCAATCATCCAAAGACGAGTTGAACACTTTCATTTGAGTGATGGAGAGTACATTGAATACATGTTTAGAAGACTCAAGGCTCTCGTAAATGACATAAGAGATTGTGGATTCAAGGATTGTATGGAGAATTGGGTCATGAGAAATTTCTACTCACCTTGATTCCATACAATGAAAACATGGTGATGAATATGCAGTCAAGGGTCGATTACTTGGATCTATCCCCCAATGATGTTTTAGGTCTCTTCCTCACTCTAAAAGTCATGAAGCAAACCTCCGATGATGTCATGGCCCGTGTAAACAGAATGAAGAGATCATGTGTTGCCTTGAAGGCCAAGGCCATTCCCCATGAAGAAAATGACTCAAGTGATGATGGTGGATCCAGTCATGAGGTCTCCGGGAAAGATATGAAGGTATCACATGAAGAATGCTTGGCCCTTGCCCAACAAAAGTGGTGTAAGAAGGGATATTTTTTATCAAATGCCACCAAGAATAAGGGAAATTAAGTATCAAGCATGAAGAAGGCAAGAACTTGCTTCAATTGTGGAGATTCCGAGCACTTTGTTGACGAGTGCCCCTTCAAGATTAGAATTGAAAATGGTGGAAGACTTATCAAGAAATCCACTTGTATTCCCGAGTCCAAGAACTTCATCAAGAGAGGCCCTCCTAGGGCATTGATTGCAAAAGAAGTTGAGTACATGTCCGGTGGTGAAGAGAGTGATGGTGAAGGTGAACAAGTAGGTATGGCGGCCATGTATAGGGGCGTCGTACCTCCTACCTTGAGATCTCTCTTCTCCAACCCCAATGACAACAAGGGTCCCTCGAGTCACAAGTGATTCATGGCCAAGGGTATACCCCCAAAGGTGACTCCTACACTCAAACTTTCAAACTCTTCTACTCCTTCACTATTAAATTGTGTTGAGGAAGACCCCTTGATGATCTTTGTGGAGAAACTAAATCTATCTTTGTCTCTCTCATGGACAAATTAAGTGAGGCACATGGACTCATTGATGAACATGAGGAGAGAATAACTTTACTTGAAAAGTTTGCTCGTGATGATGCTAGTAAAATTGAGGAGCTTGAGAAATATCTAGATGAATCACATTGCTTCAGAGAAAGCATAGAGGAAACCTTTGCAATTGACATAGCTAAAGAAAAACTTGATGGTGAGCATGCTTTTGCTAAGGTAACGGAATTCGTGGCCTTAAATAATGCAACTAATAAAGGTTACAATGAACTTATTAAGGTTTTTGATAAGCTTAAAATTGATCATCGAACAATTTCAAATGAGCTCAAAACATTAAAAGGGTTAAAAAAATGTAGATCAACACTCTTGTATTACTAACCCTTTGTGTGTCAAGACAACTCTCATTAAGGAGAACAATAGGTTGAAGGCACAACTCAACAAAGGTATTGCCACATGCATCCAAGGAAAAAGAACCTTAATGATCTTTTGAGTACACTACAATAAATATGTTGATACATGACCCTCAATTTTGGTCACCGAAAGGTCACATGCTTTCATTCATGACCCCTTTTTGACCAAAAATTGGAAGTCACATACCGAGCGTCTTATTCGATCGTCAACGACCCTTTTAGTGAGATGGTCATATAGCTCTGCATGACCAACCGATTTTTTTGGTCATGGCATATCCTGCCATAGCCACGTCAGATCCTACGTGGCCAATCCTACGTGGCAAAATCATGACCAAATGAGAAAGTCATACATCAGAATCAGCCCAGTCCATATTGCTCCTCTACACGGGCCAAGGCCAACTATTTAGCCCATTTAAAAAAATTCTCTATCTGATTTTTTGGCGAAAAAGCCTGTGGGACTGATTCAGGACCTATATATTTTGGGCCTACCTCCTAAAGATCCAGATAATTTTCGATTTTGGCCTTTTACCGATAAATTTAGATTGGGCCTTTTATGGTCCATTACTGTTCAGGTCTGCCCACTTTAACACCATTATGGTTTGGGCTGTGGTATTTTGCTGTTTTCAGAATACAAACTTCCAGGCAAACAATTTGAACATCCAACAATCTTCTACAAAGATAAACACACAATATTCCATGTCACTGCTATTACAGTTCTCTCATTTCAACCAGAAGAACAGAAGCAAAAGAATATTTCATTTCATTTCAGTGCCATCGCAATTGAAGTTCAGCCAACATTCACCAAAACGGTACATTCTTACAAAACAATATACACAAGGAAAACATTCTGTCTTGCTGACCAGCATCAGGCGCAGCGCTTCGTCATTTCAACAGCACGCACAAAACGCAGCAGTGCAGCGCAACTTAGGTGCTTCTTCGTCCTGCATGGTGCACAGATTATGCAATATAGATGTAAGATTATAATTAATTACCAATACTATTTTCATTGAAAAATACAGAGATAAAAAATGTAGGCAATTCATCAAACTCTGGACTACCTAGTGGAGATGCCAGGTCAGTAAGCCGGGCATGCGCACTGGTTGGAGTTGTAGCTAGCAGCAGTAACGCGAGGGCACGGTCCGGGACAACACTTTCAGCAGCTCCGGAAAGGGATGATCCGCTTGTTCTTTGGAACCTCGATTTCATCTTGGTTCCAGGATGTACTGCATGGGAATAACAAGATTTGTGTTAGGACAATACAATTGAAAGACAACTATCAAGAATATGAATCAGGATTCTATTGAAAGACAAGTATCATGGTACAGCAGCAAGCAAATTCGTGTCTGGGAAACATAGGAGGGGGGGTGCGGGTTGTGGAATTCTCTACCTCTTGTCCTCTAATTGTCTACCGGATCTGGGTCACCACCAATTGGCTCCTGGTGCTCTAGGAAGTTAAATCAGAATATTGCCCCTGCTGCAAAGATAAACACACAATATTTCATGTCACTGCGCGCGGCGGCAGGAGGGTGCTCCCCTCTTACTCGAACGCCCACTGGTTCTCCGTGCGGATCTCCTCCTCCTCCTCGGGCGTGAAGTCGTTCTTGATGTTCAAGGTCTTGCGGATCTCCTCAGGGGTCTTGCCCTTGATCATGTCAGCAACAGTCTGGCACGTCAGGTCCAGCAAGCCCTTGATGTTCAGGTAGTTGGCAGCCTGAAAAAAAAGTACCAGAGGATGTCAAAAAGATTACAGTGGATATAGCACATAGTAGATAATTAGATGGAACTGCCTTGCATATAGATGTACTGTGATTGATCTAATTAAAGACAGTGATGGGATTTACAAACATCAGTGATATATATGCAGCATAACCATCAGACAACACCATATACTAGTTGTGTGGATACATATAGTAATTCACCACCACATCTTGCAAGTCAATATTACCATGGAGAATCTTTGACAAGATAAATTAAGACCAGGCATACCACTCAAATTCTAATCTCACACGAATAAAGTTCACTGCCATAATAATAGTATCTAAGGTGTTCACAAGGGTATATATATAACAAGTGCAGTTTGATCATGAGCTGTGTGGTTAACCTTAACGCCACAACATAACATACTTAATCAACCGCAAACTACACATTTGTAGGAATGGTAGAGTGGTAGACACAAGAATGCGTTCATACTCGGCATCTACAAGGTTAGCTGAGGTAATAAAGACAGACCCCACAGGACTACACTTGTTGTGTGGATATAACTCTAATCTCACACACGCTAGTGATTAGTCTCATAAAGACAGGGATTAGAATTAAATAGAGGGATGGATCACAAACAAGTTATTCACAGGTTGGAATTAACATGGCGCCCTATTAATTACCGGCAAACATAACACACCAGTGCAAGGCTAGGCAAGAGGATAAAGGCAGAGATACAGAGATAGCAAGAGTAAGAAACATCATCGAATTACACAGCATAATCGTAAAACAACACCATATATGTACTTGTTGTGTGGATTTATCATATAATAAAACCATCATAGGGTTTTGCAAGTTGACACTTATCATAGAGAAAGACCGACAAGATAAAAGTAAGACAGACTAACCATGGCACTCAAGCCATGGTCCTACACAGATATGATTTACCGCGTCCAAGCAGTTTACTCGGATATATGTAAGAAATCCAGTTGGATCGTAAACAACTGTCCTGGAATCACAGGCTAGCTCTAATATACTTCTCCATTGAAACCCATGGATGAGCAAGTTAAGAAAATAGACAAGAGGAAAAATTAATCATTTCAGACGAACTACTAAGTGGATGATCAAAGTTCATCAAGTGGTCAATCATTTTGTTTGGGACTAATTACGTTTGTTAATTAGCTGGGTGCATGTGGGTTGTATACCATGCCTTACTTACCAGGTAGCAAGATCCCAGGCTGCCCAGCAACAAGTGGCCCCTCTTGGAGAGACCAAGTAGGAGTAACCAGCAGGCATACCTGACTGCCTCCTAAGCAGACCATGCAAGTTAGGACCTGCAAATAACAAACAACTCTCATAATCAAACTAGTAAAATGGATAAGAAGATGCACGGGACTAACTGTTTATAAAATGAAAAAAGCTAAGTGTAGTGCTCTACTACTCATGATTGCCTTTATATAGCTCATAGTGATCAAAAAGAGGCAAAGAAAATATCCTATATACAGAGAATAAAATTACAGAAGTGCATGATACCTAGAAAAATACTGCTTGGGGAAAAATAAACTGGGCTCGATGCTCAAATTCTCCAACATAAAATCTTCTCTAATAAAGTAGTAGACAAAACTGCGGATCTCAAAGTCACTTGCTAATCTGGACTTGTCTGGCCAATGAAAGAGTCTAAGTACTTGCCATTTACTGGAATACTACTAGTATTAAAATTAAGTACTTGTTCGTAGTACAGCTGGTGTGTGCTCTGTGTGATGCACTGAAATCTTGCAAATTAATGACTGAAAGCAACTACTCGGGCCCAGGAATAGTACTGGTAATAACAAGAGTGAACGTGTGTGTGTCCTTGATGCCACAAAGAGATCGTAATGAGTGGTCATATCTCAGCAGAAGCATTTCAGTTCAGGCAAAATGTAACCACTAACATGCATGACTGCTAAAAAGCACCGTAAACCATGAACATACTAGAGAACAGAAAGTCATATCTGGATAGAAACTAGAACTAAAACCCAGGCAATCTCTATTTAAGCGAATGGCACTCGGAAATATGGAGGGGTTCACCTCATGGCCGGCGTGGCAGGCGAGGCAGAAGGCGGTGCAGACCCCGGCGACGCCGTCGGGCACGCAGGTGATGCAGAAGAAGACGGTCTGGCGCTTGAGGTAGCCGGCGGCATAGGTGCACTCGTCGCCATCGTCGCCAACGAGCACCAAATCGACCTCCTAGGGTTTCAAAACGCAAGAGTGAGGCGCTGCTAGATCGAGCTTAAAAACACGGCAGATTAGATGGAGGGAGCGCGCGTGGGGGGGGGGGCAGGGGTTACCAGCTCCTCGGCCTCGATGCCGTCCATGAACTCGTTGAGGGTGACCATCTGCTCGACCTCGTTCGCGAAGGCGGGGTCTCGGCAACCATGACGGACCTAGGGTTAGGGTTTGATGCGACGCGAGGCGGAGCGGAAGGGTTGATCTTGCGTGCGTGCGCGTGCTCGCGAGATTGGGTTTTGGAGGGGAGGAGGAGCCGAGAGGAGAGAGCAAATCTCGGGTCATGGAGGTGAAGGGGAGAAGACGAGCTCATCGGGTCGTGGAGGTGAGGCGCGGCTCGGAGCGGAGCTTGGGGGCGGGGCTGGTGCTGAAGTTGACGAGGCGAGCAAGGGGTAGAGGATCGGTGGAGCTCTCTGCCCAGCGGAGAGGGAGGCGATCGTGGAGCTCTCTCCCCGGCGGCAGATCGAGGAGAGAAGGGGATGGGATTGAGAAGAGAAGGGGGCAGGTAGGGTTTGACCCGGACGAGGCGGCGAGGCACTGGCTTTATCTAGGAAGTGAACGCTCACGACCGTCAGATTGTTATCTGATGGCCTAAAACCCAGGTCGGGAGGACAAAGAGCTAGGCTGGGCCAGCTCGGCAGAATAGTTACTCCAAAATTTTGTTACAAAACTGGACCACAACAATTTTAGAAAATACTGGAGCATATTTTATGTAGAACTAAACATATGTTACATGAAAAAGAAAATTATCCACCTCTTGATGGTTGATCCTTCATGATAATAGAATCATCGCATAAAAAACCAAGCGTGAAGATCATATAAGAATGTTATGGCCACATTCATGGCATAGTTGGTTTAAATGTGCTCATATTTCACAACAATATGAATATTGCAACAAATAACAATGTTGACGAAGAAAACTTATTTTTCTTCGAATAAAAATATCATTTTCCATTTTCGGAGTCTCAAAAATAGGTTTTTTGTGAAGCACCTAACAAAAATGTGTTACAGAATTGTACAAAATAAAATTACAAAGCAAATATGTCATATTTTATATAAAAAGAACCAAATTTCATCCTCAAAAACATTTTCACCCACCTCTTTTGAAAAAGACAAATTTTCGCCGATTCGGCTGAAACCAGGCCAAATTTGAACTACAAGTGCCTTGTAGTTTTCTCTTTATTTTTTGCAAAAATCATTTTTAGGTACCCAAGTACCTATTTCAACATAGATACACCAAGAGTTCATCAAGATTCAACCCCTAGGTACGAACGATAATGTCCCCCGTTTTGACTGTTTTCCGAAATCGGCTTAGAAAATTCCAGAAAATTCAAAAAAAATCGAAACGATGCAAGATCTTCGCGTGGTGTTATTATATATGTCCTAGTATCCACCAAAAATAATAAACTTGGAATACCACAATTTGGTGGAAAATGTGTTCACATAAATGAGCTATCTCGTACGAAGATTCATGGCTTTCGGGCGAAATGACGGATGGTTTGACCACATCAATGGCATAGTTTGTTTAAATGTGACCATATTCCACACAAAGATACATATTGGAACAACTAACAATGTTCACGAAGAAAGTTTTATTTTTCGTTGAATACAAATACAATTTTCCATTCCCGGAGTGTCAAAACTGGCTTGTTCTGTGAAGCACATACACAAAATATGTTGCAAAAATGTACAAAGTAAAATTATAAATATATGATCTACAAATAACAAACTTACTGCCTCTCAATAGCTCAAAATACACCTCCTTTGAAAAAGACAAATTTCCGCCGATTCAGTTGAAACCGGGCCAAATTTGAACTACAGGTGCCTCGTAGTTTTCTCTTTATTTTTTGCAAAAATCATTTTTAGGTACCCAAGTACTTATTTCAACATAGATACTGTCACGACCCCGGACCCAGAGATATACATACTGTTATGTGCTCCTAGCCATGGACTCATAAGGGCTTCAGGGTTACCAGCCCCGGCCGCAACAAACAACGGCATGCAGACCGGATTCATCGGCACGTAGTCCGGATCCCCGGTCTACTACTCCTTGTATCCATGCTAGTCATAACCAATTATGCATACCCAAGCGTCCACGAGTCGGATGAAACTGAAGGAACGGGACCAAAGTTATACAGAGCTGCTATGTGTCCAGAAAGTGCAACAACAATCGAGGGTTACTGGGGTTACCTCGCCCCAGGCCGATCACATCGACAGGCGGGCTCGGACATGGATCATCGGCTCCACAACCCCTCGAATGCGACAACTATGCAGGCATAGCCAAAACTGTATAACAATGAGCTCGAAACCAACAACCGATCAAAGCAGTACTCTAAACATTGAAGTTGTATTAAACAGGTGTTACTAGAGTATAGCTTACAAGCAGAGGTCACATGACCCAACATTACATCAGACAACGGAAGGAAAATTATGTTGCTAATCAACAAGAACCAAAAAGGCCTAAGAGGCCGCAACATAAGGCGACGTCCCAGCCCATAGATTCCAGGCTGCTACCTGGGAACCCCAAACTACTCGTCGATGTCCACGTCGAAACACCACTGAACAGAGGAACTCCACCTGAACCAGGTTGAAGCAAACATGAGTACGGGAGGTACTCAACAAGACTTAGTTAACCTATTATATATCTGCTATCTTCAGAAAGGGTTTTATGAAGGCTGATTTGCGTAAAGCAATCTTTGTTTTCCAAATCAAGGAGGAATAGCACGTCTAAAGGAGTGTTTTGAAAACAGATGAGAAAGCTACTCAACTACTGATATCATCATCTTCTTGTATTCCACCAAGTCCTTCTCATTCCCACACTATCTCATGCTACAAGGATCACCCCTCTCGGCATCTCCGAGGAGGCACCCTTCAATCATGGTTAACAAGTTTTAGTCATTCCGTTGAAGTTATCTATGATCACATAATTCGTTGCCAAGTCGTCCGTAACCGTGGACACGGCTTCTCGAGGAGATTTATCCCTGCAGGGGGTACACTTTACCCACACGTACCATCCGACTCTTAACGCCACATGTACGCTCCTTGGGAGCGCGGCAGAGGTTGGTTGGCTCCGACCTTTACCTTGCGTAACCCTATCCATGAGTCAACCCAAACAGGGCCACCCCGTCAACAGGGAGTTGGCCACCTCCTGACGGAACTTGTTCTGTGAGTCGGGATCAAGATCCGTGTACGTCCATCACTTTTCCCGGTCACGCCCTAAGTTTTCTCCAAATCGTTTTCTGACTCACACGCAGATGGAAAGATCAAACTACGTGACTCATGGATGTGGCTAAACAAGTTAGTTAGTCAGGCGAGGTTCATTGGCTCGCTCGTGTGGTTGCACACTCAGTCTTGGCTTCGAAGGCGAGAACTCGGTCCTAGGGGCATGAACAGGACAAAACGCCACAACCCATTGTGGCCTCACATCCATTCCGTTGTTTAGTCAAGTTTATCAAAGACAATTCAAACCACAACAACCTGACAAAGTAGATTCACGTATTGACCAGATTCATCAACCGGATGGATCAGATCACAACTATGCATGGCTAAGCAAGACTCACAGGCTTTAACGAGGCGTGCACAAACAATCATATAGCCGCTAGGAGCAGTGGATCAGGATATTTAGGCTATGCAGTATATAGGAGAACTCTATCTAAGACCATAAATACTTTGAACCGCATGCAATATACGAGATCCAAAACACTTCGAAAACCATATATGAGCAGATAAGAGGTTATGCTTGCCTTGGTTATAAGAAAACCAGATAAAGACCTTCTGGGATAAGTGCTTCACTTGTCGGTTAAGATCAAGTATTCGTCATTGGATTGATGGCCTTCTCTTCGGAGTCGCATTCTACCGAGGGGGAAACAACACCGAAAGAGAAATAACAATCAACACATGGCATCGATGCAATGCGTAATATGTATGCATGAGCAAGTTAATGCAATGAAATAAAGCCCTAGGCATGATGATTGGGTTGCTAGGGTTCGTATGTCAGATAAACATTTTTACTGAAATTATCCCGAAATAGACCCCGGTGGGGCACTTCGGACGATATGGAAGTGAGTACCATTTTAAAAGACTCAATTGGGTTTGAAAACACCATAACTAGATTACATTTGTCATTTTGAGAAATTTGGTATTAACTTTTAATTTTTCTAAATTTGGTGAATAAAAACTTATTTTCTATATTAAATGATTAAACAACATTAAATAAAGCTCATTTTTGGAACATTGTCAAACATATATGAAAGTGATATTTTTGGAAAGAGTACATTTTTATGAACATTTTAGTACCTTATTTATATTTTTCAGAATTACAGATTAAAAGATATTCATTTTCTAATTTTAATTATATTTCTGTAATTTAATAACCATTTTATGGAAATTATTAAACAATGGAGATATGACATCACTGTGATGTCACTGTGACATCACAGTGCCCTGTTCTTCACAGCTAGGATCGAATTCGATCAAAATAGCGCGCAAATTTAGAATCCAAGGGCACCACGACGTAGAGGAGATCGAGGGGGCCCTAGGGGTGGCGGCGCCGCTTGCTGGAGGTCGCCGGAAGCTCGCCAGCGACGAGGAACCGCGGCGGCGGCCACGGGTGCACGGCACCGGGACGAACCAGAGGGGGAGCGGGGAGATGGAGGGCATGGGGCGGCTCACCATGGCGCTAGGAAGCTCGTGGAGGGATCAGTGGAAGGAGGGAGGGCCGGATTCGCCGGCGGCGAGCTCGGGAACCGGCGGCCATGGCGGACGGCATCGACGGAATTCGTCTTTCTCCGGCCTTCTCGGCGGCTGTACAGGATAGAGGACGAAGAGGAGACCACGCCGGAGCTCTAGGGATGGACGGTGGACCTCGGGTTGGTCCACATCGACGGCGATTCGACGGAGGCCGGAGGCGCTAGGGTTTGGTATTCGGGAGAGGAAATACAGAGAGAGGGAGCACTGGAGGTGGGGGAGTACGTAGAGGAGGAGACGGCAGGGCTTCTCAGCCCTTATCTCCTATCGCCAGCAGAGAGGCGAGAGGTGACGAGGAGGCCCAGACGGCGGCCACGCAGCAGTTTGCTGCCTGCATTATGTCCCAAGGTGGAAGAAAGCAAAAAGAAAAGGGAACTTGCGAAAACCCCCTAGACTTCCAGGAAATTGCAGAAAGGTCTTTTTCTATATAAAACCAGAATCAAAAACAAAGTTTTGAGGGCCTTTTGGTAAAGAGAAAATTTGGCAAAAATACATTTCGGAAAGCTTATGAAATTTCCAATCTTGCCATACTTTTGTTTTGTGAAATTGAAATATTTTTCAGAACAAGATTTTGGAAACCAAAATAAGTACCATTTGTGGGATTTTTGTCAAACCATTTCAATTCACAATTTAAATTGTTTCAACATGGTTCAAAATTTTGTTTTCATGCATGTATGATATGAACACAACACCACACACTTTTTTTTAGCAAAATTTGGGTGTTACAGATACACCAAGAGTTCATCAAGATTCAACCCCTAGGTACGAACGGTCATGTCCCCCGTTTTGACCGTTTTCCGAAACCGGCTTAGAAAATTCCAGAAAATTCAAAAGAACTCGAAACGATGCAAGATCATCGCGTGGTGTTGTTATATATGTCCTAGTATCCACCAAAAATAATAAACTTGGAATACCACAATTTGGTGGAAAATGTGTTCACAGAAATGAGCTATCTCGTACGAAGATTCATGGCTTTCGGGCGAAATGACGGATGTTTTGGCCACATCAATGGCATAGTTTGTTTAAATGTGACCATATTCTACACAAATATGCATATTGGAACAACTAACAATGTTCACGAAGAAAGTTTTATTTTTCGTTGAATAAAAATACAATTTTCCATTCCTGGAGTGTCAAAATTGTCTTGTTTTGTGAAGCACATACACAAAATATGTTGCAAAAATGTACAAAGTAAAATTCTAAATATATTATGTAATGTTTGATCTACAAATAACAAACTTACTGCCTCTAAATAGCTCAAAATACACCTCCTTTGAAAAAGACAAATTTCCACCGATTCTGGTGAAACCGGGCCAAATTTGAACTACGGGTGCCTCGTAGTTTTCTCTTTATTTCTTGTAAAAATCATTTTTAGGTACCCAAGTGCCTATTTCAACATAGATACACTAAGAGTTCTTCAAGATTCAACCCCTAGGTACGAACGGTCATGTCCCCCGTTTTGACCGTTTTCCGAAACCGGCTTAGAAAATTACAGAAAATTCAAAAAAAAACTCGAACGATGCAAGATCTTCGCGTGGTGTTGTTATATATGTCCTAGTATCCACCAAAAATAATAAACTTGGAATACGAAAATTTGGTGGAAAATGTGTTCACAGAAATGAGCTATCTCGTACGAAGATTCATGGCTTTCGGGCGAAATGACGGATGTTTTGGCCACATCAATGGCATAGTTTGTTTAAATGTGACCATATTCCATACAAAGATGCATATTGGAACAACTAAGAAGAAAGTTTTATTTTTCGTTGAATAAAAATACAATTTTCCATTCCCGGAGTGTCAAAACTGGCTTGTTTTGTGAAGCACATACAGAAAATATGTTGCAAAAATGTACAAAGTAAAATTATAAATATATTATGTCATGTTTGATCTACAAATAACAAACTTACTGACTCTCAATAGCTCAATATACACCTCCTTTGAAAAAGACAAATTTCCGCCGATTCAGCTGAAACCGGGCCAAATTTGAACTACAGGTCCCTCGTAGTTTTCTCTTTCTTTTTTGCAAAAATCATTTTTAGGTATCCAAGTAACTATTTCAACATAGATACACCAAGAGTTCATCAAGATTCAACCCCTAGGTACGAACGGTCATGTCCCCCGTTTTGACCGTTTTTCTGAAACCGACTTAGAAAATTCCAGAAATTCAAAAAAAAACTCGAAACGATGCAAGATCTCCGCGTGGTGTTGTTATATATGTCCTAGTATCCACCAAAAATAATAAACTTGGAATACGACAATTTGGTGGAAAATGTGTTCACAGAAATGAGCTATCTCGTACGAAGATTCATGGTTTTCGGGCGAAATGACGGATGTTTTGGCCACATCCATGGCATAGTTTGTTTAAATGTGACCATATTACACACAAAGACGCGAATTGGTACAACTAACAATGTTCATGAAGAAAGTTTTATTTTTTGTTGAATAAAAATACAATTTTCCATTCCCGGAGTGTCAAAACTGGCTTGTTTTGTGAAGCCCATACACAAAATATGTTGCAAAAATGTACAAAGTAAAATTATAAATATATTATGTCATGTTTGATCTACAAATAACAAACTTACTGCCTCTCAGTAGCTCAAAATACACCTCCTTTGAAAAAGACAAATTTCCGCCGATTCAGCTGAAACCGGGCCAAATTTGAACTACAGGTGCCTCGTCGTTTTCTCTTTATTTTTTGCAAAATTCATTTTTAGGTACCCAAGTACCTATTTAAACATAGATACACCAAGATTTCATCAAGATTCAACACCTAGGTACGAACGGTCATGTCCCCCATTTTGACCGTTTTTCGAAACTAGCTTAGAAATTTCCAGAAAATTCAAAAAAACTCGAAACAATGCAAGATCTTCGCGTGCTGTTGTAATATATGTCCTAGTATCCACAAAAAATAATAAACTTGGAATACGACAATTTGGTGGAAAATGTGTTCACAGAAATGAGCTATCTCGTACGAAGATTCATGGCTTTCGGGCGAAATGATGGATGTTTTGGCCACATCAATGGCATAGTTTGTTTAAATGTGAACATATTCCATACAAATTGCATATTGGAACAACTAACAATGCTCACGAAGAAAGTTTTATTTTTCGTTGAATAAAAATACAATTTTCCATTCCCGGAGTGTCAAAACTGGCTTGTTTTGTGAAGCACATACACAAAATATGTTGCAAAAATGTACAAAGTAAAATTCTAAATATATTATGTCATGTTTTATCTACAAATAACAAACTTACTGACTCTCAATAGCTCAAAATACACCTCCTTTGAAAAAGACAAATTTCCGCCGATTCAGTTGAAACCGGGCCAAATTTGAACTACAGGTGCCTCGTAGTTTTCTCTTTATTTTTTGCAAAAATCATTTTTAGGTATCCAAGTACCTATTTCAACATAGATACACCAATAGTTCATCAAGATTCAACCCCTAGGTACGAACGGTCATGTCCCCCGTTTTGACCGTTTTCCGAAACCGACTTAGAAAATTCCAGAAAATTCAAAAAAATCGAAACGATGCAAGATCTTCGCGTGGTGTTGTTATATATGTCCTAGTATCCACCAAAAATAATAAACTTGGAATACGACAATTTGGTGGAAAATGTGTTCACAGAAGTGAGCTATCTCGTACGAAGATTCATGGTTTTCGGGCGAAATGACGGATGTTTTGGCCACATCCATGGCATAGTTTGTTTAAATGTGACCATATTACACACAAAGATGCATATTGGTACAACTAACAATGTTCACGAAGAAATTTTTATTTTTCGTTGAATAAAAATACAATTTTCCATTCCCGGAGTGTCAAAACTGGCTTGTTTTGTGAAGCACGTACACAAAATATGTTGCAAAAATGTACAAAGTAAAATTCTAAATATATTATGTCATGTTTTATCTACAAATAACAAACTTACTGCCTCCCAATAGCTCAAAATACACCTCCTTTGAAAAAGACAAATTTCCGCCGATTCAGCTGAAACCGGGCCAAATTTGAACTACAGGTGCCTCGTAGTTTTCTCTTTATTTTTTGCAAAAATCATTTTTAGGTACCCAAGTACCTATTTCAACATAGATAGACCAAGATTTCATCAAGATTCAACACCTAGGTACGAACGGTCATGTCCCCCGTTTTGACCGTTTTCCGAAACCGGCTTAGAAAATTCCAGAAAATTCATAAAAACTCGAAACGATGCAAGATCTTCGCGTGGTGTTGTAATATATGTCCTAGTATCCACCAAAAGTAATAAACTTGGAATGCGACAATTTGGTGGAAAATGTGTTCACAGAAATGAGCTATCTCGTACGAAGATTCATGGCTTTCAGGCGAAATGACGGATGTTTTGGCCACATCAATGGCATAGTTTGTTTAAATGTGACCATATTCCATACAAAGATGCATATTGGAACAACTAAGAAGAAAGTTTTATTTTTCGTTGAATAAAAATACAATTTTCCATTCCCGGAGTGTCAAAACTGGCTTGTTTTGTGAAGCACATACACAAAATATGTTGCAAAAATGTACAAAGTAAAATTATAAATATATTATGTCATGTTTGATCTACAAATAACAAACTTACTGACTCTCAATAGCTCAAAATACACCTCCTTTGAAAAAGACAAATTTCCGCCGATTCAGCTGAAACCGGGCCAAATTTGAACTACAGGTGCCTCGTAGTTTTCTCTTTCTTTTTTGCAAAAATCATTTTTAGGTATCCAAGTACCTATTTCAACATAGATACACCAAGAGTTCATCAAGATTCAACCCCTAGGTACGAACGGTCATGTCCCCCGTTTTGACCGTTTTCCGAAACCGACTTAGAAAATTCCAAAAATTCAAAAAAAACTCGAAACGATGCAAGATCTCCGCGTGGTGTTGTTATATATGTCCTAGTATCCACCAAAAATAATAAACTTGGAATACGACAATTTGGTGGAAAATGTGTTCACAGAAATGAGCTATCTCGTACGAAGATTCATGGTTTTCGGGCGAAATGACGGATGTTTTGGCCACATCCATGGCATAGTTTGTTTAAATGTGACCATATTACACACAAAGACGCGAATTGGTACAACTAACAATGTTCATGAAGAAAGTTTTATTTTTTGTTGAATAAAAATACAATTTTCCATTCCCGGAGTGTCAAAACTGGCTTGTTTTGTGAAGCCCATACACAAAATATGTTGCAAAAATGTACAAAGTAAAATTATAAATATATTATTTCATGTTTGATCTACAAATAACAAACTTACTGCCTCTCAGTAGCTCAAAATACACCTCCTTTGAAAAAGAGAAATTTCCGCCGATTCAGCTGAAACCGGGCCAAATTTGAACTACAGGTGTCGCGTCGTTTTCTCTTTATTTTTTGCAAAATTTATTTTTAGGTACCCAAGTACCTATTTCAACATAGATACACCAAGATTTCATCAAGATTCAACACCTAGGTACGAACGGTCATGTCCCCCATTTTGACCGTTTTCCGAAACTGGCTTAGAAATTTCCAGAAAATTCAAAAAAACTCAAAACAATGCAAGATCTTCGCATGCTGTTGTAATATATGTCCTAGTATCCACCAAAAATAATAAACTTGGAATACGACAATTTGGTGGAAAATGTGTTCACAGAAATGAGCTATCTCGTACGAAGATTCATGGCTTTCGGGCGAAATGACGAATGTTTTGGCCACATCAATGGCATAGTTTGTTTAAATGTGAACATATTCCATACAAATATGCATATTGGAACAACTAACAATGCTCACGAAGAAATTTTTATTTTTCGTTGAATAAAAATACAATTTTCCATTCCCAGAGTGTCAAAACTGGCTTGTTTTGTGAAGCACATACACAAAATATGTTGCAAAAATGTAGAAAGTAAAATTATAAATATATTATGTCATGTTTTATGTACAAATAACAAACTTACTGACTCTCAATAGCTCAAAATACACCTCCTTTGAAAAAGACAAATTTCCGCCGATTCAGTTGAAACCGGGCCAAATTTGAACTACAGGTGCCTCGTAGTTTTCTCTTTATTTTTTGCAAAAATCATTTTTAGGTATCCAAGTACCTATTTCAACATAGATACACCAAGAGTTCATCAAGATTCAACCCCTAGGTACGAACGGTCATGTCCCCCGTTTTGACCGTTTTCCGAAACCGACTTAGAAAATTCCAGAAAATTCAAAAAAATCGAAACGATGCAAGATCTTCGCGTGGTGTTGTTATATATGTCCTAGTATCCACCAAAAATAATAAACTTGGAATACGACAATTTGGTGGAAAATGTGTTCACAGAAGTGAGCTATCTCGTACGAAGATTCATGGTTTTCGGGCGAAATGACGGATGTTTTGGCCACATCCATGGCATAGTTTGTTTAAATGTGACCATATTACACACAAAGATGCATATTGGTACAACTAACAATGTTCACGAAGAAATTTTTATTTTTTGTTGAATAAAAATACAATTTTCCATTCCCGGAGTGTCAAAACTGGCTTGTTTTGTGAAGCACATACACAAAATATGTTGCAAAAATGTACAAAGTAAAATTGTAAATATATTATGTCATGTTTGATCTACAAATAACAAACTAACTGCCTCTCAATAGCTCAAAATACACCTCCTTTGAGAAAGACAAACTTCCGCCGATTCAGTTGAAACCGGGCCAAATTTGAACTACAGGTGCCTCGTAGTTTTCTCTTTATTTTTTGCAAAAATCATTTTTAGGTACCCAAGTACCTATTTCAACATAGATACACCAAGATTTCATCAAGATTCAACACCTAGGTACGAACGGTCATGTCCCCCGTTTTGACCGTTTTCCGAAACCGGCTTAGAAAATTCCAGAAAATTCATAAAAACTCGAAACGATGCAAGATTTTCGCGTCGTGTTGTAATATATGTCCTAGTATCCACCAAAAGTAATAAACTTGGAATGCGACAATTTGGTGGAAAATGTGTTCACAGAAATGAGCTATCTCGTACGAAGATTCATGGCTTTCAGGCGAAATGACGGATGTTTTGGCCACATCAATGGCATAGTTTGTTTAAATGTGACCATATTCCATACAAAGATGCATATTGGAACAACTAAGAAGAAAGTTTTATTTTTCGTTGAATAAAAATACAATTTTCCATTCCCGGAGTGTCAAAACTGGCTTGTTTTGTGAAGCACATAAGCAAAATATGTTGCCAAAATGTACAAAGTAAAATTATAAATATATTATGTCATGTTTGATCTACAAATAACAAACTTACTGACTCTCAATAGCTCAAAATACACCTCCTTTGAAAAAGACAAATTTCCGCCGATTCAGCTGAAACCGGGCCAAATTTGAACTACAGGTGCCTCGTAGTTTTCTCTTTCTTTTTTGCAAAAATCATTTTTAGGTATCCAAGTACCTATTTCAACATAGATACACCAAGTGTTCATCAAGATTCAACCCCTAGGTACGAACGGTCATGTCCCCCTTTTTGACCGTTTTCCGAAACCGACTTAGAAAATTACAGAAATTCAAAAAAAACTCGAAACGATGCAAGATCTCCGCGTGGTGTTGTTATATATGTCCTAGTATCCACCAAACATAATAAACTTGGAATAAGACAATTTGGTGGAAAATGTGTTCACAGAAATGAGCTATCTCGTACGAAGATTCATGGTTTTCGGGCGAAATGACGGATGTTTTGGCCACATCCATGGCATAGTTTGTTTAAATGTGACCATATTACACACAAAGACGCGAATTGGTACAACTAACAATGTTCATGAAGAAAGTTTTATTTTTTGTTGAATAAAAATACAATTTTCCATTCCCGGAGTGTCAAAACTGGCTTGTTTTGTGAAGCCCATACACAAAATATGTTGCAAAAATGTACAAAGTAAAATTATAAATATATTATGTCATGTTTGATCTACAAATAACAAACTTACTGCCTCTTAGTAGCTCAAAATACACCTCCTTTGAAAAAGACAAATTTCCGCCGATTAAGTTGAAACCGGGCCAAATTTGAACTACAGGTGCCTCGTCGTTTTCTCTTTGTTTTTTGAAAAATTCATTTTTAGGTACCCAAGTACCTATTTCAACATAGATACACCACGATTTCATCAAGATTCAACACCTAGGTACGAACGGTCATGTCCCCCATTTTGACCGTTTTCCGAAACTGGCTTAGAAATTTCCAGAAATTTCAAAAAAACTCAAAACAATGCAAGATCTTCGCGTGCTGTTGTAATATATGTCCTAGTATCCACCAAAAATAATAAACTTGGAATGCGACAATTTGGTGGAAAATGTGTTCACAGAAATGAGCTATCTCGTACGAAGATTCATGGCTTTCGGGTGAAATGACGGATGTTTTGGCCACATCAATGGCATAGTTTGTTTAAATGTGAACATATTCCATACAAATATGCATATTGGAACAACTAACAATGCTCACGAAGAAAGTTTTATTTTTCGTTGAATAAAAATACAATTTTCCATTCCCGGAGTGTCAAAACTGGCTTGTTTTGTGAAGCACATACACAAAATATGTTGCAAAAATGTAGAAAGTAAAATTATAAATATATTATGTCATGTTTTATCTACAAATAACAAACTTACTGACTCTCAATAGCTCAAAATACACCTCCTTTGAAAAAGACAAATTTCCGCCGATTCAGTTGAAACCGGGCCAAATTTGAACTACAGGTGCCTCGTAGTTTTCTCTTTATTTTTTGCAAAAATCATTTTTAGGTATCCAAGTACCTATTTCAACATAGATACACCAAGAGTTCATCAAGATTCAACCCCTAGGTACGAACGGTCATGTCCCCCGTTTTGACCGTTTTCCGAAACCGACTTAGAAAATTCCAGAAAATTCAAAAAAATCGAAACGATGCAAGATCTTCGTGTGGTGTTGTTATATATGTCCTAGTATCCACCAAAAATAATAAACTTGGAATACGACAATTTGGTGGAAAATGTGTTCACAGAAGTGAGCTATCTCGTACGAAGATTCATGGTTTTCGGGCGAAATGATGGATGTTTTGGCCACATCCATGGCATAGTTTGTTTCAATGTGGCCATATTACACACAAAGATGCATATTGGTACAACTAACAATGTTCACGAAGAAATTTTTATTTTTCGTTGAATAAAAATACAATTTTCCATTCCCGGAGTGTCAAAACTGGCTTGTTTTGTGAAGCACGTACACAAAATATGTTGCAAAAATGTACAAAGTAAAATTCTAAATATATTATGTCATGTTTTATCTACAAATAACAAACTTACTGCCTCCCAATAGCTCAAAATACACCTCCTTTGAAAAAGACAAATTTCCGCCGATTCAGCTGAAACCGGGCCAAATTTGAACTACAGGTGCCTCGTAGTTTTCTGTTTATTTTTTGCAAAAATCATTTTTAGGTATCCAAGTACCTATTTCAACATATATACACCAAGAGTTCATCAAGATTCAACCCCTAGGTACGAACGGTCATGTCCCCCGTTTTGACCGTTTTCCGAAACCGACTTAGAAAATTCCAGAAAATTCAAAAAAATCGAAACGATGCAAGATCTTCGTGTGGTGTTGTTATATATGTCCTAGTATCCACCAAAAATAATAAACTTGGAATACGACAATTTGGTGGAAAATGTGTTCACAGAAGTGAGCTATCTCGTACGAAGATTCATGGTTTTCGGGCGAAATGATGGATGTTTTGGCCACATCCATGGCATAGTTTGTTTCAATGTGGCCATATTACACACAAAGATGCATATTGGTACAACTAACAATGTTCACGAAGAAATTTTTATTTTTCGTTGAATAAAAATACAATTTTCCATTCCCGGAGTGTCAAAACTGGCTTGTTTTGTGAAGCACGTACACAAAATATGTTGCAAAAATGTACAAAGTAAAATTCTAAATATATTATGTCATGTTTTATCTACAAATAACAAACTTACTGCCTCCCAATAGCTCAAAATACACCTCCTTTGAAAAAGACAAATTTCCGCCGATTCAGCTGAAACCGGGCCAAATTTGAACTACAGGTGCCTCGTAGTTTTCTGTTTATTTTTTGCAAAAATCATTTTTAGGTATCCAAGTACCTATTTCAACATATATACACCAAGAGTTCATCAAGATTCAACCCCTAGGTACGAACGGTCATGTCCCCTGTTTTAACCGTTTTCCGAAACCGACTTAGAAAATTCCAGAAAATTCAAAAAAACTCGAAACGATGCAAGATCTTCGCGTGGTGTTGTTATATATGTCCTCGTATCCACCAAAAATAATAAACTTGGAATACGACAATTTGGTGGAAAATGTGTTCACAGAAGTGAGCTATCTCGTACGAAGATTCATGGTTTTCGGGCGAAATGACAGATGTTTTGGCCACATCCATGGCATAGTTTGTTTAAATGTGACCATATTACACACAAAGATGCATATTGGTACAACTAACAATGTTCACGAAGAAATTTTTATTTTTCGTTGAATAAAAATACAATTTTCCATTCCCGAAGTGTCAAAACTGGCTTGTTTTGTGAAGCACATACACAAAATATGTTGCAAAAATGTACAAAGTAAAATTCTAAATATATTATGTCATGTTTGATCTACAAATAACAAACTAACTGCCTCTCAATAGCTCAAAATACACCTCCATTGAGAAAGACAAATTTCCGCCGATTCAGTTGAAACCGGGCCAAATTTGAACTACAGGTGCCTCGTAGTTTTCTCTTTATTTTTTGCAAAAATCATTTTTAGGTACCCAAGTACCTATTTAAACATAGATACACCAAGATTTCATCAAGATTCAACACCTAGGTACGAACGGTCATGTCCCCCGTTTTGACCGTTTTCCGAAACCGGCTTAGAAAATTCCAGAAAATTCATAAAAACTCGAAACGATGCAAGATCTTCGCGTGGTGTTGTAATATATGTCCTAGTATCCACCAAAAGTAATAAACATGGAATGCGACAATTTGGTAGAAAATGTGTTCACAGAAATGAGCTATCTCGTACGAAGATTCATGGCTTTCAGGCGAAATGACGGATGTTTTGGCCACATCAATGGCATAGTTTGTTTAAATGTGACCATATTCCATACAAAGATGCATATTGGAACAACTAACAATGTTCACGAAGAAATTTTTATTTTTCGTTGAATAAAAATACAATTTTCCATTCCTGGAGTGTCAAAACTGGCTTGTTTTGTGAAGCACATACACAAAATATGTTGCAAAAATGTAAAAAGTAAAAGTCTAAATATATTATTGCATGTTTTATCTACAAATAACCAACTTAATTACTCTCAATAGCTCAAAATACACCTCCTTTGAAAAAGACAAATTTCCGACGATTCCGCTGAAACCGGGCCAAATTTGAACTACAGGTGCCTTGTAGTTTTCTCTTTATTTTTTGAAAAAATCATTTTTAGGTACCCAAGTAACTATTTCAACATAGATACACCAAGAGTTCATCAAGATTCAACCCCTAGGTACGAACGGTCATGTCCCCCGTTTTGACCGTTTTCCGAAACCGGCTTAGAAAATTTCAGAAAATTCAAAAAAACTCGAAACGATGCAAGATCTTCGCGTGGTGTTGTTATATATGTCCTAATATCCACCAAACATAATAAACTTGGAATAAGACAATTTGGTGGAAAATGTGTTCACAGAAATGAGCTATCTCGTACGAAGATTCATGGCTTTCGGGCGAAATGACGGATGTTTTGGCCACATCAATGGCATAGTTTGTTTAAATGTGAACATATTCCATACGAAATTGCATATTGGAACAACTAACAATGCTCACGAAGAAAGTTTTATTTTTCGTTGAATAAAAATACAATTTTCCATTCCCGGAGTTTCAAAACTGGCTTGTTTTGTGAAGCACATACACAAAATATGTTGCAAAAATGTAGAAAGTAAAATTCTAAATATATCATGTCATGTTTTATCTACAAATAACAAACTTACTGACTCTCAATAGCTCAAAATACACCTCCTTTGAAAAAGACAAATTTCCGCCGATTCAGTTGAAACCGGGCCAAATTTGAACTACAGGTGCCTCGTAGTTTTCTTTTTATTTTTTGCAAAAATCATTTCTACGTATCCAAGTACCTATTTCAAAATAGATACACCAAGAGTTCATTAAGATTCAACCCCTAGGTACGAACGGTCATGTCCCCCGTTTTGACCGTTTTCCGAAACCGACTTAGAAAATTCCAGAAAATTCAAAAAAATTGAAACGATGCAAGATCTTCGCGTGGTGTTGTTATATATGTCCTAGTATCCACCAAAAATAATAAACTTTGAATACGACAATTTGGTGGAAAATGTGTTCACAGAAGTGAGCTAGCTCGTACGAAGATTCATGGTTTTCGGGCGAAATGACGGATGTTTTGGCCACATCCATGGCATAGTTTGTTTAAATGTGACCATATTACACACAAAGATGCATAATGGTACAACTAACAATGTTCACGAAGAAATTTTTATTTTTCGTTGAATAAAAATACAATTTTCCATTCCCGGAGTGTCAAAACTGGCTTGTTTTGTGAAGCACGTACACAAAATATGTTGCAAAAATGTACAAAGTAAAATTCTAAATATATTATGTCATGTTTTATCTACAAATAACAAACTTACTGCCTCCCAATAGCTCAAAATACACCTCCTTTGAAAAAGACAAATTTCCGCCGATTCAGTTGAAACCGGGCCAAATTTGAACTACAGGTGCCTCGTAGTTTTCTCTTTATTTTTTGCAAAAATCATTTTTAGGTATCCAAGTACCTATTTCAACATATATACACCAAGAGTTCATCAAGATTCAACCCCTAGGTACGAACGGTCATGTCCCCCGTTTTGACCGTTTTCCGAAACCGCCTTAGAAAATTCCAGAAAATTCAAAAAAACTCGAAACGATGCAAGATCTTCGCGTGGTGTTGTTATATATGTCCTAGTATCCACCAAAAATAATAAAATTGGAATACGACAATTTGGTGGAAAATGTGTTCACAAAAGTGAGCTATCTCATTCGAAGATTCATGGTTTTCGGGCGAAATGACGGATGTTTTGGCCACATCCATGGCATAGTTTGTTTAAATGTGACCATATTACACACAAAGATGCATATTGGTACAACTAAAAATGTTCACGAAGAAATTTTTATTTTTTGTTGAATAAAAATACAATTTTCCATTCCCGGAGTGTCAAAACTGGCTTGTTTTGCGAAGCACATACACAAAATATGTTGCAAAAATGTACAAAGTAAAATTCTAAATATATTATGTCATGTTTGATCTACAAATAACAAACTAACTGCCTCTCAATAGCTCAAAATACACCTCCTTTGAGAAAGACAAATTTCCGCCGATTCAGTTGAAACCGGGCCAAATTTGAACTACAGGTGCCTCGTAGTTTTCTCTTTATTTTTCGCAAAAATCATTTTTAGGTACCCAAGTACCTATTTGAACATAGATACACCAAGATTTCATCAAGATTCAACACCTAGGTACGAACGGTCATGTCCCCCGTTTTGACCGTTTTCCGAAACCGGCTTAGAAAATTCCAGAAAATTCATAAAAACTCGAAACGATGCAAGATCTTCGCGTGGTGTTGTAATATATGTACTAGTATCCACCAAAACTAATAAACTTGGAATGCGGCAATTTGGTGGAAAATGTGTTCACAGAAATGAGCTATCTCGTACGAAGATTCATGGCTTTCAGGCGAAATGACGGATGTTTTGGCCACATCAATGGCATAGTTTGTTTAAATGTGACCATATTCCATACAAAGATGCATATTGGAACAACTAACAATGCTCACGAAGAAAGTTTTATTTTTCGTTGAATAAAAATACAATTTTCCATTCCTGGAGTGTCAAAACTGGCTTGTTTTGTGAAGCACATACACAAAATATGTTGCAAAAATGTAAAAAGTAAAAGTCTAAATATATTATGTCATGTTTTATCTACAAATAACCAACTTAATTACTCTCAATAGCTCAAAATACACCTCCTTTGAAAAAGACAAATTTCCGCCGATTCCGCTGAAACCGGGCCAAATTTGAACTACAGGTGCCTCGTAGTTTTCTCTTTATTTTTTGAAAAAATCATTTTTAGGTACCCAAGTAACTATTTCAACATAGATACACCAAGAGTTCATCAAGATTCAACCCCTAGGTACGAACGGTCATGTCCCCCGTTTTGACCGTTTTCCGAAACCGGCTTAGAAAATTTCAGAAAATTCAAAAAAACTCGAAACGATGCAAGATCTTCGCGTGGTGTTGTTATATATGTCTTAATATCCACCAAACATAATAAACTTGGAATACGACAATTTGGTGGAAAATGTGTTCACAGAAATGAGCTATCTCGTACGAAGATTCATGGCTTTCGGGCGAAATGACGGATGTTTTGGCCACATCAATGGCATAGTTTGTTTAAATGTGAACATATTCCATACAAATTGCATATTGGAACAACTAACAATGCTCACGAAGAAAGTTTTATTTTTCGTTGAATAAAAATACAATTTTCCATTCCCGGAGTGTCAAAACTGGCTTGTTTTGTGAAGCACATACACAAAATATGTTGCAAAAATGTAGAAAGTAAAATTCTAAATATATTATGTCATGTTTTATCTACAAATAACAAACTTACTGACTCTCAATAGCTCAAAATACACCTCCTTTGAAAAAGACAAATTTCCGCCGATTCAGTTGAAACCGGGCCAAATTTGAACTACAGGTGCCTCGTAGTTTTCTCTTTATTTTTTGCAAAAATCAGTTTTAGGTATCCAAGTACCTATTTCAACATAGATACACCAAGAGTTCATCAAGATTCAACCCCTAGGTACGAACGGTCATGTCCCCCGTTTTGACCGTTTTCCGAAACCGACTTAGAAAATTCCAGAAAATTCAAAAAAATCGAAACGATGCAAGATCTTTGCGTGGTGTTGTTATATATGTCCTAGTATCCACCAAAAATAATAAACTTGGAATACGACAATTTGGTGGAAAATGTGTTCACAGAAGTGAGCTATCTCGTACGAAGATTCATGGTTTTCAGGCGAAATGACGGATGTTTTGGCCACATCCATGGCATAGTTTGTTTAAATGTGACCATATTACACACAAAGATGCATATTGGTACAACTAACAATGTTCACGAAGAAATTTTTACTTTTCGTTGAATAAAAATACAATTTTCCATTCCCGGAGTGTCAAAACTGGCTTGTTCTGTGAAGCACGTACACAAAATATGTTGCAAAAATGTACAAAGTAAAATTATAAATATATTATGTCATGTTTTATCTACAAATAACAAACTTACTGCCTCCCAATAGCTCAAAATACACCTCCTTTGAAAAAGACAAATTTCCGCCGATTCAGCTGAAACCGTGCCAAATTTGAACTACAGGTGCCTCGTAGTTTCTCTTTATTTTTTGCAAAAATCATTTTTAGGTATCCAAGTACATATTTCAACATATATACACCAAGAGTTCATCAAGATTCAACCCCTAGGTACGAACGGTCATGTCCCCCGTTTTGACCGTTTTCCGAAACCGACTTAGAAAATTCCAGAAAATTTAAAAAAAACTCGAAACGATGCAAGATCTTCGCGTGATGTTGTTATATATGTCCTAGTATCCACCAAAAATAATAAACCTGGAATACGACAATTTGGTGGAAAATGTGTTCACAGAAGTGAGCTATCTCGTACGAAGATTCATGGTTTTCGGGCGAAATGACGAATGTTTTGGCCACATCCATGGCATAGTTTGTTTAAATGTGACCATATTGCACACAAAGATGCATATTGGTACAACTAACAATGTTCACGAAGAAATTTTTATTTTTCGTTGAATAAAAATACAATTTTCCATTCCCGGAGTGTCAAAACTGGCTTGTTTTGTGAAGCACATACACAAAATATGTTGCAAAAATGTACAAAGTAAAATTCTAAATATATTATGTCATGTTTGATCTACAAATAACAAACTAACTGCCTCTCAATAGCTCAAAATACACCTCCTTTGAGAAAGACAAATTTCCGCCGATTTAGTTGAAACCGGGCCAAATTTGAACTACAGGTGCCTCGTAGTTTTCTCTTTATTTTTTGCAAAAATCATTTTTAGGTACCCAAGTACCTATTTCAAAAACATAGATACACCAAGATTTCATCAAGATTCAACACCTAGGTACGAACGGTCATGTCCCCCGTTTTGACTGTTTTCCGAAACCGGCTTACAAAATTCCAGAAAATTCATAAAAACTCGAAACGATGCAAGATCTTCGCGTGGTGTTGTAATATATGTCCTAGTATCCACCAAAAATAATAAACTTGGAATGCGACAATTTCGTGGAAAATGTGTTCACAGAAATGAGCTATCTCGTACGAAGATTCATGGCTTTTAGGCGAAATGACGGATGTTTTGGCCACATCCATGGCATAGTTTGTTTAAATGTGACCATATTACACACAAAGATGCATATTGGTACAACTAACAATGTTCACGAAGAATTTTTATTTTTCGTTGAATAAAAATACAATTTTCCATTCCCGGAGTGTCAAAACTAGCTTGTTTTGTGAAGCACATACACAAAATATGTTGCAAAAATGTACAAAGTAAAATTCTAAATATATTATGTCATGTTTGATCTACAAATAACAAACTAACTGCCTCTCAATAGCTCAAAATACACCTCCTTTGAAAAAGACAAATTTCCGTCGATTCAGTTGAAACCGGGCCAAATTTGAACTACAGGTGCCTCGTAGTTTTCTTTTTATTTTTTGCAAAAATCATTTTTAGGTATCCAAGTACCTATTTCAAAATAGATACACCAAGAGTTCATCAAGATTCAACCCCTAGGTACGAACGGTCATGTCCCCCGTTTTGACCGTTTTCCAAAACCGACTTAGAAAATTCCAGAAAATTCAAGAAAATCGAAACGATGCAAGATCTTCGCGTGGTGTTGTTATATATGTCCTAGTATCCACCAAAAATAATAAACTTGGAATACGACAATTTGGTGGAAAATGTGTTCACAGAAGTGAGCTAGCTCGTACGAAGATTCATGGTTTTCGGGCGAAATGACAGATGTTTTGGCCACATCCATGGCATAATTTGTTTAAATGTGACCATATTACACACAAAGATGAATATTGGTACAACTAACAATGTTCACGAAGAAATTTTTATTTTTCGTTGAATAAAAATACAATTTTCCATTCCCGGAGTGTCAAAACTGGCTTGTTTTGTGAAGCACGTACACAAAATATGTTGCAAAAATGTACAAAGTAAAATTCTAAATATATTATGTCATGTTTTATCTACAAATAACAAACTTACTGCCTCCCAATAGCTCAAAATACACCTCCTTTGAAAAAGACAAATTTCCGCCGATTCAGGTGAAACCGGGCCAAATTTGAACTACAGGTGCCTCGTAGTTTTCTCTTTATTTTTTGCAAAAATAATTTTTAGGTATCCAAGTATCTATTTCAACATATATACACCAAGAGTTCATCAAGATTCAACCCCTAGGTACGAACGGTCATGTCCCCCGTTTTGACCGTTTTCCGAAACCGACTTAGAAAATTCCAGAAAATTCAAAAAAACTCGAAACGATGCAAGATCTTCGCGTGGTGTTGTAATATATGTCCTAGTATCCACCAAAAATAATAAACTTGGAATGCGACAATTTCGTGGAAAATGTGTTCACAGAAATGAGCTATCTCGTACGAAGATTCATGGCTTTTAGGCGAAATGACGGATGTTTTGGCCACATCCATGGCATAGTTTGTTTAAATGTGACCATATTACACACAAAGATGCATATTGGTACAACTAACAATGTTCACGAAGAATTTTTATTTTTCGTTGAATAAAAATACAATTTTCCATTCCCGGAGTGTCAAAACTAGCTTGTTTTGTGAAGCACATACACAAAATATGTTGCAAAAATGTACAAAGTAAAATTCTAAATATATTATGTCATGTTTGATCTACAAATAACAAACTAACTGCCTCTCAATAGCTCAAAATACACCTCCTTTGAAAAAGACAAATTTCCGTCGATTCAGTTGAAACCGGGCCAAATTTGAACTACAGGTGCCTCGTAGTTTTCTTTTTATTTTTTGCAAAAATCATTTTTAGGTATCCAAGTACCTATTTCAAAATAGATACACCAAGAGTTCATCAAGATTCAACCCCTAGGTACGAACGGTCATGTCCCCCGTTTTGACCGTTTTCCAAAACCGACTTAGAAAATTCCAGAAAATTCAAGAAAATCGAAACGATGCAAGATCTTCGCGTGGTGTTGTTATATATGTCCTAGTATCCACCAAAAATAATAAACTTGGAATACGACAATTTGGTGGAAAATGTGTTCACAGAAGTGAGCTAGCTCGTACGAAGATTCATGGTTTTCGGGCGAAATGACAGATGTTTTGGCCACATCCATGGCATAATTTGTTTAAATGTGACCATATTACACACAAAGATGAATATTGGTACAACTAACAATGTTCACGAAGAAATTTTTATTTTTCGTTGAATAAAAATACAATTTTCCATTCCCGGAGTGTCAAAACTGGCTTGTTTTGTGAAGCACGTACACAAAATATGTTGCAAAAATGTACAAAGTAAAATTCTAAATATATTATGTCATGTTTTATCTACAAATAACAAACTTACTGCCTCCCAATAGCTCAAAATACACCTCCTTTGAAAAAGACAAATTTCCGCCGATTCAGGTGAAACCGGGCCAAATTTGAACTACAGGTGCCTCGTAGTTTTCTCTTTATTTTTTGCAAAAATAATTTTTAGGTATCCAAGTATCTATTTCAACATATATACACCAAGAGTTCATCAAGATTCAACCCCTAGGTACGAACGGTCATGTCCCCCGTTTTGACCGTTTTCCGAAACCGACTTAGAAAATTCCAGAAAATTCAAAAAAACTCGAAACGATGCAAGATCTTCGCGTGGTGTTGTTATATATGTCCTAGTATCCACCAAAAATAATAAACTTGGAATACGACAATTTGGTGGAAAATGTGTTCACAGAAGTGAGCTATCTCGTACGAAGATTCATGGTTTTCGGGCGAAATGACGGATGTTTTGGCCACATCCATGGCATAGTTTGTTTAAATGTGACCATATTACACACAAAGATGCATATTGGTACAACTAACAATGTTCACGAAGAAATTTTTATTTTTTGTTGAATAAAAATACAATTTTCCATTCCCGGAGTGTTAAAACTGGCTTGTTTTGTGAAGCACATACACAAAATATGTTGCAAAAATGTACAAAGTAAAATTCTAAATATATTATGTCATGTTTGATCTACAAACAAACTAACTGCGTCTCAATAGCTCAAAATACACCTCCTTTGAGAAAGACAAATTTCCGCCGATTCAGTTGAAACCGGGCCAAATTTGAACTACAGGTGCCTCGTAGTTTTCTCTTTATTTTTTGCAAAAATCATTTTTAGGTACCCAAGTACCTATTTCAACATAGATACACCAAGATTTCATCAAGATTCAACACCTAGGTACGAACGGTCATGTCCCCCGTTTTGACCGTTTTCCGAAACCGGCTTAGAAAATTCCAGAAAATTCATAAAAACTCGAAACGATGCAAGATCTTCGCGTGGTGTTGTAATATATGTCCTAGTATCCAGCAAAAGTAATAAACTTGGAATGCGACAATTTGGTGGAAAATGTGTTCACAGAAATGAGCTATCTCGTACGAAGATTCATGGCTTTCAGGCGAAATGACGGATGTTTTGGCCACATCAATGGCATAGTTTGTTTAAATGTGACCATATTCCATACAAAGATGCATATTGGAACAACTAACAATGTTCACGAAGAAAGTTTTATTTTTCGTTGAATAAAAATACAATTTTCCATTCCTGGAGTGTCAAAACTGGCTTGTTTTGTGAAGCACATACACAAAATATGTTGCAAAAATGTAAAAAGTAAAAGTCTAAATATATTATGTCATGTTTTATCTACAAATAACCAACTTAATTATTCTCAATAGCTCAAAATACACCTCCTTTGAAAAAGACAAATTTTCGCCGATTCCGCTGAAACCGGGCCAAATTTGAACTACAGGTGCCTCGTAGTTTTCTCTTTATTTTTTTAAAAAAATCATTTTTAGGTACCCAAGTAACTATTTCAACATAGATACACCAAGAGTTCATCAAGATTCAACCCCTAGGTACGAACGGTCATGTCCCCCGTTTTGACCGTTTTCCGAAACCGGCTTAGAAAATTTCAGAAAATTCAAAAAAACTCGAAACGATGCAAGATCTTCGCGTGGTGTTGTTATATATGTCCTAATATCCACCAAACATAATAAACTTGGAATACGACAATTTGGTGGAAAATGTGTTCACAGAAATGAGCTATCTCGTACGAAGATTCATGGCTTTCGGGCGAAATGACGGATGTTTTGGCCACATCAATGGCATAGTTTGTTTAAATGTGAACATATTCCATACAAAATTGCATATTGGAACAACTAACAATGCTCACGAAGAAAGTTTTATTTTTCGTTGAATAAAAATACAATTTTCCATTCCCGGAGTGTCAAAACTGGCTTGTTTTGTGAAGCACATACACAAAATATGTTGCAAAAATGTAGAAAGTAAAATTCTAAATATATTATGTCATGTTTTATCTACAAATAACAAACTTACTGACTCTCAATAGCTCAAAATACACCTCCTTTGAAAAAGACAAATTTCCGCCGATTCAGTTGAAACCGGGCCAAATTTGAACTACAGGTGCCTCGTAGTTTTCTCTTTATTTTTTGAAAAAATCATTTTTAGGTATCCAAGTACCTATTTCAACATAGATACACCAAGAGTTCATCAAGATTCAACCCCTAGGTACGAACGGTCATGTCCCCCGTTTTGACCGTTTTCCGAAACCGACTTAGAAAATTCCAGAAAATTCAAAAAAATCGAAACGATGCAAGATCTTTGCGTGGTGTTGTTATATATGTCCTAGTATCCACCAAAAAATAATAAACTTGGAATACGACAATTTGGTGGAAAATGTGTTCACAGAAGTGAGCTATCTCGTACGAAGATTCATGGTTTTCAGGCGAAATGACGGATGTTTTGGCCACATCCATGGCATAGTTTGTTTAAATGTGACCATATTACACACAAAGATGCATATTGGTACAACTAACAATGTTCACGAAGAAATTTTTACTTTTCGTTGAATAAAAATACAATTTTCCATTCCCGGAGTGTCAAAACTGGCTTGTTCTGTGAAGCACGTACACAAAATATGTTGCAAAAATGTACAAAGTAAAATTATAAATATATTATGTCATGTTTTATCTACAAATAACAAACTTACTGCCTCCCAATAGCTCAAAATACACCTCCTTTGAAAAAGACAAATTTCCGCCGATTCAGCTGAAACCGTGCCAAATTTGAACTACAGGTGCCTCGTAGTTTTCTCTTTATTTTTTGCAAAAATCATTTTTAGGTATCCAAGTACCTATTTCAACATATATACACCAAGAGTTCATCAAGATTCAACCCCTAGGTACGAACGGTCATGTCCCCCGTTTTGACCGTTTTCCGAAACCGACTTAGAAAATTCCAGAAAATTTAAAAAAACTCGAAACGATGCAAGATCTTCGCGTGATGTTGTTATATATGTCCTAGTATCCACCAAAAATAATAAACTTGGAATACGACAATTTGGTGGAAAATGTGTTCACAGAAGTGAGCTATCTCGTACGAAGATTCATGGTTTTCGGGCGAAATGACGAATGTTTTGGCCACATCCATGGCATAGTTTGTTTAAATGTGACCATATTGCACACAAAGATGCATATTGGTACAACTAACAATGTTCACGAAGAAATTTTTATTTTTCGTTGAATAAAAATACAATTTTCCATTCCCGGAGTGTCAAAACTGGCTTGTTTTGTGAAGCACATACACAAAATATGTTGCAAAAATGTACAAAGTAAAATTATAAATATATTATGTCATGTTTGATCTACAAATAACAAACTAACTGCCTCTCAATAGCTCAAAATACACCTCCTTTGAGAAAGACAAATTTCCGCCGATTCAGTTGAAACCGGGCCAAATTTGAACTACAGGTGCCTCGTAGTTTTCTCTTTATTTTTTGCAAAAATCATTTTTAGGTACCCAAGTACCTATTTCAACATAGATACACCAAGATTTCATCAAGATTCAACACCTAGGTACGAACGGTCATGTCCCCCGTTTTGACCGTTTTCCAAAACCGGCTTAGAAAATTCCAGAAAATTCATAAAAACTCGAAACGATGCAAGATCTTCGCGTGGTGTTGTAATATATGTCCTAGTATCCACCAAAAATAATAAACTTGGAATGCGACAATTTCGTGGAAAATGTGTTCACAGAAATGAGCTATCTCGTACGAAGATTCATGGCTTTCAGGCGAAATGACGGATGTTTTGGCCACATCAATGGCATAGTTTGTTTAAATGTGACCATATTCCATACAAAGATGCATATTGGAACATCTAACAATGTTCACGAAGAAAGTTTTATTTTTCGTTGAATAAAAATACAATTTTCCATTCCTGGAGTGTCAAAACTGGCTTGTTTTGTGAAGCACATACACAAAATATGTTGCAAAAATGTAAAAAGTAAAAGTCTAAATATATTATGTCATGTTTTATCTACAAATAACCAAATTAATTACTCTCAATAGCTCAAAATACACCTCCTTTGAAAAAGACAAATTTCCGCCGATTCCGCTGAAACCGGGCCAAATTTGAACTACAGGTGCCTCGTAGTTTTCTCTTTTTTTTTGAAAAAATAATTTTTAGGTACCCAAGTAACTATTTCAACATAGATACACCAAGAGTTCATCAAGATTCAACCCCTAGGTACGAACGGTCATGTCCCCCGTTTTGACCGTTTTCCGAAACCGGCTTAGAAAATTTTAGAAAATTCAAAAAAACTCGAAACGATGCAAGATCTTCGCGTGGTGTTGTTATATATGTCCTAATATCCACCAAACATAATAAACTTGGAATACGACAATTTGGTGGAAAATGTGTTCATAGAAATGAGCTATCTCGTACGAAGATTCATGGCTTTCGGGCGAAATGACGGATGTTTTGGCCACATCCATGGCATAGTTTGTTTAGATGTGACCATATTACACAAAAAGATGCATATTGGTACAACTAACAATGTTCACGAAGAAATTTTTATTTTTCCTTGAATAAAAATACAATTTTCCATTCCCGGAGTGTCAAAACTGGCTTGTTTTGTGAAGCACATACACAAAATATGTTGCAAAGATGTACAAAGTAAAATTCTAAATATATTATGTCATGTTTGATCTACAAATAAAAAACTTACTTCCTCTCAATAGCTCAAAATACACCTCCTTTGAAAAAGACAAATTTCCGCCGATTCAGTTGAAACCGGGCCAAATTTGAACTACAGGGGCCTCGTAGTTTTCTCTTTATTTTTTGCAAAAATCATTTTTAGGTACCCAAGTACCTATTTCAACATAGATACACCAAGAGTTCATCAATGTTCAACCCCTAGGTACGAACGGTCATGTCCCCCGTTTTGACCGTTTTCCGAAACCGGCTTAGAAAATTCCAGAAAATTCAAAAAAACTCGAAACGATGCAAGATCTCCGCGTGGTGTTGTTATATATGTCCTAGTATCCACCAAAAATAATAAACTTGGAATACGACAATTTGGTGGAAAATGTGTTCACAAAAATGAGCTATCTCGTACGAAGATTCATGGCTTTCGGGCGAAATGACGGATGTTTTGGCCACATCCATGGCATAGTTTGTTTAAATGTGACCATATTCCACACAAATATGCATATTGGAACAACTAACAATGTTCACGAAGAAAGTTTTATTTTTCGTTGAATACAAATACAATTTTCCATTCCCGGAGTGTCAAAACTGGCTTCTTTTGTGAAGCACATACACAAAATATGTTGCAAAAATGTAGAAAGTAAAATTCTAAATATATTATGTCATGTTTGATCTACAAATAACAAACTTACTGCCTCTCAATAGCTCAAAATATACCTCTTTTGAAAAAGATAAATTTTCGTCGATTCCGTTGAAACCGGGTCAAATTTGAACTACAGGTGCCTCGTAGTTTTCTCTTTATTTTTTTTAAAAATAATTTTTAGGTACAAAAGTATCCATTTCAACATAGATACACCAAGAGTTCATCAAGATCCAACACCTAGGTACAAACGGTCATGTCCCCCTTTTTGACCGTATTTTGAAATTTGTATAAGGGTTCAAGTCGTTTGTATAAGCTAGTCTAAATTTAATTTTTTAAAATATATATTAGCTTGATACAAAACATTAGAATATATTTTTATGAACATTTTGACATATTATTTGTATTTTTTCGAGTTACGAGGAATATTCTATGAATTTGCAAAGTTTATTTTAATTCCTGCCATTTTTTTAATTTCTGGAATTTGGGAAAAAGGCTTAATCGATTTACATGGCCCATTAGCCGCACCCATAGGGAGCACCGGATAGTCACACAACGCTATGGGCCGTTGGCCCACTCGGCAGACCAAAACGTTAAAGAGAAAAGGAAAATAAATGGGCCGCACGATCTTGTTAAAAGCCCCATTCAAACGTTAGAGAGAAAAGGCTCCAGTGCGGTACTCTGTCACAAGTTCGGTAGTGGCCTGTTGGTAAGCTTCTAGTGTGGTTGTGCAACGTCGACGGTTCAAGTCCCCCACGATGCATTATTTATGCAGTTTCTGGTTTCTCTCTAACCATGTGGCTGGTCCCGCCCGTCAGGTCGGAGGTGGATCCCACCTGTCAGGGCGGTGGAGCTTTGTCAGCCACGGTGGGTCCTGCGCGTCAGATTGGAGGTGGGTCCCTTTGTCATGTATAGGTGGATACCACTTTTCAGTAGTGGTGGGCCCCGTTTGTCAGTTCGGATGTGTGTCCCATCTGTCATTTGGTGTGGTGCGTGTGGTGCGGTGCGATGCGTGTGGTGCGGTGCGGTGCGATCTGTTGCGTGCAGGTGCGGTGCGGTGCGATCTGTTGCGTGCAGGTGCGGTGTGGTGCGGTGCGGTGCGTGCGCTGTGGTGTGGTGTGGTGCTAGTTGCTTACATGTCAGCATGCCACGAAATTGACAGCTCAACGACACATAAGCAAACAATAGACAACTAGGATGACACATCATCAAAAATGATGAGGTGGCGGAATGCATCAAAATGTTGTCGGCCTATGACCAATTCATCTAATGAAATCATGACTTTTCTCATCAAATAGTCATTATGTTTTCAGATTTGGCCCCTTCCAAACAGCTAACGACCAACTGATTTTAAATGGTCATAGAAACATGACCAATTCATCCACGGTCATTATAAAATGGTCATGTATCAACATATTTCTTGTAGTGGTAATCAAAAGAGAGTTATTGGCAAGGAAGGCCTTGGTTTTGGTTCCACTTCCAAGGTGTCCTACAATAATAAGTCAACTCCCTCCACTAACTCTATTGTTTTTGTGAAGGAGGGGTGTTGGCTAATTATGAAGATGAGTTTGATATGATTGCTAAGATTATTGTTCCTAGGAACACTACTACTCACAACAACTTTGCGGGAAAGTATAAACCATCTTATGTGCTTCTTAAATCTATTGATGGTCATGTTTATGCAAAATATGTTGGCACCTCATATGGTGATGATTACAAGTATGCTATTTGGGTTCCTAAGACCCTTGTGACTAACAAGAAAGGACCCATCCAAAAATGGCTACCTAAGACAAGAAGTTGATTCATTGTAGGGTTGTATTTCCGGTGGAACATCATGGATGATTGATAGTGGTTGTTCCGCACACATGACCGGAAGCAAGGAAGTGTTAGATGACTTAAAACTCCAACTTCTCAAATTTGCTCATGTAACTATTGGTGATCGCTCACAACTTAAGGTATTGGGACATGGCAATGTGGTCATTTCTCCGGATTCATCCATTGAGAAAGTCCTCCTTGTTGAGTCTCTTGGCTATAATCTTCTTTCCGTCTTGCAACTTTGTGAATGCAATTTTACATGTGTATTTGGGCGACATCACGTGCTTGTTCTTCACACCATTTCTCTTAAAGTAGCATTTGTTGGATTTGTGGAAAATGGTATGTATATAGTGGATTTATCGAAAGAAACTACACATATCGCCACTTGTCTAATGGCTAAATCCGACGTGAGGTGGCTTTGGCATCGCCGCTTGGGCCACGTCGGTATGAGAAATCTAAGAACTCGTGTGAAGGGTGAGCACTTGGTAGGACTAACAAGTGTGAATTTTTCCAAAGATCGCCCTTGTAGATCTTGTCTTGCCGGAAACATGCATGAGAAGAATCATTCCAAGACATCAATCATCTCCACAACAAGGCCCTTTGAGCGTATTCACATGGACTTATTTGGACCATCCACATATGATAGTCTCGGTGGCAAAAAGTATTGTTTTGTGATTGTTGATGACTATACAAGATACAGTTGGGTATTCTATATCAAGAAGAAGAATGAGACTCAAGATAGGTTCATATCTTGCGCCACGGAAGTGCAACGCCAATATGACACCAAGATCTTGTCAATTAGGAGTGACAATGGGTCCGAGTTCAAGAACTACACCATGGATGAATTCTTGAGTGAAGAGGGGATAAAACATCAATATTCCGCTGCGTACACCCAAAATGGTGTAGAGGAGAGGAAGAATCGCACACTTATTGATATGGCAAGAACTATTATGGCCGAGTTTAAATCCCTATATAAATTTTGGGCCGAAGCCATCAACACCTCTTGTCATCTATCTAACCGACTCTTCTATCGTCCATGATTGGTATGACTCCATATGAACTCCTAATCGGTAACAAACCCAACCTCAAGTATCTTCGAGTCTTTGGATGCAAATCTCAAGTTTGCATTAAAGGGACTAGATTGTCTAAATTTGATCCTAGAACTTTCGAAGGCTGTAACATCCCTGATTTTTGGAAAGTTAAAAAAATCACTAAAAATTAAAACTTTTGTTTTCATATTTAAAGCAAGCCACCAGAAACAAATAATACTCAAACACAAAGGTAATATTACATATTATTACAATGTTACTGGAATTGAAAGTACAATATGTCTGCATTATCAAAACCCTCAACATTGTTTCGAAATGAATAATTTGCAAAGTAATTAGTATTTTTGAAGCAATCCCTAATTCATAAAATGGATATCATACAAATGTTTGATTTTTCAAATAATTATATGACATTCAAATGATTGAGGATTATCGTCCTTAGTAATTTTTGGCTCTTAATAAGTATTCAATAAGTCCAAAACTATTTCTATGCTTTATTAAATGATCTAGAAAACTTTAAATCATAAGATGATTTTTATGAATTATTTTAATGTAAAACGAGTTTAAAGTGTTTCAGATTCAACATATGTGATTGTGGACTTTTTCTGAATTTCAATAAGCCACAATTCCATTTAATTTAACTTCTATTTTAAACTGGGCATAAAGAGAAAATTATACATTCGTGCAATATTTGAAATTTTCTGGCTTGAAATGTGTTGAAATAGTCCATGATTATTTTTAATTTTAATGTGAGACTTTTTACAAATTCTCAGAAACTTGTTTCAATTGTTTTGAGACTATTTCAAAAGCTATAGAGACAAGGAGGAAATTAGAAAAGAAAAATAAAAAGAGAGGAGGTCAGCAGAACCGAGCTGGGCCAAATCCTGGCCCAACTAGGCCGACCGAATTTGGTCATCTTCCTCCTGAAGTCTTCACGTACACACCCGTACGTTACTTGCAGCAATCATGTCAATTGATCTCCCCCATCAATTCCATTGACTGTTTCTTCTCGGATTCAACACGAAAGTTACTAGAAATTGGATGGGCACCTCATTCAGCTAATTTATTTGTCCTTTAAACGTCTTAAATCATCCAAATCGAGCTGGTGCACCGAATGCCATCCATCGGCATTGATCTCCGGATATCCCTCCTCACACCATAAGAAGCCGAAACAAATTGTCTACTACGTTCTCCTCTTCCTACTCCATCATTTTTGTTCTCAAACCATTTCGAAAGGACCACTCTGCAGCCCGTACGAACCGTGCCCACTTCAGCCCAAACTCGAGTTCGTCGGTAGATCCCCACGTCCTCGGTGATCATCTCGAGAATTCCTTGCACCAAAAGACTCTCCTAATCAAGTCATATCTCAAGGACATAGTGGTGGGTTGTTTCGTTGCTGTTGGTCGTGTCGCCGCCGAAGCCATTCCATCCGTGGGTGAGTTCATCGAACTGGTACGGCTTCTACGTAAATTTTCCGGCCAATTCCTTTCACCATTGTACTCCACTCATCGTTTCCATCCTCCAGGACATATTCTTACATCGAATCGTCTCGGTCGCTCGCGGCGCCGTCACTACGTCCACTCGCCGCTAAGAAGAGAGAACTTCTCCGAAGAGCGGCAAGACCATCATCTTCTCTATCTCGACGACAGCTGCGCCGTATAGTCTACAAAAACTCCGTAGAAAATACCTCTCGACGACCTCGTCCAACTCCAAGCCGGTTGCCGCCTCCTCGCCATTGCCGGCAAGCCCACACAACCTCTGGTATGGCTGGACAATGATAGCAATAATTTTTTTTGCATAAAACTTAAAGATTTCAATTAGGGATTTTACTAATATATATATAATGCGATGTTGGTTATAAGAGCAGCTAGCTGGGCGTAGATACTAGTACGTAGCTAGCCAACACAAACACAAGCTAATAACTAGCAGACTCGTCCATCTTTTCTTTTTTCACTGGTTACGTACATGGGCTAGCTAGTTTGGGATGTGATGACACTAGCTGGATTCGCGTACATGAATAATCCCATCCTATACAATTTTTCCGACGACTCGTACACGAACTTGGCAAGCGAATAAACACTAGATTGGAGAATCCTTGATTACGATAGACACAAACAATATGACAGCTCATGCCACCTTCACACTGTGTTGATGCACACCGTGAGACACTAGCAGAATATGACATATCTTCTGAAAATCATATCTTTAGTTATGTTTGTTCGAAATTTTCAAATTTAGTATCTCTAAAACCTTTAGAAAATATAGAATCCAATGGAACCACTAGTTTCATTTTTTTTACATTCATAAAATACTCAAAGTTCAAATATATATATATATATATACATAGTATTTTTGTCCTAACTAAATTCTACACATACGTTGACTCCCTTTGCAAAATAATGACAGTGACATTGTAAATCTAGTAACACCTATGTTCAAAATATTTGAACTCATTCACTACATATTATTTTAATTTAGAACTCAAACCCTTCTATACCCTATGTTGTAATATATAAACGCAGTTAAATTGAATCGTTTTGCTAAAAGTAGATAATAAAACCCTTTGTAAAGTACGATCGGAAACAAAACAAAAAATGTTGAATCATTATAACACATTAAATTTTAAAATTTAATTAAATCCTATAAATGACATAAAATGCAAATTAAGGACTAAAATAGAGTAAGCCTTTTGACCAAATATCTATGCGATCACCTTGACCGTGACCAACCATTATAACCATTGACCCAAATGAAAATCCTAAATCCTATCGCAATAATTCTTTTGTAATTCAATTATGTGATTAATCTTGGCCTACCATAAAGCAAATCATCATAATTGCTTCTTCATGTTGAGTTATAAAAAAAACACTAACCAGGAAAGGTCTAAAATAAATTAATATTGTGTGACCGCTTTGATAAGACGTTTGTCTTATGTTTTATTCATTTGTTTGTATGTTTGTTGGAATGCTTGTTTATTGTATTGTTATTTCAATGTATAGATTGTACGGAGGGTAGCGATATGTTATTGAAGAGTGTGTGATTCTACAGCAACTTTAAAAAGGCAAGTGACACACTTCATAAACCTCCTAAGATTTTATATGCATTAGTGTTTCACAAAATTGCATGGTTAGGACTTTGTTAAACAATGCCATGCAAACCAAGTAGAGATAGTTACCTGTTATATTGATCCTAGTAGATCCCAAAGTGAAATTTGTTTGCTTAGCCATGCTAGACTAAGTTGGATATTATTCCAATCATGATTGTTGTATGGGAGATGGATTATTATTTTACTTGGCAAGGGAGATAGACCCAAATTGCCTATGGAGATAGACCATTACTTGGCACTCGAGATAGTCCCTCGTAGCCACTGGAGATAGACCAGCACCACCTTTGGAGATAGACCATTGGTGTTACAAGGCAAAGGAGAAAGACCTGCCACTGGAGATAGACCAGCACCACCTATGGAGATAGACCATTGGTATTACAAGGCAAAGGAGAAAGATCTGCCACTGGAGATAGACCAGCACCACCTATGGAGATAGACCATTGGTGTTAAAAGGCTCTGGAGATAGACCAGCATAGCCTATGGAGATAGACCAGCACAACCTTTGGAGATAGACCATCGGTGTTAAAAGGCTCTGGAGATAGACCAGGATAGCCTATGGGGATATACCCATGTTGTTGAAAGACCTTGGAACCAAATTCTTCATAGTTCACTAAACTGTACCTGTGAACCACTGTAGATGTAAAGTGTTTTATAAAAGGATAGGATAAAACTAGCTTTCTGCAAAATCCAGCCTTGAAATCCACTTAGCCAAATAAGCATGTAGAAGATAGAAATTTCCAACACATCCACCATAGTGTCATTTGCCAATACATTAAATTATATTGTCCCCTTGTGGCTGCATATTCCATATTGCAGATATTTTGAAGACGAGTGAGGATTTCGTTTAGGATCTCGAGACTATCGCCAAAATGTTTTGCCTGTGGCACATGAAGAAGATGGGCGCAATGTTATTCTTGTTTTCCGTTGTATATCTTAGTTTTCTGCTAGTCTTCTAAGACTATGCAAGTTGTAATACTATTTTGTAAAGACTGGATCATGCGATGTAATAGAATTTGATGCATTTGCATGATATTTCATTTTGTACTATGGTGCTAGCAATTGATCCATGGGCTAGCACAATAACACAGGTGTCCTTACATTATTTAAATGTGGGAACGCTACAAAATGGTATCAGAGCATTGTGTTGCCTGTAGGATTCGAGACCCTTAGGTTTGGAAGCCATTTTTTATCATGTTATTATCTCCTTAGAGTATTTTGTATCGTAGCGGCATAGTGAGATGAAGCGGCCCAGACAACTTTACGTATCCACGGATACGAGACCGTTCCCTGATTGGCTTGCGGGTGCATTGTCCTTCTCACTATAGTGAATATCCAATTTACAACAAGTTTTTAATAACCCATTGATCACCCTAGGATTGAAAATTTTCTATGTTCAAACTTTCTATAAACAAAACAATCATCTTAATTCTTCTTATATCCTCTCATCTATTATTCACCTTCAAAATTGTCTAGATGACCTACCTCTTTAATACCCTCAAGGCAAGATGGTTGATGACCATACCATGAAGCGCAAGAAGTATGTTCACCACATGAAGACCTACACTCAAGATTATTGAAGAACTTGAAGAAAACATAGACTTCACAACAATCAAGAACACCTTAAGACATTGAGAGAAGAATCTGAAGAAAACTCAAGAAGATATAGATGAGACCACCAATCTAGTTCCTTCGTTAGAACAACGTTAACGTGTTAGTGTATTGATCATACCAATGAGTGTGGTATGACAATATTAGTTTGTTTTCTAAAACCATGTCGTTTGAATATGTTTGTTATGTGTTTTGCAAGATGAGTTTCCTTGATCTGCTGTGTTTGGGTAGGAACCTTCTTTAGATCTTTCTAAACTCTACTCATCCATCCTAAACCCCCACAGATGCCTCCCCGTCTTGACCCCGACAACAACAATGATGTGGTCCAACAGATGATGACTGCTCAAGCTCAGCTTATGCAAGTGATGACTCAGTTTATTGAGATTGCCAACAATAACAACAACGCAGACCCCCCAGTGGATAGACTTGCTAGGTTCCTAAGACTTAGACCCTCTAAGTTCTCCTCTTCGTCTCAGCCAATTGTGGCAGACGACTGGCTCCGCACTATTAACAAGGACTTAGTGACTTGTGAGTGCACTAAAGCTGAGAAGGTGAGATTCACTGCTCATCTGCTCGAAGGACCAGCAGCATTATGGTGGGACAATTATCAGGTTACCCATCCATTGGAGGAAATGACATGGGATACCTTCAAGGAGGGATTTCAAAATGCTCACATTTCCTATGGTGTGATGAAACTGAAGAAAGATGAGTTCCGAAGCCTGAAGCAGGGTGATAAAACACTAAAGGAATACATAGATGACTTCTGCTCACTCTCAAGGTACGCACCTGAAGATATCGACACTAATTATAAGAGGAAGGAGAAATTTCTCAACGGACTGAGTGGTGAAATGAAGATACCATTGTCAGTGGCATATGCCCCAAACTATCAAGCCTTACTTGATCAAGCTATCACTCTGGACAACAATCTGAGGAAGGAAGAAAGCAAGAAGAGGAAGTATAGTGCCAACAAATATCACTCTGAAGAAAATGATGGACATAGCCCTCACAAGCATGGGAATCATCACCACAATGGAAGTAGCCATAATCACCATGGTCATAACCGCAAGGGTGGACATAAAGGATACAATGGACGTAACGAAATAAATAAAGAGCGCAATGGAAATGGACAACACCGTAGCAATGGAAAGAAATATCTTAGCCAAGTGGTGTGCTTCAATTGCAAGAAGGTGGGACATTATGAAAGTGACTGTCCCAAGAGGAAGAATGAGCATAACAAATCAGTCCAGAAGGATATTAGCCAAGTGGAGTGTTTCATGTGTAAAGAAACAGGACATTTTGCGAGAGATTGCCCAAATGGAAGATACAATGCTAGTGAGCCTCGATAACAGAATACAACCACCACTGAATGAAGACCAGATGTTCACTGAAGAGTGTCTAACAAGCAATAAATTGTATTTAAGTGTTACTCCAGGAATAAATTGTACTTCTAGTGTAATAAAGTAGTATGATATATGAGAAGTGTGTTATCTCATTGTAACAATCATAGCAATGTAAAATTTTGCATCTTTTATGTGGAAAATTTTATGTCTAAACCCAGATGAACATTTCAACTTTTGTTGAGGTATAGCCTACAAATTCCTTGATGAGATGAAGTTTTCGAGTAGTGAAGAATTTGGAAAAAAAAATTCCTACATGAGAAGAATCGAATGAAGAAGCTACAACCATCCAGCTATTGTTGCATAAGAGTTTGCGCAACCACCACATGTTGAGAACCTATAGTTTAGCTCAGGTCTGTCTTACAGATTGGAAACTTTCTGTCAGACAAGTGAGGTTAACCGAGTGTTAGACCACGTAGTTCATCAATCTACAAGTGGAAAATGATATGGGTGCAGGATGGACTGATCACCATTCCTACTACTCATGTTATTCACTCCCACTATGTTGGATAGAATGAGTTATGTGTGCCTTGAAACCTTAGTCGAGTGACGACGATATTTAACCTGAACCATAGAATGATAGAATATAATAATAACCATATGTTAAGCAAGAGTTGCTGAAACATACTATTTTCGGTGAGGATCTAACCAACCTTGGAGGAACCATGCAATGAAGAGATTTTCTACCATGAGAGTTTCGTTAGAAATAGCATGGTGTTTGCATTCAAGGAACACTACAACAATATGGAAGATTTCCAAGGATATTAAAATACCAAGTTGAGAGTGACCCAAGGACTTTGATTTACCTAAAGGGTGACACCTCAGTGTCAAAGGTAGTTCAACAGACTTATGTTGGGTTTGTAGCAGTACTGCAAAGGAAAGTTCTACTCGAGCCATCTTGAGCAATACTACACTCCAAGCCGTGAGATTAGACACACCCTACTGGAAGTATATATGGACTCATAGAACCCTAAAGGATGCATACATGGATTCAAGACCCCGAATACCAACAAAGAGCTATAAAAGAATAATATGGATGATGAAGTATGACTCTAGCGGAAGATATCGTAAAACCAATAGCTAGTTAGACAAGATGTTTCGACTACCCACAAGTTTATTTTAAGGGTGGTAGCCCACCCAGTTATTTTGGAACCCAGTTACCCAAGTCCATCTTTCTTTCCAGCCTTCCCAAATCTCGGGACGAGATTTCTTTAAGGGTGGTAGTCTGTAACATCCCTGATTTTTGGAAAGTAAAAAAAATCACTAAAAATTAAAACTTTTGTTTTCATATTTAAAGCAAGCCACCAGAAACAAATAATACTCAAACACAAAGGTAATATTACATATTATTACAATGTTACTGGAATTGAAAGTACAATATGTCTGCATTATCAAAACCCTCAACATTGTTTCGAAATGAATAATTTGCAAAGTAATTAGTATTTTTGAAGCAATCCCTAATTCATAAAATGGATATCATACAAATGTTTGATTTTTCAAATAATTATATGACATTCAAATGATTGAGGATTATCGTCCTTAGTAATTTTTGGCTCTTAATAAGTATTCAATAAGTCCAAAACTATTTCTATGCTTTATTAAATGATCTAGAAAACTTTAAATCATAAGATGATTTTTATGAATTATTTTAATGTAAAACGAGTTTAAAGTGTTTCAGATTCAACATATGTGATTGTGGACTTTTTCTGAATTTCAATAAGCCACAATTCCATTTAATTTAACTTATATTTTAAACTGGGCATAAAGAGAAAATTATACATTCGTGCAATATTTGAAATTTTCTGCCTTGAAATGTGTTGAAATAGTCCATGATTATTTTTAATTTTAATGTGAGACTTTTTACAAATTCTCAGAAACTTGTTTCAATTGTTTTGAGACTATTTCAAAAGCTATAGAGAAAAGGAGGAAATTAGAAAAGAAAAATAAAAAGAGAGGAGGTCAGCAGAACCGAGCTGGGCCAAATCCTGGCCCAACTAGGCCGACCGAATTTGGTCATCTTCCTCCTGAAGTCTTCACGTACACACCCGTACGTTACTTGCAGCAATCATGTCAATTGATCTCCCCCATCAATTCCATTGACCGTTTCTTCTCGGATTCAACACGAAAGTTACTAGAAATTGGATGGGCACCTCATTCAGCTAATTTATTTGTCCTTTAAACGTCTTAAATCATCCAAATCGAGCTGGTGCACCGAATGCCATCCATCGGCATTGATCTCCGGATATCCCTCCTCACACCATAAGAAGCCGAAACAAATTGTCTACTACGTTCTCCTCTTCCTACTCCATCATTTTTGTTCTCAAACCATTTCGAAAGGACCACTCTGCAGCCCGTACGAACCGTGCCCACTTCAGCCCAAACTCGAGTTCGTCGGTAGATCCCCACGTCCTCGGTGATCATCTCGAGAATTCCTTGCACCAAAAGACTCTCCTAATCAAGTCATATTTTTACGGTAGGGATAAACAAATAGGAACCGTCCAAGTACTAAGATCTGACAGCCAAGATTAATCAATACTTGTTGACAAAAGGAGTAGTATTTTTCCATCGAAGGGCACATTCGGTAGCTGCCAAAAGTAAAAAATGGAACATTTCGCAGAAACGGCAGGTCCAATCGGTGACAATATTCGCAAATCATGCGGCTATATCTTATACTACAGCTTCTTAGCTTAATCTTCAAGTAGTTTTTATTTTGCGAAACATACTAGTTATGCGGTACAGATAACTAGTGCATGTCTTACAAATCTGATCAGCAGGTTGCAAATACTAGCTTTCATAAATGGACGGAAGAAGGTTTAGTTATAAGGTGTAGTTATTTTTCACCGGTCGACAAATTATAATTTTGAATATGGTTTGTAATTATATTTTGTCCACGAAATTAGTACTCCCTACGATACAAAAAAGTGTCACAAGTTACACTATGAGTTATACTTTTATCACTTGTTTTCCCACGATACTTTTTTGTGTTGGAAGGAGTAATAAAAATATATATAAAATAAAAGGGCGTCCTCTCTATGTCACCCAGTTGGGACACAATATTAGCCCCGTATCCTTTCCCATGTGACTCATGTGGAACTCTACTATGTGGTCATAGTCCCCCCAAAGTACTCTATGTGTTCCCTCGCCGCAGGAGGACACCGTCGGAAAATCTTGTGCGCCGACAGCGGCGGCAGGGCCATCTCTTACTCGGTTTTTTGGGCCCCACATGGCGGCAACGTCGACCTCTTCATCTCGAGAAACATCCGAAGCCGCCGTCATCGTCATCCCATACTGGTGCGGTCGACTATAGTGTTTTCTTTCTTAAGACCAACCGCCACAATGTTTAATTCTCGCTAAGGTCGTTCACAAGGCCTTAGGGCCTAGACTTATTTCCATATTGGAGACGCCCTTAGATCTAGTTAAAGTTAGCCCAACTTTGGTCCATGGACACATGCCCCGTCCTCCCGGACCTAATGACAGCTGGACACGGACCGCTCGACTCCCTCCTGACCCACATGGCAATGACCCAGTTCACATTTCGTCTACTTTGACATGTCCTTTTTAAAGTGACATTGTCGGTGCCATGACACATCTCATTCATGTCCCCACTTCCACCGACCAAACCCTAGATCGTCAGGCCAATTTTGAAGAAGGAGACGAAGCCGTTCGAGCCCGGCCGCGACGACCACGAGGTCGGCTCCTCGAATGATCGCTTGCACAAGCGCATCAACATAGGCTTCGCCAACTACCTCTAGGAGCAAGAAGAGCCGGTGCCATGGCCGGATGTCAAACTTCCATACCATTGACACCTCAATGGACGCCGCATCCCAGGGCCGCCCCCGTCCGCCTCTGTTCCAACGCGTCGCGAAGAGATAGCGTGGAACCACACTTTTCTTACCCAAAAATACCCCTACATCTAACGGTAGATATAACTTAATACTACTAGTCTATATGACTAGTAAATTGCACCGTAAAAGACCCCCTCAAGGACATAGTGGTGGGTTGTTTCGTTGCTGTTGGTCGTGTCGCCGCCGAAGCCATTCCATCCGTGGGTGAGTTCATCGAACTGGTACGGCTTCTACGTAACTTTTCCGGCCAATTCCTTTCACCATTGTACTCCACTCATCGTTTCCATCCTCAAGGACATATTCTTACATCGAATCGTCTCTGTCGCTCACGGCGCCGTCACTACGTCCACTCGCCGCTAAGAAGAGAGAACTTCTGTGACGCCCCCAGATCGGGCACTATGCAGATTTCAGCATTCCTGCCAAAATCCACATAATAACCGATTCCAGGTTGCCACTTGTGATAACATTACAATAGTTCACGAATATTCCACAATTACAACAGAAACAGATAGATACAAGATGACTCAAACGAGCCAGGGTTACAACTGATACAATACAAAGATCCAAATAACAGCGGAAGAAAACAACATAGCGTCCGGCTACGGACAAGATCCAAATTGGACTAAGAGTCCTGAAGATAACCGAGAGCGTCCAATCCCTGCCCAGGCCAAGCCGGAGGGATTCCCAAGCTAACGTCGTCAGACTTCAAACCTGTTGACTGCAATGTTGAATATGCAGCCACGAAAAAGATTCGTGGGTCAGTACGGTTAAGTACTGGCAAGTGGATAAACCCATACTCACAAGATACCGACGTAGCCAGTCATCACAAGATACAAATACTTTGGGATCAACGGAAAGGAAGGAACTATTGCAAATAAGCGACAGCGGGCTGCACTAACCAACTACAGAGAGATACTACAACTTCCGGCTAACAGAAAGAAGATAAGATCGAGTATCGTAACCAACTGAAAGTAACTCCAAACAAACCCATCCTGGATCTCGCCCCTTATCCAAAGAAGCAATCCGAGGATAACTCACACAGTTGGATTAATGAATAATGGATCAGGTTGTTGTGTCAATAAGACTATTACTAGTCAAGTTATCATTAGTTAGGTGTAAGTTGTTCTGAGTACTTGTTAGCCAGTACTTTCACCAAGTCGTCACATAACCGCGGACAACACGGCTTCTCGAGAAGATTTATCCCTGCAGGGGTGTGCTCCAGTACCCGTACACACTCAAGCCACCAACTAAAACTCAGGTTGGCTTGACACGACCCAAACCATCTCTACAACCCATCCTAGGAGCCACGGAGCTATAAGGTCCCAGCCACGCAGCCGAATACTCAGCGCAGGTGTGCAAAACTCCCGCAGGACACAACACCCCGGCACTACAGGCCTCGCCCTATATGCATCATCATCATCATAAGTAACCATGGGGGATCCACCCATTATGCAAGGAGCAGATGGAACACCCGAACTAAGTGTGGCTCTTCGGACAAGCTGCAGATCAGGTCTAAGTCGAGGGGGGTCCCATACTACCACCCGGATGCGGTGAGCACGCTCATCATGGATCAGTAGACAAGACCCTTTTCCTAATAAAGTTCGACACTAGCAGGCCTCAAAACCACAAAGGGCCTCCTGCCGGTGCCTTATCAGCATATTATTAATAACAGGTTGATTGATTAACATCGAGCCCCCAGAACATAAAAGTAATCTAGTAACGGAAAGTAACGGGTAACAGACTCGAGCAAAACAACCTAAGCATGCTAGTAAGACACTGGCTCAACCAAAGGGGTGATAGGAGTGGAGGTGAGGCAATAACAAGGTTAAGGGATTCATGTGATGGGTTCGTAACAGAAACAACTACTACTGAGGCTAGCAGAAAAGGACAACGGAAAGAATCGCTAACAAGTGATGAAAGGCAGCCATATGGCAGCAAGTGAGTATACTTGCCTGAGATCCCGCAAGGTAGCAGAACTTGTCGTTGCTCACATCATCTCAACGTCCTATCCGGGAAGAAGCAACGAACCTCGAACAAACACCGGATGCAACAATTACGACTACGGCAAAAGATCCAGCATGATCAAGATATGGATGCATGACAATTTAATGGATGCATAGAAATAAACTAGTTGACATGATAAACAGATTTAAATGGACCCATATGCAATTTGAGTTGCATATGAAAAGCCCATGAATTATGGTTGAAACAATTGTTTTCCAACTACCCAATAGGTGAAAGTGGATTAGCATGATGCATGGATGAGGAAAACAACAAAATAACAACAATAGAATCAATTGAAATAAGGTTTAACAAGTTTGGAAATTATTGGTTAAGTGTGGAAAGTTTGGTTACTTAAGCATGTCACACAAGCAATTGTTGTTTTCATCAAGTTAAGGTGTTCAAAACAATTAACAAAATTTGTATTTGAAAAGAACATCAAATTTTAGTTGGATTACATGTTTCAAATATTGAAATTGGAATTAGGATAATTTAATTATGAATTAAACAAGTTTTAATTGGATTTAAAACAAGTTTGGATTTAATTGAAGTTTTATTTATTCAAAACATAAATTCAAACTCACATTTGAAAATTTCACACTTTGATGGTTTGAAAACATATTTTGCATGTTCAAAATTATTTTATTTTGAGCAAGTTATGATTTTATCAAATTTAAATGAATTAAACAAGTATTAAATTATTTAGGCAATTTAAATTATTCAAACCATGAAACAAAATTTATATTTGAAAAGGTTATTCAAAATGGTATGAAAAACATATTTTATTTGCCTTATTTGGAATTAGTATGAATTATTTATGAATTGTTGCAAATTACAATTGAATTATTTGAATTCAAATTTGAATTGCATTTTGAAAATTCAAAACAGAAAACAAATGGCATAGTTGGATAGACAATTTAATTTTGAACAATAAACATATTTAGAGTTTTTTATTTGGAGTCATATTTTAAAAGTTATTAACAGATTAAAACAGGGGACCAATCTGTGATGTGTTAGGGGCCTAGAGGTGAAAGAAACAGGGGAACAGGGGCCTCTCTGCAAATTCCAGATCCAGATCTGGATCTGGTCCTTCTCACCGGGGCGGCCGCCAGCCACAGCGGCTGACTTGCGGGCCCGAGGGCCACGCAGGCGCTGACTGGCGCGGGTGTTGCCACAGTGGCATCCAGGGCCGATGACATGTGGGTCCGGTGCGTGCGCAATTAAATCGCAAAAAGGGGCGGGGCAGCGCGTCCGCGGGGGATCGATCCCGGGAGCGCCCGCTGCGCGCAAGGGGACAGGACCGGTGCAGTGATCGTGCGGTTGTGACAGATACGGTGCTCGACGAAATAAGAGGAGAACCGCGACGCGTTACTGAATTTTGCGACAGAACCAAGGTGCAGTTCTTCTCCGTCAGTTGGCAACAGAACAGAACACACAAAAAAAACGTCGCGCCCGGGAGGGATCGATCTCAGGTGCTACTGCAGTACCACGATGAGTCCTACCACTAGGATGCGGTACGATCGTTGGTGCACATCAAGCCACAACAGGCACGTATATGCGGCTCGAGGGGACTTCTGACGAACAGAAACCACCGGAACGGACGATGATCGGGGAAGAGAGCGGAGAAACGGAGCGTTACCTGGCGATGGCGCCTTCGGAGATCTTGGTGATGGAGGGTTGCTGGTTCCATTCCCGGGGCCAGCATCTCCTCGAGGTGACCGTGGGGGATGGGAAGGTGGCGGCCATGGTGCTCGGTGGTGGGGTGTAGGTTCAGGGACAGAGGAAACTTGGGGGGGAAGAGAGGGAAACGGCGGCGCTAGCTGGGAGGAGGGGCTAGGGTTAGGCTAGGCTAGGGTGGTGGGTGGTTTTAAGGGGGGAGCTCGAGCTCGGTTGGCAGCAATCGGGAGGGGGGAGAAGATCATCTACGGTTCTGATGAGGATCGTACAGGTGCTGACGTCGAAGGAAGAAGACAACAGGGAAAAGGTAGTGGGCTAGAAAGATGGGTGGGCTGGGGAAGGAAAAGGAAAATTGGGCTGGAAAGAAAAGAAAGGGAAGGAGGCCTGTCTCCTTCTATTTGTTATTTGTTTTTCTTTAACTCTCTTTTTTTTGTAAAGGATGCAAGAGGGAAAGGGGAAAAGAATTTGGGGGGGGTTTAGGGTTTTCTTTTAGGAATTATTGGTGTTAATTTTCCAAAACAAATAATTAAAGCAAGAGTTAATCATGGTTTCACAATTTTGAATATTTAATTTGGTTTAAAGGTTTTAGGTGAATTTCAAACAATGTTTGATTTGGAAAATTTTGGAAATAGGCAAATTCCATTTAATAAGTTCAAACCATTATGCAAACATTATTGAAAAATTTGTTTTGCAAGAATTTAATTTTTAAACCTTAATTTGGATCATATCAACTATGATTTTATTTGAAATTTAATTTGCCATTAGGGTTTTAAACAAAGGGGGGAAAATTTTATTAACAGGCAATTGGATTAAAACAACTTCAAAATATTGAAAAACAATTGAATTGGTTTTAGTTTGCAAGTTTGGTTAATGTGGGGAAAGTTTAATTTGGTTTGAATCTTTGATTCGTTTTGCAAACATGATGCAATGCATATGATGCATGTGATGCATGCAAAAAAAAAAACAACCAACTTCTGTTTAGGGTAACACCCCAGGTGTTACAGACGACACCACTAACAAGGGATTGCGCCCTCGCAATCCACCTGCTAACCCGGGAGGGGAAAGAAGTTCTACTATCGATCCTTCATGCTTCCGGCTGATCTCCTCGACACCACTAACAAGGATTTCTCGACACCACTAACAAGGGTTTCTTGCTCGGGCTGATGACGATGTTCTTCCACCAGGAACCTTCCGATGATCGAACCTATTGGGTTAAGGGCTCAGAAAACGTCCACCCACGTAGGATCCTAACACTTTGAAAGATAGCCAAGGGGGGAGACTCAAAAACAAATAAGATGGGAGAGGAAATAGAATAGAGATAAGGAGAAAACAAGAATCCTATTGAGATGTTTTTCCAAAATAGTTTAGCAGAAATAGTTTTTGACATTCTAGAAACAACGACCGTTAGCGAGGTTAACCTACAGGCTTTGCGGACCCGTTGCTTCGATAACCATTCGTATCGAAACAATCTCGGGAATCGGAACCAAGGCTCTGATACCATTTGTGACGCCCCGAGATCGGGCACTATGCAGATTTCAGCATTCCCGCCAAAATCCACATAATAACCGATTCCAGGTTGCCACTTGTGATAACATTACAATAGTTCACGAATATTCCACAATTACAACAGAAACAGATAGATACAAGATGACTCAAACGAGCCAGGGTTACAACTGATACAATACAAAGATCCAAATAACAGCGGAAGAAAACAACATAGCGTCCGGCTACGGACAAGATCCAAATTGGACTAAGAGTCCTGAAGATAACCGAGAGCGTCCAATCCCTGCCCAGGCCAAGCCGGAGGGATTCCCAAGCTAACGTCGTCAGACTTCAAACCTGTTGACTGCAATGTTGAATATGCAGCCACGAAAAAGATTCGTGGGTCAGTACGGTTAAGTACTGGCAAGTGGATAAACCCATACTCACAAGATAGCGGCGTAGCCAGTCATCACAAGATACAAATACTTTGGGATCAACGGAAAGGAAGGAACTATTGCAAATAAGCGACAGCGGGCTGCACTAACCAACTACAGAGAGATACTACAACTTCCGGCTAACAGAAAGAAGATAAGATCGAGTATCGTAACCAACTGAAAGTAACTCCAAACAAACCCATCCTGGATCTCGCCCCTTATCCAAAGAAGCAATCCGAGGATAACTCACACAGTTGGATTAATGAATAATGGATCAGGTTGTTGTGTCAATAAGACTATTACTAGTCAAGTTATCATTAGTTAGGTGTAAGTTGTTCTGAGTACTTGTTAGCCAGTACTTTCACCAAGTCGTCACATAACCGCGGACAACACGGCTTCTCGAGAAGATTTATCCCTGCAGGGGTGTGCTCCAGTACCCGTACACACTCAAGCCACCAACTAAAACTCAGGTTGGCTTGACACGACCCAAACCATCTCTACAACCCATCCTAGGAGCCACGGAGCTATAAGGTCCCAGCCACGCAGCCGAATACTCAGCGCAGGTGTGCAAAACTCCCGCAGGACACAACACCCCGGCACTACAGGCCTCGCCCTATATGCATCATCATCATCATAAGTAACCATGGGGGATCCACCCATTATGCAAGGAGCAGATGGAACACCCGAACTAAGTGTGGCTCTTCGGACAAGCTGCAGATCAGGTCTAAGTCGAGGGGGTCCCATACTACCACCCGGATGCGGTGAGCACGCTCATCATGGATCAGTGGACAAGACCCTTTTCCTAATAAAGTTCGACACTAGCAGGCCTCAAAACCACAAAGGGCCTCCTGCCGGTGCCTTATCAGCATAGTATTAATAACAGGTTGATTGATTAACATCGAGCCCCCAGAACATAAAAGTAATCTAGTAACGGAAAGTAACGGGTAACAGACTCGGGCAAAACAACCTAAGCATGCTAGTAAGACACTGGCTCAACCAAAGGGGTGATAGGAGTGGAGGTGAGGCAATAACAAGGTTAAGGGATTCATGTGATGGGTTCGTAACAGAAACAACTACTACTGAGGCTAGCAGAAAAGAACAACGGAAAGAATCGGTAACAAGTGATGAAAGGCAGCCATATGGCAGCAAGTGAGTATACTTGCCTGAGATCCCGCAAGGTAGCAGAACTTGTCGTTGCTCACATCATCTCAACGTCCTATCCGGGAAGAAGCAACGAACCTCGAACAAACACCGGATGCAACAATTACGACTACGGCAAAAGATCCAGCATGATCAAGATATGGATGCATGACAATTTAATGGATGCATAGAAATAAACTAGTTGACATGATAAACAGATTTAAATGGACCCATATGCAATTTGAGTTGCATATGAAAAGCCCATGAATTATGGTTGAAACAATTGTTTTCCAACTACCCAATAGGTGAAAGTGGATTAGCATGATGCATGGATGAGGAAAACAACAAAATAACAACAATAGAATCAATTGAAATAAGGTTTAACAAGTTTTGAAATTATTGGTTAAGTGTGGAAAGTTTGGTTACTTAAGCATGTCACACAAGCAATTGTTGTTTTCATCAAGTTAAGGTGTTCAAAACAATTAACAAAATTTGTATTTGAAAAGAACATCAAATTTTAGTTGGATTACATGTTTCAAATATTGAAATTGGAATTAGGATAATTTAATTATGAATTAAACAAGTTTTAATTGGATTTAAAACAAGTTTGGATTTAATTGAAGTTTTATTTATTCAAAACATAAATTCAAACTCACATTTGAAAATTTCACACTTTGATGGTTTGAAAACATATTTTGCATGTTCAAAATTATTTTATTTTGAGCAAGTTATGATTTTATCAAATTTAAATGAATTAAACAAGTATTAAATTATTTAGGCAATTTAAATTATTCAAACCATGAAACAAAATTTATATTTGAAAAGGTTATTCAAAATGGTATGAAAAACATATTTTATTTGCCTTATTTGGAATTAGTATGAATTATTTATGAATTGTTGCAAATTACAATTGAATTATTTGAATTCAAATTTGAATTGCATTTTGAAAATTCAAAACAGAAAACAAATGGCATAGTTGGATAGACAATTTAATTTTGAACAATAAACATATTTAGAGTTTTTTATTTGGAGTCATATTTTAAAAGTTATTAACAGATTAAAACAGGGGACCAATCTGTGATGTGTTAGGGGCCTAGAGGTGAAAGAAACAGGGGAACAGGGGCCTCTCTGCAAATTCCAGATCCAGATCTGGATCTGGTCCTTCTCACCGGGGCGGCCGCCAGCCACAGCGGCTGACTTGCGGGCCCGAGGGCCACGCAGGCGCTGACTGGCGCGGGTGTTGCCACAGTGGCATCCAGGGCCGATGACATGTGGGTCCGGTGCGTGCGCAATTAAATCGCAAAAAGGGGCGGGGCAGCGCGTCCGCGGGGGATCGATCCCGGGAGCGCCCGCTGCGCGCAAGGGGACAGGACCGGTGCAGTGATCGTGCGGTTGTGACAGATACGGTGCTCGACGAAATAAGAGGAGAACCGCGACGCGTTACTGAATTTTGCGACAGAACCAAGGTGCAGTTCTTCTCCGTCAGTTGGCAACAGAACAGAACACACAAAAAAAACGTCGCGCCCGGGAGGGATCGATCTCAGGTGCTACTGCAGTACCACGATGAGTCCTACCACTAGGATGCGGTACGATCGCTGGTGCACATCAAGCCACAACAGGCACGTATATGCGGCTCGAGGGGACTTCTGACGAACAGAAACCACCGGAACGGACGATGATCGGGGAAGAGAGCGGCGAAACGGAGCGTTACCTGGCGATGGCGCCTTCGGAGATCTTGGTGATGGAGGGTTGCTGGTTCCATTCCCGGGGCCAGCATCTCCTCGAGGTGACCGTGGGGGATGGGAAGGTGGCGGCCATGGTGCTCGGTGGTGGGGTGTAGGTTCAGGGACAGAGGAAACTTGGGGGGGAAGAGAGGGAAACGGCGGCGCTAGCTGGGAGGAGGGGCTAGGGTTAGGCTAGGCTAGGGTGGTGGGTGGTTTTAAGGGGGGAGCTCGAGCTCGGTTGGCAGCAATCGGGAGGGGGGAGAAGATCATCTACGGTTCTGATGAGGATCGTACAGGTGCTGGCGTCCAAGGAAGAAGACAACAGGGAAAAGGTAGTGGGCTAGAAAGATGGGTGGGCTGGGGAAGGAAAAGGAAAATTGGGCTGGAAAGAAAAGAAAGGGAAGGGGGCCTGTCTCCTTCTATTTGTTATTTGTTTTTCTTTAACTCTCTTTTTTTTGTAAAGGATGCAAGAGGGAAAGGGGAAAAGAATTTGGGGGGGTTTAGGGTTTTCTTTTAGGAATTATTGGTGTTAATTTTCCAAAACAAATAATTAAAGCAAGAGTTAATCATGGTTTCACAATTTTGAATATTTAATTTGGTTTAAAGGTTTTAGGTGAATTTCAAACAATGTTTGATTTGGAAAATTTTGGAAATAGGCAAATTCCATTTAATAAGTTCAAACCATTATGCAAACATTATTGAAAAATTTGTTTTGCAAGAATTTAATTTTTAAACCTCAATTTGGATCATATCAACTATGATTTTATTTGAAATTTAATTTGCCATTAGGGTTTTAAACAAAGGGGGGAAAATTTTATTAACAGGCAATTGGATTAAAACAACTTCAAAATATTGAAAAACAATTGAATTGGTTTTAGTTTGCAAGTTTGGTTAATGTGGGGAAAGTTTAATTTGGTTTGAATCTTTGATTTGTTTTGCAAACATGATGCAATGCATATGATGCATGTGATGCATGCAAAAAAAAAAAAAAAAAAAACAACCAACTTCTGTTTAGGGTAACACCCCAGGTGTTACAATTTCTCCGAAGAGCGGCAAGACCATCATCTTCTCTATCTCGACGACAGCTGCGCCGTATAGTCTACAAAAACTCCGTAGAAAATACCTCTCGACGACCTAGTCCAACTCCAAGCCGGTTGCCGCCTCCTCGCCATTGCCGGCAAGCCCACACAACCTCTGGTATGGCTGGACAATGATAGCAATAATTTTTGTTGCATAAAACTTAAAGTTTTCAATTAGGGATTTTACTAATATATATATAATGCGATGTTGGTTATAAGAGCAGCTAGCTGGGCGTAGATACTAGTACGTAGCTAGCGAACACAAACACAAGCTAATGACTAGCAGACTCGTCCATCTTTTCTTTTTTCACTGGTTACGTACATGGGCTAGCTAGTCTGGGATGTGATGACACTAGCTGGATTCGCGTACATGAATAATCCCATCCTATACAATTTTTCCGACGACTCGTACGCGAATTTGGCAAGCGAATAAACACTAGATCGGAGAATCCTTGATTACGATAGACACAAACAATATGACAGCTCATGCCACCTTCACACTGTGTTGATGCACACTGTGAGACACTAGCAGAATATGACAGATCTTCTGAAAATCATATCTTTAGTTATGTTTGTCCGAAATTTTCAAATTTAGTATCTCTAAAACCTTTAGAAAATATAGAATCCAATGGAACCACTAGTTTCATTTTTTTTTCATTCATAAAATACTCAAAGTTCAAATATATATATATATATACATAGTATTTTTGTCGTAACTAAATTCTACACATACGTTGACTCCCTTTGCAAAATAATGACAGTGACATTGTAAATCTAGTAACACCTATGTTCAAAATATTTGAACTCATTCACTACATATTATTTTAATTTATAACTCAAACCCTTCTATACCCTATGTTGTAATATATAAACGCAGTTAAATTGAATCGTTTTGCTAAAAGTAGATAATAAAACCCTTTGTAAAGTACGATCGGAAACAAAACAAAAAATGTTGAATCATTATAACACATTAAATTTTAAACTTTAATTAAATCCTATAAATGACATAAAATGCAAATTAAGGACTAAAATAGAGTAAGCCTTTTGACCAAATATCTATGCGATCACCTTGACCGTGACCAACCATTATAACCATTGACCCAAATGAAAAATCCTAAATCCTATCGCAATAATTCTTTTGTAATTCAATTATGTGATTAATCTTGGCCTACCATAAAGCAAATCATCATAATTGCTTCTTCATGTTGAGTTATAAAATAAACACTAACCAGGAAAAGCTCTAAAATAAATTAATATTGTGTGACCGCTTTGATAAGACGTTTGTCTTATGTTTTATTCATTTGTTTGTATGTTTGTTGGAATGCTTGTTTATTGTATTGTTCTTTCAATGTACAGATTGTATGGAGGGTAGCGATATGTTATTGAAGAGTGTGTGATTCTACAACAACTTTAAAAAGGCAAGTGACACACTTCATAAACCTCCTAAGATTTTATATGCATTAGTGTTTCACAAAATTGCATGGTTAGGACTTTGTTAAACAATGCCATGCAAACCAAGTAGAGATAGTTACCTGTTATATTGATCCTAGTAGATCCCAAAGTGAAAATTGTTTGCTTAGCCATGCTTGTAGACTAAGTTGGATATTATTCCAATCATGATTGTTGTATGGGAGATGGATTATTATTTTACTTGGCAAGGGAGATAGACCCAAATTGCCTATGGAGATAGACCATTACTTGACACTCGAGATAGTCCCTCGTAGCCACTGGAGATAGACCAGCACCACCTTTGGAGATAGACCATTGGTGTTACAAGGCAAAGGAGAAAGACCTGCCACTGGAGATAGACCAGCACCACCTATGGAGATAGAACATTGGTATTACAAGGCAAAGGAGAAAGATCTGCCACTGGAGATAGACCAGCACCACCTATGGAGATAGACCATTGGTGTTAAAAGGCTCTGGAGATAGACCATCGGTGTTAAAAGGCTCTGGAGATAGACCAGGATAGCCTATGGGGATATACCCATGTTGTTGAAAGACCTTGGAACCAAATTCTTCATAGTTCACTAAACTGTACTTGTGAACCACTGTAGATGTAAAGTGTTTTATAAAAGGATAGGATAAAACTAGCTTTCTGCAAAATCCAGCCTTGAACTCCACTTAGCCAAATAAGCATGTAGAAGATAGAAATTTCCAACACATCCACCATAGTGTCATTTGCCAATACATTAAATTGTATTGACCCCTTGCGGCTGCATATTCCATATTGCAGATATTTTGAAGACGAGTGAGGATTTCGTTTAGGATCTCGAGACTATCGCCAACATGTTTTGCCTGTGGCACATGAAGAAGATGGGCTCAATGTTATTCTTGTTTTCCGTTGTATATCTTAGTTTTCTGCTAGTCTTCTAAGACTATGCAAGTTGTTAATACTATTTTGTAAAGACTGGATCATGCGATGTAATAGAATTTGATGCATTTGCGTGATATTTCATTTTGTACTGTGGTGCTAGCAATTGATCCATGGGCTAGCACAATAACACAGGTGTCCTTACATTATTTAAATGTGGGAACGCTACAAAGGCATATTTGTTGGTTATGCCACGAACTCTCACACTTATAGAGTCTACAACATATCCACCGGGTGTGTCGAAGAATCTATGAATGTGGAGTTTCATGAGGATAATGGCTCCCAAGTGGAGCAAATTGATTGTGATGATGTTGGTGATGAACCTTCCTCCATAGTCATAGGAAGAATGGGTATAGGTCCACTTATACCAATTGAGGGATATCTTGTGGCAAATGTGGACGGGACTAGCTCTACGCAAGTGGAGCCCTCTACATCAACCACCAATCAAATGGTAGACTGTAACATCCCTGATTTTTGGAAAGTCCTAAAATCACTAAAAAGTGAAACTTTTTGTTTTCATGTTATGCAAGTCACCAAAAACTAATTATATGCAAGAAATAAAAGGATCCATTATACCTCTATTCCATAAACCCTAAAGCCTATTTCTAAAATAAAAAATGTCCCCTCTTGTGAATAAAATATTATCTTAGCAAACAACTTTATAAAACATGTTTTGAACTAAACTACCATTTTGAAAATGATTATAATAATTAAAAACCAAAGAGTTACTACCTCTAATATATTTTCTCCTTGTCTCCAAGAATTTTTGTCACTATTATTATTAACCTCAAATGGATAAAAGCTAGATATTTGTTTTCCAAGTATTATGACAATCAACAAAACAATAAGGTGCTATATATATTATTGAGTTATGAAAACAACCAAAGTACCATGGAAAAACTATGTTTTCAATTGGCGAAACAACATCTTCATTTGAGAAAATCTCTCCATTCTTACTCACCCTCAATTTAAAATTTATTAATAAATTCTCTATTTTTATTATGTTAATAAGATACCATGAATGAATGGCTCATATGTTGAAATCATTTTAAAAGGGCCTAGAAAACAATAAATTGAACCATAGAAATATTTTCTAAAATCATTTAAATCATATTTCTATAATTAACCCTCGTTTTCTATTAAGTAACTATTCATGTTTTCATCGTATTTTAAAAATTATAGAAGATGAAGACACTTTGAATTGGTTCTGCAAAATAGTTTTTGATCATTATAAAGCTACTGAAATTTTATTTGACAAATATTTATATTTTATAATTTTCTAAATTAAAAAATCACATAAATCACTATTAAGGAATTATTTCAATTTTCAAAATTAAAAAATAAAATATGTGGAAATGGTTAAAAAGAAATGATATTGTTTGAAAGGTATCAAGATTACAAGATTTTAGAATTTTGAATGAGGTCAATTAGAATTATTAAACAGAAGTTATTAAAGAAAAGAGAAAACAGAAAAAAAAGGGGGAATGACGTCATGTCACCATCAACCTCCCTCCCTTCCGTTTCTTCCAAATAATGGAGGATTTAATCCTCTTGATTTCGGGCGTTACAAGCCATCAATCTCCGAGACGTTTGCTTCCCCTTAAAGCCCTCCTCGGTCTCCCTATTTCCCCTCTATCATCCCTCTGTTTCACGCCTCGAGGCTCGAGAAATTTCTCACCGGATTTGTCACTCCCCGCAGCCATTCTTCATCGTTGTGGCATGTACAGGAGGTCATCGGCCCCGTTTTCCCACTCCTCTGATTTCCCTTATCCCCACGAACCTCATCATATTTTTTTTCACAATTTTGTTTCGCATGGAATCAACGAATCAAGCTCGCCGGAGCCGTCCCGCACCACCGCCTCGGAAATCATCACGGCGCCACCGTTTGGAGCACCACGGGAGGCTTATGAGAACACCATCGGAGTCCCCACGTTCCTACGGTCCTCTTAAACGTTTTCCCGAAGCAAGGGACCCTTTGTGACCTCGCCGCCGTCCGCTCCAATGGGCGCAGCGCCGCCACCCACCATTTTCCGGTGAAGACCGGTGGTAAGATCCCTCTCCCCCTCGAGACCTATTTCGCACCGTAGGATTTAGATTGTGAGGCCACCGTTAGACCACTTATTTGAACCGGTACGGGCCAATCACAGGATGCCACCTGGGCGCCCAGTCGACCGTGCGCCGTTAGCTTATCCACCGCTCGGAGCAGCGTGAAACCGGCCCAAGCCTAGCCCCTAACCGTCGACCTGCGCGACAGATAAGACCTTTTCATCCCAGCCTGTCTCTGGTTTTAATTCCGAATAAAAATAAAATTGTAAAATTGCAAAATAGTCCCTAGAACTTAGAAACATCATAACTTTTTAACCATAAGCCCAAATTTAGCAAACTTGAACTTTTTGAAATCCCCTGGACCTTTAGAATCTTTTAGAACTGTTAATATTCAAATTTTACAAACTTAAATTGGTTCAAATTTGAATATACTTGTTTGGTGAATTTTGGCATAATTCAAATTCTACAAACCCAAAAATTGCAAATAAAATTTATTTGGAAACCTTAGGATGTGTACTTTCATGTCATCTGTTCCAAACTAATTTTTGAACAAGTTAGTTTATAAATTAGAATTAATTATTATATTTAAGTATTTTTGACATAGAATTAATTCTATAAATAATTAGAATATGTTCCCTTAAGCAAAATTGCTCCTTTTGGCAACCTTGAACCATTTGCTTGTAAGTTGGACCAAAAATCCATCTTAGTGAACATGCCTTAGATTTTGTTTCTATTCTTTCTACCATTGTTTGTTGTGGCCATTTTGAATCCAAGACCAAGTACCTGGTATCTAAACCATATAAGAGACCAAGTAGTGAACCTCAAAGACTAGTACCATAGTTTTCTATCTACTCCTCCATTCCCCTATTCTTGCTTCAAGAATCCATCAAGTTAGAAAATGGAAAACAAGACTCAAGAAATAGAAGACACTTCACTTTCAACTTGGTGGCAACATGAAGCGCTACAAGGAGGATCAATGAAGAAATTTTGAAGAAAAGACTCCACCACTAGAAGAAACTCAAGGAAGTACAAGTGTGAAGAAATCCAGAAGAAAACATCTTCCTCTCTCTTTATATCTTTCTTCTTATTTTCTTTCTCTTGACTTAGTGGTATTTTGTGCCCATCCCATACCCAAACCAAATTAGTGAAGTGAAAGCCATGAAGAAATCTATCAAGATCAAGAGAAGAATCCATCCAAGGAAAATACTACAATAGAATCATGAAGATGATCTTCAAGAAGACAAGCATGTGAAGACTTGGAGCCATCCACACAAGTTGAAGAATAACAAGTTGTTTTTGTCCATCCCTTGACCCCAAATGGAAAATACCAAGAATTTAACTTGTTATCTCCTTTGTTATGAAGTTAGTTGAACCTAGACCTAGCCTCAACCAAAATGGAAGGACTAACTTAGATCACTCAAATGTTTTGATGAAAAGAACTAAGTGTTACACATTGTTATGTGTTACTTTAGTTGAAATAGTAGATCGCCCTTAGTGAACTCTTGGAACATCCTCGACAAGTATGATTATAGTAAAGTTAGATAACATCAAAATCAACCTATTCCATCCCAAGTAAACCCTTGGAATTTCCTTAACAAGTATTGAACCCAATTCTTGACCTTGTCCTAGCCAACTTGGTTAAACCTCATTTCCCATGATTGTTGCTTTGTATATTTTCTTCACTTGCTTGTTTGTTTGGTAGTATGCTTGTTATTGTGTTTTCAATGAATATATTGTACGGAGAGCAACGATCTTTGTGAAGAGAGTGTGATTTCTTCACCAACTCCAACAAGGAAAGTAACACACCATAAACTACCCATTATTTTATATATGCATTAGTTGATTTTTGAGTAGTATGCATGATAGGAAATTTTACTAAGTTATATTATGCTATGCTATTATCCTAGTAGTGTGTAGCCATCCCTTATACCTTGATTTTTGATAGCCTTTGAACTTAGTAGAAGCTATGCAATGTTACAAATTGTTTTATTAGATGTTGAGGAAAATTTCTAAGTATAACATTCAATGAAACACCTGGGTGGATTTTGCACGTGATTGGTTGATGTTGAGTGTTTCCTCAGGGCCCTTGTCTATGGGTTATTCCACTTGAGGTTGTCACTTGAGGATGGCCACCCAGTAACAAAGAGATTACTATGTCCTTCTAAGTTTAGTAGCTTTCCGTGCAGCCTTTTGACATATGGGCTCTATCTTGAGCAACTAAGTTGTGAGAGTTCAGCCCATGCTTGACTAGCAGATGTTGCAAAATTATAGGTGGAATGGTCTTGCCGGTGGGTTTGGACTTCTTCTTCTGAAAGATATCGTCTCAATTCTCTCCTTTTCATGATGCACTCCGGGTGTATAGAATGTTTGGGCCAATTGAAGACAAAGGGTGAAAGTGCACAACCTCTGCAGAGTCAACAAACTAAGATCTTAGCCGTGTCCTCGGTTATGGACAACTATGAGCAGCTGGACAAGGATTGACGGAAGAATCTCATCACCAATTTCAATAAGTAAAATTTTGACCAAGTGAACAGTATTGTGGTGCTTGGATCTTAATCCAATGTTGCCACCCTTTTGAAAAGAAAAGTTTGTTTTACAAAAGTGATAGGAGAAAACTGGCCTTATGCAAACTTAGCCAAAACTCCACTCAGCCAAATAAGCATTTGGTATTAGTCTTGCCATTTATATCCACCATAGTGTTACTTTCCAATACATTAAATTGTATTGACTCCCTTGTGGCTGCATATTCCATATTGCAGATGTTTCCGAAGACGAGTGAGGATTTTGTTTAGGATCTCGAGACTATCGCCAACGTGTTTTGCATGTGGCACATGAAGAAGATGGGCTCAATGTTGTAATATGTTTTCCGTTGTTTATGCTAGTCTTGTGAGACTATGCAAGTTGTAAATCCTATTTTGTAAAGACTGGATCATGCGATGTAATAGAATTTGATGCATTTGCATGGTATTTCATTATGTACTATGGTGCTAGCAATTGATCCAGGGACTAGCACTATAACACAGGTATTCCATTTTTATTAAAATATGGGATGCTACATAGACCAAGAACAAGAACAAGACCTTCAAGTGGATACCCCTCATCAACAAAGTGATCAAGATCCACCCAATGATAATGGTGGAAATGATTTTGGTGATTCTTCACCAAGAACTCCACTCTGGATGGATCATGGTCTTGATGAAGGAAATGATGAGGATATCCCTCCAAATGAGAATTCCGATGATGCACTAGTTCGTATCATGACTCCTTTAGCCTCAAGATTTCAACAAAAGTCACACTATTAAAAGAATATTATTGGTGGCTTGGGAAGAAGTGTCTCCACTCGTGGACAAGTTCTCAAGTTTTGTGGTATTCATTCATATGTATCTCATGTTGAACCTATCAAAGTGTATGATGCTCTTGAAGATGAAGATTGGGTTCAAGCCATGCATGAAGAGCTCCATAATTTTGAGAGAAACAAAGTATGGTCACTAGTGGAAAGACCCAAGGATCACAATGTCATTGGAACAAAATGGGTGTTCAAGAACAAGCAAGATTCTCATAGGCAAGTGATTCGCAACAAGGCTCAATTGGTTTCTCGAGGCTACTCTCAAGTCGAAGGACTTGACTACGGTGAAACTTTTGCTCCCGTAGCTAGACTTGAATCCATTCGTATATTACTTGCATATGCCACTAGACAAAACTTCATCTTGCATCAAATGGATGTTAAAAGTGCTTTTCTAAATGGTCCTCTAAATGAATTGGTATATGTTAAACAACCCGGGGGGTTCGAGGATCCCAAGTATCCTAACCATGTCTACTACCTCCATAAGGCTTTGTATGGCCTCAAAAAAGCCCCACGTGCTTGGTATAATCATTTAAAGGAGTTCATAGTGGATCGTGGTTTCGTACTTGGGGTAATTGACCCCACACTGTTTACCAAAAGTGTATATGGTCATTTCTTTGTATGTCAAGTATATGTTGATGATATTATATTTGGATCTTCTAATATGAGTTTTGTAGACCAATTTGCCAAACTAATGACAAGTGAGTTTGAGATGTCTATGATGGGAGAGTTGAAGTTCTTTCTTGGTTTTGAGATCAAGCAACATTATGAAGGGAATTTTATTTGTCAAGAAAAATATATTCAAGACATGCTCAAGAAATTTGATATGACCAATGCCAAGCCACTAGCTTATCCAATGTCAACAACCGTGAATCTTACTATGGATCATGAAGGTATACCGGTTGATCCAAAAATATATCATTCGATCATTGGATCTTTTCTTTATCTTTGTGCATCTGGACTGGATATTGTGTTTAGTGTGGGTTTGTGTGCAAGATTTCAATCTAACCCCAAGGAAAGCCATATGATTGCGGTCAAAAGGATTCTTAGATATTTGGTTGACACTCCTACACATGGCCTTTGGTATCCATCAAACACAACTTCTGATCTTGTGGGATATTCGGATGCAGATTGGGGAGGTGACAAGGTGGATAGAAAATCAACCTCGGGTGGTTGCCAATTCCTTGGTAGGTCGCTCGTGTGTTGGTCTTCCAAGAAACAAAATTTCATTGCCACCTCCTCCATGGAAGCGGAGTATATTTCTGCCGCTAGTTGTTGCTCTCAACTATTATGGATGAGGCAATATCTTAAGGATTTTGGAATTGAGATTAAGACAATGACTCTTTTATGTGACAACGAGAGTGCTATAAAGATTGGTCACAATCCGGTTCTTCATGGCAAGACCAAGCATATTGATATTCGGTATCATTTCATTCGAGATCATGTGGCAAATGGAGATATCTCACTTTCCTATGTCAACACCAAAGATCAACTTGCCGACATCCTTACAAAACCTCTAGATGAGAAGAGATTCAAGCAATTAAGGAGTGAGCTCGATATCATATGTGCAAGAAATTTTAGTTGATTGAAAATCTTGCATACACACCTCTACTATACTCTTATTTGTCTCTTAGATGTACGCATAGACATAGGGGAAGTGTAGCTCAATCAATGAGTCGACGCTACTCCTATAATGCATAAATAAACAAATCATGCATAATGGTCATTTCAAATGATATAATGTGCTTCAGTGATGAGTTTTGACAATGCACCCAAGATATATCTTCGCGGTGTCATATCGAGTATACTCATACATGGTGGCTAAGGCCACCTCCCAAATCAAAGATTTGTGTTTTTCTTGGTTGTTCATATTGACAAGACATTTGGTGTGCAACTCATATGCTTATTCGCTCTTCTATTCCATAACACATCCAATGTTGCTCTTTGTAACTTTTATGGTTTTATTCTTTCCTACATTGGATGTGTGAGGAAATCATCATACTAACACTTTTCTCCATGTGCACAACATCATGCCTCATACATCAATATTGCATTATGTACTTGGTCAAACAACTTGATTAAAACAAAAAAATTGGAAAAAATTCTTGTATCTATGTTGTTAAAACTAGTAGTATGCCTAAATTTGTTTTACTAAAAAATAAAGAGCAAACCAACACATTCAAAATCCAAAAAAGGGGGGAAGTTTTTTTTTTAAAGGAGGAATTTTTTTTCTAGAAAATCCGGCCTAGGGGCCGGCGTCGTCCGTTGGGTGCCCGGCCTGGCATTCGCTGGGTGCCCGTCCTAGGCCGGGGTCGAGGCCGGCGGCGTCAGTTGGGTGCCCGGCCTGGCCTTCGCTGGGTGCCCGGCCTAGGCCGGGGTCGAGGCCGGCCGGCTCGGTTGGATGCCCGGCCTAGCGCCCGGCCTGGTGCCCGGCCAGGCCGGCTGCCCTGCGCACCACTTGAACGTGCGTGGGGGGGCGGTTTCAGATCCCATCTTCTTATCCCCTCCCCCACCCGAAAAACACCATGTGTTCCATGCCCCAAGCTCTACTCCACCCCCTCCCTCTAGACTCCATCCCAACCTCCCTACTCCTCAGATCTGCTAGCCTAGCCTCTCTCTCCCCTACTCCTCCAAACGGAATCCACATTGGTGGGGATTAAGAGGAGATCCATCCCATATTTGAAGAACATCACCATGGCTTCCAATCCGGGTACTATGGCTAAATTTTTTGTATCCTTGCTCATTGCCTCATTATAGTTTCCTCTTGCTTAGGGCTCCCATGTACTATGGCTAATTTTTTTGGGGGGATATTGCTTAAGAATTTTTATTTGAGTGATGCCGTGTTAGTGATTAGAGACTTCTTGTTGAAGGCTATGGCTTAGGGACTTTTATTTTAGTGATTCCACTAGTGTCTATTGCTTCCATCATGTTTAAGGATCTCTTGCCTAAAGTGATGCCATGCTTAGGGATTTCCGATTAAAATGTTGCCACTAGTGCTACCTCACCCCTACGCCATGTGAAATCAATCTAGTATCTTGCTTACACCACATGGCCATAACATATTTTATTTGTACTCAATGCTTCACTCCATTTCAAGTACCACTATGTAATAAAACAAACCAACTCTAAGAAATTTGTTTGCCCATTATGTATTTTCTTGCTCATACTCTCACTATCATGATCACTAATTCATCCACTTCTAATTAATCTATCAATCAATAACAAAAAAAAACAATGTTTTCCATATGACCATGTACACTCATCTTGCAGATGCACTTGCATTTTATTCATTCTCATGCAAGGAACCCATGGCTACCACCTATGCTCGCAAGCGGACCAAGAGGAATGCTAAGGATGCTTGTGGCTCTACTCCCTCCCAATTAGGGGGGGACCTCTTCCTGTCAATAAAGATGATCTAGTCCATGATAACTGGGGAGTATCAACACAACTAACTGGTAAAATCACCGCATGGACTTCAACCCATATGCTTTTTCTCAGCGCACCTGCCGCGACAATCAGTTTTATTGCAAGATGCATCAGCAAGTTCATTAGTTTGGGGTCTCCACTCTGAAGAATGATCATGTGCATGTGCATTATTTTGACATTGATGCAGCTAGAACAGTTTGGCCAGAGGTAATGGAACTCATGGACTTTCATCAGATCACCAAGTTTATGGAATGCTCTGTTCAGTTTTCTCCAGCTCTGCTTCGGGAATTCTTTTCCACTGTTCACTTCTCCACCGAGGGTGGACGTGCCATGACTTGGATGAGCGGAGGTAATCTGTGTCATGCCACCTTGGCCAAGTTTGGTGCTCTGTTTGGTATTGCAGAGGCACCTCATTGTCTTTTCTCCCATGTCCGGATTCATGGTGACGCGCGGAGGCTCATGAAGGCCAAATACGAATTTAGACACTGCTATCCCCCTCGTGCTAGCTCTCCACACGTCCCCAAGGTTGCCTTCTTCTCATATTTTTGGTATGTGACTCACACCATTTTTCGTAACACCATTCATTGCAAGTTTGGGGAAAAGGGTATGGCTCGAGGGTGGATTATCAACCTTCTCTATCATATTGGGGCTGCCAAGAAGGACAACAGGCAACTCGATGTTCTGGATTACATGTGGAACGAGTTGAAGCTCATGGTTCGTGACAAGAAGGTCCCCATCTATGAATCCTATCTTCAGACTCTCATCAACACCAAGGTTCTGGCTCAGCTCATCAACAACTATGCCATGGTTGTTCCCACTGTGAGGCCCCTTCTCACCCCTGCCAGGACACTGTTGCTCATCCTCCACGCTCCTCACGAGCTACTGCTCCTTCTCAGGTTGATGTGTCTCCTGATGGTACCCCAGCTGCTTCTCCAGATCATGATCTCAGAGGCCTGAAGAAGTTTAGTATCAAACGGGCACTCCAAAAGATGAATTGCTTCTTTGTGGATAAACAACACAAGGACTTCCTAGAGTATAAGAAGGGAAAGGCCTACCATCGTCACCAGCGAGAGATCATGGAGCATTTACATCTCCCTACAGGTCTTGTGAGTTGTGAGGAAGAACTTGATGAACACAAATGGCAGTCCAAGAATACTTACTGGCTTGGCGATGATGCCACCTCTCTTGGACAAATTTGGGAAGCAAATACCTCTCAGGAAAGCTCGAGTCAGCCTCCACCACCACCCCATGATGATGATGATGAGGACGAGGACAACGATGATCAATATGACGAGGATTTCGAGGCTTGAGTTCTCCCTTTTTGGTGCTTTGATGCCAAGGAGGAGAATTTTTTTAGTGATCTTTGCATTTGCATAGCATGCATCCATTTGCCATTTTATTTCTTCTAATTGAACTCCTTATTTGGTTTACGGTTGTTATTTCTATATGCTATCGTACGACTATGTCGTTTTCAGGATATCTATTCTATGTTGAAGACTATGTCATTCTCGAAATATCCATATTATGGTTATCCTAGCTATATTCGTTCCTTGGTGAGAAGTATGGTGAGCTGATATCATATCCCTTCATACATGATTAATTGCTATGGATACATATCCTACCCTATTATGATGATAAAATGTCAATGGATTGAGTAGATAAAATCGATAGAGCTACAAGATGTTTAATTCTCTATCATAAAGCAATGTTGGAAACATATATAGCTCTAGAGATTATATTGAAATATAACATGTAGGGAAATTAAAATAGCCCCAAATATGTGTACCCTCAATATGATAACACAATTTATGATTATGGGCACACACATAGGGGGATCTTCTATATATTCTTACTCCCTCAGAAATGCTTCAATCAATTTAATTTCTAGATCCATATGTTGTCATCAAACATCAAAAAGGGGGAGATTGAAAGAACATGTTTCCTAATCCTAGTTTTTTTTTATGTTTGATTACAACACTTGGAAGTATTTGACCATTGTGCTTAAGTGTTCTAGGGAACATATGACAAATATACAAAGCTATGAGAGCACAAGAAATGGAGAAAGAAAAACAAGTCAAAATACTTGTTTGTTGAAGAAAATGGTCAAAGAAATAAGAAGGAGGAAGAAGAAATCGAAGGGAAGAAAATGGTCAAAGAAAGGAAGAAAAACTGCATGGCCGGCCTGACAGCCGGGCCTGTGGTCGGGGGGTTCGGTTAGGTGGTCGGCCTGGCGGCAAGCCCATTCCGCGCTCTCCCCTGCACAGGCCGGGCACTGCCTAGCCGGCCCAGGCCGGGCTCGAGGCCGGGCTGTTCAGTGTGCTAGCCGGCCTAGGAGCCGGCCCAGGCCGGGCCCTCTGCGCATAGGCCGGGCTCCCTGCACGACATGCCGGTCTCCCATCCGACCAGGCCGGCCACTCTGCACCGCACCAAGATACCCCACAACGGCCACTTTCTTCCCCCCCCCCACTATAAATAGGACTCGTCTCCTGCCTTTTGGATGTGTCAAACAAGCATTCTCTCACCTCCATTGTTAACCACCTCCAAGCTCAAGGTTCTCCCCAAATACCCAACCAAAGCCGTTGATCTCTTGGGATTCGGAGGAGAAGATCTAGATCTACAACTTCACCAAGCCGATTCGTCAACAACCCACTCACCCCCTAGTGATCTTGTTGTTCTTGGTTCATTGGAGCCAAGAACCTTGTTGCTTCTAGCTGATTGGAGTTTGGAGCCTTGTTGTTGTCCCCGAGGCTCTTGTGCTCGTGGATCTTGCTTCCCGGTGTCTTGGTGGCTCCGGGGATTTTGTGAGGACCCTCCAAGGTTGTGTAGTGTGCCTCATCCTTGTAAAGGTTCTAGTTGTCAACCTCAACGGCAACATAGTGATTCGAGCCTCTTCACATCGGTGGAAGGACTCGAAGGAGATACGGTGTGACATTTGAGGGCTACTCGGTGTTCCACTTTGGTAAGTTAACTTTGGGATAAATCTTCACGTCATTGTGTTCGGTTATTCCTCAACTTACCTTTACTTGCTGCTACTAGCTTAGTCATATATTCACCTTGTGCTAGTTGTACTTGCTCAACATATAGGATTGTTCACCTAGTTACATAATCTAGACAATCTATATTTGAGCACTATCTTTTTAACTCGAAAAAGAAGCTAAAATTTGTAGTTAACCTATTCACCCCCCCTCTAGTTAACCTCTCGATCTTTCAGCCTCCGATGCCGAGTTGGACGCGCTGCGCTCCAACTTTGCCGGCGGACAGAAGCCCAAGAAGCCTTCCGCCACTCAAGAAGTGATCGATCTTGACGGTGTTCCCGTTGCAACTTCCAGGTAAACATCCCGGGTTTTATTTTCCTTTCTATGCATTTTGTTGCATGAACTCCTTTTTTCTCGGAATTCTTACTTCTCGGATTTTTTCTTTCTAGCCTTGCTCCTACAACTTTGAAGCCAAAAAGCTGGAAGAAACAAAAGTCTGTTGCTAGGAGAGGAGCACAGCCCTCTCATGCTACTGCACCTGATACTCCGACACCGGCTGAGGAAGAAAACTTGGATGCAAGGGAAGAAGACCTATTGCAGTCCAGCCAGCCTATTGCGCAGGAGCGGAACGCGAGGGAAAGGGCGGAAAGAGTGGAGCCAGAAGTTGGAGGTCCTTCTAATATCCCGAAGGAGAAGCCGATGCCCAACTTTAACCCGGAATTTAAGGTAAATCAAGAAGATCACTTTGATGAACACGGATACATTCATCCGTGGGCGACATAGTACTTTGCTCCAGCTCACTTAATCCGTCCTTGCCCGCAAAGCGGACTTATTGTTAGGAATAATTTTGTGTTTTCTCCTTGGTAGGTCATCCAAGACGGCCTTTGCCACGTCGGAATTCTTTTTGAAGACTATGCAAAATAATTTACCGAAAACCTGGCAAGTCTGACAAAAATGAGCTAGGTAATATCTCTAGCCCCCAAGCATTTTGCCAAATGTTCTCTTTTTGACTAAATGCTTTTCTTCTTGACCTTGCTTGTTTTTTGACTTAAGCGATATGACTCTTTTCCATGTTTCAGCAATCTTCTGAGAACATTAACACGGAAGTTTTTAATAAACTTACCATCAAGAATAAGGAGGTGAAAACTCTCCTTAATATTCTCGAGGAGAAAGACTCGGAGCTGGCCTCCGTTCAGCATGAGCTGAAAGAATCAGCAGGTAAGTTTTTCATTCTTTCACACTGCTACCTTTGTGAAAAAAATTCTAAGTCATTTTCCGAGTTTTTAACTCTTCATTTTCCTTTCTTTTCAGCTTCTTTGGCGAAAGCCAAACAAATAGCTGAAGATGCCCGCAATGCCGAGAACCTCCAAAAAGAAAACATGGAACTTCATAAGATCAACATGAAGCTCCAAAAGGATCTGGAGGCCAGCCAGCTTGCTGTCGGAATTGTCGAGTCCAAGGCTTCTAACCAGGCCGAGAAGGACAAGGCCACCATCCTGGACTTAGAGAATGCTCTAAATCAACGCCTTGAAGAAGGCATTGAGATGGATAGAATTCTCAGTAAGTTTTAACACATTTACCGGATTTTTTGCTTATACCTTTGTCGGTATTTTTTATTTTTTTCCTCCTTTGTTTTTTCTAACTTTCTTTTGTTTGTTTAAATAGAAGGTAGCCCATTGCTTACCGGATCGAATGAAACTGGGATTTCGGGAAGATCTTCATCGCGCTCAAGGCCGCGGGGGATGTTACTTGTCAACAAGTACATTCCCGACAAAGCAAGCAAATTCTCGGAAGTTAGCAAACTTCCGGAGGCGATCGAAGAGGCGGCGAACCATAAGGAGTCCTGGTTCCACTCTGCATGCAACTCGTGGTGGTGCACGCATGGCTCTTGGGCTAATGCGTATGCACTACACCACTATCGAGTCTTAGCGTGTGGCGACTGGTATCCCCCAAGGATACACGGAAGCGCAGCGAGCCAACATCTTCGACTCCATCAAAGGCCATGCTACAAAGATAGCACAGATGGTGTCCATCTCCACCTTTTATCCAGAAGAATAAATTCCACCAACTCCCGAGTACCACAGCAGCGAGGAGGAGGACTCGGATTCTTAGGAGGCAGTTTTATTCCTGAGTAGTTAGCAGGAAAAATAGGAGCATTACTATTCTCTTGATGTAATATTCATTGTAATGCTACCTATCATTTGTATAATCAAGTATCCCCTCTTTTGCAGTAAAAAATATGTCTTTGCAAGTTTTTTCGGGTGTTAATTGCTTTGCCTTCTAAGTTCTCTGGTTTATATGTTTTGACTGTCATTAGTGTTGAAATGGCTCAATAGTACTTAATCTTCATGCCAAGTGACTGGGTTTAACCTATCAGTCGAAACTAGGAAACATGGATTGTACTAAGGCATTTTTACTTACTAATTTCAGTGACCTAACACATAAACGATCAGATAATAGTTAGGAAAAAGTAAGGAATTTTGAAAATGTATGAAAGTCAGGCACGCAGGCACAATATGGGTTTCCTTAAGCCTCCTTAGGTTGCAAAGCATTCAGTTTTATAACTCCGAGCACGCATGCACAATTCAGGTTAACATTGAGTATTTTGAAAGATCATTGGGAAATAGATAAGACAGACTTATGCTTTGTATGAAAATAAAGAGATAAAACATAAATGCATGAATTTCGACAACTATATTTCATGATCTCTAAGATGTTTACATAGAAATTGAACTAAGCGTAGAAGGGACGTAACTGCTGGATGCTCGAGGGTCTCTTTGTCTCTCCTAGTTCGACATCTATCTTTCTCTTTCTTTTGTGATTCGTACGTTTGGGATCATCTTCTGTATCCCTAATATCTACAAGGTAGTAAGATCCATTTTTCATAGCCTTGGTAATGACAAATGGTCCCTCCCAGACTGGGGCTAATTTGTGCTTTCTTTCCTGCACCAATCTTAGCACTAAGTCACCTTGTTTGAAAGAACGGTGTCTGATTTTCCGACTATGGTAGCTTCGCAATCCTTGCTGATAAATGGCGGATCTTTTAAGCACAAGCTCTCGTTCTTCTTCTAAAAGATCGGCGGCATCCTGTCGTGCGTTTTCGGCATCCGAGTCATTGTAAGCCTGCACTCTAGGGCTATCATGGAGCATGTCTGTTGGAAGCACCGCTTCTGAACAGCCAGGAAAAAAGGGGTTTGCCTTGTTGATCTATTTGACGTCGTTCGAATACTCCAAAGCACGGAAGGTAATTCTTCAACCCATGCTCCAGCTTCTCCATGAAGAGAAAATTCGAGTCTTGGGCGTATTCCCTGCAGGATTGAGCTATTCATTCTTTCAACCTGCCCATTGGATTGTGGGTGTGCCACAGATGCAAGATCTATGCGCATTCCCGTTTGTCGGAAATATTTTGCCAACTCTCCAATAGAGAAATTTCTCCCGTTGTCTGTGATTATGCTGTGTGGAGCCGTATCTCATGACTACGTCAATGATGAAATTTCTGGCAGTTACACCGTCAAGTTTTTTGATGGGTTTCGCCTCCACTCACTTGGTATACTTATTTACCGCAACAAGTACATGTGTAAGTCCACCTCTGGCAGTTTTGAATGCTCCCATCATATCTTGCCCCCAGACCGCAACTGGCCATGTAATGGGGATAGTTTTAAGTGCTTGGGCTGGCATATTTGTCTGCTTGGCGTAATGCTGGCATCCGGCACATGTGTTTACTATGTGTTCAGCGTCTGCCTTAGCTGTGAGCCAAAAAACCCTGCACGGAATGGTTTTTTGACTATGCTTTTTGATTGAGTATGATGTCCGCAATCTCCTGCATGGATTCCTTGCAAGATTTCTCGGCCTTCCTCTGGTGAAATACATCACTAAAAAATTCTGAAGTCTTGCGTTTATACATGCAACCATTAATTACCATGTATCCTTTGCATCGAAGTTGTATCTGCCTTTGCAAGACCTCGGCTGCTCCATCCGGGAACTTCTGATTAACTAAGAAGTTTAAGTATGGAATTGTCCAATTCGGGTTAACGAGCAAGACTTCAATTGATTCAGAAACGATAGGATAATCCACATCTCCACCTTTGATCGATGGTTTATGCAAGTGTTGGACAAACACACCAGGTGGTAGAGTTTTCACTCTTTCCGGTCCCATACGGGCTAATGCATTCGCGTTCCAATTTTCTTCCCTTTTGATATGAAGTACTTCAAATCCTAGGAAGCAAATGGAAAACTCGTCCACAGTTCTCGATATTCGGCCATAATGGGACTTTTAGCATCCCATGTTTGGTTTAGCTGATGCTGCACCAAGTCTGAGTCACCGTAACAAAGTATACGCTTGACGCCAATTTATTTTGCAATATGCAAGCCATGAAGCAATGCTTCGTATTCTGCCACGTTGTTACTGGCGTTGAAGTGTATTTGCAATACATACTCCATAGTATCACCATTTGGCGATTTTAGCACTACACCAGCTCCAGCGCCCTCTTTCATCTTGGATCCATCAAAATGCATGACCCGGTATTCCGACTCCGGCATTGGTGTGTTCTCTATTGCTTATGTCCAATCAGCGACAAAATCTGCCAACACCTGGGATTTAATTGTCGTCCGGGGTTGGTACTTAATGTTGAACGCGGCTAGCTCAATGCCCTATTTGGCTACTCGGCCTGTTGCATCCGCATTGTTGATGATATCCTCTAGTGGTGCTTTGCTTACCACTGTTATGGAATGTCCTTGGAAATAAAGGCGGAGTTTTCTAGATGCAAAAGACACGTCATATGCCAGCTTTTGAGAATGCGGATACCTTTGCTTTGACTCGGAGAATACTTCGCTGACATAATACACTAGGTATTGATATGGTATGCTTTGTTCATCTTTCCACAATTATCACTACACTAATAACCCTGTTTGTCGCTGTAAGATACAGTAACATGGGTTCTTCGTCTTTTGGGGATGCCAAAATCGGAGCTTTCATCAAGGTTTCTTTTAACTGGGTTAATGCTTTGTCCACCTCTTTAGTCCATTCAAATTTTTCAGATTTCTTTAGCAATTTGTATAATGGCAAAGCTTTGTCTCCTAGACGGCTTATAAACCTGCTGACTGCGGCTGCAGAACCTGTCAATATATGTACATCTTTTAAGCACATAGGCTTTGTGATGTTCAAGATTGCCTTGATCTTTTCCGGGTTTACTTCTATTCCTCAGTGATAAACGATAAAACCTAAAATCTTTCCTGAGGGAATCCCGAATACGCACTTTAATGGATTCAACTTTATTTTGTAAGTACGGAATTTTTGGAAAGTTTCTCGTAGATCATCAAGGAGTGTATCCTTCTCCTTGGAAACTACGGCAATGTCGTCCACGTAAACATGGAAATTTTTGCCGATTTGACTATGCAAACAACGTTGCATGCAACGCTGGTAAGTTGCACTCGCGTTCTTCAGGCCAAAAGGCATGGTTATGTAATAGTATGTTCCATACAGGGTTATGAAGGAAGTTTTGATTTGATCCTTCTCATTCATACGTATTTGATGGTACCCGGAATAAGCATCCAAAAAGCATAAAAGCTCAGAGCCAGCAGTGGCATCAATTATTTGATCGATTCGCGGTAATGCGAACCTATCTTTTGGACACAAGTTGTTCAAGCCGGTGTAATCTATACACGTCCTAAGAACAATACTGTCTTTTTTCGGGACTAATATTGGGTTCGCAGACCAATCAGTATGTATAAGTTCCCGGATAAAATCAGCTGCTAAAAACCGGATAATTTACTTGCCAATAGCCTTCCGTCTTCTTCCGTCAAATCGACGGAGACCTTGCTTGACGGGTTTTGATCCCGGAATTACCTTGAGTTGATGCTCAGCAAGTTCCCTGGGTACACCCGGCATGTCCGCGGGACACCAGAAAAAAATATCCCAGTTCTCACGGAGGAACTTGACGAGCGTGCTTTCCTATTTGTCTGTCATCCCAGTTCCCACTACGACAAATTTTGTCGGATCTTGGCGATCTAGGATAACCTGTCTTGTATTCTCTGATGCTTTGAAGCTATCTTCCGGCTTTCTTTTCCCGCCGGCATTTCTGTCAGCGATATTTCCTTTGCCAGCTATTTCAATTCCTCCTTTGCTATCACTTTTTCGGCACAAAGGGCATTTCATTTTGCCAGCTCGTTTGCTAATTTGAAGTCTCCTGATATGGTAATTACTCCTCCTTTTGGCCCTGGCATCTTCAGCTTGTTATAAATATAATATGATCTTTCCATGAATTTGGCGAAAGCTGGACGTCCGAGTATTGCATGGTATACACTTTCGAACGACACCACCTAGAATGATATTTTTTTCCTGTCGGAAGTGTTCTCTTTCTCCGAAGGTTACATCTAGGGAAAATTTTCTTAGGGAGTGTGCTTGTTTGCCCGGAACAATGCCGTGGAAACGTATGTTGCTTTGATTAAGCTGAGTCTCGGAGTTTCGCAGATGCTTCAGTGTATCTAGGTATATAATATTGATACTAGATCCTCCATCCATCAGCACTCTTTTCAGCCTAGTGTTTTGAACAATAGGGATTACGATTAGAGCCTGCGTGCCGTGTTCTAGGATGTTTCTGGGATGACCAGACTGATCCCAGGTAATAGGCATATTTGAATAATTCAAGAATTTGGGTGTTGGTGGAACAACCGCGTTTATTTCTCGAAGTGTTCGCTTTGCCTGTTTTGCTGAGGGAGTTGCCAGGAAAGTTAGGTTGTATTCTCCATCAACTCTCAGGAATTTTGGTTCGCCTTTTCGCTGCTGTTCCTGGATTTTTTCATCAGTGTCCGATTCACTGTCTTCTTTTTCAGCTTCTGGCTTTTTCTTGTTGAATTTTCGCTTGTAATTCTTTCCTTTACTCCCGGATCCTGCAGTGTCTTTCATATGCTTATTGAGCCGGCACTGCGCATTGGTATGGGTAGGTTTCCCAAATTGCGAATGGTGGACAGAGTTTTCCGACTTAATCTTTTCCCACTCTTCCTTTGAGTAGGATATAGGTTATGTGCTTCTTCCTTTCCATTTTCCGCCAGTATCCTTTCCAAAGGTTAAATTTACTTCCTTGGGTTTCGTCTGTGCCTCTGGAGTAGCCTTCTTTTCAGAACGAGGTGTCTTTTTGGCCTGGACCAAAGCGTCAATATTTCCACCTCTCGGTCTGATGTCATCTTCGGCCGCTGCGCGCTCATTGGCGATGGTGAGCATAGATCCGAGATCTTTTTGCTCCTTTGAACCAACCATGAACGGTACAAGTCCGGGTTTTAATCCGTTGATGAAAGCATGCATTGGTTGTACATCACTTATTCTAGAGCAACTATTTTTCATTGATGTCCATCTTGATATAAAGTAGACATACGACTCGTCTTCAAACTGGACGCAGCGATTTAGTTGGTTGATGCTCTTAGGGCGTTTGTACGTACCCCGAAAATGCTGAGTGAATACTCTAGCCATATCATCCCAGCTATCCATGGTTCTTGACAAGATCCCGTTGATCCAACCTCTGGCTCCATCCAGCAACATTAGAGGGAGAATTTCACCGCTTCTAGGTCTGTCCCTTTGTTGATCTGAACGGCAGTATAGTAATCTGAGAGCCATTTATCCGGGTTTGTACTTCCGGTATACTTTTGATAAGTTGGACCAACTTTGGCAAAGCTAGAATGTAGAGTTATTCTTTGGATCCTGTCAGTGAAACACTTAGGTCCAAAGTATAGATTATCTCTTTCCACCTAATCAACGTGAGCGGAATATCTGCCGGCTGGATGGACAGAAGGGGATCTTCTCCTTTCTGGGCCATTGTTGCGCGAGTGCGCTTTTCCGAGATTATCCCTGTTTCGTCCGTTATCGTGTCCTTTGGAATAAGGTGGAGTTCTACTCCTTGGCCTTTCTTTGTTCCTAGGAGGAGTACGGGATCTCTCACGCCTGTGAGGGTTGTCGTATCTTCTGGCTTTTTCAGCTGGGCGTCTCGGAGGCGGCATCATTTTTCCGTCTTTCCGGTTTTGTTCCTCCCGCTCTTTATGGTCGCGGGGATTTCCACCTTTTTCTGGGTGGGATCCTGTCCTGGACGTTGCATCCTTATTGTCCGGGAATTTATTATCCTTTTTGGGATCTCCCTTCTTCTCCTTAGAATCACCTGAATTTCGAGGTTCTCCAGGTCCAGGTGCTCCAGCGGCGCATGTGGCAGTTGTGCATAGGGCCGAGGCCTCATGTAACTTCCCTGATCTTGCATGCCCTCGCTGTTGCAATTGTAATGCTTTTCCTAGGAAAGCATACACTCCCTAAATATTTTCATCATTGGAGTACAGATCATCATTAAGGATGGCGAACACGGCCTCCCCGTTTTTGGCTGTGGTTTTGTATATGTGCTCGCCCTTGGCATTGGTGTCGTTTACCTGTCTTTGCCAAGAAGGGTTGTGGAACCGTTCTTTTAGTGGCAACACATCCGGCTTTGCAATTCCGGGTAATCTCGTGGGTTTAATCCCAGCCATATTCCGTCTTTCGAATTCTTCAATTTCCTCCTGTTTCGCTTTTACAGTAGCTTGTTCTTTGAGGATATTTTCTTGAGATCGGAATAGTTGTTGCTGTTGCCGCATAATGTCTTGCCTTCTAGCTTCCAGCACTTCCGTAGGTTCGTATGGTCCAACCGGGGTTTTGATCAGATCGATCTCGTCCTGTTCCAACATTTGAGGAACAGTGATTTCTTTCTTTTTCTTCTCCGCGGGTGTGACTCCGCTTCCTTCTCCTTCTTTTAGGTTTTGGTTAGCAATATCTGCCAATTTTTTGTTCTGGAGTTTCTTGGCAGTCTTCTTTTTCTTTTGGAAGATGGGGGCTTTTTACCAAGTTCGACCTCTGTCAATTCCTTGACATCGGGGTAAATTGGACTGGTTTCACCATCCTCTCTTTCCTCATCTGGCAGAGGTGTTTTGGGGTCTTCCTCCTCATCAACATCCGTGTATTCAGCCGATTTTTCCATGAGTACTTCATGTAAGCTCCCCTGCATAGATTTGACTTTTCTTTCGAAAGCGTCTTCATCTTCATATTCAGAATCTATGTCTTCAGATCCGGGTTCCGACTCCAATCTTGCCTCTAGGGAGGCTAACACAGAGTCGGCTTCCGAGTTCATCGTCTCATTGACGGGTGACGGATCTTCCACTTGAACTGTGGGATTGTTTTCATCTGCCTCTTCCAGGGGATTATTCTCATCCGTGTTTTCAGCGATCTTGGACTGCACCATGCCAATAAAGTGAGATCTGATTGCGGGCATCTCCGAAGATGCGGCAATTTCAGCGGGGTATTGGCGATCTGAGCAGAATCCGGTATCGTAGTTCTCTTCAACTGGGTATAGGGCGGGTGGGATAAATTTGCTTCCACCACAGAATCCCATTGTTTCTAAGTTAATCCGATAAAGATGTTTGCAGATCCAATCGATAAAACGCGGGCACTCACCAGGTGATTCCGTGCTGGCATGTACTATCCGTTGTCGAGGAAGCGACCGACATCGTTGTCGAATTCCAAGCTTTCGAAAGTTATAGTACTGCCGATTCCGCCGAGTATCCCCGATTGAAACATAACGCCTGACGTTGCTAGCCCCACGGTGGGCGCCAACTATCGATACATCATAGTAGAGTTCATAGACGGGGGTGCCATGAGACTAATGGTAGAGACGTGGGGGGACGTGGTAGTACGACAACCAGGAACACCAAATTTACCTAGGTTTGGTACGTCGCAACTAGGCGGCGTTCCTACTCTTGCAATCTCACTAAATCAGGGCTGAAGCCTGAAGTATACAAAGTACAATGTGAGTTGGGATTCGCTAACTCGGCGGGGATTAACTTCTCGGCGAGTTGGCTTCTAGCTAATTGTCTCTGTGTTTCTTCTCTCCCATCCGGCTTTATATAGATAACCGGGTTAGGGCTTACAGAAAGGAAACCTAGAAGACTACGAAAAGTATCTAACTTGGAAAGGAAGGAATCCGTCTTCTACTCCAAGCCGCACCACTTTGGGCCGTGGTCCGGGTTCTTCTAGAATCCGGCTTCTGTGCGTCAGCTTACTGGGCTGCTCAATGGACTATGGTCCATTACCAAAAGGCCACCCTGGTAATCTGGCTCTTTAGGACAATGCCAGATATACCCCTATTCGGGATATATCCGACAATTTTCCTTCTTCTAATCTTCAGAAATATGGTATCTTGACGGTGTTTTTTCCAACAGATTTCTAGTCCCGACAAATTATTCTTCAATAATTGTAAAACATGCAAAATAGATGAAATAACATAAGTATCATCTCTAAATATGAAATATATCGATGAATAGCAGTAAATTATGATATAAAATAGTGATGCAAAATGGATGTATCAACTCCCTCCAATCTTTGACCTTGCTTGTCCCCAAGCGAAACTGAACTCGGTAAACAAGACCACCGGTTTATGGAGTGAAGTGTCGATAGATAAAATACGGACAAGAAGCATCACATTTATACACAAGTCATTCTAGATAGCAACTTCCTCTCATACAACTTAACTTGAAACTAGTAGAGGGAGTCACAATAAAGGTGCAAAGAGAACATCATAATTTGTTATGGAAAACTTTGCTCTTGGTCAGAGAACAATTAACAGATTGTACTTATCTTTCGATCAGAGTCTTTATATTAGAGCTTATATTGCGGAGTTTTACATGCTCAATCATAACACTCTCCTTATAGTCATTGATAACTTTCAAAGTAATATTCATTCAGATACAAAAATTGTACTAAACAAGGAAGGATAAAGACATGATTGACTAAATCAACATATGGATGGTTGGATCACAACAACGCAAATGCTTGCTTGAGATAGAAGGGAGTAGGTTTACGGACTCAACATAAAAGTAAAACATAGGCCCTTCGCAGAGGAAAGAAGGGATCACCTCATGTGCTAGAGCTTTTTATTTGATAAACAGAGGTAATGAAAACAATTTTGAGAGAGGTGTATGTCTATGTCAACGAATCGGCAAGTAGACAATACATTAACTCACAAGATAACTAGACTTTACAAGAGCGGCTCCCATTGAAGGACGTGCTTTCTACTGGGGTCAGTAGATCATCCCCCTTCTCTTTAGTTTACACAATTATGATTTAACTGATAAATCAGGGGCAAAAAGAGTGAAGAGAATTTATAGTAACCACGAAATAATGTATCTACATGCATCTCCCTCTTTTCTACTTAAGCCTCAAACTATTGTTGCTACTGACCGATGCTATGTTTGCCAAAACCAAATAGATTAACTTGATGCTCCCAAAGTGATACCAATACTAACAACGAGATCAATCATACAACAGAAATTGCAAACTAAAATAAGGTGTACAGAAAGTAAATGATAAAACTTCTCACTACGGCAACTCACACCAAGGGATACACAGATAACCAACTAAAGGAGAGTACTTCCACATTGCAAACCATCCTATATGATAACTTCTCTACTCATGATATGACTCTACTTAAAAAGTAAAAAAGGTGAAAGAGAATGGTGTGATACCACATCACTCCCCCAAGCTTGGGACAAGCCAAGGGGATGCCAATACCAATGACGAATTACTCCTTCGGTGGTGGTGGTGAATCCTTCCCATCATCAGACTTCTAAGGTAAAGGCTCTCCACCAAAAAAATGATGACTTGGTCTCCAATATCCTAAAACTTGCAGCGGAATATATACGTTTAAACCTGATCTCGTACTCACAGTTTTGATTATGGAGTGAGAAGATATCCTCCCAAAGCTTGGAATTCTCCTTCTTGTGCTCGGAAATGAGTTCTGCATTTATTCTGTGGATGATGTCCACTTCACGCTCCGACATCTTCTTGTACCTAAATACTTCTTGCTCCAGCTCTTCCATCCTGGCTTCCAGGCTGTCTTCTCCTTTAGGATCCCGAACAACTTCTTTCTGCACTTTCCCATCCTTGAGCAACAACTTCTTGTGATGCATCTTCAACTCGTTAATGTACGGGTTGAAAACATTCACGAAGAAGCTGTCCTTGGAGGGCCCGGGAGAAGACATTATGGCTCTAGATCTAAAGATGAAATCTTGCAGAAACATATTGAAACGAAAACATGATGATAAAACGATATACGGCCCTCAGGGGATCCGAGGGATTATATAGTTAAAAGTTTCATAATAAAAGGAAGGTACAGGGCAAAAACGGGTCAAAGACGGGCTCCGAGGCGCCCACACCATGTGGTTGCGTGGCCACGGGTGGGCCCGCGCCATGCCATGGTGTGGTAACCTCGGGCACCATTTCCTACCCTTTTTCGTCTCAGAATTTTTCATATTTACTAAAAACAACAAAAGTATAAGTTGGACAGTAAAACGTGAACTTTTTCTTACCAAAACTATTACCTGTTCAAAAACGGACTCTGCAGTTTCTGGAATCTTCTCGTTGATGAACACTTCCGGAGTCACCACTTGAATAGTATCAACATCTTCATTATAAGGATCTCGAGAAATATAATATGTGAGTCTTTGCCCATTCACCACTTGTGTAGTGTTATCTTTAAGTGAAACAATTTTGATTGCACCCAAACAGTACAACTCTTCAATAACAAAAGGTCTTTCCCATCTCGAGAGTAATTTTCATGCAAAAAATTTGAGACGAGACGTATACAATAGAACTTTTTCACCAACATGAAACTCTCTCTTAAGAATTCTCCTATCATGCCATTTTTTAACTTTCTCTTTAAACATTCTAGCATTTTCATAGGCTTTCACTTCTCCATTCATCTAAAGAACTCAAGTCAAGCATCCTTTTCTTACCGGGAAGTTTAAAATCTCTATTAAGTTCTTTCACTGCCCAATAAGTTTTGTGTTCTAATTCTAAAGGCAAGTGACAAGCTTTTCCATGAACCATTTTATAAGGAGACATGCCCATAAGATTTTTATAAGCAGTTCTATAAGACCATAAAGCATCATTTAACTTACTAGCCCAATTTTTCCTAGATTTATTAACAGTCTTTTACAACATAGATTTAATTTCTCTATTTGATAATTCTACTTGCCCACTTGTTTGAGGATGATAAGCTGAAGCAATTCTATGGTTAACATCATATTTAGCAAGGGTTTTTCTAAAACTACCATAAATAAAGTGAGAACCTCCATGAGTCATAAGATATCTAGGCACACCAAACCTAGGGAAAATAACATATTTAAGTTTTCTTAATGAGGTTTCACCATCATCACTCTTTGTAGGTATAGCCTCTACCCATTTAGTAACATAATCAACAACAACAAGTATATGAGTATAACCATTCGAAGGACGAAACAAACCCATAAAGTAAAAACCCCAACAGTCAAAAGGTTCAATATCAAGAGAATAATTCATAGGCATTTCATTGCGTCTAGAAATATTACCAACTCTTTGACATTCATCAAAAGATAAAATGAACTTTTGAGCATCTTTAAAGAGAGTAGGACAATAGAAACCTGATTGTAGAACCTTCTGTGCGGTTCTATCTCGAGCGTGATGTCCTCCATAAGCACTACCGTGACATTTTCTCAATATCTCTCGTTGTTCATGTTCTGGAACACATCTTTGCATAATACCATCTACTCCTTCTTTTTATAAGTGTGGGTCATCCCAAAAATAATGCCTCAAGTCACAAAAGAATTTCCTTCTTTGCTGAGTTGTAAAGGTTGGAGGCAAGTACTTAGAAACAAAAAAGTTAGCATAATCTTCATACCAAGGACTATCTCGCGAGCTTACTTTTATTGCAGTCAACTATTCATTTGGAAAACTATCATTAACAGGGGTAATAAGCAATGTTTTCCAATCTAGACAAATTATCAGCAACAAGATTTTGAGCACCCTTCCTATCTACAATATGCAAATCAAACTCTTGTAAAAGCGGCACCCATCTAATAAGCCTAGGCTTAGCATCTTTATTTTACATAAGGTACTTAATAGCAGCATGATCAGTATGAATAGTAACTTTTGAATCAACTATATAAAGGTCTAAACTTATCACAAGCAAAAACTACAACTAGGAATTCCTTTTCAGTGGTAGCATAATTCTTTTGAGAAGAATCAAGGGTCTTACTAGCATAATGAATAACATTCAACTTCTTATCTATTCATTGTACAAAAACAACACCTCCAGTAAAATCACTAGCACCACACGTAATTTCAAAGGGCAAATTCCAATCATGTGGTTGAACACTAGGAGCAGAAATTAAAGCCTTCTTTAGAGTTTCGAAAGCTTCTTTGCAATCATCATCAAAAACAAAAGGTATATCTTTTTGGAGAAGATTACTAAGAGGCTTTGCTATTTTCGAGAAATCTTTCATAAACCTCCTATAGAAACTAGCATGAACAGTACCACTACAAATACCTTTAACATCCCTGGGATAGGGCATTTTCTCAATTGCTTCGACTTTAGCTCTGTCGACTTCAATACCTCTTTCAGAAATTTTATGTCCAAGAACAATTCCTTCATTTACCATAAAGTGTCATTGTTCCCAATCAAGAACGAGGTTAGTTTCCTCACATCTCTGCAAAACTTTATCAAGATTGTGCAAACAATTATCAAAAGAAATTCCATAGTTGGAGAAATTGTCGATGAAAACTTCCACAATTTCTTCACAAAAAACATGAAAAATAGCAGACATACATCTTTGAAATGTTGCAGGAGCATTACACAAACCAAAAGGCATACTTCTATAAGCATAAGTTCCATAAGGTCAAGTAAAAGTTATTTTCTCTTGATCTTGCTTTTTAACAATAATTTGAGAAAACACAGAATAAGCATCAAGAAAGTGACAATGAGTTTTCTTAGACAACCTTTCTAACATTTTATCAATAAAAGATAAAGGAGAATGATCCTTCTTAGTAACTTTGTTAACTTTTCTTAAATCAATGCACATTATATAACCAATTACTACTCTTTCAGGAATAAGATCATCATTTTCATTTGGCACAACAGAGTCCTCCTTTGTTAGGGGCACAACGCACAGGGCTTACCCATCTACTATCAGCAATAGGATAAATAATACTAGCATCAAGGAGTTTCAATACCTCATTTCTTACCACTTCCTTCATCTTAGGAATTAAATGGCGTTGATGTTTAACAAATGGCTTTGCATCAGGTTCTATATTAATAGCATGCTGACATACAGTAGGGGAAATGTTGGGAATATGCCCTAGAGGCAATCATGTATGATGTAATTCCCAATGTATTCATAAAGTTATTAAGTCGTCCTTGTTTAGAACATCTGATATATGTCATTGAATATGTGATTCGATTGTGGAACTATGTATTCATGTTGTTCATGCTAAATTGTCCTTGTTCATTAAGGTTGTGCTAGACACATGCCCTAGACTAATGTGAGTGTTGGTTGATGACTCGGTTCCACTTGGCATGGGCATGGCGATGCCATTCCAACGTTCATAGACTCGGCTAAAGAGTTTAGCAAGTCAAACTGACCCATATTGAGATGCAACGAGTAAGTCGTCATTTGCATGTCTCAATCAATGTAATCCTTAGCTTGAGGTTGTTGCACAATCGGAGTTGTGGATCATCGACTTAGGTTCTGTCAAACGTTGTTCTGTGACAAGGCAGTTGTAAAGGCAGAGTTCGGGTCGAATGAGAAACAAGCTGCGTGATGTGGATAATCAAGATGGGATTTTGCCCCTCCGAATGGAGACTCTGGGCCCTCTCGAGTGATATGATTCCGGACGCATGGCCATGCATGACTCGGTTAAGTGTTAATAGGGTCTATTGACTAAGAGTTAGTCAGATGAATCATATATCATAGACCGAGAAGAGAGTTGAGCTATTTAAGGGATGACGATAATTCGCCTATAGTTCGACAAGGTATATCGTGAGGCAAAAGGGACTCAGATGAAAGTCACATTGGAAGGTATGTCGTCATGACTCTATGGCACTTGGGAGTCGGCATGTTCTTCTAGGAGACGCTACCGATTGATCGATTGGGCGTCGGACTCCAATCGGTTCCAAGTCGCCATGAGCCTGCAGGGTTGCACACTTAAGAGCGGGAGCAAGTATATTGGTCGGATTGGACCCGAACCGGAAATGGACTGAATTTGTGTGTTGGACTCGCGGATGGAATGGGCCACAAGCGTTGTGAAGACCACTCCCAATCGCTATATAAAGAGTGGCGCAGGTTTCCCAACGCACATAAGTTTCCGCTCCGATGCGTTGGGAACCCTAGCCCCACTAAGTCCAGCCGCCGCAACGGACCTAGCAATCCGCCGTCGGAGCTCCTCCTTGTACTTGTGGATACCGGCAGAGGTGTTGTACGACCAGCACTTCGACGATCGCGGGATTGGATCGGCTGGATCAGATCGTGGGACTACACTGCATCGACGTGCTTCATCGATAATCCGCAACTGCGCGTCTAGTGGTAATCCTCGTGGCCTTCTACCTCGGCTAGATCTTGGAAGTACCGCGTAGATTTTTTTGTTTATCTCTACGCGTGCCAACAGTGGTATCAGAGCGGTAGGTTCTGGTTTTAGACCCGTGATCTGACATATGTGATATATAGTTAGCGTTAGATTGGATCTAATTGTTGTTTTGGTGGTCGTTCTATGAGATAGATCGGTTTTGTACAAGATTGATTAGATCAATCGTACTCGGGGATTAATGGATGATCTGGTTTCCGTGATCATACTGCCAAAGTCGTGGAACAACTTACCCGTATCGGTCCGTTTCCGCCATCGGGGTATACCGTGACACATAAATCCAGTTGTGGTGATCGAAGATCAAAGAGTTTGGTCAAATCGGAATACGGATCAGATTTGGGTAAAACTGTTTTATCCGATGAAGATATCCATGTTCGGAATGCAGATGAGATCTGCGTTTTCCAAAATCGTAGCGCCGGCTTTGCCCTGTCGTAGCGCCTTAGATGTCGTTCCGAGTTTCACAACGCCGGTAGATATCGTTTCTATGCATAACTTGTTTTTGCAGGATGTTGTGAATGCTATGGCTTATGTGCATGTGATGTGTCCAATCCATACGTGATCTGCGTATCATGTTTTTGTCAGCCGACTGGAGCCTAGGTGTTATCATTTTATTGTATAATGGTCTGCGTGTCGGATTCTCTATGTATTTTTTCATTTACTAGCTAATGTAGCTTTTTGGAGAACCCGGATGACATGCAAGTCGATGTACAAGTCGGCTAGATGGAGTAAGATGGCATGTGACAAGAGTTGGCACGAGTCGACTTACATGCTTTGGGGAGATGGAGATCACCATGAAGAGAGCCATACCATTTCACATTATAATGGCATGTAACAAGAGATGGCATGTCTACTTTTACCTCTATTTAGATAGTTGGTAGATTTTTAATCCCTCACAGAAGGTCTATTCGGTTGCCCCGCCAGTACTGCACCATCACAAGTCGGACATTCTTGGTAGTGGGCTCATAAAATTGAGGTGCTACCAATTCTTTCCGATTAGGTGGGTTTGAGTCGGACTCTTACAGCGGAAGCACTTGGTAAGCTAGACGAGTCCAGCACAACGGTTGTGGGGCCCGGGACGAGGTAGGTTGGGAGCCGGGGCATGTGATGCCACCCAACTAACAGGAGTCGTATTGGATACGATTGGCAAGGTGTTGCCTACCTAGATCACTTGACGGCTAGAGCTGATGCTAAATCTCACTAGTCGACTTTCTTATTTAGGATCATGAATCACTTAGAAACCATCGGAGGGGTGTTGGTTCTAGTGGGAGCATAAGTATTAAAGTGTTTAATATGCCTGCTCTTTTATGAATACGTGTCTTAAGTGTTTTGCATATTTTTTGTTGTAGATCAATGGCACCTAGCAACCTTCCTCGGTTGTCCGCTTTTGCGTTGAGGTCAATCCTAGAGAAAGATAAGCTTAATGGAACTAATTTCACCAACTGGTACCATAATCTGAGGATAGTCCTCAAGCATGACAAGAAAGACCATGTTCTAGACACTCCACTTCCAGATGAGCCTGATGATGATGCGACTATCGCTGTCATGAATGCCTACCGTAAGACTAGAAATGAGTCTATGGAAATTAGCTTTCTTATGCTTGCACACATGGAACCAGACTTGCAGTAGCAGTTTGAGCAGTTGAGGCCTGCGACATGATCGAAAGGCTCAAAACTATGCTCCAGGCTCAGGCAAAGACCGAGAAGTATCAAGTCTCTCAATCTTTGCTGGGCTGTAAGCTCAAAGATGGCGATCCACTGATTCCGCTTGTAATCAAGATGACTGGTTACGTGCAGTCTCTAGATAGTCTGGGCTTCCCAATTAACGAAGATTTCGCTACTGATATAATTCTAAACAATCTTCCTAGTGCGTATGGTCCGTTCATTTCGAACTACCACATGCATGGTATGGATAAGAAGCTCACGAAATTACATGGGATGCTCAAAACGGCAGAGGCTGATCTCAAAAAAGGCGCCAGTCAAGTGTTGATGGTGCATAATAAGGCTAAGTACAAGAAGAGTTCTTGGACCAAGAAGAAGAAAGATAAGTCAGGAGGCAACGCCCATGGCCCTGTCCAGAGCGCTTCCTCAAGGACTAAGACATCTCCTACAGACGGAGCCAATTACTTCTATTGAAAGCAGGATGGCCACTGGAAGAGGAACTGCACAAAGTATTTGGCTGACAGAGCCAAGAGTGGAGATGTGACTTCCAACTCAGGTACGCTTGTATGCAATGTTATAGACATTTATCTTGCCGATGCACCTAATAGTTCTTGGGTATATGATACCGGGTCAGTTATTCACATATGCAACTCGGTGCAGGGATTGGTGAGAACTAGGTGCGTGGAGAGAGGAGGGGTTGATATTCGGGTTGGCAACAAGGCGAGATTCGCTGCGTTGGAAGTTTCCACGATGCAAATTCATTTACCTTCAGGATTTTTAATGGAGCTGAATAATTGTTATTATGTTCTAGTGCTTAGTCGAAACATTATTTCCGCCTCATGTTTGATGAGACAAGGTTATGAGTCGAATATTAAGAATAATGGTTGTTCTTTATATTTGAAAGATATGTTTCATGGCTTTGCACCCGTTCAGGACAGGTTATTTATTTTGAATCTTGATAGTGAATCGGTCTATAACATAAATGTGAAAAGGTTGAAACCAAATTATCTAAATATGACTTACTTTTGGCACTGTCGGGTTGGTCATATAAGTTGGAAGCGCATGAAGAGGCTCCATGATGATAGACTTCTAACTTCGTTCGACTTAGAGTCATTCGAGACATGCGAATCATGCCTACTCGGAAAAATGACCAAGACACCTTTTGCAAGGAGTTGTGAAAGGGCGTCCGACTTATTGGAACTAATACATAGTGATGTATATGGTCCAATGAGCACGACAGCCAGAGGTGGTTATGAGTACTTCATTACCTTCACTGATGATTTGAGTAGGTATGGATACATCTATGTAATGAAACACAAGTCGGAAACCTTTGAGAAATTCAAGGAATTCCAAAGTGAGGTACAAAATCAACTCGGCAAGAAAATAAAGTTTCCATGGTCGGACCATGGAGGCGAGTACATGAGCCATGAGTTTGATGATCATCTAAAGAGTTGTGGAGTAGTTCATCAACTCACTCCGCCGGGTACACCGCAGAGGAACGGTGTATAGGAACGGAGAAATCGGACCTTGTTGGAGATGGTACGATCAATGACGAGTCGGACAGATCTACCTTTATCATTTTGGGGTTATTGTCTAGAAATTGCAGCGTTCACACTAAAGAGAGTACCATCAAAGTCTGTAGAGAAGACACCGCATGAGTTGTCGACTGGCAAAAGGTTAAGTTTCTCTTTTCTTAAGATTTGGGGTTGTGGAGCATTTCTCAAGCGGCTACAGTCGGACAAGCTCATGCCCAAGTCGGATAAGTGTATTTTCGTGGGGTATCCGAGGGAAACCTTGGGGTACTACTTCTACAACCGAGAAGAGGGCAAAGTGTTTGTCGCTCGGAATGGTGTCTTCCTTGAGAAAGAGTTTCTCAGTCGAGGAGTCAATGTGAGCACAGTGCAACTCGAAGAAATTCGAGAGGAACCGGCTAGGGGCGAGTCGGCGAAGGCCTTGGAGGCTGAGCTAGTCGTGGTACCTATGCCGGTAACACCACCTGAACACGGAGATATGCCATATTACAAAATGCTCGTGATGTTTTACTGTTAGACAGTAATGAGTCGGAAACTTATTCGGAAGCGATGGTGGGATCTGATTCCGAGTCATGGCTTGGAGCCATGAGATCCGAATTAAAGTCCATGGATGAAAACCAAGTTTGGAATTTGGTTGATCTGCCTGACGATGCAAGACCTGTCAAGTGCAAATGGGTCTTTAATAGGAAACTAATATGGATGGAAATATTTCCGTCTATAAAGCACGACTTGTCGCGAAGGGGTTCTGACAGGTTCAAGGAGTTGATTATGACGAGACCTTCTCGCATTAGCGATGCTTAAGTCAGTTCGGATCATGTTAGCCATAACATCCTATTTCGACTATGAGATATGGTAGATGGATGTTAAGACGGCTATCATTAATGGAAATTTAACCGAGGACGTGTATATGATACAACCGGAAAGTTCTGTCGATCCGGCTAACGCTGACAAGGTATGCAAATTTCAGAAATCCATTTATGGGTTGAAGCAAGCATCTCGGAGTTGGAACATTCGCTCTGATGAGGTAGTCAAATCGTTTGTCTTCATCAAGAGCGATCATGATTCTTGTTTATACAGGAAGTTTAATGGGAGCCAAGTAAATTTTCTAATCATATATGTGGACGACATATTACTGATGAGAAATGATGTCATGATGTTGCAAGAAACAAAAGAATCTTTGGAAAGGAGTTTCTCAATGAAAGATTTGGGTGAGGCGAATTACATACTGGGATTCAGAATCTATAGAGATAGATCAAGGCGGTTCATTGGATTGAGTCAGAGTACATATCTGGACAAAGTATTTAAGAAATTCAATATGGAATAGTCTCAGAAGGGGTTCTTACCAATGTCCCATGGTGTAAAACTAAGACAGACTCAGTGTTCGTCAACGATTGATGTGCGAAGTCGGATGAGTGTGATCCCGTATGCTTTGGCGATCGGATCCATCATGTATGCCATGACTAGGCCGGATGTTTCCTATGCTCTAAGTGTAACGAGCAGATACCAGGCTGACCCTGGCAAAACCCACTAGGCAGCGGTTAAAACCATCCTTAAGTACTTGATAAGGACTAAGGACATGTTCCTAGTTTATGGAGGTGATAAGAAATTTAGTGTGAAGGGTTACACGGATGCGAGTTATCTCACCGACTCAGATGATTCTCGTTCTCAATCTGGATAGGTGTTCATAATGAACGGGGGAGCTGTGAGCAGGAAGAGTTACAAGCAAGATACTGTGTCTGCATCTACAACAGAGGCTGAGTATATTGCTGCCTTGGAGGCTGCAAAGGAAGCTGTTTGGATCAGGAACCTCCTGATGGATCTTGGTGTGCTTCAGGACGCGTCCAATCCTTTGGTCGTATATTGTGACAACAATGGTGCTATCGCACAAGCCAAGGAACCTAGACAACACCAGAAGAATAAACATATACTCATGCGTTACCACCTCATTCGCCAGTTTGTCGAACAAGGTGGTATCAAGTTATGCAAAGTACACACGGATGCAAACATTGCAGATCCGTTGACAAACGCGCTACCACATCCAAAGCATGAGGCGCACATGAGAGGTATGGGCATTCGATGCCTACGCATATGATGTCGAGATGATTGACTCTAGTGCAAGTGGGAGATTGTTGGGAATACGCCCTAGAGGCAATCATGTATAATGTAATTCCTAAAGTATTCATAAAGTTATTAAGTCGTCCTGGTTTTGAAAATCTGATATATGTCATTGAATATGTGATTCGATTGTGAAACTATGTATTCATATTGTTCATTCTAAATTGTCCTTGGTCATTAAGGTTGTGCTGGACACACACCCGAGACTAATGTGAGTGTTGGCTGATGACTCAGTTCCACTTGTCATGGGCATGGAGATGCCATTCCAACATTCACAGGCTCGGCTAAAGAGTTTAGCAAGTCATACTGACCCGTATTGAGATGCAACGAGTAAGTTGCCATTTGCATGTCTCAATCAATGTAATCCTTAGACATGAGGTTGTCGCACAATCCGAGTTATGGATCACCGACTTAGGTTCTATAAAACGTTGTTTCGTGACAAGGCAGTTATAAAGGCAGAGTTCGGGTCGAATGAGAAGCAAGCTGCGTGATGTGGATAATCAACATGGGATTTTGCCCCTCCGAATGGAGAGATATTCTCTAAGACCTCTCGAGTGATATGATTCCGGAAGCAAGGCCATGCGCGACTTGGTTAAGTGCTAACTGGGTCTATTGACTAAGAGTTAGTCAGATGAATCATATATCACAGACGGAGAAGAGAGTTGAGCTATTTAAGGGATGACGATAATTCACCTATAGTTTGACAAGGAATATCGTGAGGTAAAAGGGACTAAGATGGAAGTCACATTGGAAGGTATATCGTCATGACTCTATGGCACTTGGGAGTCGGCACGTTCTGCTAGGAGCCGCTACTGATTGAATGATTGGGAGTCCAACTCCAATCGTGTCCAAGTCGCCATGAGCCTACAGGGTCGCACACTTAAGAGCGAGAGCAAGTATATTGGTCGGGTTGGACCCGAACCGGAAATGGACTAAATTTGTGAGTTGGACTCACGGAGGGAATGGGACACAAGCGTTATGAAGCCCACTCCCACTCGCTATATAAAGAGCGGCGCAGGTTTCCCAACGCACATAAGTTTCCACTCCCATGCGTTGGGAACCCCAGCCCCACTCAGTCCAGCCGCCGCACCGGACCTAGCAGTCCGCCGTCGGAGCTCCTCCTCGTACGTCTGGATACCGGCAGAGGTGTTCTAGGATCAGCACTTTGACGATCGCGGGATTGGATCGGCTGGATCGGATCGTGGGACTACACTGCATCGACGTGTTTCATCGATAATCCGCAACTGCGCGTCTAGTGGTAATCCTCGTGGCCTTCTACCTCGGCTAGATCTTGGAAGTACCGCGTAGATTTTTTTGTTTATCTCTACGCGTGCCAACAGGAAATCCCTTTCAGATCATCAAAAGTATATCCAATAATAGCTCCGCGTTGTTTCTTCAATACTACCAATAACCTTTCCTCTTCCTTACCTGAAAGTTTAGAACTAATAATAACATGATATGTTTTCTTATCATCAATATGAGCATATTTAAGATTATCAGGTAAAGGTTTTAAATCAAAAACGGGATCCTCCTTGGGTGGTAGCGTGGTACCCAAGTCTTCCACACGTAAATTGTGTTTCATCATCGCTGGTTGATGAAGAAGAATCTCGTCAATCTCATTTTTTTCTTCCATAAAGACCTCACTTTCGTGGTCCCCCGTGTATTGCTGCAAAGCATTGTTAGGAGCAAGAGCAATAGAGGCAAGTTGGTCAACTCTAAAATATTCATTAGGAAATTCAGTTTCATAAGGAGCTTTAGCAAATTTAGAAAAATTAAACTCATAAGATTTTCCATCAAATTTAGTTAATATTTTCTCCTTCTTACAATCTATAATAGCACAAAAAATGTTCAAGAAAGGTCTAACAAAAATGATAAGACAAGTTTTACTAGCAGCTGCACCAAGTACTAGAAAATCGGCAGGATATTTAGTTTTACCACATAAAACTTCTACATCTCTAACAATACCAATTTGAGAGATAGTTTCTCTATTAGCAAGTTGAATAACCACATCAACTTCTTCAAGTTCACAAGCACCAATTTCATGCATGATTTCTCTATAAAGCTCATAAGAAATAACACTTGAACTTGCACCAATATCACATGAACCATAATAGCAATCATCTCCTCTCCTAACAGAGAGCACATGAACACTATTTTTCCTATATCTACTAGGATGTGAAATAATGTTAGAATCATCTTCACAGAAGATAATGTGTCCATCTTCTACACTTTCAGTGACAAGGTCCTTTACTATTGCTACTGTAACTTCAACAGTTATTTGTTCATCAGGTCTATATATTTCTTTGTACTTTTGTTAACCACACTAGCTATAATAGAATGTTCCTTTACCTTAGCAGGGAAAGGCATTTTCTCAATATAAGGTTCAAGCACATCAGGATTAATAGTATGAACTTCTATATTTCTAGCAGATACACAATTAACAATATCTTTATAAGGTGCATGGTACTTGTTCCACTCCTTTTTGGGAATGTCAATAAAGAGGAAAAGGCTTTAAAATAGTTTGCGAAGATTTGAGAGTCAAAACCATAAACAGCACTAACATTACGGAAATCATCGGTTCCCATAAAACATTTAATGCATTTATAATCATAATTTATTGAAGGGAATATGCCCGAGAGGCAATAATAAAATGGTTATTATCTTATTCCTTGTTTATGATGAATGTTTATTTCTCATGCTGGAATTGTATTAACCGGAAACGTTGATACATGTGTGCTTAATAAACAAACAATGGTTCCTAGTAAAGCCTCTCTTTTAACTAGCTCGTTGATTAATAGATGATCAAGGTTTCCTGATCATGAACATTGGATGTTATTAATAACGGGGTCATGTCATTAGAAGAATGATGTGATGAACACATACCCAAAGAGAATATAGCAATGCGATCAAGTCATTTAGTTTACATTGTTATATCAAACACACGAAGTAACTTATTCCTTAGACCATGAGATCATGTCAATCACTGATACCGGAAGAGTGCTTTGATGGCATCAAACGTCACACCGTAACAGGGTGACTATAAAGGTGTCGTTAAGTATTCGGAAAGTATTAGTTGAGGATCATGGATCAAGAGTGGGATTTGTCCATCCAAATGACGGAGAGATATACTCTGGGCCCTCTCGGTGATATCACATCGAAACCGCTTGCAAGCACGTGATATGATCACAAAGGATGTTATATCATGGGAACGAGAAAAGAGTACTTGTCGGTAACGAGATTGAACAAGGTATGGTTGATACCAATGATCGAATCTCGGACAAGTAAAATATCGCGAGACAAAGGGAATAGTTCACGGCGTTGTTGGTTCACACGATCACGAGAGTCATCGTTGAATATATAGGAGTCATCACGGATCTCCAGATCCCGCTGTTGATTACTGATCGGAGAGGAGTCTCGATCATGTCTATCTTATTCGCGAACCGTAGGGTGACACACTTAAGGTTCGATGACGCGTTTGAGAGGATACGGAATATCGAATAATATTTTGGGCAGCACCGAAATTGTTTCGGGGAAAATTGAAATAGTTCAAGGGGTTTTTCGTCGAATGGTTGTTAATAGAATTAACAAATGATTCGAGGTGCTTTATGCAAATGTTTGTTAATAGAATTAACAAATGCTGAAATAAAGAAATAAATTTTTTTTATTGATTTATTAAAGAAAAACTCTTGGATTTTCTAAGTGGGGTTTAAAGGAAAATGAGTGGGTGTGAGTGGAGTGTCCACTCACATCATGAGGGAAGAGGTGGGGGCACACCATGGGGCTGGCCGCACCCCCCTTGGGCTGCCTCCCCCCTCTCCTATAAAAGGAGGGTGAGAGCTCTCCCTCCTCCACACACTTGGCCACTTCCATTTCCCTCCACCCGCTGCTCCATTTCATGGTCTCTGGCTTGGCGAAGCCCTGACCGTGGGATTCTTCACCACCACCACGTCGTCGTGCTGCTGGAGTTCCGAGGGATCCTCTACTTCCGCGCCCCGCTGGAACGAGGGAACGGAGGTCGTCATCAACCGTACGTGTGACCGATCACGGATGCACCGCCGGATTGCGGTGCCATCTTCTCGCTATCGGGATCGGTGTGAGTACGACTACGCCAACAACGAGATTTGATCTCGTACCACTTTGAGTCTTCGAGGGTATGTGTTCTCCTTAACCCTCTTGTTTCCCGTTGCACTTCGTCTCATAGATTAGATCTTGGCCTTTCGGGTATCTCTCGCGTAGGAAAATTTTTGTTTTCTATGCTACGTTCCCCTTCAGTGGTATCAGAGCCAGATCTATGCGTAGATGTTTTTGTACGGGTAGAACACATAGGTGTATGTGGGCGTTGATGATCATGTTATTACCTCCTTGATTATTTTATGATCTTAGTGGCATAGTGGGATGAAGCGGCCCGGACTAACCTTACATGTCCACGTACATGAGACTTGTTCCACAACTGACATGCAACTTGTATTGCATAAGTGGCTTGCGGGTGTCTGTTTCTCCTACTATAGTTAAGATCTAATCTATGAAGGGTTGCTAAAAATATGTTTATCAACGTTGTGGTTGATGTTCGTAGGTATGAACGGTTCTATCCTCGAAAGCCCTAAGCCACGTAAAATATGCAAAAATAAATTAGAAGCGTCTAACTAGTTTTTGCTGGGCATGTGATGTGATATGGTCAATATTACAAATTTGATTATGAGATGATCTATTTTGTAAATTATTGATATACCGGAAGGTATCCATATGGTTGTCTTCTTATTGATGGACAATCAAGTTTGGGGTACCGTGGTACTTGGTACCACGCCGGTGGAATGATTGAGATCATACCATAATGCACATGATGGAGATCAAGTGCAAGAAGGACCATATCATATCACGTTATCCTTTCATGTGATGTCTGTGATGTTAATCCTTTTTATGCATCTTGTGTTGCTTAGATAACGATGGTAGCATTATAAGATGATCCCTCTCACTTAATATCAAGATAATAATGTGTTCTTCCTTAAGTATGCACCGTTAAGAAAGTTCGTCGTTTCGAGACACCACGTGATGATCGGGTGTGATAGACTCAACGTTCGCATACAACGGGTGTTTTCAAGCCTAGCATGTACAGACATGGCCTTGAAACACACGCAATACTACGGTTCTACTTGGCGAGCCTAGCATGTACAGACATGGCCTCGGAACACGTAACTGAAAGGTAAAGCATGAGTCATATGGATGATATGATGAACATGTCGATGTTCGCCTTTGAAGCTACATCATCTCACGTGATGATCGGTTTTGGTGTAGTGAATTGGCTCGTGTAATCACTAAAGACGACTAAGAGGGATGTTGTTTTTGAGTGGGAGTTCATGGTTTAATTTTTGAATTAAGTTGAACTTATTTATCATGAACAACAAATGAAAGTGAATTTGCACAAATTGTAGTATTCATTGGCATCCACATAACTACCTTACACTTAGATTGTTAATTGAGATATAACTGTTTTGATCTGGTAAATACCATTTAAGATTGGTACCGTATTAGTGAAATTTAAAATTGAGTCCTATTGTAGATTTTTGGTATTTCCTACCTAGCTCCATGTGGTTAATGATTGATTAATCTAGAGAGCAAATAATTCCTACTTAGAATCCAGAGTCATGGTTGCTTCCGTATTACTTTATCTTCAAAAGAATGTTTTGTTGATCAAGGTGATTCAGGAACTGAAAAGAGTTGTTTTCAGAAACAATCAAGTGAAAGATATATTGATATCTAGAAACTTATTTGTGGCAACATGACTGAGTATAATTTAGCGTGACAATGTTTGCTTATATTATCTGAATATATGCAAATTTAGCGTGACAATGTTTGCTTATATTATCTGAATATATGCAATGATTGAAGACGCTAGGCGTTTGAATATTCCAAGAAGTTGGGCGCTCAAAATTATCCTCTAAATCCCTTCCTTCGAGCTATAGTAACTTAATCATAAAATTGTTATGATGGGATGGATTAGAAGTATGGGTAAAGTATTTTACCTTACTTAGAAATTGTTAAGAGTGGAATCTAGAAGAATGCTATTAATATGGTGATATTAGTAGAACAATCAAACTCAAAGTATGACTCAATGGGTGATAGTATATGACTAACACGCCAAAGAAAATGAGCTAGTAAGACTAGCATTGTTTGATGTTGAATGATTCTTCTATAAAGGAAAGGGAATATTGAAAATAGAATTACAAAAAGATATATGGCAGAAAAAGAAGATAACTAGAAAGTTCAGCTCAGGAGTATATGCTTGATATACAAGTTATAGATGTATTACTACTTAACAAAGTATTTTTGGGTATTTTGATACCACATTGGTTGGTATGAGTTGTCATACAAAGCAACGCAATGAAAGAAATACAAGGGCCTAAAAGGAACTAGTAATAGATGTGGAATCGATTATGACAAGAACATAAATAAAGTGTTATTGTGTTCATTGTCGTATCGAACCAACCAGTCAAGATTTATTTGAAGAACTTAATAATTTGTTATTTTGTTCTAGTCTTTTGTGAGAACAAATGAGATTGTTCAAACTATGATCATATTCCATAATTGATGGATATGTTAATATAAATCATGTTGGTAAAGTAAACAACTATAAGACTAAATGCTAAACGTTGCAAGACGTTGAAGAGTTTCACTTAAATTGTGACACCACCATTTTAGTTCATATCGGAAAGGAAAACATGAAGGAACTCCATATTGATGGACTTCCGGAGTCATTTTATTGACGCTTGTGAGACCTCTTCCAAAAGATGACTAGAATTCCGTTCTTAGGCCAAAGTAGAATGGACGACTAATTTAGTGGAGATTATACGTATTGATGTATATAGTCCATTATGTGTAGTCATGTATGGTGGATTAATTTTTCCTTCATAAAATTCTGTCGATGATTTAAGTAGATATGCGAGTATATCTATTTAAAGGGAACAGAGTTTGACATTTTGAATTGGTTCAAAAGGTTGTTAATATGAAGTTAAAATCAATGTAACAAGATAATCAAGTATTTATGATTGGATCATAAAGGATAAAGTTTGAGTTACAAGTTTAGCAAAACATCTGAGAAGTTGCAGAATTGTTCTACAACTTATACTTCTCGAATACCCCACATTAGATTGGAGTATTCAAAAGACAAAATCAAACCCTGTTTGACATGGTAAGATTAATAAAATTGCCATTATAATTTTGTAGTTTATACATTAAGGACAACCGCTTGTACACTGAAAAGAGCACCATCATGATCCGTTGAAATTGACAACATATAAGATATGGTTTGGGTAATGACCCGAATTGTCATTTTTCTTAAGTTTTGGTATGCATAGCATGTGTAAAATGTTTACAACCAAAATAGGATAAATATATGTTTATAAGGTTATCCCAAATAAAACATTGGGTATTTCTCCTATCACCGAACCAAAAGACAAATGTTGTTTGTCAGAAAGGGTTGATTTCTCGAGAAAGTAGTTCTTGCGAAACAAGTGAGTGGGAGCACAGTACAAACTCAACAAGATTAGAGAATCTTCGTTATCATGTCAAGAGTAGCGCAGCACTGGAAGTTGTTCCGGGGTTTACTATTTTTATTAAGTAGAAGACACTACAAATGTTGTAGATACTTCAAATGAGTTTGCGAGTTGTACCAGAAAAGTCCAAAAACTTTGTACTTAGAACAACTTGTGGTTTAAGTGTAAAGTGGTGTTTTGACAACAAAAGGACCTGGACCTTATAAAGGAAGCAAATGATGGGCCCTGACTTCGTAAAATTGACTATGAGTCATTATATCTGCCATAGTATCCTTGTATGAATATCAAGTATGTAACTTGGTAGTCTTTTCGATAGGCATGATGCCTAACGATAGCAAAAAGGGTCTATATAGCGACAAAGACATGGATACTTATCGAAAAGTTGTTTTCGACGAAGTTCAAAGAGTTGACTACTACAAGATTTCGATCTTCCGTAGTGATGCTTTAGTCTTTGCGGATAGTTCTAGCAAAAGGTTACATATTATGATATGGCAGTTGAATAACAAAACCAACTCTCCTCTCAAGGAAGTTTTATCAAGGATGTGTACTTGACACAGTCTGAGAGTTTTGTAAAATTCAAAAAGGTTGCTAGAAAGGTATGCACACTTCAATGGTTGAAGTGAGCATAACGAAGTTGAAATCTTTACCTTAATGAAGTTATCAAAAGAGTTTGATTCCATCATGAACGATAAAGATGCTTGTAAAGTTACAAGAAATTAAGTGGGAGCGCTATGACATATTTCCAATACTTTATGTAGATGACATATGGTTGATTGGAAAATATGTATTTTAAATTAACACGGTTAAGATTTTCATATTGATGAAAGGCTTAGAAGATATTGGGCTTCGATATCTATAAAAGATGGATTGACGCACCTGATATGATTGAAGCCAAATTACATAGATGAAATATTGAAGTAAGTCAATATGAAAATGACAAGAAGGAGTTCTTGTCACATGGAAAATAATTGAGCAAGATTCATGTGTTTTGACACATGATGAGCATCATTGAAATTGAGATTTCTAAGTCATGTTTCCATGCTATGTACACAACCAGATGAGTCCTATGCTATAAAATTTTATAGTAGGATAATTCATATGATGATTAGACAACAGTGGGAGAGATCCTTGTGTCATTTTAGAAATGCTAAGGATATGTTTTCCTATATAGTAATGACAAAATATTAGTTGTAATATGTTACACTAATAGTATTGTCATTTATTCAAGTAATTTTATCTCAATTAAAATATGTGATGAAGGGTAGCACAATAGGATGGAAGAAAGTTCCATGCTGGATTTGAAAGAGTTTCAAAATTAAAATATTGTGACAGATACTACAACAAAGGCTAAAGTATATCATTGTGTTAACAACTGATTATAAGCGTATTTTGTGTCAAGGAGTTCTTTATTGAACTTGGTGAATTTCCAAGAATGCTGAAACTATGAAGCTACATTTTTACAATGTTAGTAACATCAGTTTAAGCTGAGGAATTAAGGTATCACCGGAACTTGGTGAATTTCCAAGAATGCTAACACTATGAAGCTACATTTTCTCAATGTTAGTAACATCAGTTTAAGCTGAGGAATTAAGTTTTTACCAATTGACCATATATATACAAAGCCATCTCATTAGAGAATGAGTGACGTGTGTAGACGCAATGAACATGCAAATACAATAGGACCTGAACAGTTCAGATCTTTTTTATGATGTTTACCACATGCGAAGCATGGTAATAACACTGGAACGCCATATGTGTTAAGTGCTTACAGACTAGATTATTGACTCTAGTGCAAGTGGGAGACTGAAGGGAATATGCCCGAGAGGCAATAATAAAATGGTTATTATCTTATTCCTTGTTTATGATGAATGTTTATTTCTCATGCTGGAATTGTATTAACCGGAAACGTTGATACATGTGTGCTTAATAAACAAACAATGGTTCCTAGTAAAGCCTCTCTTTTAACTAGCTCGTTGATTAATAGATGATCAAGGTTTCCTGATCATGAACATTGGATGTTATTAATAACGGGGTCATGTCATTAGAAGAATGATGTGATGAACACATACCCAAAGAGAATATAGCAATGCGATCAAGTCATTTAGTTTACATTGTTATATCAAACACACGAAGTAACTTATTCCTTAGACCATGAGATCATGTCAATCACTGATACCGGAAGAGTGCTTTGATGGCATCAAACGTCACACCGTAACAGGGTGACTATAAAGGTGTCGTTAAGTATTCGGAAAGTATTAGTTGAGGATCATGGATCAAGAGTGGGATTTGTCCATCCAAATGACGGAGAGATATACTCTGGGCCCTCTCGGTGATATCACATCGAAACCGCTTGCAAGCACGTGATATGATCACAAAGGATGTTATATCACGGGAACGAGAAAAGAGTACTTGTCGGTAACGAGATTGAACAAGGTATGGTTGATACCAATGATCGAATCTCGGACAAGTAAAATATCGCGAGACAAAGGGAATAGTTCACGGCGTTGTTGGTTCACACGATCACGAGAGTCATCGTTGAATATATAGGAGTCATCACGGATCTCCAGATCCCGCTGTTGATTATTGATCGGAGAGGAGTCTCGATCATGTCTATCTTATTCGCGAACCGTAGGGTGACACACTTAAGGTTCGATGACGCGTTTGAGAGGATACGGAATATCGAATAATATTTTGGGCAGCACCGAAATTGTTTCGGGGAAAATTGAAATAGTTCAAGGGGTTTTTCGTCGAATGGTTGTTAATAGAATTAACAAATGATTCGAGGTGCTTTATGCAAATGTTTGTTAATAGAATTAACAAATGCTGAAATAAAGAAATAAAAATGTTTTATTGATTTATTAAAGAAAAACTCTTGGATTTTCTAAGTGGGGTTTAAAGGAAAATGAGTGGGTGTGAGTGGAGTGTCCACTCACATCATGAGGGAAGAGGTGGGGGCACACCATGGGGCTGGCCGCACCCCCCTTGGGCTGCCTCCCCCCTCTCCTATAAAAGGAGGGTGAGAGCTCTCCCTCCTCCACACACTTGGCCACTTCCATTTCCCTCCACCCGCTGCTCCATTTCATGGTCTCTGGCTTGGCGAAGCCCTGACCGTGGGATTCTTCACCACCACCACGTCGTCGTGCTGCTGGAGTTCCGAGGGATCCTCTACTTCCGCGCCCCGCTGGAACGAGGGAACGGAGGTCGTCATCAACCGTACGTGTGACCGATCACGGATGCACCGCCGGATTGCGGTGCCATCTTCTCGCTATCGGGATCGGTGTGAGTACGACTACGCCAACAACGAGATTTGATCTCGTACCACTTTGAGTCTTCGAGGGTATGTGTTCTCCTTAACCCTCTTGTTGCCCGTTGCACTTCGTCTCATAGATTAGATCTTGGCCTTTCGGGTATCTCTCACGTAGGAAAATTTTTGTTTTCTATGCTACGTTCCCCTTCATTTATACCTTACTTTCTTCCTTTGTCATTCTCCCATCCTTCAGTTTCTCCTGAATACAGTCAAGAAAATCCCATTTAGCTTCTCCTTTCATACGTTTAAATGATCCAGAGATGAAGCATCCAATAAATCCTTATCATTAAGAGAAATTATTGCATAGAAATTATTAATAACAATATTAATGGGGAACTCATGAATGGGGCATTTGAGAATTAGTAACTTCAATCTCCCTCACGCTTGGGCAATACTATCTCCATCATGAGGCCAAAAATTTAATATTTGATTCCGATGCTTATGAATCTCACTGGGAGGATAGAATTTTGAATGAAAGAGAGGTACAGTTTCCTCCCATCCAATAGATCGGCCATTCTTCAGCATCCTAAACCATTCCGCATCTCTGCCCTTCAGTAATAAAGAGAATAGCTTCCTTTTAACTTGGTCCATTGAAATACCTTCACACCTGATTAAATCGCATGATTCATGTATAAAGAGTAAATGATCACCAGGATGGACAGCTCCATCTCCAAAATAGCAGTTATCCATAACACGGTCAACAATTTTCATAGGTATTTTAAAAGGATCCAACTGATCAGACATCGGGTCATCTACTACCCTAGCAGTAGCAGCAGTACTTCCAAATAGGGAATCAAATGGAGATCTCTCCATAATGAAATAAAGCAGCAGACAAAAATAAAAACAACACTCACAGTTGAAAGTGCAAGATGGTCAACTAGAGGGGGGTGAATAGGTGACCTACAAATTTTAATTCTTTTTCACTTTTAGAGGTGGCTTAGGGAAAGTAAAAGCTTGGTTATCTAAATGTGCAACTAATTAAACACCCTATGTGCCAAGTAACAAGTAGCAACGGAAGTAAAGCAAGGGCACAAGATAACCACAAGTGAAAAACACGGAGACAAGGATATGTTTCCCGTAGTTCCTTTTTGAAAGAAGTACGTCTACATTGGAGAGGTGGGGAGCCACCTAGGCGCTCCTCAATAGCACGGATGTGCACACCTTATTCTCCGTGAGCTTCTCCGGTGAGGGAGATTCTCGTTTCCACTATGAGGTCGACTTGAAGGCGTTGACCAAACCTTTACAAGGGGTTTAGGCTACTCCACAAGTGAGATGGAGGCTCTCAACAATCGAAGCTTCTTGCTACAAGGTGGAAGCTACAAGCACTAGGGTTTCCCTTGGATGACAAAGCAACCAAGAGATTACAAGATCCCAAGAGTTGTGGTGTGGGTACACACGTTTTGGCTTGGTGGAAAGGTAGATCTAGTCCTCCTCCATGAGATCCTTGAAGGGCATCGAGTTTGGTTGGAGGAGGAGGGAGATCGGGGTGTTTTGAGCTCTACAACAATGCAGGAGAGGGAGGAATGGACGAGCTACCTATCTAGAGGAAGAAGACAGCTATTTATAGGCTCCTCCAATTTCTGACCGTTGCAGTCTCAGGGCCAGAATATTCCGGTGTTAGCACCGGAAATTTCCGGTCTGCTGTGGCCGGAAATTTGAATAGTCCGGGGGCGGATTTTTTAAATATGCGGGGGCGGAAATTTCCGCCCCAAAGTTCCGCCCCCATCTCTGTGCGCGGGCAGCAGCCAATGGTGAAAATTGCTAAGGACCAAAGGCCGGAATATTGGAATATCCGGGGGGGGCGGATAATTGAAATATCTGGGCCCGGAAATTTCCGGACAGAATTTCCGCCCCCCATCTCTGTGCGCGGGCAGCTGAGAAGGTTCCATTTTCTGCTAAGTCCCAGAGGGCCGGATTTTTGCACCGTAAATTTTTGGGGAAATTTCCGCCCTGGCTTCTGTGCGTGGGCAGGGAAAACACTTAGCCATTTTGAAGATGCCAGGAAGGGGCCGGAATATTCCGGTGCTAGGGCCGGATATTCCGCTCTATAAGCACCGGAATTTCCGGACTGGAGACTGAAAATTCCGGTGGCAATAATTCCAGATAGTAGACCTTCTCTTTGATCTTTTGACAGGAGTCTAGCAATAATTATCTGAGAGAATAGATGCACAGACTAAAACAACAATGTTAGATAGATGATACCCGTGTTGTTATCATCACCAAAATCATTAGAGGGATCATGAGCTTTCAATCTCCCCCTTTTTGGTGAGTGATGACAACACGGGTATTTGCAAGAGAATAAACTAACAAAGCATGATATGAGAACATCACAGATAGCATATATAGGAGACAGGCCTCCTAATAATAATAGTTCACCAACGAATAACGAGTACGATGAGACGAAGTTCGAAAAGACGCATGAAACGATAAAAAAGGGGGGCAACAAAGAACGAACGAAACCCACTCAAGAAAATCCCCGCGATCATCTAGATCTTCTCCCCCTTTGGCATCAGGATACCAAAAAGAGAAAAGAGAGAGCTACGTCCCATGGAGCAAACTCTATGCCTGGGTGTCCTCTTCTTCCTCTTCCGCTTCATCCTCGGTAACATCCTCCATGTCCTCATCATCATCCACTCCGATATCCCAGTCAACGTCGTGGTTGTTCCAGTTCTTGTATGCAATCCTGGGAGGAGGAAGTGGTGGCACATTGGGAGCCTGAAGAGCAGTCATGATGTGGTGCTGGTTCTCTAGGATGCTGCGGCGCTCCACATAGGCACTGTAGTTCTCCTTGTGGAGGCACACATTCATGCACAGCACCTTCTCAATTGCACGAACAAGCCAGGAACAGCTTCTTCTTGCCAGGAGGAGGAGGACGCATGCGAGGATCACGATGACCCTGGCCAGTGGCACCAACATCATGAGAAGCCTGCTGAGTGTGGGCGGCCTTCTTGTACAGAGTGACATCCTTGTGCTCTTCACAGTCTAGCTCCAAGTACTCACGGAGTGATTCGGGATAGCGAGCCTTGATGAGCTTCATGATGTAGGGAGCATATGGAGGCACTTTGCGGTGGAAGAGAGCAAAGTGGATCTCATTGAAGATGAAATCCATCACATCAATCTTGTGGGCCTCCATGTCAGTCATGTCACTCTCAGTGAAAGTCAAGTAGGCGTGGTACATGAGGTTGACCAAGCCACCACGAATAGCATCGTTATTGCCCGCACTCGGAGCAATAGACTCCCTGAACATACGCAGAAGAATGTCATAGATGGCAAATAGACCTTTAGCCGATCCAACCACGCCTCTGGGACCATACAGCTCAGCCAGTCTGTTCTTCTCATACTCCACCCCGTGAACATGCATGCGGTGACCCTGTGGAGTGTTGAGGCCAGCAAAAGGATACCCAAGCGCAGTAGCAAAGTCATGGAAGTTGGCGGTGAGAAAGTGAGGGACAGACATCCAAGACATCCCAATCTCCTCAGAATCATCAACGACAAGAGTGGCGAAGAACTGCTGGATGAATGTGGTATTGTAGGAGCATCTAGTCTCCATAAGAGGGCGCAGACCAAGGAGTTCAGCTAGCTGGACGGAGTTGTTGAAGTAGGCAGGATTGGCAGCCAAATGAGCAAAGTTGATCACCTTCATGGGACATACAGGCTTGCTCATCACAGTGTACACTTGCTTGAAAATAGTCTCCTGCTCAACGTGCCAGAAGCAGGAATCAATAGTGGGGTCTTGAGGACCCTCGGTGTACCAGGCCTTGCCCCTCCATGCCTTGAACTCAGGGATGGACATGGTAGCCAAGTTCAAAGCAGACTTCCCTTGCGTCCTCCCAGCTTTGGGAGCAGCCCTGTTAGCATCACGTTGACGCTCATACTCTCTCTCAGCATCCCTCGCACGCTGGCGAGTCTCATTTTCATCAACAAAAGTCCCCTCATCATCTTCCCTCAGGTGACGGTATTGTTTGCGTGAGCTAAGAAACTTGCCGGGCCTAGAGCTTGAGCCATCTGCGAGGAAAGCAGAAAAGATGCAAAGAAAACCAAACACGAATCAAAAACAGGGGCTCACGACTCGTGGAAATGGAGGAAGTAGATCTCTGTTCAAGATTCAGTACAGGCCGGAAATTCCGGTCTTGGGTACGGAAATTCCGGAGGGCGGAAATTCCGGCCTCAGGGAAATTTCCGGGGGGCGGAAATTTCGGTCCTGGGGCAGAAATTTCCGGCCTTCGGAATTTTTGAATCCAGATCTAAATCTGGGCCTGTAACGAATCTAGAACGATGAATTGGAGTACAGGGATAAAACCTAGAGTATATATGATACTTGTGTGTAGATAGGACCGTACAATACCATGAGGAACACTGGACATGAGATCAAATCATCTAATCAACCATAGATTGCGGAGAAAACGGAACACATACCGGGATCCATGAGATAGGAACGGATGTGCGGTCTCTTGATCCGCAAAAGGCGATTAGAGGACGAGGAGGGGAGGCAAAGGGGCCTCCCGGAGGTCTCGGAGGCGGCGGCGGCGTCTGGAGGCGGAGTGGAGGCGAAGGGAGGGAGACAAATCTGGAACTCCTCCCTCCCGTCGCTCTCATATAGCCCCAGACAACCCCACCGGAAATTTCCGGTATTAAGACCGGAATATTCCGGTGTCCGGAAATTTGGACCGGAATATTCCGCCCAAATATCCGGTGTGCCTTCTGCGAGCGGGCACGCTGGATATTTGGGGAATTATTCGAGTCAATCTCGAACCCCGGAAATTTCCGGGGCTTAAGGCATGGAATATTCCGGGCCCCCGGAAATTTTTGCTCAAATTTCCGGTGTGCCATCTGTGAGCGGGCACATTGGAAACGGGCGAAATTTCTGGGACAAACGTCTGAGGGACGGAATATTCCGGGCCCTAGGCCAGAATTTCCGGTGTTCCCACGCCATCCGAGTTTTTGTGGAAGATGAAACAAGTCGTGAGCCTCCAACAACGAGAAACAAAAACAAACGCACGAACACGAGGAAAACATCAAAATTAAAACAAAACAAATACAAATAACAAGGGAAAATGTTGGTGGCCGAAGCCACCGTGTTTGAGTGATACCAAGAAGTCGCGAAGATGTATCTTGGACTTAAAAGTATAACTCACGTTTTAAGCACAATAAGTCACAAATTGACTAGATATGCATGACGCTTTGGTTGTTTTGCGCATGATAGGTGGAGTGTTTGTTCATGAGTTGAACTACTCTCCCCCTATGTCCATGCCTACATCTAAACTAGATAGCACATATAGTGAAGGTACTTATGAAAGGGTTCAAGAGAAGTTGGATGCATCGATCACATTTAGTTCATTCCTCAAACCCCGAAATCTTGGTTCATCCAGGGCCTTCGTGAAGATATCCGCAAGTTGATCCTTGGTTGCCACATAGGAGAGATCAATATCACCCTTCTCAACATGATCCCGAATAAAGTGATGTCGTATCTCAATGTGCTTCGTCTTGGAGTGAAGAACGGGATTGTAGGCGATCTTGATGGCACTCTCATTGTCGCACAGGAGAGGAACTCTGTCGAAGACGATGCCATAATCTTTCAATGTTTGCCGCATCCAAAGTAATTGAGCACAACAACTCGCCGCGGAGATGTATTTGGCCTCGGTGGTAAAGAGAGAAATGTAGTTTTGCTTCTTGGATGACCAACACACCAATGAGCAGCCAAGAAATTGACAACCTCCGGATGTAGATTTCCTATCCGTCTTCTCTCCCGCATAGTCCGCATCCGAATACCCAATGAGCTGAAAGCTTGAACCCTTGGGATACCAAAGACCAAAGTTTGGGGTATGAACTAAATATCGAAAGATGCGCTTAACCGCTTCAAAATGACTTTGTCTCGGAGAGTCTTGAAACCTTGCACATTTACCTACGCTATACATAATATCGGGTCTAGATGCACAAAGGTAGAGCAAAGAGCCAATCATGGAGCGGTATACCTTTTGATCTACCTCTTTACCATTCGGGTCGGGTTTCAAATCAATAGTCGTGGACATGGGGGTCTTCATAGGTTTGGCATCATGCATGTTGAACCGCTTGAGCATGTCTTGAGTATACTTGGTTTGCTTGATGAATGTGCCTTCGGGATGTTGCTTGATCTCAAAGCCAAGAAAATACTCTAATTCTCCCATCATAGACATCTCGAACTTGTCCGTCATAAGCTTGCAAAACTCATCATTGAATGCGACGTTAGTAGAACCAAAGATGATATCATCCACATAGAGTTGGCATATGAACAAGTCACCTCCAACCTTTTTGGTGAAAAGCGTGGGATCGATTAAACCAACATTAAACCCACGATCAACAAAGAACTCTTTACGGTGCTCGTACCACGCACGTGGAGCTTGTTTAAGTCCATAGAGTGCCTTATCGAGTTTGTAGACATGATCGGGGTGGTTGGGATCCTCGAAACCCGGAGGTTGCTTGACATAAACCAACTCGTGGATGGGACCATTCAAAAATGCACTTTTCACATCCATTTGTTGCAATTTGAAGTTATGATGAGAAGCATATGCAAGTAAGATGCGAATAGATTCAAGACGAGCTACGAGAGCGAATGTTTCACCGAATTCGACACCTTCGACTTGAGAGAAGCCTTGGGCTACCAATCTAGCTTTGTTGCGGATGACGATGCCGTCCTTGTCTTGTTTGTTCTTGAAGATCCACTTAGTGCCAATGACGTTCTTGCAATCTTTGGGTCTTGGTACCAACTTCCACACCTTGTTGCGCTCGAAGTTGTTGAGTTCATCGTGCATTGCTTCAAGACAATTTCTTGATCTTCAAGAGCTTCATAGACCTTCTTTGGCTCAATGTGAGAGACGAATGCATGAGCTTTGCTAAAGTCCGCTAGTTGCCTCCTTGTGACGACCCTTCCACAAACTTGTCCAAGAATCATGTCCACCGTGTGACCGGCACGAGCAAGATTATCTAGCCTTCTCTTTGCCCTACGAGCTAGCATCTCCTCCAAAGTTTCCTTGGATAGTACTTTATCATCACCTTCATCATCAGAGGCATGTCCACCTTGATCTTGATCATTGACGGGAGGTGGATCCCTTATGTGATGATTTGTATCATCACCATGTGTATCTTGTTCTTCATTGTGAGCTTGGCCTTGATTGATTGAGTGATCTTGATTGTTAGCTTGGCCTTGTGGTGAAGCATGAGGGATTTGTGCATCTTGTTGGGTAGCTTGGTTATCAATGGAAGTAGTCAATGGCTCCACTTGAGTGGAGCATAGTCCTTCTCCCTCCGTCATCCGGTGTCCCTCAATGGGGATTATTTCACCAACCCCCATTCTTCGTATGACGATGGGAGGAATTGCATCTCCTACAAAACCATGATCTATACGGCCCCCTTGGGACCCATTATCCTCATCAAACACCACATCTATAGCTTCTTCAACTTGTCCGATGGACTTGTTGTAGACTCTATAGGCGTGAGAGTTTGTGTCGTAACCAACAAAGATACCCTCATAGGATTTAGTCTCGAACTTTGACAAGCGTTTACCTATCTTGTGAATGAAGCACTTGCATCCAAAGACCTTGAAGTATGACACATCCGGCTTCTTGCCCGTGAGAATCTCATAAGGGGTCTTGTTCAAGATCTTGCGGAGATACAATCGGTTGCTAGCGTGGCAAGCGGTGGAGACGGCTTCGGCCCAAAAATTATAAGGAGAAGAGAACTCCGCAATCATGGTTCGAGCCGCATCCATAAGAGTCCGATTCTTTCTATCCGCCACACCATTTTGTTGAGGGGTGTAGGGAGTGGAGTATTGATGAGCAATTCCTTCCTCGCTAAGAAAACCCTCCACGGTGTAGTTCTTGAACTCGGAGCCATTATCACTTCGGATAGCCATGATACTCGTATTATGTTGGCGTTCCACCAAAGTGTTGAACTCGATGACCCGCTTTTGAGTCTCACTCTTCCTCTTGAAGAAGTACACCCAACAATATCGGGAATAGTCATCCACAATCACCAAGCAATACTTTTTGCCCCCAAGACTATCATATGATAGGGGACCAAAAAGGTCCAAGTGAATGAGCTCGAGGATCCTTGAGGTGGTGATGTTCGTCTTGGTGGGATGTGCTTCTCCATGTTGCTTTCCTAGAACGCAAGAGCTACACACACGATCTTTGGCAAACTTAGCATTTGTTAGTCCTAGAACGTGATTGCCACTTTGAAGGTCATGCAACTTCCTCATATTGGTGTGGGCTAACCGGCGATGCCATAGCCAACCCACATCAACTTTAGCCATTAGGCATGTCGCGGCACACGTGTCTCCTTTAGAGAAGTCCACTACATACATGCCGTTCTCGACATGCCCAACAAAATCCACCTTAAGAGTCGTATCCCACATGACAATCACATTCTACTTATTAAAGAAAGAGGTAAAACCACTCTTAGCAAGTTGAAGAACCGAGCAGAGATTATAGCCTAGAGACTCAACAAGGAAAACATTCTCAATTGACAAGTCATTTGAGATTGCTACCTTGCCTCGTCCCAATACCTTTAATTCGGAGTTATCACCAATAGTAACGCAATTGAGATGGGGTAATGGAGGTTGAAGATCACTCGTTGCGTCATTGCTTCCGGTCATATGTTGGGATGCACCACTATCCACCGTCCATTTGCTTGAACCGGAAGCACTTCCCTACAATAGATTAGTTTCTTGATTTAGGGACCCATCTTTGAATGGGTCCTCTCATGTTAGCGACAAGGGTCTTAGGAACCCAAATACTCCAATGATAATCATCACCATAAGAAGTACCAACATATTTAGCATATACATGACCATCTCTAGACTTCATAAGAACATAAGATGGATTATATTTCCCGGCAAAGTCATTGTGAGTGGTGCTCCCCCTAGAGGTCTCACCGCCCACAATGGTGTTGGTCTCCTTCCTTTTGGTCACCTCTCCCTCTTTCACAAATCTTACTTCTTGTGAGGGGGGTGACTTTCTTCTTGTTCTTCTTCTTGTACTTCTTCTTTGACTTGGCTATATAGCCAATTCCCTCCTTTCCATTGTTGGCTCGTTGAGAAGTAATCTCATGGGGATTCTTCTCATTTCCTACAAGATTAGTCGCACTACAAGCATTGCTAGGCAAGACATTCAAGCTAGAGGGTGAAGTGGACACAACTTGCTTGTTTGATAGTTGGGCTAGAAGATTGTCACGAGATTTGGTTAACTTGTCATGAATTTCCTTAAGAGACATGAACTCCTTTTCAAGTTTTTCATGACGAGTGCCAAGTTCCTCGTGAGCAATTCCTAGCTTCAATTCTTCATGTTCAAGAGTTTTAATTATAGCAAGAGATTGTGCATTCTCCTTCCTAAGCTTAGAGACACTTATGGCAAAGTTTTCTTCAAGACAAGACAATTTCTCCTCAAGTGAGGCACGAATGGAACGCTCATTTTCAAGTGCTTTTTCAAGCTCTTGCTCATTGCAAGTGTGACCTTCATGGCTTTCCAAAGTCATGATGATCTCCTCCTTTTCATCTACAAGAGAGTTAGCCTCATCAAGTTGCCTCAAAAGGGCATTCACCTTTTCCTTAGTCTCACCTTTAAGGCTAGATAGCCACATGCCTAACTCATTAGACTCACTATCCTCCTCGCAAACATTTTCAACACAATCCAATAATGAAGGAGGGTTAGTGATAATGGTCTTGGAGTTAGAAGAGCATACCGAAGTTGCTTTTGCCATAAGACACGTAGGTCGGGTAGCCACATTCTCATTGGGGGATTCGAATAGAGAGATTGAAGAGGATGATGCGGTGGCCATGGCGATGTGAGCAACTCCAACTACCTCATCTTCTCCTTCATCCCCGGAGATGTAAGTCTCAAGAACCGCTCCTTCTTGAACATAGAGGGCCCTTGGCACCCTCCTAGCGAAGTTCTTGTTTTGAGGAGGCTTGGTCTTGTTTTTGCGAACAAGCTTGCCTTCGTTTTCTTCTCTAGGCTCAAAGGGGCACTCCTTCACGAAATGGTTAGCGCTACCACAATTATAGCATGTCCTTGGTCGCTCCCCCTTCTTCTTGTAGTTCTTGTTTCGTGGGGGCCTTGGAGATCCGGCCTTGTGAGCTTCCCATCTCTTCCAATATCCATGCATAGAGAGGGCAATGCACTTGTGAGATCCAGTGTAAGTGTCCTCATAGTCTTCCTCATCATCATCAGCTTCTTCACTTTCATCGATTCGAGCCATATCCTTTGACTTCAAAGCGAGATTGGGCGACCTTCCAATTCCTCGAGAGCGAGCTAGAGCATCGTCCGCACTCTTGTGTGAGAGAGAGATAGCAATGAACTCACTTAGAAAACCAATTGAGTTGAGGGTATTGTAGTCCGCTCTTGTTCGGATGCTAGTGGAGAGATTTTTCTCGAAGGGTGTAATAGCTTTGAAAAATTTCCTCTTGATCCACTCATCGGAGATTTCCTCTTTTCCAAAGTCTCTCAATTGGTTGGCAAGGGTGACAACTCTTCTATATAGCTCTTCGGGGGTCTCATCCTCAAGCATGACAAAGTTCTCGGAGTTGTCAATGGCCACGTCATACATGGAAGATTGGATGCTAGCATTTCCTTGAAACAAGGTGTCAAGTTTGTCCCAAGCTTCTTTGGCGGTCTTGCAACTACGAATGTGAGTGAAGTACTCCCTTGGGAGAGCCTTTTGGATGATGACAAGTGCAGTCTTGTTGAGTTGAGATTCAATATCCTATCTTGGAGTCAAGTTTCTTGGGTCATGAGGATGAAATCCATGGATCACGCTTCTCCACAATGCGGTACACGATCCTGAAATGTGAGATTCAATTTCAAACTTCCAAGAGGAAAATTCGTTAGTGTTAAGGATGGGTGGAACTCCAACATTAAGGATGTGTGGCATGGAAACTATTGGGTGGATAGAATCATAGTTTTGCGGTGGTGGAACTTTTGAATTGGACCCCGAACCATTAGCCGTTTGAGACTTGGAGCCACCGTCACCCTCCTTAGCTTTGGCTTTAGCCTTTTGTGCGGCTTTAGCCTTAGCTTTGGCAATGTTCTCTTCGAGTTCGGAATTGTCCGGAGTCGTTTCCTCATCCGAACTATCCTCATCGGAGACATGGGGAGAGTGCGAAGGCCCCTTGGTTTTACCCATCATGTTCTCCAACATCTTCTTGATGGAGGAAACCTCCGAGCCCACACTAGAGCTAACCTTGGACAATTGGGTTTGAATGGTACAAACCGTTGTCTCTAGGTTGGCTATAGTGTCGGCCATTTTGGAGAGCTCCTCCTTAGAAGATTCGGGATCATCTACGTTGACCATGATTACTCTTAGGCGGTTAAGCCCGATAAAAGAGCCGAGGCTCTGATACCAATTTAAAGTGCAAGATGGTCAACTAGAGGGGAAGGTGAATAGGTGACCTAAAAATTTTAATTCTTTTTCACTTTTAGAGGTGGCTTAGGGAAAGTAAAAGCTTGGTTATATAAATGTGCAACTAAGTAAACACCCTATGTGCCAAGTAACAAGTAGCAACGGAAGTAAAGCAAGGGCACAAGATAACCACAAGTGAAAAACACGGAAACAAGGATATGTTTCCCGTAGTTCCTTCTTGAAAGAAGTACGTCTACGTTGGAGAGGTGGGGAGCCACCTAGGCGCTCCTCAATAGCACGGATGTGCACACCTTATTCTCCGTGAGCTTCTCCGGTGAGGGAGATTCTCGTTTCCACTATGAGGTCGACTTGAAGGCGTTGACCAAACCTTTACAAGGGGTTGAGGCTACTCCACAAGTGAGATGGAGGCTCTCAACAATCGAAGCTTCCTGCTACAAGGTGGAAGCTACAAGCACTAGGGTTTCCCTTGGATGACAAAGCAACCAAGAGATTACAAGATCCCAAGAGTTGTGGTGTGGGTACACACGTTTTGGCTTGGTGGAAAGGTAGATCTAGTCCTCCTCCATGAGATCCTTGAAGGGCATCGAGTTTGGTTGGAGGAGGAGGGAGATCGGGGCGTTTTGAGCTCTACAACAATGGAGGAGAGAGAGGAATGGACGAGCTACCTATCTAGAGGAAGAAGACAGCTATTTATAGGCTCCTCCAATTTCTGACCGTTGAAGTCCGCAGGGCCGGAATATTCCGGTGTTAGCACCAGAAATTTCCGGTCTGTTGTGGCCGGAAATTTGAATAGTCCGGGGGGCGGATTTTTGAAATATCCGGGGGCGGAAATTTCCGCCCCAAAGTTCCGCCCCCATCTCTGTGCGCGGGCAACAGCCAATGGTGAAAATTTCTAAGGACCAAAGGCCAGAATATTGGAATATCCGGGGGGGGCGGATAATTGAAATATCCGGGCCCGGAAATTTCCGGACAGAATTTCCGCCCCCATCTCAGTGCGCGGGCAGCTGAGAATGTTCCATTTTCTGCTAAGTCCCAGAGGGCCGGATTTTTGCACCGGAAATTTCCGCGGCAAATTTCCACCCTGGCTTCTGTGCGCGGGCAGGGAAAACACTTAGCCGTTTTGAAGATGCCAGGAAGGGGCCGGAATATTCCGGTGCTAGGGCCGGATATTCCGCCCTATAAGCACCGGAATTTCCGGACTGAAGACTGAAAATTCCGGTGGCAATAATTCCAGATAGTAGACCTTCTCTTTGATCTTTTGATAGGAGTCTAGCAATAATTATCTGAGAGAATAGCTGCACAGACTAAAACAACAATGTTAGATAGATGATACCCGTGTTGTTATCATCACCAAAATCATTAGAGGGATCATGAGCTTTCAACAGTAAGAATTTCTCTTACCAATTCCACTTATCAATAGCGCTTCACTCCCCGGCAACGGCGCCAGAAAATAGTCTTGATGGCCCACAAGTATGCAAGTTTATTGTACTACTTTCGATAAATAAGAGTGTCAAACCCAACGAGGAGCAAAAGGTGTTGACAAGCAGTTTGGATAAAAGATTCACTGTAAACACTAGCAGACAACTTTTTGGTTGTTTTTGATATAGGAGATTAATAAAGTGCGTGTAAATAAAAGACGGTTATAATAATTGCAGCAAGTGGCTGATGACCCACAAGTATAGGATCACAAGTAAAACCCAATTTTTTTGATTCGACACAAGCGGAGCCAAAGAATGTCTATAAGCCTTAACAAATGAGTTGTCAATTCAGCTGCACCTGAAATTAGACTTGCTCGCAACAATGTATCAATGGTAACAGTTTTATAGCAGCAGTAGTAATAAAACAACAGCAGGAGTAAAATAGTAACAATAGTAGCAATCGCAGGAAACAACAGGATGGGAATACCGTCGGCATAGAGGGAATGGATGAACGGGCATTGCATGGATAACATAGGTCATGTAATAATCTAAACATGGGCATTGCAGATATTCATAATAAAGCATCTAAGTTCTATCCAAACCATAGGCATGTGTTCCAATATAGTCATACGTGCTTGCAATGAGAAACTCGCACAACATCTTTTGTCCTACCAGCCCGTTGCAGCAGGGCCTCAAGGGAAACTACTGGTAATTAAGGTTCTCTTTTTAATAAAGTACCGGAGCAAAGCATTAACACTCCATGAATACACGTGATCCTCACATCAAAACCATCCTCTCCGGTTGTCCCAATTTCTATCACTTTGGGGCCTCGGGTTCCGGACAATGACATGTGTAAACAACTTGCAGATACGATCAAGAAACATAATTATACTCATAAAACAATAACATGTTTAGATCTGAGATCATGGCACTCGGGCCCTAGTGACAAGCATTAAGCACAAAAAGTTGCAACAACGGTAGAAACCATTAACAGTAGAGACTAGGCACTATGCCTTAACAATCTGGCATTATTACATGATCGATCTCATCCAATCTCTTCCATCCCTCTCAGCCTACAACGGTGTTTACTCACACATGGACGGGGGAATCATGGACGGTTGATGGAGAAGAGGTGGTGTTGTCGATGGCGATGATCTCCTTCGAATCCCCGTACCGGCAGGGGGCCAGAACATGAACTTCCGATCCCCGAATTGAGTTTCAAGGTGGCGGCGACGCTCTGTTGTGTTTCTATGGAATATGACGAACCCCTCGCGTTTTAGGTTTACGGGGCATATGTAGTCGAAAGGGGAGCCCGAGGGGGTGGAGGTGCCCCCCACACCACCAGGCGGTGCGGCCTAGGAGGGCGCGCCCAGGGGTGGTTTGGGCCACTCCCTGCCCCCTCCAGGTGTCCTTCTGGCTCCCGGGGTCTTCGGGTGATATAAGCTCAAAGGGGTCTGTTTTAGGCAATTTCCGGAAAGTTGATTTTTCTACACAAAAACGAGACACCGAGGTAATTCTGCTGAAAACAGCGTTAGTCCGTGTTAGTGGTATCCAAAACTAAAAAGTTTAGAGGAAACCCATAAGAAAAGTGTTCGGAAAAGGAGATACGTTTAGGACGTGTCAACTCCCCCCCAAGCTTAGCTTATTGCTTGTCCTTAAGCAATTCAGTGACAACTGAGTGCGATAAAAGACTTTTATGAACACATTTGTTTCATATGATGTAAATATACTCACTATATGATCAAGTCCTGAGGCAATTCATAATAAGATGTATGCAAGATAAATGTCACCTAGCAGTTATGGAAACCATGAAGAGATGCCAACAAACTAATAATAAACAACATGAAGTATATCAATCTGCAGGATTGCAATGCTCATAATAGGGTATAATAAAGTGTACTCGCTTGCCCTTAATAATGGAGCAAAACATAAGTGCTAGGGCACCTCTAAAGTTCAAATGAAGACTAGAAATAAAGATATCAAAGATACAAGCATCAAAGTTATACCACAATCAACCGTGTTTTGGGACAAGCACAATACACTACGAATGATAGCCATGCTCTCAAGAAAGTGCATAAAATAAGAAGGTGAAGACTCAACATAAAAATAAAAGAAAGGCCCTTCACAGAGGGAAGCGGGGATTAACTCATGTTCTAGAGCCTTTTATTTTATTAAACAGAGGTATTGAAAACATTTTTTAGAGAGGTGTATGCTTATGCCAACGAATGGTAAATAGATAATACAGTATGTCACAAGCCAACAAGACTTCACAAGAGCAACTTCTATATAAGGACGCCTCTGGGTAGAAGGTCATCGCTCTTTCTTTTTTGTTTACACAATTATGCTTTGATTGATAAATCAAGGGCAAAATAGTGAAGAGATTTGTCGTATTAATTTAGGGCTAGGCACCCCGCTGTCGGCTCTTCTATCATTTGGATGAGCGGACGAAGCCACTAGTACAGGTTGTGAAATCCAATCAACAAGTGAGATAAAGATTCTCTATTTACGTCCTCATGAGCCAAAATAGGGGCACAAAATAGGAATAATTTTTTGAAGGTTTTAAAGGTAGCACACGAGAAATTTACTTGGAGTGGCGGTTAAATACCACATATATAGGTAGGTATGGTGGACACATTTGGAAATTTTTTGGTTTTTAGGAGTTGGATGCACGAGTAGAGCTCATACTCATTACATGTGAAGGCTAGAAATAGACGGGGATCGACAATCAAGAGAGCAACAACTGGCATGATCATGCTTGCGACAAAACAAAATTAACAGGGGCATAAAAATGATACTAATACTCTGAGGCAAAATAAATCATCGCGGCTAAATTGAATTTTTGTTTTCACTCATATGCATGCGTGAGCATGTGCCAAGTCGATTCAAGAGAAACAAACAGAGGGAGATACCACAATGGCAAATCTTTTATGAATAAAACAATGCAAGAAAACATTCATACGACATGCTATCTTATATTAATAAGTTGGAACTAAACACGTGAGAGCACGAACCACTAAGCATCAATTAAATAACATACACCTTACACGAACGGAATAAGCATGTTCACATGAATGAGTATATTATGTACAAAAATAAAACAAATAGAGTTCATACCAGCCTCTCACCACAACTTGAATCGTCGTGAATCATCATTATTGCTCTTCACTTGTGGATTGAATAATATAGAATGATAACCAATCTCCAAAGGAAATAGTAAAGTCCGGTGAACTCTACAAAAAACTTTACAAACCAAAGAAGAACAACAAATATTTTTGGGTTTTCTAATTAAAACAAGAACAGAAGAAAACAAACAAACAAAGCAAAATATTTTTGGATTTTTTAATATTAAACCGAAACGAGAAGGTAAAGCAAACCAACCAAAGAAACTAAAGAAGCAAATAAAGAGAAACAAAAGAACTACTTTTGGTCTTTTTGTGTTTTGGAAAGGAAGAACAAAACAACAAAAACAAAGAGAAACGAAAGAGAACGAAAACGAACCAAAGAAACAAAAACATGGATATACAAAGAACCGACGGAAACATGATATATAGATGACTGTGATGTCGGTATACCTCCCCCCAAGCTTAGGTTTTTTTCCTAAGTGGAGATCAATAACGGTGCGGGAAGTATCCCCACTGCGGTGGGTTGTCCTTTGCATGGTCGTACTCGGGCGCCCAAGAAGAAGATGAAGCAGCAGGCGCATAGTCATAACCAGAGTGCTGGTATGGGATCCCTGCAGTGTCGGAGGGCTGGATGAAATCACTATCGTCCCCCTCTCTGGCATCCTCCCCATGCTGGGGGTGGTGCTCAATGTATGCGTCTAGCTCACTCTCAGAAAGCATCCATCCTTGCATGTCACTAAGATTAAACAAAAGAGGTGCATGCAAAAGTACTACTCTGTCAGTTTTATTCACTCTCCGCCCGGATTGTTTGGAGAAAGTTATTCTGTAAGATGAATTGTTCATGTGAGCATGGGTAGAGAGAAACTTATGTTGAATCATGGCAACAAGGTTCAGCCTCTCTACAGGAAACTGCAGATCTAGAGAGTGTGGCTCCACACCATGCACAGATAGCAAGCGTGAGGCAATAAGACCTCCACAAATTCCACCCTTCTCACGGTTAAGTGAGAGACGGTAGGAAATTAAAGCACCAAAGTTCTAAGACCTATCACATCTTAAGGCAGCTGAAATAAAAGCCAGATCATAAACAAATAGCTTGCTGGCAGTTTTTCTAGCTAACACACATTTAGAAATAAAACAAGCAAAGTATCGAATTCTTGGGACTTGAGTTTCTTGTATTTTACCACTCTTCCCCGTGAATCTTCTGCCTTGGAAAATCTCCTCATCTAAATCTAGCAGTGGTTTAGGCTGCCCTCTTATTTTCTCACATGAACCCCACTCTGGTACCTTGATAGCTGCACAAAAATCACTGAAAGGCAAGTCTACGACTTTATTCTAAATTTTGTAATGGACCATAGGGTTAGTTGAAGACCATCTAAAGGGAAAGTCCTGCACTACATACATAGTTAGTTTAACATGTTGGGTAGGTTCATCCTCAATGAAGCGGTCCAATCCTGCATTATGCACAAGAGTATAGAAATCCTGCAGAATTCCCGTACCACGCATGAATTCCTCTCATGGATAGATCGATGGAAAAACTCTTTCTTCACGGTGCACATTCATAACCTCATGCAACACTAACTCATGCTGGTTTAGTTGATGCACATTGTGCTCCATCTCTGATTTTTTTTAACAATCATCACAAAAATTGATTTCAAGCAACTACAAGGTGGAAACTACCATAGAGACTTATAGGAGAGCTAAACATGCATGAAACTAAATTATTTCTACTCAAAAAATTATGCAAACTCACATAAGTTGTCACCTACAGTACCAAAATACTCAAGAAATACTCCACCAAATAAAATTCTACTTGGATAATTGGAGGAGTCACATACCGGAGAGCAAATGAACCAAATTTTAGCAACAATGGTGGGCAGAGCAAAGAGATCGAAAAATCCCGAGGAAGAACAGCAAGAGCACGGGTTCGGGGAAATGTTATGAGTTTGTGGGGTGAGAGAGGAATCTTTGGTAGGGGAGAGAGTTAGTGGAGGGCCAGGGGGCCCACACCATGACTAGGCACCACTAGGGGCAGGCCGCGCACCCCTATGGTGTGCCTGAATGGTGGGTCCCCTGGGGTCTCCCAGGTGTCTCTCTGCCTCATTTTTATGTAAAAATTTATTATAATTTTTCTGGAATTTTTCGAGAAACTTTATTTTTGAGGTATTTATAGACTTTAATAATTAATTAAAACCCAGAAAAACAAATGTGGAAAGGTGGAAAACAAAACCAAAACCAGAACTACATAGGTTCTATGACACTCCAATAGGCAAATAACCAAAGAAAACAAAGGTGGAAGTGGTGAAAACAAAAATGTGGATGGTGAAAACATGCATAACAACAGTAATGAGGGTGAGGACATGAGGAAAACATGACTATGGATGATGGAAAACATGATTATACTAAAGTAGCTAGGTGATAACATGGTGAAAACGCAATAGGGAAGGTGAAAACATAATGAAAACATGGTCCTCTTCATTCAAAATCATTTTGTTAACAAGGGTGATCAAGTCTTGTTATCAGAACAATTTTTATATGAAGCTAAACTTTGCATATCACTAAATAATTATGTTACCTCAACCTTGATAGACATAGTACCAATCATAATAATTTCATATTGTTTTGGTGGAATTGGAATGGGGCAATAAAATTATCCAATCTTGATGGTCTCAATATTTTCTATTGAATTTAAACCATATGTTCTTTTAACCTTCTTGGGAAAATAAACAATATGATCTTTATCATTAACATTAAAAGTTACTTTTCCTTGATTGCAATCAATAACATCCCCTATAGTGTTAAGAAAAGGTCTCCCAAGAATAACATACATATTATCATCTTCAGGCATTTCCAACACAACAAAGTCAATCAACTAGTAGCAACTTGAACAGGAACATTCTCACATATACCAACCGGAATAGCAGTAGATTTATCAAGCATTTGCAAATATATATCAGCGTATATCAATTTTTCAAGAGAGAGCCTCTTATAGAGATAAAAAAAGGCATAACACTAACTCCATCTCCCAAATAACATAAAGGAGTTCTAACATAATTATTTTTAATAGAACAAGAGATAGTAGGAATACCAGGATCTCCAAGCCTGTTTGGAACCTTGCCATTGAAGAGTAATTAGCAAGCATAGTGGAAATTTTCTCATTAGGAATCTTCCTTTTGTTAGAGACAATATCTTTCATATATTTTAGTCAAAGGGATTTGCAAAAAGAGAGGTTTCATCGACTTACAAAACTTGTTATACTATTATTCTTCCTTCGATTTTTGTTTCTTATTAGGAAAAGGCTTTGCTTTTTGTACCCAAGGCTCTCTTTCATTACCAAGTTTATTAGTAATTAAATCCTCCTTAGTATACTTCACAATTTTAGTTTGGTTTTCAGGTTCAACTGTAGTTTCTTCTTTATCAGAAGCATCACTTTCATCATTACCACTTTCAGTTTCAGTATCATAAATAGATATACTATTAGGATATTTAGTAGGTTCAGGAGATTCTACAACCGTTTTATGTCTCTTCTTGTTTTTCTTAGAAGGAGAACTATTGTTTTTAGATTGTTGAGAATCTTGTTCAATTCTTTTAGGATGTCCTTAAGGATACACGGGGTCCCGAGTAGAAAACTAGAAACACCACTTCTAGTAATTATTTCATAAACATGTTTTTCTCTAGAAGCATTAGCTAGCATATGTTTTTGCACTTTAGTAAGTTGATCAATTTGAGTTTGAACCATATGAAAATATTTAACAAGCATTTTAACATCATTAGAGATTCTCTCAATAATACCATGCAAATTATCAATAGCTCTAGAGTTTTCCATAAGATGGTTTTGCACTCTCATATTAAAGTTGTCTTACTTAACAACATAATTATCAAATTCATCTAAGCATTGATCGAGTGATTTAGAGTAGGGAATATCTCTATTATCAAAATATTGGAGAGAGTGTACCTCAACTATTGATGGATTAGGAATAGGCTTACATAATTCTTCTCTAGGAGGTAAATTCTACACATCTTTAGATTTAATACCCCTCTCTTTAAGAGATCTCTTGGCTTCCTTCATCACTTCATCATTTAATTCAATCATCCCTCTCTTCTTGGGTGTTGGTATTGGTGTTGGCTCTGGTGTAGGTGTACGCTCAGGTATATTCCAATCATCATTATTCTTGGCTATTTTAGCCATTAATTCCTCAGCTTCTTCTTGAGTTCTTTTCCTGAAAACAAAACCCACACAACTATCCATGTATGTCCTAGATTCAATAGTTAGTTCATTATAAAATATATCGTGGAGCTTATTTTTAGGTAAAGGTAGCCAGGGCTAGCTCTTATCAAAGAACAAAACCTTGTCCAAGATTCAGGCAATTTATCTCCTCCAATTTGCTCAAAGTTAAAGATGTCCTGCACACCAGCATGTTGGGAACTAGCAGGAAAATATTTTCAAAAGAAAGCATTAACCAAATCCATAAGACTAGCAATAGATCTAGGTGACAGATTGTTAAACCAAATTTTAACTTCATCTTTTAATGGGAAAGGGAAAATCTTGGTAACAAAATAAGTACGCAGCTTAGTATCATCGAAAAATAAACTACTCAAAGATGGAGATCATTCATGTGTTCCATAGCACTTTTAATTTCAGTTCCACAAAAAGGTTCCTTCTCAACAATAGATATGTAAGATAATCTAGAGAGAAATCATAATCCTTGTCCCTAATGTGTATGGGAGATGTTGCAAACTTAGCCTCAAGAGAAGATTTAGATTTCACAACATGTCTTGCAAGAAGTCTCTTAAGAGCACTTACACCAGTAGTAGCTTGAGCTTCCTTAATAAAATCATCGTTAAGTTCAATATAGGTTTTATCAGGATCATCAATAGACTTAGGTGAATTAACAGGTGTACCAATATTTTCAACAAAAAAATTAGCACTCTCAATTTGTTTGGATTTAGCAATTGTAGCATCTAGGAAAGGGACTAGAGAACCAGTATCATCAAGAACAGTAGAAGCATCATCAAAAGTATCAGAAGCATTTTCAGACTCAGCAGAAGTAATAGTACGTGTAGCATGTGGGGGTGTAAGCAGCTTACTCATAACATACGGTGAATAAAGAGCAACAGAGGTGTTCAGAGTTGTACCTCTCCTTGTTGTGGATGGTATTATAGGAACTTTTCCATCACAAGTCTTGCCCATGATGAAAGGCTTGCAGCAAACAATATCACGTTCAAGTGAGCAAATAAATAAAGCTATGCTCCCTGGCAACATCGCCAGAAATAGTCTTGATGACCCACAAGTATAGGGGATCGCAACAGTCTTCGAGGGAAGTAAAACCCAAATTTATCGATTTGACACAAGGGGAGCCAAAGACTATTTATAATCCTTAACAACTGAGTTGTCAATTCAGCCGCACCTGAAAGTAGACTTGCTCGAAACAATTCATCAGTGGTAATAGTTTTATAGCAGTAGTACTAATAAATAACAGCACGAGTAAAATAGTAACAACGGTTGCAATTGCGGGAAACATCGGGATGGGAGAATCGTAGGCATAGAGGGAATGGATAAACGGGCGTTGCATGGATAACATAGTTCCTGTAATAATCTAAACATGGGTATTGCAGATAATAATAATAATAATAATAATAATAATAATAAAGCATCCAAGTTCTAGGCAAACCATAGCCATGTGTTCCAATATAGTCATACGTGCTCGCAATGAGAAACTTGCAAAACATCTCTTGTCCTACTAGCCCGTTGCAGCGGGGCCTCAAGGGAAACTACTGGTAATTAAGGTGATCCTTTTAATAAAGCACCAGAGCAAAGAATTAACACTCCATGAACACACGTGATCCTCACATCAAAACCATCCCTTTCGGTTGTCCCAATTTCTGTCACTTTGGGGCCTTGGGTTCTGGACAATGACATGTGTAAACAACTTGCAGATATGATCAAGAAACATAATTATACTCATGAAACAATAACATGTTCAGATCTGAGATCATGGCACTCGGGCCCTAGTGACAAGCATTAAGCATAACAAGTTGCAACAATGGTAGAGAACACTAACTAGTAGATACTAGGCACTATGCCCTAACAATTTGACATTAGTACATGATCGATCGCATCCAATCCCTTCCATCCCTCTCAGCCTAAAGCGGTGTTTACTCACACATGGATGGTGGAATCATGGATGGTCGATGCAGAAGAGGTGGCAGTGTTGATGGCGATGATCTCCTTCGAATCCCCGTCACGGCAGGGCGCCAAAACAGGAACTTCTGATCCCCAAATTGAATTTCGAGGTGGCGGCGGCGCTCTATTGTGTTTCTGTGGAATATGACGAACCCCCTCGCGTTCTAGGTTTACGGGGCATATGTAGTCGAAAGGGGAGCCCGAGGGGGTGGAGGTGGCCCCCGCACCACCAGGAGGCACGGCCTAGGGGGCGCGCCCAGGGGTGGTTTGGGCCACTCCCTGCCCCCCTCCAGGTGTCCTTCTGGCTCCCGGGGTCTTTTGGTGATATAATCTCAATGGGGTCAGATGCGCGTGATACACACGTTCGTTGGGAGACCCCAAGAGGAAGGTATGAAGAGCACAGTAGCAAGTTTCCCTCAGAAAGAACCAAGGTTGAATCGACCAAAAGGAGGAAGGAGTAACTTCAGAAGGTGAAGTAGATGAGATGGCAGGGCGCACTACCGGTTCAGAAAAAACGTGGAACCTGCACAACAAAATCAAATCACTTTTCCCCAGCGAAGCAGTGAGGTTGCCAATCTCACCGGTTTTGCTGACCCCAAAGAGGTTAAACATATGGTGTGGAAAACTGTAGGAAAACAGTGGGAACAGTATGAGAGCAGTATGAAAGCAGTAGGTGTTTATCAGTATGAGGAAAAAGGACAGGGGTCCACAGTTCACTAGTGGTGTATCTAAGTGAAAGATAAATAACATGTGTGGTGAACAAATTACAGCTAGGAATTGACAGAAATGAAGGTTGCACCGTAGTGCATATGCAAGACAAAAATATTACTATGTGATTCATGCGGGCATTACAACAAGTTACGCAGACCGTTATCCAACTGCAGCTATGACTAAAAATCCACCCTTCGAATATCATTCGAACAAACGTTGGGTATTAAGTTGCAAGCAATAGATAATCGCAGTAATAAAAGTGTATAATGTAAACAATAACATCATCCTTAGACAAAGAATTGTTGTTTTATCCCTAATGGCAACAGCACATCCTCCATCCGTCACGTTTCTGTCACTCGAGCACAGATGAAAAGGAGACATGAACCCACTATCGAGCATAAATACTCCCTCTTGGAGTTACTAGCATTTACTTGGCCAGAGAATCTACTAATAATGGAGAGCATGCAAGATCATAAATAACATGAGCATGAAGATAACATGATAGATTGATAATCAGAAGTATTAGCATTCAACATTCATCAGAGCCCAGCAAACACAACATGTAGCATTACATAAAGATGATCTTGATCAAGATAGGTAGCTCACAAGATCTAAACATGAGGTACAAAGTCGAGAGAACAACCATCTAGCTACTGCTATGGACCCGTACTCCAGGGATGAACTACTCACGCATCACTTTGGAGGAGGGCATGGTGGTGTAGACCCCTCCGGTGATGATTTCCCCCTCTGGCAGGGTGCCGGGGAGAGCTCCAGAACCCTCCCGATCTCGGGATGATGGTGACGGCGGCCTCGGGTGTTTCTAGGGTAAAGGTGGGATAGCTTTAGGGTTTACGTCTCGAGGGGATTAAATAGGAGAAAGGGCAAAGGCGGTGGAGGCCTGGGGCCCCACACCACCCCCTGGCGCGGCCAAGGGGGGCGCCGCCTTATGGTGTGGTCCCCCTGAGGCCCCCCTCCAGGTCTCTTCGGGACTCCGTGGAACCTTCGGGAATTCTAAGACTTCCGGGCTTCGAACTTTCCTATTCCGAAAATATTTCCAGAACAACTTTTTTTAAACTAAAAATAGCAGAAAACAGGGAACTGGCTCTGTGGCATCTTGTCAATAGGTTAGTCCAGAAAATTGATAAAAATGACATAAAGTGTATAGAAAACTTGTGGGAAACAATAATAAAACAACATGGAACATCAGAAATTAAGGATACATTTATGACGTATCAGGGTCTTTTTCAGGCAATTTCTCGAAAGTTGATTTTTCAGCATAAAAACGAGACACCAAGGTAATTATGCTGAAAACATCGTTAGTCCATGTTAGTGGTATCCAAAACTCACAAGTTTAGAGGCAAAGCATAAGAAAAGTGTTCGGAAAAGGAGATACGTTTTGGACATATCAGTGGCCCAATCCTTTTTAGAGCAAATGACAAGACGCTTGGTTTACTTATTATGACCAAACATTCTCGAGGACACATGGGAATTTCGTCAAGCGCTTTCGTTTCCTACATTTGATTAATATTTATTGTCTTTATAGGTGTTGTGTGGGTGAACCTATGGTAATGCACTACCCTACTTGGACTAATACATACTTGTGATTATACCCCTTGCAAGCATCCACAACTATAAGAAAGTAATTAAGATAAATCTAACCACAACCTTAAACTATGGGATCCTACACTCCCTAATGCATCGGTTTCCTAAAGGGTGTTTAGGTTTTTGTCACTCCAGCAACCCCACAATTAGTAGCCAAATACATAATGCATCCTTCTAGGCCCATAATGGTGAAGTGTCATGTAGTCGATGTTCACATGACACCACTAGAAGAATAGCACCACAACTTAAATATCAAACCAGTAAATATTACTTCAACATAATTCCACTACTAACATCTTGACTTCTCCCATGTCCCCAAGAACTAAACAAACCACTCACAAGATATCATATGATCATGATCAGAGGTGATATAATGATGACTAACAATCTAGTCATAAAGTGCAAACACTGATAAATCTCGTAAGCATCAACTACAAACAAGTAATCCACACCAGGAGAGAGATCTAGTGAAGAACAACAATATAGAACCCTAATTGTTATAGAGGGATAGAGGTGGATGGCGAGGATGATGGTGCTGGTGCTGATGACGATGGCGATGATGATCTTGATGATGCCCGGTGCGATGACGGTGATGATGGCGATAATTTCCCCTCTCCGGGAAGGAATTTCCCCGGCAGATTTCTCCCTGCCGGAGAGCTTTTCTCTCTCTGTTGTTTTCCGCCCCGTGGAGGCAGCGGAATATTTCCTAGATGATTATGCAGCTCTTAGGGTTCCCTGTGGATGAAGTAAGCGAAAGGGGGCTGCCAGTGCCAGGCCAGGGCAACCACACCACATGGAGGCTAGCCAAGGGGGGAGCACTACCAGGTGGTGTGGGCCCATGGTGGCCCCCTCTGGCTCCCCTCCTGTATAGCTCCATCTTCTGGAAACTTAAGAACTCTCTGATGTTTCCCTTCTTCTTATGATCTTCATAATTATGGTAACTTAAGAACTCTCCAATCATTATAAAACATGCAAAATATACGAAAAAACATAAGTGTCATCTCTAAATATGAAATATATCGATGAATAGCAGTAAATTATGATATAAAATAGTGATGAAAAATGGACGTATCAGCATGTATCAAAAGAAAGATTTCATATAGCCCATGATCGATGACGTCAAGTGGTGTTCGTCATCAAGCATGTTGTGGAAGCTCAAGAGATGCGTCTCGCAGAAATCCTATGCTTTACACCCATTTGGAGATAGTGGCCATATGAAGAATTGTCAAAAAGGGTCTCTCCCATGGGAGAGCAACTTGCAAGTCTTCATCAAGCGAAGCGTGTGCTAGCAAGGACGATCAAGAAAGGAGATCCAACTTCATAGAGTCAAGATCATCATCATATAACTCAATTGGAATGCTCAAGGCAAATGTATAATCTATATAGGTTTTCTATTTTACCGGTCTCATAGCTTTGAGAGATCGGGTTATCGGATCGATAGTCAAACTAGCAAGAGGGGATCTTGAGTGAGTAACTTGAACGCATACGTGCGACGAGCTCAAACCTTTGCATACTTGGCATATCATCTTTCTTTATTCTTATTTTGTTTTTCTCTGTGTGGGGTTTTGATTATTGTCGTGATCTTCATGAAAAGTCAAGGTTTACCGAAAACGGATTTCGTAAGAAAAACTTGTTGTGTTTTTTATGTTGGAGGTTTTACCGGTAGTTCTTTTTGGAGAGTTCAAACCTTTCCCGTTTGGTTTCATCTTCCATTGCTGCACAGTGATTTTTCTCTGCATATTCTTGTAGTGCTCGTTGTGGTGATTTCAACGAGCCAAAGAACATAAAAAAATGAACCGTATGCAAAAGTTATGGCACTTTTTCGTACCGATGTTTGGTCAAATCCGGGGTAATCCGACAATTCCGGATTTAATCCGGAAATTCCGGATTGAGTCTGACATGAACGTGAATCTGCATGTTTGCAGCCGGATTATTCCGACATGCCGGAATAAATCCAGAAATTCTGGATTTAACCTGACATGGTTGTTTGTGGCAGAAATGAAGGAGCTACATACTAGAATAACCGAAAAAAATCATACTCACGATAACCAAAAACAAGCCAGCATCAATTACTATGCAGATATGAACTAATGGAGAAGATCGTAGATCATACCCTTCGAGAACGATAGCCGAGATTACTCTCCCACACAAGCGTTGATGATGGAGTCATATGAAGCCGACCTCAAGGCCATGTAGTCGATGGCGATGCGACTCTAGCACCTAAAGTATGGTGCCTCGCAGGGATTAGACATGTATGGTGTAACTGATGCATCCCGAAGCTCCAATCCAGCAAAGTAGCGGAGGTAGAGAGATGGGCCAGAGAGAACACTACACGGAGGTGGGTGTAGGGTGGAGAGATCCTCGACTCTTGTGCGGTTCCAAAATGGGAACCACGGGATGAGAGAGGAGAGAGACATTGGTGCTAAAAAAGGGGAGGGGTCCCTCACTATATAAAGGAGGAGGAGGGGAGCCAACCCCTTTGGCTTAGCCATGTGGGACTAAACCCACATGGTTGCCCACCAAAGAGGGCGATTTCGCACCCCCCCTATATGGGACACAAAGGGGCCATGGGGCTAGGCTTCCTCCTCTCTCTCATTTTGGGGCTAGGCTTCCTTCTCTCTCTCATTTTCCGTCATTTTCCCCTAATGGGGCTCGTTTGCCAATTCTGGCCCATTAGTGGAAACAACTATTAAATATTAAATAAAAATATATTAATTATTAATTACACTCATTAATAATAAATACATATTATTTAACTTATTATCGCACCGAAACATCTTTCGTTGCCCTTCGATCTCCACCGGATAAATCCCGTAACTATTCCGGCTATATTCTCTTCTATTTCTCTTCGACAATAAATAACTCTGTCATAGGTCACCCTTAAGTGTGACACCCTAACGGTTCGAGATCACTAGAGACATTATCGAGATCCCTCTCCGATCAATGGCCAAAGCGGGACCTGGAATCCCCCCTTCGATCCATGTGAAATCTACGATTATCTTCGTCGTTGAGCCTTAAATGGAAGTTCTCCCACCTTCTGTCATTGATACATGGTTTTCCGAGACTCTTTCTCCGGTATCTCCATACCTAGTATAATCTTGTTACTAACAAAACTATCTACTCATTACCATGATGTTTTATACCCGTGATCTAGTCACATACTTGCAAGTTTTACTCGATGAAAACACCGCTGAGTGGTCCCAGAGTATTTGTACATTATATGGGTTGAAAATCCCGCTCTTGATGTATATGCCTCAACATCTCCCTCCATTTATTCAATATACACTTTTGTTTCCACCCTGTTAAGGTGATGACGTAGGGTGTAAATTCATAACCTCGGGGATAGCAATTAAAATATCATCTCGCGGTCAGAGATTTGGGTACTATATTTTCTGGATATTTAATAAGTCAGTGTGTGTCCATCACATCATTCAAGCAATGACGTGACTCCATTGTCAATGATGTAATTGCCCATGATCAGGAATGTCGAGACATCGTAGTAGAGTTCATAGACGGGGGTACCATGAGACTACTGATAGAGACGTGGGGGGAACATGGTACTATGACGATCAAGGACACCAAAGTTTAACCAGGTTCGATACGTCGCAACTAGGCGACGTTCCTACTCCTGCAATCTCACTAAATCAGGGTTGAAGCCTGAAGTATACAAAGTACAATCTAAGTTGGTTTAGCTACTCAACGAGGATCAACTTCTCGGCGAGTTGGCCTCTAGCTAATTGCATGTGTCTTTCTTCTCTCCCGTCCGGCTTTATATAATAGCCGGGTTAGGGCTTACAGAAAAGGAAACCTAGAAGACTACGGTAAGTTCTAACTTGGAAGGCAAGAATCCGCCTTCTACTCCAAGCTATACCACGTGGGTCGTGGTCCGGGTTCTTCTAGAATCCGGCTTCTGCACATCAGCTTACTAGGCCACCTAATGGACTGTGATCCATTACCATTCAGGCCAACCTCGTAATCCGGCTCTACAGGACAATGCTAGATATACCCCTAATCGGTATATATCCGACAGTATCCCCCAAGAAGGATTGAGACTTCAATTCACCGTCTTTCGTCAATTTACATTTTTTCCGAGAAATGTGGCTCTTCGTCTCGATTCTTCTTTTCCTCAAATCATGCTTTAACGCGAAACTCGGATTTTGAGAAATCCGGCCTTTTCTTCCACAAGCTTTCGTGCAGAAGGAACTTCCTACGTCAGCGATAAAATCATGCTCACGTCAGGGACGTTTGGGTTTCGAGTGTGAAACCCTGAAACGTATCTCTGACAAATTCTCGCGGGAAACGAGGAGATAGCAATAATCACCCGTCGCCTCATTTCCCGGATTTTCCGGCGAGTGACACGCGTTGAAGATCTAACGGTCCAAAGAACCGTTGAAGCGCATCTCGGAGGTTTTCCGGCTATAAATAGCCTACCTCGAGCCCTCCGGCGATTCTTCTGCTCTCACTCCGCCTCCCATCCCCCAAGCGCCACTTCAGACGAGCTAAAGTTCCATTAGAGCGAACAGAGCTTGCGCACGTCCCGTGCCGTTCCCGGAATTCCTTCATCAGGAGCTCAAGAACCTCACCGCGCCGCCCGCAAATGGACTCCGGTGACTCACCGCACGCCGCAGAGAAGCTTTCGGCCTCCGTCGATATCGACGAGATAATCAATTCCATGGACCCGCAAATCGATTCCCCGAGCCGCGCTGCCGCCAGCGCACCGGAGAAAAACTCCGACGACCAGGCCCGCGAGGAAACTACTCTCGCGGCTGAGAACCTGTCCGCCTATTCCTCCGCGCCACCTCCGCCACTCGTCCCCGAAATGGCGGAAGAGAAAATCCTCCTTGTCGGGGAGGAGCTCGCCGCTACGGCCGCCGCCACCGGAGCCGAAGACGAGGGCGAGCTTTCCGGCAATTGGAGCCGATGCAACTTGGCCCCTTCTCTTGTTCTGACAATGGAGAAGGAGGGGCTGATTGTTAAAGGGAAATGGCGGCATGAAGAAGATGAATCTGAGCCCTTACCCAATGCCGGGGAATGGGTTCTCCTGACCTCGCACATCTCTCGTGGTATGGGAATTCCACCTTCCATCTTCTTCCTTCAAGTCCTCAACCATTACAACATCCAACCCCATAACCTGCCACCAAACTCTATTCTTTATTTACCCGGGTTCCAGGCCCTCTTTGAAGGGTATCTAGGAATAGATCCTAGGCTAGATTTCTGGCCGTATTGTTTCGGTGTTAAGCGAAACCCCTCAGAGGGCGCACTCCCGACTTGCGGGACCATATCTTTTACCATGCGTAGATTCAGGGAAGATTGGTTCCCCAAGATCAAAACGTCGGAATCCGTCAAATTCTGGACGTGTTCCTTTTTCTACCACCAGGACATACCGTTTCCTGGAACTTTCGTCAGTGTTGCCGCCACTGCCCAGGAAAACTGGGCTTTGGAGGCAGTTCAAACTCTTCCACCAGATCTTCCAGGATCAAGCGGCGCATCGCCAAGCTTGTTTCCGCGTCTCCACCCCTTACCGGCATGGACATAGTCCTATGCTGGTTAGAAAGGCGGATTCAACCTTTGGCCAATCATGGTTCCCGACTTATGTGTGAATACTCGGGGACCAAAGACGCAATGGGGACAACAAGCAAATCTTTGTTGGAAAAAGATTTGAGGAAGCGCGTCAATCAATTGGTCGCAACTCGCGACCAATAGGAGGAAAGTCGGCCAATGTACACGGCCACAAACCCCGCCCCAAGGGTATGGTTTATTCATTTGGGGCTTTTGATTTTGTGTTTCTTCATTGTCGGATATTTAACTTGAACTTTTGTCCTTTTTTTACAGCTTGTCGATCTTCCTGAGAAGGATCTCGCATCCGACGTCGAGTTATACGCCATGCGCGCTAACTTCGCAGGTGGGAGGAAACGCAAGAAGCCTTCCGCCACTTAATAAGTAATCGACCTTGACGGGGTTCCCGTCGCTACCTCCAGGTTAGACATCCGGGTTTATTCTTTTTCTCGACATTTTATTCCTTTGTCTCGAAATTCTGATTTCTCGGGATTTTTTTTCTAGCCTGGCTCCAACAACACTGAAGCCAAAAAGGCTTAGGAAACTTAAGTCTGTTGCCCAGAGAGGGTCACAGCCTTCTCCTGCGGCTGCTCCCGACACTCCGGTCGCAGTTGCGGAGGAGAATGTTGCTGCTAGGGACGAAGAACACTTGCAGTCTAGCCATCCTTTTGCGTCCCAGACGGACGCGAGGGAATGGACGGTACCAAAGACAGGTGGAACTTCTTACGCCGCTGAAGAAACGCCCATCCCGTCTTTCGACAAAGATTTCAAGGTAAAAGAAGAACCGTTTGATGAACTCGGATATATTCGTCCGTGAGCTACCAAGTTCTTTGCACCAGCGCCTCTAATCCGTCCTTGGCCACAAGGCAGACTAATTGTAAGGAATAACTTCGTATTTTCACCTCAGCGGGTCATCCAGGACGGCCTCTGCAACGTCGGGACTCTTTTTGCAGATTATGCAAAAGAATTCAACGAAAACCTGGCAAACTTGACCAGGATGATCCAGGTAATATCTCCAGCCCCCAAGTAATAAGTTGAATGTATATTTTTGACTTAATAGTTTTTTCATTGTTATGCTTGTTTTGAACTAAAGCATTCTTTCTTTCTTTCCCGTATTTCAGCAAACTGCTGAAAATATCAACGGGGAGATTTTTGACAAACTTACCATCAAGAATAAGGAGGTTAAAACCCTTCTCCAAATTCTTGAAGATAAGGATGCGGAATTGGGATCTACTCAGCAGCAGCTGAGTGAACTAGCAGGTATGAAATTTTTCTCTGCTTTTCATTCGCAATTTTTTCTAAGTATTTTTTCGAGTTTCTAACTCTTCTTTTTACTTGCTTTTCATCTTCTTTGGCGAAAGACAAACAAGTTGCTGAAGATGTCGGCAACGCTAGAAACCTCCGCCGCGAAAACCTAGATCTTCACAAGCTCAATGTGAAGATGCAGCAGGACCTGGAGGCCAGCCAACTGGCTCTTGGCATTGCCGAGTCTAAGGCCTCCAACCAGGCTGCAAAGGACAAGGCCACCATCCGGGATCTGGAGAATGCCTTGAATCAGCGCCTGGAGGAAGGCACCGAGATGGACCGGATTCTCGGTAAGTATTTTGTCATTTACCGGATTTTCCATGTTTCATCTTTGTTCTGTTTTTTCTAACACTTGTGTGTTTTACTGAAACAGGAGATAGCCTCCTTACCCGGATTGAAAAAATCCGAGCTTTCGAGAAGGTATTCACCGCGATCAAGGCTGCGGGTATGTAGCTTGTCAACGAGTGCCTTCCTGCCAGGTCTGGAGAGTTCTTGGAAGTTGAAAAAATTTCGGAAGCTATCGTGGAGGTGGCGGAATCCAGGGAGTCCCTTCTCCGTTCTGCGGTTCGTGGTGGTGCACGCATGGCTCTTGGGATCATGCGCATGCACTACCTAACTGCCAAATCTTGGTGTGTGGCGTCCGGCATCCCTCAAGGATACACGGAGGCGCAGAGGGCCAGCATCTTTGATAAAATCAAAGGTCAAGCCACCAAGATTGCCAACATGGTGAACATCTCCACCTTCTACCCGGAGGAAGCTATTCCGGAAACTCCCGAGGAATCCAGCATCGAAGACGACGACTCGGATGCCTGAAGGAGCTGCCTGGTCCTCGGTAGAGATAGGAGAAATAGAAGCATTATTGTTCTTACAATGTAAACTTATTGTAATACTTTCTATTCTTTTGTATAAACAAGTACTCCGCTTCTGCAGTTATATTATTAAGTCTTTGCAAGTTTTCCGGGTTTTTATTCCTTTATCTTCTAAGTTCTCTCGTTTATATGTCTTAACTGTCCTTAGTGTTTGAAATGGCTCGATAGTACTTAATCTTCATGCTAAGTGACTGGGTATATCCAATCAGTCGAAACTCGGGAAACATGGATCATAGTAAAGGCATTTTTACTTACTAGCTCTGGTGACCCAACATAAAAACAATCAGATAATACTTAGATAATAACAAGGAGTTTTGAATGAAACTCGGGCACGCAGGCACAATTTGGGTTTCCTTAAGCCATTTTTAGGCTTAAAATCATTTAGTTTTTTAACTCCCAGCAGGCAGGCACAATTCGGGTTAACATTGAGTATTTTGAAAGATCATTGGGAAATAGAGAAGGCGGATTTATGCATTGTACTATAATAAACATGTAAAAACATAGATGTATGAATTCCGACAACTTTCTTTCATGATCTCAAAGATGTTTACATAGAAATTGAACTAAGTGTAGAAGGGACGTAACTGCTGGATGCTCTAGGGTCTTTTGGTCTCCCCTAGTTCGTCATCTATCTTTCTCTTTCTTTTGCGATTCGGTCTTTTGGGATCATCTTCCGTGTCCCGAATATCTACAAGATAGTATGATCCATTTTTCATAGCTTTGCTAATGACAAATGGTCCTTACCAAACTGGAGCTAACTTGTGCTTTCTTTCTTGCACCAATCTTAGCACTAAGTCACCTTCTTTGAAAGAACGATGCCTGATTTTCTGACTATGGTAACATCGTAATCATTGCTGATAAATGGCGGATCTTTGAAGCACAAGTTATCGTTCTTCTTCTAGGAGATCAACGGCATCTTGTCGTGCACTTTCGGCATCCGAGTCATCGAAAGCTTGCACTCTTGGGCTATCATCGATCATGTCCGTTGAAAGCACTACTTCTGCGCCATAAACAAGGAAAAACGGGGTTTGCCCTGTTGACCTGTTTGGCGTCGTTCGAATACTCCAAAGCACGGAGGGTGACTCTTCCACCCATTCTCCAGCTGCTCTATGAAGAGGAGATTCGAGTCTTGGGCGTATTCCCTGCAGGATTGAGCTATTCATTCTTTCAACCTGTCCATTGGACTGCGGGTGTGCCACAGATGCAAAATCTAGTCGTATTCCCATTGTCGGCAATATTTTGCCAACTCTCCAATAGAGAAATTTGTCCCGTTGTCGGTAATTATGCTGTGTGGAATGCCGTATCTCATGACTACGTCAATGATGAAATTCCTGGCAGTTACACCGTCAAGCTTTTTGATGGGTTTTGCTTCCACCCACTTGGTATACTTATCTACTGCAACGAGCAGATGTGTAAGTCCACCTCTTGCAGTTTTGACTGGTCCCATTATATCTAGCATCCAGACCGCAAAAGGCCATGTAATAGGGATAGTCCTGAGTGCTTGGGCTGGCATATTCGTCTGCTTGGCGTAATATTGACATCCGGCACATGTATTTACTATGTGTTTGCCATCTGTCTTGGCCGTTAGCCAGAAAAACCATGCGTTCTTAACTATGCTTTTTGATTGACATCGTAGTAGAGTTCATAGACGGGGGTACCATGAGACTACTAATAGAGACGTGGGGGGAACGTGACGATCAAGGACACCAAAGCTTACCCAGGTTCGGTACGTCACAACTAGGAGGCGTTCCTACTCCTGCAATCTCACTAAATCAGGGCTGAAGCCTGAAGTATACAAAGTACAAGGTGAGTTGGTTTAGCTACTCGACGAGGATCAACTTCTCGGCGAGTTGGCTTCTAGCTAATTGTTTGTGTCTTTCTTCTCTCCCGTCCGGCTTTATATAATAGCCGGGTTAGGGCTTACAGAAAAGGAAACGTAGAAGACTACGGTAAGTTCTAACTTGAAACGCAAGAATCCGCCTTCTACTCCAAGCCGTACCACGTGGGCCGTGGTCCGGGTTCTTCTAGAATCTGGCTTCTGCGCATTAGCTTACTAGGCCGCCTAATGGACCGTGATCCATTACCATTCAGGTCACCCTGGTAATCCGGCTCTTCTGGACAATGCCAGATATACCCCTAATCGGTATATATCTGTGAGATCCTGGCGCAGGGCTCAATAGGATTAATAGGATACTCATATCAACAAGTTGCAACTTCTTTTCTGGAAGCTCATCTTGAAAGAACTCCAGTGTTAAGCGTGCTTGGCCTGGAGCAATTTGAGGATGGGTGACCGATCGGGAAGTCCTTCCCGGGCGCGCATGAGTGAGGACAAAGTGCGCAGGAAAGACTAGTGTTGGTCTGTGGGGCCAGTCTAGAGATCCTAGAGAGCTACCAGGGGTGACAGCCGCCGGCTACGAGGTGGCCGGGGTGTTACATTTGGTATCAGAGCCGACCCTCGCGGTTACCCGGGCGTGTGCGGGTCAGTGGGTGGACATGTGGGACATGTGCCGACACTGGGCGCACAGACGAGTGCCAAGAGGGGAAGTTCCTGGACTGTAGGTTGACCGACGAGGGCGTCGGTCTTCTAAGGGGGGAAGAATGTGAGATCCTGGCGCAGGGCTCAATAGGATTAATAGGATACTCATATCAACAAGTTGCAACTTCTTTTCCGGAAGCTCATCTTGAAAGAACTCCAGTGTTAAGCGTGCTTGGCCTGGAGCAATTTGAGGATGGGTGACCGACCGGGAAGTCCTTCCCGGGCGCGCATGAGTGAGGACAAAGTGCGCAGGAAAGACTAGTGTTGGTCTGTGGGGCCAGTCTAGAGATCCTAGAGAGCTACCAGGGGTGACAGCCGCCGGCTACGAGGTGGACGGGGTGTTACAATATCCGACAAGGAAACCTTGATCATTTGTTGCCCAATGGACTCACTAGGGGCCTGATTTGTTTCATATCACATGTACATTAATGTTTCCACTTAATACAGTTATAGCATGACATAAAACATATTATGAACATATATGAGTTATGATAAGAATAATAATAAAATAACTTTATTATTTTCCTCTAGGGAATAACTCCTTCAGTCTCCCACTTGCACCAGAGTACAAATAATCTAGTTTGCATTTGATCTAATCACGATTAGCCTCCCAGTGATTTGACTATGCGCTGCTCGTGGGAAAATGCTTTCTTAACGGATCTACCACACTAAGATCCGTATACTTTGAAAAACTCTTATGTCACCTAGTTTGACATTATTCCGTATCTTATGATAACGGTTGAAATATATGTTTCGGCTATGGAGTGATATCCGAAGCCTTCGCGTAGCATGGGCCTTGAAAGTCTAAGAGATCAAGGGAACCACACATGATCGTAAAAACCTTCTCAATCCAATTACCCTTGCCACTTCTAAAGCATCCATATACTCATATACCAATGTATATTGTGCAATAGTGCATACACATGCCACTTCTCCAGCTAACCATGTATTTTCTTAAACAACAGACCTTTCTTGTATGGGATTCCTATTCTTATGAGTCTTGCATCATCGTAACTCCTTACTGCAAGTTTTTCAATCTCATTACAGACCAGAATACATATCCTTAGTTCTCTCTAGACATTGAAGGATATGCTTAACATTTGTTCATCGGTCCATCCAGGGATCGCTCTAAAACTTGTTCTTCAACTAAGAACTAGGGTCACACCAGGTTAAGCATTCAACATGATAATCATGACAGAATCTATGACTATGGCATTAAGGATAGCAGACATAATTTTATTTCATTTGTTATCTCTGAAATGCTGAGATAAACTCAATATTTTACCTAGTCTTACAAGTAAGAACTCCTTCTTTGCTTGTTCTATTCTGAACACCTTTAGAATCCAGTCTAGGAAAATATTCCGAATTATAGTTATTAAGCTCCATGATCTATATATTATAGATCAATGCCTATATCTTTTAACTTCATTCATTGAAAATTTGTACAATTAAATAACCATTTATACTTTACTAGATGATATGTATCATTCCCTATATGTCACCACATATCAAAATAGGAATGACACCCAGCTCCAACTCAAATATGCCATCCACATATATGACCAGGGAATTCAGCTCCCACTCAAATATGACATTCACATATAAGATTACGAAAAGATACTAAGCTCCCACTCACTTTCTTGTAAATGTAGGTCTCTTCAACTATCTTGGATTACTCAAAAATCCTTTGATCACATTATCAAAGTGAAGATTCTAGATCTGATATCCTTTCTTCAGCCCATGAATGGAAATTTGAAGTTTACATAACTGTCTAGCATCCTTAGGATCAACAAAACCTTCTTGTCGTACAACTACAACTCTTTCTTAATGTTGCCATTAGGGAACATTGTCTCTTTAATCCATCTATCAATTTATTATTCAAAATTATAATAACTGCTAAGACAATTCTAAATAGACTTAAGCTTTGCCACCTAAGATAGAATCTCGTTGTTGTCAACTTTTTGAGTTTGTCAAAACCATTTCATGACAAATCAAACTTTATAGACGGTTGTTATTCCGCGAGTGTCTAGTTTCCCATAAAATTCCATTTGCTCTTAGTGGCCAGAGGCCATCGATAAGATCTACCCAGGTCACCACTTGGTAATCATACATTGATTTTTTATCTCGGATTATATATGGCTTATAGACATTTCTCGTACTTAGGTCTTCCATCGCTTCCTTGTAGTCCGTAGGTTTTTCATGTTTCATTAACACAAAGTTCATGACTGAATTGTCATACCTCTTACTGTACAACACTTTCTCGCATGCCTACGGTCTTAGTAATTCCTTCTTTGTAGTTTGTAGGTTTGTCATGTTTCATTAACATGATGGACATATCAAGATTGTTATAACACTTAGTGTGGAGTGATACGTCTCCGACGTATCTATAATTTCTTATGTTCCATGTTGATATTATGATATTTGCTACATGTTTTCTATACAATTTATATCATTTTTATGGATTTCCTAGGACTAAACTATTGACAAGATGCCACAGCGCCAGTTCCTGTTTTCTGTTGTTTTTTGTTTCAGAAAAGTTGATCTGGAAATATTCTCGGAATTGGACGAAACAAAATCCTAGGGTCCTATTTTTCTGTCACGTACCCGGAGTCCGGAGGATACCTGGAGAGGGGAAGCGGAGCAGCCAAACCATATGGCGGCGTGGCCCCCTTGGCCGCGCAGCCACGTGGTGTGGACCCCTGGCTACCCACTGACATCGCCCTTTCTCCTATATAAGCTCCTCCTCGGCAAAACCCAAAAGACCCGAGCCACCATCCACGAAAAGTTCTGTAGCCGCCGCCGTCGTCAACCCTAGTTCAGGAGGGTTCTGAAGCTCTCACCGCCACCGTGCCGGGAGGGGAAATCGTCACTGGAGAGCTCTACATCACAAGGCCTGCCTCCGGAGTGATGTGTGAGTAGTTCATCCTTGGACTACGGGTCCATACTAGTAGCTAGATGGTTGTCTTCTGCTTCTTTGGTGCCATGATGTTTGGATCTTGTGAGCTACCTAACATGATCAAGATCATCTTATTGTAATTCTACATGTTGTGTTTGCTGGGATCTGATGAATATTTAATGCTATGTCAAGTTGATTATAGATCTATCTTTTGTATGTTATTTACGTTCTTACATGCTCTCCGTTACTAGTATAAGCTCTGGCCAAGGTTATGCTTGTAACTCCAAGAGGGAGTATTTATGCTCGATAGTGGGTTCATTCGTCCAGCTATCTAGGAGAGTGCCAATAACTTCTAAGATTGTGGATGCGTTGTTGCCACTAGGGAGAAAACAACAATGCTTTGTCTAAGGATAATTCTATTGTTTACATTACGCACTTTACTTAATGCAATAATCTGTTGCTTTCAACTTAATACCCAAAGTCTGCTTGGATTACGTTCTGAGGGTGGATTATTAGTCATAGATGAAGTTGGATTACGGTCTATGTATCATGTTGTAATACCCAAATATATCTCATAGTAATCATCGTGTCTTGCATATGCACTATGGTGTAGCCTCTATCTCAGTCAGTTTCCCAACTGTAATTTGTTTACCCAACATGTTATTTATCTGTTCAGAGAGACACCACTAGTGAACTATGGACCCCGGGCCATTCTTTTAGACTGATAATACAACCTACTGCAAGCACTGCTCTCTTTTACTGCAAACATTGTTCTATTTTCATTCACTACAAACAAACATTATCTTTCCACACTATACGGCTAATCCTTTGTGTTCAACAAAACGGGCGAGATTGAAAAACTCACTCTTTCGTTGGGGCAAAGTATCTCGGTTGTGTTGTGTGCAGATTCCACGTTGTTGCTGAGCCTGGTAGTGCGCCCTGCCAACATTAGCTGTCAACAACCTTCAGAAGTGATTTCTTTCATCTACTAGTCCGATTAAACCTTCGTATCTTACTAAGGGGAAACTGGCTGATGTACTCTTCATACCTTCCTCTTGGGGTCTCCCAACAAATGTGTGTCTACACGCCATCAAGCTCTTTTTCTGGCGCCATTGCCAAGGAGGAAAAGGATTTCTACAAGGGGAGTCTCTCACCTCCAATCTTTTTTACTTTGTTATTGTTTTGCTTAGTTTGTTTTATTTTGTCTTGTTTTATTCTTTTTATAAAAACACACAAAAAATTAGTTCTTATTATAGTTGTTATCTTTGTTATCCTATTTCTTATCTTGCTAAAATGAGTATTCCTGAAATTGAGGTTCGTTCTTTTAGGAAATAAGGGGGGGGGGGGAATTTGAAAGATGCTTGGTATAGAATAAGTGATGCTCATCATAGATGTACTAAAATATATTCTACCTTGATCCTTCTTAGGAATTTTTATGTTTGTATTACTAGCTGGTATAGGTATGTTCTAGACACTCTTATAGGTGGTAATTTTCTGGGAACTCCTGCTTTAGAAGCCTGTAATTTAATTGAAAGTTTAGTAGGACCACCACTGATGGTGCAGATCGTTTACTCGTTGGGAGACCCCAAGAGGAGGGTGTGATGAGCATAGCGGTAGGAGTTTTCCCCTTAGTTAAGAACCAAGGTTATCAATCCAGTAGGAGAAAGAGGACCTTCGGAAGGTTGATGTCACTGACGGTGGTGATGGCGCTTCACCGGTGCCAGCAACAGCGTGGAACCTGCACACAACACAACCAAAATACTTTGTCCCAACGGTACAGTGAGGTTGTCAATCTCACCGGTCTTGCTGAAAACAAAGATTAGACGTATAGTGTGGAAAATGGTGTATGCTTGCAGTAAGTAAAGAAAACAGGAAATTGTAGAGGTTTGTTTAACAGTGTAGGAAAATGGACCAGGGTTCATTGGTTCACTAGTGGTGTCTCTCCATAAAAGATAGCATGTTGGGTGAATAAATTACAGCTGGGGAATTTAAAAATAAAGGTTGCACCGTAGTGCACATCATGACATGAAGACTACTATGATATTTAGTGCGGGCAATACAACAATATACATAGACCGTAATCGAACTGCCTCTATGACTAATAATCCACCCTCAGGTTATCATCCAAACCCCCTTAGGTATTAATATGCAAGCAACAGATAACTGCATTAAATAATGTGTGTAAAGTAAGCAATGATTGTACATGCGGGCACTCACACTTCTGTTTTCTCCCTAGTGGCAACATCACATCCTCCCCCGTCACGTTTCTGTCACTCGAGCATAGGCAAAAAGGAGGCATTAACCCACTATCTAGCATAAATACTCCCTCTTGGAGTCACTAGCAACTACTTGGCCAGAGCAACCACTAGCAACGGAAAGCATGCAAGATCACAAATAACATATGCAATAAAGACTATAATCAACTTGGCATAAGTTCAATATTCATCGGATCCTAGGAAACACAACACATAGAATTACATAAGAACAATCTCGATCATGATAGGCAGCTCACAAGATCTAAACATGGAGGCATATGAGGAGAACACAACCATCTAGCTACTGCTATGGACCCGTAGTCCAAGGATGAACTACTCACGCATCACTCCGGAGGCAGACATGGTGATGTAGAAGCCTCCGGTGATGATTTCCTCTCCGGCAGGGTGCCGGGGACAGCTTCAGAACCCCCCTGATCTAGGGTTGACGGTGACGACGGCTGCGGAAATTTTCGCGGATATTTGATCAGGTGATTAGGGTTTTCCATCCGGGGCATTAAATAGGAGAAAGGGCAAAGGCGGTGGAGCTCTTGGGGCCCATACCCATAGCTGGTGCGGCCAGGGGCGCGCCACCCTATGGTGTGGGCCCCCCTGGTGCCCGTCTTCGACTCTTCTTCGGTCTTCTGGATGCTTCCGGGGAAAATAGGCACTTTGGGCTTTGTGAGCTCCAATTCCGAGAATATTTCCAGAACAAATTTTCTGAAATAAAAAACAACAAAAAATAGGGAACTCGCACTTGGCATCTTGTTAGTAGGTTAGTCCTGGAAAACGTGTAAAAATGCTATAAAGAAGGGAGAAAACATGTAGCAATTGGCATAATATTATCATGGAGCATCAGAAATTATATATACGTTGGAGACGTATAAAGCATCCCTAAGCTTAGTTCCTACTCGTCCTCGAGTAGGTAAACGATAAAACACATAATTTCTGAGATGACATGCTACTAACATAATCTTGATCATTCTAATGTAAAAGCATATGCACGCTGAGATCATAGAACTTCAAACACAAACATGATAAATAGAACTTTAATAATAAAGCATAGCAATCACTTTGCATCATGAAGAGCATCTTAAATAAAGGATCATGAATAATAATGCAGAGAAAGGTAAACGTTTGTTTCAGGTATAGAGAAAGCATGGCAAAGTGGTATTTCGCTAGTCCTTAAGAGTGTGACACGACATAAATGCCAGGACACCTTGAATATTCATGAGGAAGACTAGAGTAAATAATGTAAGAACAAACAATATCACATCATGAATAAATTATTGATGTTTATGGGACAAAAGCACATAGAACTTAGAATGGCAAAAATGCTCTCTCAACTGTGCATAAAGTTAGAAGATGGAGACTCAACATAAAAGTAAAAGAAATGCCCTTCGCGGAGGGAACCAGGGATCACGCATGTGCTAGAGCTTTTTTTTTATTAAACAGAGGTATTAAAAGTTTGACACTCCTCCCATCCATCTTTCACAAACCATGGCTAATTGAATCTTCGGGTGCCTGCCAACAATCACATAACATGGAGTGTCTATATTTTAGGAGAGGTGTGTGTTAATGTCAACGGATGGTAAACAGAAAATACAGTACGTCACAAGCCAACTGGATTCACAAGAGCGACTCCCATATGAAGGACGCATATGGGTAGAAGGTCATCCCTCTTTCTCTTTTGTTGACACAATTATTCTTTGACAGATAAATCACGGGGAAAAATAGTGAAGATAATTTGTTTGTATTAATTTTGGGGCTGGGCACCCCGTTGTCAGCTCTTCTATCATTTGGATAAGCGGATGAAGCCACTAGTCCAGGGAGTGAAATCCAGTCAACAAGTGAGATAAAGATTCTCCATTGACGTCCTCATGAGCAAAAAACAAGAACACAAAACAAGAGCAATTTTGGAAGTTTTGAAGGTAGCACATGAGCAATTTACTTGGAGTGGCAGTGAAAAACCACATGTAGGTAGGTATGGTGGACACAATGGGAAAACTTTGGTTTAAGGGAGTTGGATGCACGAGTAGAGCTCATACTCAGTACAGGTGGAGGCTAGCAAAAGACTGGGAGCGACAAATCTAGAGAGCATAAGAGCCATTATCATGCATAGAGACATAAACATCATTAATGAAAGCATAAGCAGTATCAAAAGTTCAAAAACTAAGTGTTCATGGAGGCTATTCGTGACTGCTTAATAGTCATAAACATGGTGTGAGCATGCGCCAAGTCAACCAAATAAAACATTCGAAAGAGAATACCATAAATTAATGCTTTACTATGACAAGAACAACTCATGAATCTTTCAATGGAATATTAAACACTCTCAGCTATTTGAGGCTATTCATGCTAATCAATAACCACAAGGCTTTAAAACCAAAATAACATTTAGCATGGCCTGAAAAAGTTCTAGCCACAGTCTATACAAGCTTCTACTAGCACTGTTATAAATTCTACTTCAAGCAGCAGTTTCTTTTCCCAACAAGCACCATACAAGATATGTTTTAACAAAAATACTCTTTATGATACAGCAAGAAAACATGATAGTACTCAAATAACACTACTAAAACTAACAGCTCTGATAAGAGATGCATGCAAAATGGGAGCTAAATAAATGCAGCAGCCAGACAAAGACTATGAATACAAAGTATTCCCATGAAAAAGCGGAGCGTGTCACTCTCCAATAAAAGAATTCTGGGGTCCAACCAAGCTTATTGATAAAATAAAAACAAACTGAAAGCAAAAAAAAAAGACGCTCCAAGTAAAGCACATAAGATGTGACCGAATAAAAATATAGTTTCACTAGAAGTGACGTGATAATTTGTTGATGAAGAAGGGGGTGCCTTGGGAATCCAAAAGCTTAGACGCTTGAGTCTTCTTGGAATTTTTTGGGATGTACCATCGGGGCATCCCCAAGCTTAGGCTCTTCACTATTCTTGATCACATCATATCATCCTCTTCTCTTGACCCTTGAAAATTTCCTTCACACCAAAATTCTCACAACCGATCCTTTGTCTCCACTTTTATTTGTTGAAGGAGCTGATTTATTGCAAAGTCTAGTCAATAAGGCTTATTCTGATGGACTACTTTCCTCTCCTATCCCAGTTAGAAAACAATTCCCCATTATTCAGTATGCTGATGATACCATAGTGGTTCTACCAGCATGTAAAAAAGACTTGGAGGTCTTCAAGGAAATTATGCAAACATATGCTGCCTTTACAGGATTGAAAATCAATTTTCACAAATCATCTATGATTCGTATCAATCTGGATTCTGTTGAAACTACTGCTCTGGCTGAATTTTTTCAGTGTAAAGCTGGGTCTATGCCTTTCACTTATCTTGGATTGCCCATGGGTACTACTAGACCAACTATTAAGGATTTTTCACCATTAATTGATAGATTTGAGAGAAGGCTTTCTGCCACTTCCTCTTTTATGTCCTATGGTGATAGGCTGGTGTTGGTAAATTCTGTTTTATCTTCATTACCAACTTATTACATGCTCTCTTTAGTTATTCCTGCTGGTGTCATTGAGGTCATTGACAGAGCAAGAAGACACTGCCTGTGGAGCAAGAGAGGGAAAGACAAAGCTAATTCGCTTACAGCTTGGTCTATGGTGTGTAAACCTAAAAAGAAGGGAGGACTGGGGGTCATAAACTTGAAAATCCAACACTCTGCTCTTCTTCTTAAACATCTAGATAAATTCTATAATCAGGAGGACTTGCCTTGGGTTCAGCTCATTACTGATGCTTACTATCATCAGGTTGTTCCTCATGCTGTGGTAGAATCTGGTTCTTTTTGGTGGAGAAATATTTTGGCCTTATCTGAGGAATTCAGAAAATTCACTACATGCTCTGTTGGAAATGGTTTCACTGCCCTATTTTGGGAGGATAATTGGCAACCACAATTACTTAAGATAACCTTTCCAAGGTTATATTCTTTTGCAATAGATAAGCTTCAATTTGTTAATGAGTTCTTGCTATGCACAGATTGCATTCAAAAAAATTCTTTGCCATTGACTATCCAAGCAAATGAGGAGTTAAGGTTGTTGAAATGCATGATTGTTAATTTTACACTCCGGTCAATTATTAAAGATCAATGGAAGAGTCCTCACTCAACTGGCAGACTACATCCTAGTTCTTTTTATAAACACCATTTTAATGGTGCTCCTGATGATTCACTTTCCTATGGAATATGGAGGAGTAAATGTCAATCTAAGCACAGATTTTTTGCATGGTTGTTATTACATGATAGAATTAACACCAAGGATATGTTGCTTAGAAGACACTGGAATGTTAATGATTCTTTTGATTGCATCCTTCCTATGTCCTGCCCATGTTTATGAAGACTGGAGGCATTTGTTCTTCAATTGCACATTTAGTACAAGGATTTGGAACTATCTACAAATCCCTTGGTACCCAGGTTCTTCATTATTTACTATCATGTCTGCCAAGAAACATTTTTCTGGTCCCTGTTTTGTGGAGATAGTGATCCTTGCCTGCTGGTGCATCTGGAAGGAGAGGAATGGTTGGATTTTCAAGAATATCAAACCAAGTTTTAGAGGATGGAAGGCCATGTTTATACAGAAAGTCACCCTGCTTAAGTATAGGGTGAAGAGAGATCTCTCTGTTTTTTTGACATCATGGATTGATTCACTCCCCTAATCCCCTTGTATATAGTGTAAATTTTGTAAATAACCTTTTATTTTATTAATAAATGGGGGGGGCTGTGGGGGATTCCCCCACAGTAATGGTGTCAAAAAAAAATCTCACAACCTTCCTTAGCCACGTTAGTGCAATTGAAATAATAAATTTACATGGTTCACTTTCAACACAAGCCTAACACTCAAAAACACATTATCTACTATCACAACTTCTTTCAAAACTCTTTTTCTCAAAAGAACACCAAAAGAAAAAGATTAAGATGCAAATGCAATTAATGGCGGAAAATCTGTCAAAACAGGACAGCAGGTAAAGATGATTTTTTTCGAAAATATTATGTTGCTCAAATCAAAAAGTGTCCAACTAATAAACGTTACACACAAAAAAGCTCAGGTCATTTTGGATTTTCTGTGATTTTATACGTAATTAACTGTGGACAGCAGAAATCTGTTCCTGCGCAGAAATCCGAAATATAGTCTCAACTTTCCACTAGAGGCTTTACTTGGATCAACAAAAACTCAAATAAAAGATACAGAAGGGTTGCTAAGGAAATAGAAAACACCCAGGTTCAAAGAAAACAAAAGAAAACAAAGGAAAACAGATTGAAAACAGAGAAATAAAACGGGTTGTCTCCCGGTAGCGCTTTTCTTTAACGCCTTTCGGCTAGGCATAGAAAGCAACTCAAGTATTTTAGAAGAAGAATCAAAATTAAGCTTAGAAATATCCTCAACAATGAATTTTATTTCATCTATAGAAGTTTTAGATATCCCTTTATCAGCACTTTTAGGCACGGTACTTTCATCTAATGGGTTTGCAGGAACAATCCGATCAAAATTCTTTTCTAGAGTTTCATGCATTCCTACCAATTTAAAGGGTATTGGTATTTTAATTTCCTTATCGTTGGATTTAGACGGTGTGCTATTAACATCTACACATGAGCCTGACATCTCAAATCGATTAAAAACTTTTCTAGCCTCAACGGCAACATCACCAAATACTTTAAACAAAGTTTCCAGGATAAACTCTCTTTTTTCGCTATCCTTAATGTTATCAAGGTTGAGGAACATTTGTTGTATTATGGGATTAAGGTTGACAAACCTAGATTCTAGCATACAAACTAGAGATGTTGCATCGGTTTCATAATCTGGAGCAAGTTCAGCTAAGAATCTCTCCTCAAATTATTTCTGCTTACTAACATAATTAAAGAACTCTCCAATATTATCTTTCCCAATTATATCACCGCTACCTATTGGTACGTATTTCAAGGTAAAATTGGGTAGAATCATGATTAGAGATTAAACTAAGAGCAGAAAAGCAAAAATAACAGCTATGAAGTAAACTAATTTTTTTGTGTTTTTGATATAGAGAAGCAAAACACGACAAAACTAAAAACAAGACAATAAACAAAATAAAAAGGTTAAGAGTGAGAGACTACCCTTGCCAGAAGACTTCCTTCTCCCCGGCAACGGCGCCATAAAAAGTCCTTGATGGTGCAGATCGTGCACTCGTTGGGAGACCCCAAGAGGAGGGTGTGATGAGCACGGCGGTAGGAGTTCTCCCCTTAGTTAGGAACAAAAATTATCAATCCAGTAGGAGAAATAGGACCTTCAGAAGGTTGATGCTACTGACGGTTGTGATGGTGCTTCACCAGTGTCAGCAAAAACGTGGAACCTGCACACAACACAACCAAAATACTTTGTCTCGACGGTACAGTGAGGTTGTCAATCTCACCGGTCTTGCTGAAAACAAAGATTGGACGTATAGTGTGGAAAATGGTGTATGCTTGCAGTAAGTGAAGAAAACAGGAAACTGTAGAGGTTTGTTTAACAGTGTAGGAAAATCGACTAGGGTTCATAGGTTCACTAGTGGTGTCTCTCCATAAAAGATAGCATGCTGGGTGAACAAATTACAGCTGGGCAATTGACAAATAAAGGTTGCACCGTCGTGCACATCATGACATGAAGACTACTATGATATTTAGTGCGGGCAATACAACATAATACATAGACAATAATCCAACTGCATCTATGACTAATAATCCACCCTCAGGTTATCATTCGAACGCCCTTAGGTATTATGTTGCAAGCAACAGATAACTGCATTAAAGAATGTGTGTAAAGTAAGCAATGATTGTACACGCGGGCACTCACACCGCTGTTTTCTCCCTAGTGACAACAACACATCCTCCCCCGTCACGTTTCTGTCACTCGAGCACACGCAAAAAGGAGGCATGAACCCACTATCTAGCATAAATACTCCCTCTTGGAGTCACTAGCAACTACTTGGCCAGAGAACCCACTAGAAACGGAAAGCATGCAAGATCACAAATAACATATGCAATAAAGACTATAATCAACTTGGCAAAAGTTCAATATTCATCGGATCCCAGCAAACACAACACATAGAATTACATAAGAACAATCTCGATCATGATAGGCAAATCACGGGATCTAAACATGGAGGCATATGAGGAGAACACAACCATCTCGCTACTGCAATGGACCCGTAGTCCAAGGATGAACTACTCACGCATCACTCCGGAGGCAGGCATGGTGATGTAGAAGCCTACGGTGATGATTTCCTCTCCGGCAGGGTGCCGGGGACAGCTTCAGAACCCCCTGGTCTAGGGTTGACGGTGACGGTGGCTGCGGAAATTTTTGGTGATATTTGATCAGGTGATTAGGGTTTTCCATCCGGGGGGAGGGATTAAACAGGCGAAAGGGCAAAGGCGGTGGAGCTCTGGGGCCCCCCACACCCATAGCTGGCGCGGCCAGGGGGTGCGCCACCCTATGGTGTGGGTCCCCTGGTGCCCGTCTTCGACTCTTCTTCGGTCTTCTGGATGCTTCCGGGGAAAATAGGCACTTCGGGCTTTATGGGGTCCAATTCCGAGAATATTTCCAGAACAACTTTTCTGAAATAAAAAACATCAGAAAACAGGGAACTGGCACTTGGCATCTTGTTAATAGGTTAGTCCCGGAAAACGTATAAAAAGGCTATAAAGAAGGGAGAAAACATGTAGCAACTGGCATAATATTATCATGGAGCATCACAAATTATAGATACTTTGGAGACGTATAAAACACCTACTAAATTTGTTAAGACTGAGATCACTTTAAAAGATGTTATAAAAAAGCTGAACTCTCTCGAGAAAAATTTGCCAAATTCCCTTGATAATGCTAGCAAAGTTAAGAAATCTATAGTAAGTATCGATAAGAAAATTACTATTTTAGAGGCTAGCAATACCCATGATAATCAAAACTTCAGGATTGGTAAACTAGAGGAGGCTATGGAAACTTTAAGTTCAACCTTTTCTTCTCTTAAATTTAAGAGGGAGAAAACTTTTGCGGGAAAAGAGCAAAAAATCATGAATGTTCCCAAGGTGTCTAAACTAAAACCCCATCATGAGCTTAAAATTGATAAAACTTTTAGTGAAATTAAGAGTGATTTACATGTTGAATCATCTTCCGGGATACCTAAAGTACCAATTGTTACAAGTTGTGTTTTAGAGGAAATTATTGATTTGGATGCTTCTTCACTTCAAAACACTTGATTCATGTTTCCTGGGCCTAGCTGAAAGGTGAAGGGGAACGTAGCATAGAAAACAAAAAAAATTCCTACACGCGATAAACCCGAATGGCCAAGATCTAATCTATGAGATGAAAGGCAACGGGGAGAAATAGAGTCTTGAGATAACATACCCTCGAAGACTCAAAGTGGTACAAGAAAAGATCTCGTGGTTGGCGTAGTCGTTCTCACGCCGATCCCGAGCGAGAAGAAGAGCACCGCAATCCGGCGGTGCCTCCGTAATCGGTCACACGTTCAGCTCGATGAAGACTTCCGTTCCCTCGTTCCAGCGGGTTTCGAAAGTAGAGGATCCCTCCGGAATTCCAGCAGCACGACGGCGTGGTGGTGGTGAAGAATCCCACGGTCAGGGCTTCGCCAAGCCGGAGACCATGGAATGGAGCAGCGGGTGGAAGGGAAAATGTGTGGGCAAGTGTGTGAAGAAGAGAGAGCCCTCACCCTCCTTTTATAGGGGAGGGGGAGGCAGCCCAAGGGGGGCTGCGGCCAGCCATGGGTGCCCCCACCCCTTCCTCTCTTCATGTGAGTGGAAGCTCCACTCAAACCCACTCAAAAATTCCTTAATTTCCCACTTGGAAAATCCAAAGGTTTTTCTTTAATAAACAAATAAAACATTTTTATTTCTTTATTTATATTTGTTAATTCCATTAACAAACATTTGCATGCAGCACCTCGAACCATTTGTTAATTCTATTAACAACCGTTCGACGAAAAACCCCTTGAACTATTTCAATTTTCCCCGAAACAATTCCGGAGCTGCCCAAAATATTCTTCGGTATTCCGTATCCTCTCTAAACGCTTCATCGAACCTTAAGTGTGTCTCCCTACGGTTCGTGAATATTATAGACATGATCGAGACTCCTCTCCGATCAATAATCAACAGCGGGGTCTGGAAAACCGTGATGACTCCTATATATTCAACGATGACTCTCGTGATCGTGTGAACCTTTCAACGTCGTAACGATTTCCCTTTGTCTCGCGATATATTACTTGTCCGAGATCCGATCATCGGTATCCACTATACCTTGTTCGATCTCGTTATCCGACAAGTACTCTTTTCTCGTTCCCGTGATATAACATCCTTGTGATCATATCACTTGCTTGCAAGCGGTGTCGATGTGATATCACCGAGAGGGCCCTGAGTATATCTATCCGTCATATTGGATGGACAAATCCCATTCTCGATCCATGAGCTTCAACCAACACTTTCCGAATATCCAATGCCACCTTTATAGTCACCCTTTTACGGTGTGACGTTTGATGTCATCAAAGTATTCTTTCGGTATTAGTGATTAACATGATCTCATGGTCTAAGGTATAATGTTACTTCGAATGTAAGATATAACAACAAAACTAAATGACTTGATCGTATTGTTATACTTAGTTAGGGTTTAAGTTCATCATGTCATTCTCCTAATGACATGACCCCGTTATTAACAACATCCAATGTTCATCATCAGGAAACCTTGATCATCTGTTTAATCAACGAGCTAGTTAAAAGAGAGGCTTCACTAGGAACGTTGGTTTGTTTATTAATCACACATGTATCAACGTTTCCGGTTAATACAATTCTAGCATGAGAAATAAACAACTATCATAAACAAGGAATAATATATAATAAACACTTTATTATTGCCTCTCGGGCATATTCCCTTCAGTCTCCCACTTGCACTAGGGTCAATAATCTATATTACATAGTGATGAATCTAACACCCATTGAGTTCTGGTGTTGATCATGTTTTGCCCTTGAGAGAGTTTTAGTCAATGGATCTGCCACATTCAGATCCGTATGTACTTTGCAAATCTTCACATCCCCATCTGCGACATGTTCACGGATGGAGTGAAAACGGCGCTTGATATGCTTGGAATTCTTGTGAGACCTTGGTTCCTTAGCATTGGCTATGGCACCATTGTTGTCACAATAGATAACCATTGGATCCAACGCACTCGGAACCACGCCTAGTTCGGATATGAACTCCTTCATCCAAACTGCTTCCTGTGTTGCCTCCGAGGCAGCAACATATTCCGCTTCTGTTGATGATCCCGCCACCACGGATTGCTTGGAACTCCTCCAGCTTACAGCTCCTCCATTCATAATAAATACGTACCCGGACTGAGACTTAGAGTCATCCGGATCAGTGTCGAAGCTAGCATCGACGTAACATCTTGCGACGAGCTCTTCTTCACCGCCATATACGAGAAACATATCCTTAGTTCTTCTCAAGTATTTTAGGATATTCTTGACCGCAGTCCAGTGTTCCAAACCTGGATTGGATTGGTACCTACTAGTCAAACCAATAGCATGTGCCACATCCGGTCTTGTACATAGCATAGCATACATGATAGAACCTATGGCTAAAGCATAGGGAGTCTTATTCATCTTTTCTCTATCTTCTGATGTAGCTGGACATTGAGTCTTACTCAACGTCTTGCCTTGCAACATAGGTAGGAACCCTTTCCTACTATCTTCCATTGTGAACTTCTTCAAAATCTTGTCAAGGTATGTACTTTGCGAAAGTCCAATTAAGCGTCTTGATCTATCCCTGTAGATTTTGATGCCCAATATATAAGCTGCTTCACCGAGGTCTTTCATCGAAAAACTATTGTTCAAATAACCTTTTACGCTTTCTAAAAGTTCTATATCATTTCCAATCAACAATATGTCATCCACATATAGTACCAGAAATGTTACAGAGCTCCCACTCACTTTCTTGTAAATACAAGCTTCTCCGTATGTTTGGACAAATCCAAAACCTTTGATCACCTTATCAAAACGGAGGTTCCAACTTCGGGATGCTTGCTTCAGTCCATAAATGGAACGTTGAAGCTTACACACCTTGTCAGCATCCTTAGGATCAACAAAACCTTTGGGTTGCATCATATACAACTCTTCCTCAATGTCACCATTAAGGCCGTTTTGACATCCATCTGCCATATTTCATAATCGAAAAATGCAGCAACTGCTAACATAATCCTAACTGACTTAAGCATCGCTACTGGTGAGAAAGTCTCATCATAGTCAACTCCTTGAATTTGTCGAAAAACTTTTGCGACAAGTCGAGCTTTATAGACGGTCACATTACCATCAACGTCAGTTTTCTTTTTAAAGATCCATTTGTTCTCAACGGCCTTGCGGTCATTGGGTAAATCCACCAAAGTCCAAACTTGGTTTTCGTACATGGATCCTATTTCAGATTTCATGGCTTCAAGCCATTTGTTGGAATCTGGGCTCATCATCGCTTCCTCATATGTCGCAGGGTCATCACCTCCATCTACCATGAAGTTTAATACGGGATCTCCGTATAGTTCAGGATTTGTACGCTCCCTAGTTGACCTGCGAGGTGCGGTAGTTTCCTCTATTGGAGTTTCATGATCTTGATCATTAACTCTCTCTTCATCTGACGGGGTCAGCTCCGGAACAACTTCCGGCGCTGCGCTACTCACCATTCCAAGAAGAGAAGGTTCAATAACCTCGTCGAGTTCTACCTTTCTACTATTCATACCTTTCGAGAGAAACTCCTTCTCCAAAAAGGATCCATTCTTGGCAACGAAAATCTTGCCTTCGGATCTGTGATAGAAGGTGTACCCTATTGTTTCTTTAGGGTATCCTATGAAGACGCATTTTTCCGCTTTGGGTTCGAGTTTATCAGGTTGAAGCTTCTTCACATAAACATCGCATCCCCAAACTTTCAGAAATGACAACTTAGGTTTGTTTCCAAACCATAATTCATACGGTGTCGTTTCAACGGATTTAGATGGTGCCCTATTTAAAGTGAATGCAGCGGTCTCTAGTGCATAACCCCAAAACGATAGTGGCAAATCTGTAAGAGACATCATAGATCGAACCATATCTAATAAAGTACGATTACGACGTTCGGAAACACCATTACGCTGTGGTGTTCCGGCAGGTGTGAGTTGTGAAACTATTCCACATTGTTTCATATGCATGCCAAACTCGTAACTTAGATATTCACCTCCACGATCAGACCATAGAAATTTAATCTTTCTGTTACGATGATTTTCAACTTCACACTGAAATTCTTTGAACTTTTCAAACGTTTCAGATTTATGTTTCATTAAGTAAATATACCCATATCTACTCAAATCATCTGTGAAAGTGACAAAATAACGATATCCACCGCGCGCCGATACACTCATTGGTCCACATACATCAGTATGTATGATTTCCAGTAAGTCTGTCGCCCGTTCCATAGATCCCGAAAACGGGGTTCTAGTCATCTTGCCCATAAGGCATGGCTCACATGTTTCAAATGATTCATAATCAAGTGATTCTAAGAGTCCATCAGAATGGAGCTTCTTCATGCGTTTAACACCAATATGACCTAAGCGGCAATGCCACATATAAGTAGCAATATCATCATTTAACTTAATTCTTTTGGCATTCACATTATGAATATGTGTATCAACATTATCAAGATTCAAAAGAAATAAACCATTCTTCTCAGGTGCATGACCATAAAAGATATTATTCATATAAATCGAACAACCATTGTTCTCGGACTTAAAGGAATAACCATCCCGCATTAAGCAAGATCCAGAAACGATATTCATGCTTAATGCGGGCACCAAATAACATTTATTGAGGTTTATAACTAATCCCGATGGTAGACGTAGAGGTAGCGTCCCGACGGCGATCACGTCAACTCTTGATCCATTGCCGACGCGCATCGTCACCTCATCCTTTGCTAGTGGTCGCTTATTCTGCAGCTCCTGTTTCGAGTTACATATGTGAGCAACCGAACCAGTATCAAATACCCAGGTGCTACTGCGAGTACTAGTAAGGTACACATCAATAACAAGTATATCATATATACCTTTGTTCACTTTGCCGGCCTTCTTATCTGCCAGATACTTGGGGCAATTGCGCTTCCAGTGGCCAGTACCCTTGCAATAGAAACACTCAGTCTCAGGCTTAGGGTCATGCCTGGTTTTCTTCTCAGCAGTAGCAACAGATTTGCCACCCTTCTTGAAGTTTACCCTTGGCTTGCCTTTCTTGCCTTTCTTGAAACTAGTGGTCTTATTGATCATCAACACTTGATGTTCTTTCTTGATCTCCACTTCAGCAGTTTTAAGCATCGAGAGAAGCTCAGGAAGAGACTTCTTCATGTTCTGCATATTATAGTTCATCACGAAGTTCTTGTAACTAGGTGGCAGAGATTGGAGAACACGATGTATCCCTAGCTCAATGGGAATCGATATTCCCAAGGCTATGAGCTTATCAGCGTACACAGACATTTTGAGTACGTGCTCACTAACGGAGCTGTTCTCTTCCATCATGCAGCTAAAGAACTTTTCTGAAGCGTCATAACTCTCAACTGCGGCATGGGTATCGAAAATCATTTTCAATTCTCCCATTGTGGCATAAGCAGTGCTGTTCTCGAAACGTTTTCGCAACTCTGGCTCTAATCCATAGAGAATGCCGCAGTGAACTATACTGTGGTCTTCTTGTTGAGTCAGATAAACATTTTTATCTTCATCAGAAGCATCAGCAGCGGGCTGGTCACCCAGAGGTGCATCAAGCACATAGAGCTTCTTGCAAGAGGTGAGGAGAATCCTCAGGTTAAGTGCCCAGTTGGTAAAGTTGCTTCCATTGTTCGCTAATTTCTCTTTCTCCATGAACATATTGAAATTGAAGGTAGGTGGTGCCATGATCTACAACATATTTGCAAAGACTATTTAGACTATGTTTATGATAAATTAAGTTCAAGTTAATTCTAAAATTATCCCATGAACTCCCACTCAAAAACAACATCCCTCTTAGTTGTCTTTAGTGATTACACAAACCAAATTCACTACACCGAAACCGATCATCACGTGAGACGGTGCAGTTGCAAAGGCGAACATCAACGTGTTCATCATATCATTCATATGACTCATGCTTTACCTTTCGGTTACGTGTTCCGAGGCCATGTCTGTACATGCTAGGCTCGCCAAGTAGAACCGTTGTATTGCATGTGTTTCAAGGCCATGTCTGTACATGCTAGGCTTGAAAACACCCGTTGTATGCGAACGTTGAGTCTATCACACCCGATCATCACGTGGTGTCTCGAAATGACGAACTTTCTTAACGGTGCATACTTAAGGAAGAACACATTATTATCTTGATATTAAGTGAGAGGGATCATCTTATAATGCTACCGTCGCGATCTAAGCAAAATAAGATGCATAAAAGGATAAACATCACATGCATGGATAATGTGATATGATATGGTCCTTCTTGCACTTGATCTCCATCTTGTGCATCATGGTATGATCTCCATCATTCCACCGGCGTGGCACCAAGGTCCGTGGCACCTCCATCTTGATTGTCCATTACAACATATCACATGGATATGACATACAGCACGCAGGCCATAAAATAAGACAACCATATGGCTCCAGCCGGTATGTCAATAATTTATAGAAGATATCATCTCATACATAACGTTTGTAACATTGACCATATCACATCACATGCCCTGCAAAAACAAGTTAGACGCCTCTAATTTATTTTTGCATGTTTTACGTGGCTTTGGGCTTACGAGGATAGAACCGTTCATACCTACGTACAAGAACCACAACGTTGATAAAACATATTTTTAACAACCCTTTGTAGATTAGATCTTAACTATAGTAGGAGAAACGGACACCCCTTTAGTCACATGTGAGACAATTCTCGCGTACATAGTACACGTAAACTTAGTCCGGGGCAGCTTCATCCTACTATGCCACTAAGATCATAAAATACTCAAAGAGACAAAAACATGATCATCAACGCCCACATACTCCTATGTGTTCTACCCGTACAATTCATCTACGCATAGATCCGGCTCTGATACCACTGAAGGGGAACGTAGCATAGAAAACAAAAAATTCCTACACGCGATAAACCCGAATGGCCAAGATCTAATCTATGAGATGAAAGGCAACGGGGAGAAAGAGAGTCTTGAGATAACATACCCTCGAAGACTCAAAGTGGTACAAGAAAAGATCTCGTGGTTGGCGTAGTCGTTCTCACGCCGATCCCGAGCGAGAAGAAGAGCACCGCAATCCGGCGGTGCCTCCGTAATCGGTCACACGTTCAGCTCGATGAAGACTTCCGTTCCCTCGTTCCAGCGGGTTGCGGAAGTAGAGGATCCCTCCGGAATTCCAGCAGCACGACAGCGTGGTGGTGGTGAAGAATCCCACGGTCAGGGCTTCGCCAAGCCGGAGACCATGGAATGGAGCAGCGGGTGGAAGGGAAAATGTGTGGGCAAGTGTGTGAAGAAGAGAGAGCCCTCACCCTCCTTTTATAGGGGAGGGGGAGGCAGCCCAAGGGGGGTGCATCCAGCCATGGGTGCCCCCACCCCTTCCTCTCTTCATGTGAGTGGAAGCTCCACTCAAACCCACTCAAAAATTCCTTAATTTCCCACTTGGAAAATCCAAAGGTTTTTCTTTAATAAATAAATAAAACATTTTTATTTCTTTATTTATATTTGTTAATTCCATTAAGAAACATTTGCATGCAGCACCTCGAACCATTTGTTAATTCTATTAACAACCGTTCAACGAAAAACCCCTTGAACTATTTCAATTTTCCCCGAAACAATTCCGGAGCTGCACAAAATATTCTTCGGTATTCCGTATCCTCTCTAAACGCTTCATCGAACCTTAAGTGTGTCTCCCTACGGTTCGTGAATATTATAGACATGATCGAGACTCCTCTCCGATCAATAATCAACAGCGGGGTCTGGAAAACCGTGATGACTCCTATATATTCAACGATGACTCTCGTGATCGTGTGAACCTTTCAACGTCGTAACGATTTCCCTTTGTCTCGCGATATATTACTTGTCCGAGATCCGATCATCGGTATCCACTATACCTTGTTCGATCTCGTTATCCGACAAGTACTCTTTTCTTGTTCCCGTGATATAACATCCTTGTGATCATATCACTTGCTTGCAAGCGGTGTCGATGTGATATCACCGAGAGGGCCCTGAGTATATCTATCCGTCATATTGGATGGACAAATACCATTCTCGATCCATGAGCTTCAACAAACACTTTCCGAATATCCAATGCCACCTTTATAGTCACCCTTTTACGGTGTGACGTTTGATGTCATCAAAGTATTCTTTCGGTATTAGTGATTAACATGATCTCATGGTCTAAGGAATAATGTTACTTCGAATGTAAGATATAACAACAAAACTAAATGACTTGATCGTATTGTTATACTTAGTTAGGGTTTAAGTTCATCATGTCATTCTCCTAATGACATGACCCCGTTATTAACAACATCCAATGTTCATGATTAGGAAACCTTGATCATCTGTTTAATCAACGAGCTAGTTAAAAGAGAGGCTTCACTAGGAACGTTGGTTTGTTTATTAATCACACATGTATCAACGTTTCCGGTTAATACAATTCTAGCATGAGAAATAAACATCTATCATAAACAAGGAATAATATATAATAAACACTTTATTATTGCCTCTCGGGCATATTCCCTTCAAAAGGCGTTAAAGAAAATAACTTCTTGGGAGATAACCCATGTTTTATTTTTGCAATGTTTTCTTTTGTTTTATTTTAGTGAAGGTGTTGTTTACTTCTGTAGCAACTCCTTTGTATCTTTATGTTTTCGAATTGTTGTGCCAAGTAAAGTCTCTAGTGAAAGGTTGATGCTATATTTGGATTTCTGCATGGTACCAGATTTTATAGAGACAACCGTTTAATTCGCCATAATTTTTAGAAAAATTGAAACATCCTGAAAAAATGTGTGCATGATCCTTATATATTTACACAACTTTTCTTAGTTCGGAGTTTTCTGATTTGAGCAATGTAAGTGCCTCAGATTTTTTTTTTCTTTACGGACTATTCTGGTTTTGACAGATTCTGCCTTTTACTTTGCATTCCCTATTTTACTATGTTGAGTGGATCTCTTCGCTCCACAAAACATCAGTGGTTGTAGCTAATGTTTAGAAAGTATTAGTAATGCTTGTGTCAAGGGAGAACATGTGAGTTTTTTATTATGCACTAACCCTCTAATGAGAATTAGTTTGAGTTGGTTGTGAAAGAAGTTTTTAAGGGTCAAGAGAAGAGGATGACATAATGTGATCAAGAAGAGTAAAAAGCCTAAGCTTGGGATGTCCCCGTGGATCATCCCAGCGAATTCCAAGAAGACTCAAGCGTCTAAGTTTGGGGATGCTCAAGGCATTGCCTTCTTAATCAGCAACATATCAAGTCACTTCTAGTGAAACTATATTCTTATTCGGTCACATCATATGTATTTTACTTAGAGCGTATGTTTATTTTTGTTTTCCTTTATTTTCTGTAATAAACTTGGTTGGAACCTAGAATTCTTGTGTGGGAGAGAGACACGCTCCGCTTTTCATATGAATACTAGTATTCTTCGTTTTTCATCTAGCTACTGCAATCCTTTTAGCTCTTGTTTTTATGCATCTCTTATTCAGAGTTGTTAGTTCTAGTAGAATAGTACTCTCTTGTTTCATTGATAAATTATTTGGAGAGTTTTTGTTGAAATAAAGTTATTGGTGTTGGAAAGCAAAAAAAAATCATGCTTATAACGGTGCAAAAGAAGCTTATTTACACTGTGGTTTAGACTTTATCATGTCATGTTAGATACTATTTTAATTCTATGCTTGGTAGTTATTGATGTAGCATGACTTTTCTCAAATATCTGAGAGTGCTTAATGTGACATTGAAAGAATCATGAGTTGTTTTTATCACATCGAAGTATAATATTGTGGCATTCTCCTTCGAATGCTTTATTTGGTTGACTTGGCGTATGCTTACACCATGTTATGATTACAAACCAGTAACATATATCCTCTATGATTATTTAATTTTTGACTTGTAATATCATTATGCTTTGATTAATAATATTTTTGTCGCTATGCATGATTATTTCCATTATTGCTCTCTTAATTTATCGCTTCCAGTCTCTTGCTAGTCTTCACATGTACTGAGTATGATCTCTACTCGTGCATCCAACTCCCAAAAAACCAAATTTTGCCAAATGTATCCACCATACCTACCTATATGTGGTATTTAACCACCACTCCAAAGTAAATTTCTCGTGTGCTACCTTTAAAACCTTCAAAATTATATATGTTTTGTGCTCTATTTTAGCTCATGAGGAAGTAGTTTAAAGTTTATTGTGGCTTATGTCAAGCAAAGTTCTTCTCCCTCTTTCACCCGATGAGTATAAAATCTATGCTCATCTAAATTTGCAGAGGGTTGATGTCAATTAATCTTTACCCAATAATAAAAGCGTTAATGTTTCTTATTTTTCGTCCATCCGTTCGGTATGTTGTCCTTCTTTAGAACGTTTGGTTCTTTGCTCGGCTGTAAAACTGGCCCACACACGACAACAGTTCGTATTGGAGTAGCCTACGGTTTCTGATTTTCAGGCCATAAAAAGACCCGCCTCGAGCCAGCCGTAGCCGCCCTCCAATCCCCTACATCGAGATCGCCCGAACCGCACCCTAGTTCCCTTCCTCGCCCTCATGGACCGCTAGACCCCAACGCCAATCTCAGCCCCTGCTAGCGCCACTCCAGACTGCTACGACCGCCGGTGTAGACTACCGCGGACCGGCGTTCAGGAATTCCATGAGTACCGACCGATACGTGACGAGGAGCAGCCGATGAAAAACGATGGCCAGGTCCGCCAGCTCGGACTTTTCCGACAAGATGAAATAGTTTGCCTTGTTGCTTTGTTGGAATTTGAGGGTGGAGGATTTGAGCACTTATGCTCTTGCCATTTGCATTGGTTGCATCGTCCCATAAGAATTTGTTCCTCTCTGCCACCATCGTCCGTTGAACGGGTTGCCTTCCTCCGAGTGGGGGGGAGGCAGGATGGACGCGGAGAGGGGAGACGGGGGCAACGTCAACTAGGGTTTCTCCTATGCCGTCCTCTAGGAGTGGGGCAGGCGTGCTTCTGCGTTTTTTTCCAATATATAGGGGCAAGTGGAGAGTGCAACGATTTGAAGATCAAGCTCAATGGAACCTTTTCTAAAATATGGCATTTGAAACTAAAAAAAATCTAGATGTAAACAATGGTGTATTCTGCTAGTGTGCAAAAAAAACAATGTGTACACCGTATTCTAGGGTTAATTGTTTTGACAAAATTGTACTCCCTCCATTCCAAAATAGATGACTTCCATTTGTCCTAACATGCATGTATCTAGACACTAGAATATGTCTACATACATACATGTCTGGGCACATGCAAATCATCTATTTTGGAACGGAGGGAGTAGATCTTAAGTAGTAGTGAACTTTGCAAAATTTTAACTCTCCATTTTATTTTTATTTTTTTAGTCCGGAATATATAGTATTTCCCACTGATATTCGCAGATTTGTAAAATACATCATTTGAGTATGTGCATGATATTTTTCTAATTAAAACTTCAAAATTTCATTTTCAAATTTAAAAAAGATCTCCATTTGGGGTTTCCGGTCAAGTTCTAATCTTCCTTTAGACTAGTATACGTGCACGTGCAACGCACGTATAGTCTCCCTTATCGAATTCTTCATACTGGTTGATTGCGATATCCGGCAAAATCCGCCAAATATGAGATACATTGGAGTTGTGTTGCGTCCATTATAGAACCAGTTGTGGCATATGGCCTAATGCAAAAGTGACAAGTCACATGTAAAGAATACAAAATATTTAGTCATGGAGGTTAATTCGTGTTGGTTTCCATTTATAAATATTTGTTTCCAATAATAAGCTAGTAGGCCTAGAAGTATCGGAGAAAATAACAATATTATTGCTTCATGATTACTTACAAACAAATTCTCCTAAAAGTAAACGCCGTGGGTTCAATAAATAGTCAGGAAGCTTTTCCATCAGAATCTTAGCTTCTTTAGTAGAATTCATTGCATAAATTAATATAATTACTTTTGTGTCACATTTTTATGTAAGTCCACCATATTTTTAGCACTGTGGAATTTCCTTTGTGTAACGAAAAGCAGTTCCATAAATTATATCCATGCTCCAAGAAAACAAATAAACTGCATTCATGATAGATAGAAGACCATACATACGGGTTCCTGGAGCTATATATAAATTTTGAAATTTATTTCCCTTTGAAGTAGAAGGACTCGCATATAAACTTTTGAAATACGTACATGTAGTAAGAGAAACATGTAAGAGTATGTTCACTATAGTACTATCTTCACTGCAGTTGCGTATGACAACTGTTTTTGCTTGCTTGTTAGCTAAACCTGCACCCTAGAATTAAAAAAAATGAAAGTTTCAAAAGAAAACCCATCATTTTGAACACTGGAAGTAATAGTAGCATCTCGTTCCCTGTAAATAAATTTAAACTTGTAATAGACCTTGACCCATACTTATCAAATTTTACCAGTGTCTCACTTGAATACATCACTTTTTTAGTATAATAAGAATCCTTCTTGCAGCAATATTGAGCTCCATCAAATGGTTTCAGAAGATAAACAAGGAACTGAGATTCAGAAAGAGTTCAATTTTGTGTGATTTCAAAGGAAACGCAAAAATACGATGCGCAAGAGTGATTACCAGACTAAAAAATTATATTATACTCGTAAAGAGTAAAGATACATGCCCACTTTTGAGGCTACCTTTTTGACAGGATTAAAGGATTGATGTAATCGCTGAGAGGAACAGCTTGAATTATGCTTCAGCTATAGCAGGCTAACAGCTAACCTTCAGTTAACAATGACACCATATATCAGTGTGGACTGTGGACAAGGTAGCTATTTCCGTTTCTCCGAAATAAACTCTTAGTAATTAGGATTCAAAAACTCTGAGCAGTAACCAGAGGCATCAAAACAATCAAGTATACATCATAAGAAAGAAATAGATAAGACCCCTGTTTTCTCTTCTTCAGCCTGTACAAATATTCACTTCTTCCCCACAATTTTGATTAATGTGTGGAGCAAAACACAAGCACGCCTTCTCTTCTCAGTACTTGAATGTTAAAATAAAAATGTAATATGCTCATCTGATCAATTGATGTAATTATGTAAGACTGCTCGATTCTGTCCTCAAAACACAAAGCAGGCCTTCTCTTCTAAGCAATTTTATGTAGCAAGCCTACAAAGTTTCTTGGCTTAGACTGATACGGAACTAATCCACACATTCAGAAACGTGGCAAATTTTGCATCCGTGCTAACTTGAATTTGGAGCTATTGGGCAGGAAGAGCAAGGAACAGGCCACTGAACTGTGCTGGGTCTCGTGTCGCTCCACGTATCTGAATATAGAAGAGGTGTGCTTCACTGTTAACTGAAACTTCAACACCAAAGTTAAGACTTGGAACGAATCTATTTCCGTATTCGGCCTAGGCTCGGACGTGAGCAGCGAGCGGCCTGCTTCCGAATTATATTTCCGAATAGGAGGGCAGTATACGACACGAATCTATTTCCGAATTCGGCCTGGGCTCGGACGTTAGCAGCGAGCGGCCTGCTCTCCCAATCGGAGTCGAATTTGCTGGACGTGCTTCAAATAGGGGCCTGAACCTCACGTCTCCTCCTCACCAGAATACCAACGCAACAAACCCTCATCGCCGCCAAACGCGAGTATTTGGACAAAGAAACACGCGGCGGATCGATCAATCGAGAGGCGCTGAACGCGATGGCGACCGCGCCGTCGAAGAAGGCCGCGAACCGGCTGGTGGTGGAGGAGGCGACCAATGACGAAAATTCCACGTGCAGCCTCCACCCGGCCACCATGGAGAGGCTCTCCATATTCTCCGGCGACATCGTGCTGCTCAAGGGCAAGCGTCGCCGCAGCACGGTCTGCATGGCCTTCGCCGACGACACCTGCGAGGAGCACAAGATAAAGATCAACAAGGTGGTCCGGTCGAACCTACGCGTCCGCATCGCGGACGTCGTGTCCGTGTACCAGTGCCCGGACGCCAAGTACGGGAGACGCGTGCACATCCTCCCGGTGGGCGACACCGTCGAGGGCATCACCGGCGATCTCTTCGAGTCCTATCTGAAGCCCTACTTCGTGGATGCATACCGCCCGGTGCGCAAGGGCGACCTCTTCCTCGTGCGTGGCGGCATGCGGAGCGTCGAGTTCAAAGTCATGGAGCTCGACTCAGGTGACGAGTACTGCATTGTGGCGCCTGACACACAGATCTTCTGCGAAGGCGAGCCGATAAAGAGGGAAGACGAGGAGAGGCTGGACGACGTCGGCTATGACGACGTAGGTGGCATGCGCAAGCAGATGACTCAAATCAGGGAGCTTGTCGAGCTGCCGCTGAGGCACCCTCAGCTCTTCAAGTCCATTGGCGTCAAGCCTCCCAAGGGCATCCTTCTGTATGGTCCTCCCGGCTCCGGCAAGACGCTGATCGCCCGCGCCGTGGCCAATGAGACCGGGGCCTTCTTCTTCTGCATCAACGGCCCGGAGATCATGTCCAAGATGGCCGGAGAGAGCGAGAGCAACCTGAGGAAGGCCTTCGAGGAGGCTGAGAAGAACGCGCCCTCCATCATCTTCATCGACGAGATTGACTCCATCGCTCCCAACAGGGAGAAGACCCACGGCGAGGTGGAGAGGCGTATCGTCTCCCAGCTGCTCACGTTGATGGACGGCATGAAGACCCGGGCGCACGTCATCGTTATGGGCGCCACGAACCGCCCCAACAGCATCGACCCTGCCCTCAGGCGCTTTGGAAGGTTTGATCGCGAAATCGACATTGGTGTACCAGACGAGGTCGGCCGCCTCGAAGTACTGCGCATCCACACGAAGAACATGAAACTGGATGTGGACGTCAACCTCGAGGTGGTTGCCAAGGATACTCACGGCTACGTTGGCGCCGACTTGGCCGCGCTCTGCACCGAAGCGGCGCTGCAATGCATCAGGGAGAAGATGGACGTGATCGACCTGGAGGATGACACCATCGATGCTGAGATCCTGAATTCCATGGCCGTCACCAATGACCATCTTAAAACAGCACTCGTCGGCACGAATCCTTCCGCACTTCGCGAGACCGTCGTCGAGGTGCCCAATGTCAGCTGGAACGATGTGGGCGGCCTCGACGGCGTCAAGAGGGAGCTGCAAGAGACTGTCCAGTACCCGGTCGAGCATCCGGAGAAGTTTGAGAAGTTCGGCATGTCTCCTTCCAAGGGCGTCCTCTTCTACGGGCCACCGGGATGTGGCAAGACCTTACTGGCGAAGGCGATCGCCAATGAATGCCAGGCCAACTTTATCAGCATCAAGGGACCCGAGCTGCTCACGATGTGGTTTGGCGAGAGCGAGGCCAACGTGCGTGAGATCTTTGACAAGGCCCGCCAGTCTGCACCGTGCGTCCTGTTCTTCGACGAGCTCGACTCCATCGCGATGCAGAGGGGTGGGAGCGTGGGCGACGCCGGTGGCGCGGCGGACAGGGTTCTGAACCAGCTGCTGACCGAGATGGATGGCATGAACGCTAAGAAGACGGTGTTCATCATCGGTATAGCTGGACGTTGAGACCGATCTTTTTGGCTCGCACCGAGCTTTTGCTAGCTCGACCGAGCTTTCACTCGGCCCGCTAATCCTCTGGACCGAGCCGAGCCTCATCTGCTGGACCGCGACGGCCTCGGGCCGAGCCTGACTCGGCTCGGTCTGGCCCGAAAGCTCGCTAGGTTCTGCCTCCTCCTATCTCTGAACCTGTCCAACGAGACACAGCAGCACAGAAACAACCCCATTAGGTTAGTCCATCGACCCCTTCCTGCAGGCTGCTACAACGCCCAGGGACTGCTCGCTCCCCTCCCCAGCTGCTAGGTCCAGGCATGGAGGTCCGTCATGGAGGTCACCACATGTCCGGCATCTCCGTCATGGCTGTGCACCTATGCCCATGTGTACAATTATCAAGCTTTTTCATGTAAAATGGGTTAATGTATCATTGAATTCTATCTAGTTAATTTCTTGCAATTAATTATGAATGATTCATTGCTCAATTTCTAGGTTTAGTCAGACAAAATCCGCTGGAACCTTCTTCTTCTTCTGTGTAGGGAGTAAATGTATACTGGCACGCACCGCATAACAACATGAAAGCACCAGTTGCCTAGTGGCTTGCTCTGTCCATGTGCCTTGCGCGTCGAGACGCAGGTTCGATTCCTTTTCTGTGATTTTCTGCTGGGCTCGCGAGCCGGCTCGTTCAGCCCGAAACTCGCCCTGGCTCGGTGCGAGCTCACTGATGCGGCTCGTGCTAGGTGGCGAGCCAGCTCGAGGCTCGCAGTTTCTGGCTCGAGCCTTCTCTAGGCTCGGCCCGAGTTGGCCCGAGCCGGCTCGCGTCCAGCAAGAATCATCGGCGCCACCAACAGGCCGGACATCATCGACTCGGCGCTGCTCCGGCCTGGCCGCCTGGACCAGCTCATCTACATTCCCTTGCCGGACGAGGCCTCGAGGCACCAGATCTTCAAGGCATGCCTCAGGAAGTCCCCCGTGGCCAAGGACGTCGACCTCGGCGCGCTCGCGAGGTTCACGGCGGGCTTCAGCGGCGCCGACATCACCGAGATCTGCCAGAGGGCGTGCAAGTACGCGATCAGAGAAGACATCGAGAAGGACATGGAGAGGCACAGGCTGGGGAAGGACAACATGGAGGTGGACTGCGGGCAGGAAGCAGAGGAGGTTGCGGAGATCAAGGCGGCTCACTTCGAGGAGTCGATGAAGTTTGCGAGGAGGAGCGTGAGCGACGGAGACATCAGAAAGTACCAGGCGTTCGCTCAGACGTTGCAGCAGTCGAGAGGGTTCGGCACCGAGTTCCGCTTCCCGGCGCAGCCCCAGGCGGCAGAAGCTGCTCTCGGCACCTCCGCGGCAGCTGATGAAGATGATCTGTACAATTGATCTTCGAACCATCGTTAGAAACTGAGAAGTAGCATATAGGTTCTGTTTTCCTTTTGTTCTGTTTCCTTCTTGTCTCTTTACGTTATGTGCATGTAACTAATTTCGTACAAGAATTTACTAGTACAGTACATCATTTATATACAGTTCTTGAATTATAAAGCTCCCTGTTGTGTCCAAAAGAAAACGTATGTGCTCATTTATTTTTAGGCAGCAAGACTCTGGAAAGCCAGCCATTAAGTGAAACCTTGTAGCTCAAACACTAGAAACCGTCTCGCGTCGCGCCTCTGCTCACCAGATTTAGATGGCTAAATGTGAAGTGTTTGCATTGACTAAATATGAAGAAATCTGAAGCCAAATATTGCCTGCGTCTTAGTACGTGTTTCTGAAACCTGTGGCTCACAACAGTCTTTGTTGCAGCGAATTTAGGGTCATATACTCAGTATGTTGGTTCTGTTGGATCATGATATATTTAAAAATCAGATACAGCAAGTGGCAAGTTGAGCTTCAGATTTATTGTTCAGCTTGGGTTAGCTTCACTTGGGTTTATTGTTCAGCTTACGGTTAGCTTCAGTTCTTCATCCATAACTATGCAGATGGAAACGATCTTATTACAGTAGTACTTATGCGCGTAATCATCGTGACACAAGAGGTTTCTTTGCTTCAAATTTGACAGCGTACTTTCTTTTTCATGCTAGTGGCAATTAAAACTTACTGTACCAGTACAAAAGATATAATCATGTTTGGTAGGAATGTGTAGCTTGTTCTGATCTCCTGATAGGTTTAGATTCAATTATGGCAGTTTATATTCGTGCATTTTAGATTCAGTTATGAATTTGAACTGTGCTGACTGAAATTGTTATTCAGGACGCAAATACGTCTTCAGTTCGTGTGACAGTAAGTAATAACATTGTGCCTAAGAATAGTCTATCTTTTGTATTCTCATTTCAGGTGCAAGATTTCTGTTTACTCAGCTGCATCTGCCACAAGGTGTCACGAACTCGCGGAAATGAGGTCGTTCCAATAAGGGCTCTAGAAAAAGTGAAAATCGTCGATTTCCATGGGGCTCCACGTGAAGTTTTACTTTGTGGAACAACTCCTGCTAAAGGGCGCTGAGGTTTAAACTATTGAGAATAACCTCAAAGGTTGAGGATCTTTCGTTGGACGACAGTAAGGAATTTGCCTTCAGAGTGTAGGTTCGAGATGGTAGTTGTACGGGGATAGAAGCAAAGTGGAAAAGGTGATATGATTTGCGACTTGTTGTTAGAACTTTGAAGCACACATTTGTTCAGTGCACATTTTTGGCACATACCACCATGTATAGACAAACAAATAAATACAAAATCACTTAGAAAAGCCATAAGCAAGTTTCTGGAATAAGAATTAAGTATGGTAAGAGTGAACCTGAACTAATTACAGTGTGTTTGAGTGAGGAGGAAATCTCTACCTTCACTGATATCCAGTGGGTCTGATCGAGCGCCGGTGGATCTCACACATTTCTGGGTCCCTTAGCCCCCTAGCTCTTTGGCAATACGTGTAAATTTGGAGATTCATGCCAGAGGTGCAGTTGTCAGAGGCACAGATAGGCTGTTGAGGCGATGGACAGCCCATGCAGAATACTCCTCAAAGTCTTGCTACGATGCTATGCTTCAGGGGGCATCGAGTCAGGATCCTAGAAGTTGAACTACAGGACCTGGGCGCCACCAAAGGTTAAGTTCTTCATCAAGCTCGCATGTATGGACCCGTGCTAGACAGGAGAGAGGCTGGCGAGGCGTGGCCTGCCACACCAGGTGCACTGCCCGCTTTGCGACCAGACGGTAGAGACTATATCTCACCTCCTCACATGGTGTTCGTTCTCTCGAACGATCTAGCACGAGGTTCTATCCTCGATCAGATAAACATCAGGACCTCCCGTTGAAGAAGATGATTTTGCGGAGTGGTGGTCGCTGGTCCTACATTCCACCCCTCGGATGTTGCGCAAAGATACCTCAGCGGTGATAATGCTCACGGCACGGTGGATCTGGAAACAACGAAATGTACTCGTCTTCGACAACGCGAGTCCCTCGGTCAGCGTTGTGATGGGAAACATCAGAACCGAGGCTCGAGAATAGGTGAGCGCGGGATCTCGAGGCCTTGGGAATCTTCTCCCCTGGCATAGATTGTTGGGTTGAGTTGTACAAGGTGGTGTGGCCTCATGTAGTCTTGTATATAATCTCTCTTCCTATCAATGCAATGAAACACAAAAGTTTTGCATTTTCACGAAAAATATCTTGGGATGTATTGTTTGCAAATTTCCCATCAAATATCTAGGTATCCCTCTTCACTATGAGAAACTAAGAAGAGATGACATTCAACCCCTCATGGATAAAATTCTTAAGAGGATTGCTGTCCGGAGGGGCAAGCTCCTCTCCTATGTTGCTAGGCTAACTTTGATCAAAGTTTTCTTATCTAGCATACATGTTTACCTTATGTCCTCCAAGTGGGATCTTTATTTAATCAATCGACAAATGGGCAAAACAAAATAGTTAATAGAATTTTTGATATATATGTGCTTTGAAATGAGCAAAAAAATAGTTAATAGAATTTGAAATTAACCTTTAGAGGAATTTCTCCCCTTTCCTTGAAGACGTGGTTTGGGATCCATGATATTGATACAAGGGATTGGAATGCCTTTGGTAGCGTCAAAGAGTTGTGGATCGAGGTGATACACAAGAGAGGAGAGCTAAGAAAAGCTAAGGCTTCCCTAGCAATGTTGGTCACGTGGGAAGTATAGAAGGAAAGGAACACGCGAGTCTTCTGGAATCAAACAAATAATTCTATCATGTTAATCTCCAAAATCAAAGAGGAAGGGGTCCTTTGGGGTATCGCCGGGGCAAAAGCTATTTGTAACTTAATGTCGCGAGAGTACGGGTTATTTTTGGCTTGGCCTTGTGCCAAGCTTTGTTGTATTTGAGGTGCTCACCTATCTAAACTTCTCCTTATTTAATGAAAATGGTAAGTCTTCTGCCTCGTTTGACAAAAAAGAAATCGCATGATCAGGAGGAATTCGCTTCTAGTATTAATTTCTCCAGTGATACCGATGCACTGATTTGGCAGTATGAAAATAGAGGTGTTTATTCTACATCTTCTCTATATTCCATTATCAACTTGGGGCCAGGGGCAAGGGGTTCAACTTGTGTTTGTCCCCGAAATTCCTATTGGAGAAGATTACTTATCTGTTGCTAGATTTTGGGTAACTGGTAGAAACATGCATTTATCAATTATGTTTGTTCTACTGCTCTCTGGTGTATTTGGAAGGTTAGAAATGATCTCATTTTAACGAGAAACCATGGATAAATATTCTTCAGGTCTGGAGGTTAATTCTCAACTCCCTAAAGATGTGGATAATCATTTTCAAGGAACCCATGCATGCAGAGATGGACCGCTTTTGCTCCCAGGTTAATTTGCTACTGAACACCTAAAAGTGCATTTATCCATTTGATCTATCTAGTGTTTTGGAGTTGATAACAACACTATTAAGGTTCTAACTTTGCGTCTAAGTAATTTCAGGAAACATCAAAGTGACGCAAAAGGAAGAGTGTTGAAAGACAAAGCTAACAAAATTGACTTTGTGCAGCAGTAGTACCAGCCAAACGAGCGGTAGTACCACTACCTCCAGGAAGCGGTAGTACCGCGGTTGGTACCGCCAGTATGAATTTGGCTACTGTATCCAGCGGTACTGGCCTAGTAGTACCGCTAGTACCGTGTTTATTTAGGAGCAAAACTTTCCACGGCGGTAGTACCGCTACCGTCAGCGGTAGTACCACTAGTAGTACCGGACAAAGTACCGCCAGGGAAGATTTGCTTGCAATGAAGTTGACGGTACTAGGGCAGTAGTGTCCTAGTATTACCGCCAGCCATTTCAATTTTATATCGAGGATGTGGCCAGCGGTATTACCGATGGCTCTATCGGTAGTACCGCTATGGAGCACGGCGGTACTTCTCCGGTTGTACCGCCTGCCATCAGTCGCTGGCACTCCCTGGTACCGCCAAGTTACCAGAGAGAGGTAGTACCGCTAACCCCAGCGGTAGTACCGCTTGGCGTAAAAAGGGTCAAATTGTTAGTTGTGCGGAGAGGGGGGGTATAAATACCCCCATCCACTTCTTTCCCAAGAGGTAGCTTGTAACATCCCAAATTTTGCTAACAAAGGATTGTGGTGTTGTGTTCATGTCATAGCATGCATGAAAAATTTGAACAAGAATTGAATTTGAATTTTAATAAAATTTGACCAAAAACTAGTTAAAGTGGTCACCCAAAATTTGAATTCAAACCATTTCCAAAATTGTCAAACAAAAATATCTTGTGGTTGGAAATTTTGTGAGGATTTCAAAAATTATTTTTGATAAATTTTATATTTGCAAAAAGGCCCTCAAAAACCTGTTTAAGTTCTGTTTTGAATAGAAAAGAGCTAATTTGAGAATTTCAAAAACTCTAGGGGGTTTTCCTGGAAAAGTCCTTTTGTCGTCTTCAACCTTTGCTAGGAGGTAAGCAGGCACCTCGCCGGCGCTGGACACCTCCTCCATGCCTGCCTGTCCCCGTGGATAAGAAGTCCCGGGAGAGAGAGTCGTGCGCCTCTTCCCTCTATCTCGCCCTCTCTGCCTCCCTCCTGCTCTGAAAAATTCCCTCCCTGAAACCCTAGCTCCCCTCTGATCCGCCATTGTCGACGATCCGAAGCTCGCCCCACCGTTCTGACCACGCAGGGAGGACCGTCACCTCCTTCTGCCCCGCATCGAGCATGCCCAGGAGCAGGGATGGCCTAGGTTAGGGCGAATCGCGCCATTTCCTCCATCTCCGGAAGAAGCGCCCGCGCCATTGCCGGCATCCCCGACCTCTCCTCGACCTCCCGCCACCCTTCTAGCAACCGGGGTGAGCTTCTACGCCTCCCAACGCCCTCCGTTGGCTCCCTCCCCATCTGTATCGCCCTGTCGCCCTGCGGTTATCTCCGCCGCCGCACGAGCTCGTCGCCGGGCCGCCTCTGGTGGCCATAAAATGGTGGCGGCGCCCTCTTCAAGTAGCGCACACACATGCACGTCAAACGCGCCCAGTCGCTCTTCTCGGCGCGCCTCCAGTCGCCGCCGGCGACCACGACAAGGCCCTGCTGGCCACGGCTGACGTCATGCTGAGGTCATGCGGGCCCCTGCTATCAGGGTTTTATTATTTAGGAAATGTATAATAAAAAGAAAATAAACTGACATGTGGGCCCGACTGTTTAATAATTCCAGAAAATAAATTATTTTTGGAAAATCAATAACTATTAAATATTAATCAGAAAAATATGGAAATGTTTGGAAAATATAAACTATTTAATTATGTTATTTTCAAACATGTTTGACAAAGTTCAAAAATATGAACTATTTGAATTTTTTAAAATGATTTAAAAATAGAGAAAATAAGTTTTTATTCAATAAAATCAGAAAATTTCAAGTTTTATACCAAAATGCTCAAAATGACAAATGCAGCCCAGCTGTGATGTTATCAAACCTTTTTGAGCAATGAAAATTTGACACACTTTTAGAATTGCCCGAAGTGCCCTCCAAGGTCCATTTCGGGCTAATTTCAGTAAAAATGCATAACTTCCATGCGAACCCTAGCAACCCATCGAACATGTTTAGGGCTTTATTTTAGTGCATTAACTTGCTCATGCATACATATTGTGCATTGCATCGATTCCATGTGTTCATTGTTCCCTTTCCGGTATTTGCTTCTTATCGGTAGACCCCGAAAAGAAGATCGACAATGCCATTGACGAATACTTGATCTTAACCCACAAGTCAAGCACTTATTCTAGAAGATCCATTCTTTAGTTTTTTTTATCACCAAGGTAAGCATAACCTCTTATCTGCTCATATATGGTTTCAAAGTGTTTTGAATCTCTTACTTTGCATACGGTTCAAAGTATTTATGGTCCTTAGATAGAGTTCTCCTAGAATTGTTGCATCGCATAAATCTCGTGATCCACTGCTCCTAGCAGCCTTAGGTTTGTTTGTGCGTGCTTCATTAAAACCTGTGAGTCTTGCTTAGCCTTGCCTAGTTGTGATCTGATCCATCCGGTTGATGGATCTGGTCAATGTGTGAATCTACTATGTCATGTTGTTGTGATTTGAATTATCTTTGATAACTTGACTAATAACAGCATGGATGTGAGGCCACAATGGGTTGTGGCATTTTGTCAAGTTCATGCCCCTAGGAGGGGGTTCTCGCCTTCGAGCCAAGACTGAGCGTACAGCCACACGTGGGCCGATGAACCCCTCCCGGCTAACTAACTTGTTTAACCTTATCCATGAGACACGTAGTTTGAGCTTTCCATCTATGTGTGAGTTAGAAAATGTTTTGGAGAAAACCTAGGGCGTGACCAGGAAAAGTGATGGACGTGCACGGATCTTGATCCCGACTCACAGAACAGGTGCCGTCAATAGGTGGCCAACTCCCTGTTGAAGGGGTGGCCCTGTTTGGGTTGACTCATGGATATGGTTCGACAAGGTAAAGGCTAGGAATCGATCACCCTCTGCCGGTACTTCTCGAACTAGTGCTAACCCTGGTGGCATTAAGAGTCGGTTGGTACGTGTGGGTAAAGTTGTACACCCCTGCAGGGTTAAATCTTTTTGAAAAGCCATGTCTGCAGTTAAAGACGACTTGGTGACGGATTCTATGATCATAATGGCTAAAACTTGTTGATAACATAATGGCTAAAACTTGTTGATAACGAATGAAGGATGTCTCCTCGACTAAGTCGAGAGAGAGGTGATTCTTGTAGCATGAGATAGTCTGGGAATGAGAAGGACTTGGTGGAATACAAGAAGATGATGATTTCAGTAGTTGAGTTGCTTCCTCATCTGTTATGGGAATGCTCTTTGAGACGTGCTATTCTTCCTCTATTTGGAGAAACAAATCTTGCTTTACGCAAAATAGCCTTCATAAAACCTTTCCGAAAACAACAGATATATAATAGGCTAACTAAGTCTTGTTGAGTACCTCCCGTACTCAGGTTTGCTTAATTTTGGTTCAGGTGAAGTCTTACTCCAGTGGTGGTGATTCCAACCTGGAATCTATGGGTTGGACGTCGCCCTATGTTGCGGCCTCTTAGGCCTTTTTGGTTCTTGTTGACTAGCAACATAACTTGCCTTCCTTTGTCCGATGTAATGTTGGGTCATGTGACCTCTGTATGTAAAGCTATACTCTAGTGATACTTGCTTTGTACAGCTTCATGTCTAGAGTGATACTTGGATCGGTTGTTGGTTTCGATCTCATCGTATACAGTTTTGGCGATGCCTGCGTAGTTGTCGCAGTCGAGGGGTTGTGGAGCCGATGATCTATTTCCAAGAATGCATACCGATGTGATTCGGCCTGGGGCTTGGTAACCCCAGTAACCCTCGATTGTTGTTGCACTTCCTGGACACATAGCATCTCTATATAGCTTTGGTCACGTTCCTTAAGTTTCATACGACATGTGGACGCTTTGATATGCATAGTTGGTTATGACTAGCATGGACACAAGGAGTAGTAGTACCGATGTTATCCGGCCTGCGTGCCGATGAATCCGGTCTACCTGCTGTTGTTTGTTGCGGCGGGGATGGTAACCCCGAAGCCCTTGTGGGTCCACGACTAGGAGCGCATAACAGTATGTATACCTCTGGGTCCGGGGTTGTGACAAGTCATGGTATTAGAGCAGGACTGTCTGTAGGAAAACCTTACTACTTGGTCGATGTTAAGTCTAGAATTTGAGAAAACTATTTGGAAACTTCAAATGAGTTGTGAAAATCTTCTCAGTATTCTTTTTACTCCTTATCTAGTATCGCTCTAACTCTGGGTCACCTTACCTGTTTTGATTTGAAACGGTTTTGCTATCTCTTCTAGTCGTTCAAAACCTAGGTGCCTTCTTTGGCAATGACGTCTTTTACCCAAGTTGACCTAGTGTTAGAGTTTCTAGAGTCATGTGTGTTCCATACTCCGTTGTCTTTAGATTAAATTGGGAGATTTCCCTTCATACTAATCTCTCAAAGTTGTGTGGATTCCACATTCCCATGCTCTAAATTTTTAAATTCAGAACATCGAGATTCCTTTCATCTCGAATGTATCTTTTGTCCTTTGCTCAAATTCTTCCGGAGCTATGTATGGTTTTTGAAAGATACTTAGTAATAGCTATTTGTAGTGTCCTTCAAGGCACTCGGATAGTAATTATTCCTTTCTCAATGCTTTTAACCCTTGGACTTAAACCGATGGTCCCGGAATGTGTTGGATTATAATGGGTTGAATCGTGTGGTTTCTTAACTATCCGATGCTCACACTACCAGTACAGGATGCTAACCGTTAACCCAAGAACCGTTTTGTTGACCCTAAGGAACATCTTCTACCTCAGGATGGCTAGTGCTACGCCTTGATGGTGCCTTGACGGGGAGACTTCTTGATGATGATGAATTTTAAGTCCCCAGCAACGGTGCCAGAAATTATTGTTGCTATGGATGGCGTGTTGGGAACCCCAAGAGGAGCTTGTGATGAGTACAGCGGTAAGAACTTCCCTCGGTTAAGAAACAAGGTTATCAATCCAGTAGGAGAAAGAGGATCTTCAGAAGGTTGATGCCACTGACGGTGGTGATGGCGCCTCACCGGTGTCAGCAACAACGCGGAACCTACACACAACACAACCAAAATACTTTGTTCCAACGGTACAGTGAGGTTGTCAATCTCACCGGTCATGCTGAAAACAAAGATTAGACGTATAGTGTGGAAAATGGTGTATGCTTGCACTAAGTAAAGAAAGCAGGGAATTGTAGTGGTTTGTTTAATAGTGTAGGAAAAATGGACCGGGGTCCATAGGTTCACTAGTGGTTTCTCTCCATAGAAGATAGCATGTTGGGTGAACAAATTACAGCTAGGCAATTGACAAATAGAGGTTGCACCGTAGTGCACATTCATGACATGATGAGTACTATGATATTTAGTGCGGGCATTACAACAATATACATAGACCTAATCCAACTGCATCTATGACTAATAATCCACCCTCAGGTTATTATCCGAACCCCCTTAGGTATTCAGTTGCAAGCAACAGATAATCGCATTAAGCAATGTGTGTAATGTAAGCAATGATTGTGCACACGGGCACTCACACCGCTGTTTTCTCCCTAGTGGCAACAACACATCCTCCCCCATCACGTTTCTGTCACTCGAGCACAGGCGAAAGGGAGGCATGAACCCAACTATCGAGCATAAATACTCCCTCTTGGAGTCACTAGCAACTACTTGGCCAGAGCAACCACTAGCAATGGAAAGCATGCAAGATCACAAATAATATATGCAATAAAGACTATAATCAACTTGGCAATATTCATCGGATCCCAGCAAACACAGCACATAGAATTACATAAGAACAATCTCGATCATGTTAGGCAGCTCACGAGATCTAAACATTGAGACATAGGAGGAGAACACAACCATCTAGCTACTGCTATGGACCCATAGTCCAAGTATGAACTACTCACGCATCACTCCGGAGGCAGGCATGGTGATGAAGAGGCCTTCGGTGATGATCTCCTCTCCGGAAGGGTGCCGGGAGACAACTTCAGAACCCCCCTGATCTAGATTTGACGACGACGGCGGCTGCGTAACTTTTTAGGGATTTTTGATCGGGTATGTAGGGTTTTCCTTCGGAGGGGAATAAACAGGCGAAAGGGCGACGTCAATGGGCCACCAGGGTGGCCTCACCACCCAGGCGCGGCCAAGAGGGGGGGCGCCTGGCTATGGTGAGGGCCCCCTGGTACTCGTCTTCGACTCCGCTTTGGACTTCTGGATGCTTCCGGGGAAAATAGGAACTTCGGGATTCGTGGGGTCCAATTCCGGGAATATTTCAAGAACAACTTTTCTGAAATAAAAAACACCAGAAAATAGGGAACTGGCACTTGGCATCTTGTTAATAGGTTAGTCCTGGAAAACGTGTAAAAATGCTATAAAGAAGGGAGAAAACATGTAGCAATTGGCATAATATCAACATGGAACATCAGAAATTATATATACGTTGGAGACATGTCAAGCATCCCAAAGCTTAGTTCCTACTCGTCCTCGAGTAGGTAAACGATAAAAAAAAATCTGAGGTGACATGCTACCACACAATCTTGATCATAATATGTAAAGCAGAGCATGTAAACTAGGATCAAATGAACTAAAGTTGTGATCTATATTTGATGTCAACAAGTAATGCATAAACAAAGAAGAAAGAAGTAAACCTTATAATGAATCAATACTAAAAGATTATCAAACGTGCAAAGTTTATTATATATGATTTAAGCTTTCAAGAACAACAATATCATGCACGTCAAACGATCTTCACAACCCCTGTTAGGATCAAGTCAAGCTTTCCACACGATGCAATGTTTGAATCTTAAACTATTTGCGCACTAAAAACAAGCAAGTTATCTGCGTTGGTCCCTGGCACCGGGATGTTATGACAAAGAGAACATTATGGGGGGTTTGGAAGGTCAATGGAAGAAAGTCTCATAAAGCTGAAAGTGGTCATTAGACAAGAGAAAGTCTTACAACCGAAGCTATGCAAAGAGTAGGGATTGCCACACAACGGATGCACATAGAGCCATAAGTGTATGAAAGCTCTACAATGGAACTAGTGGGGGTGTATCCAACTTGCTTGCTCACGAAGAACTAGAGCTCATTTGAGGAGGCTCATCATTGGAATATACAAGCCAAGTTCTAATGTAAAGTTCCTCACATAGTTATGAATGAATGATAATATGAAAACTTTTTCCAAACTGAAGCGTTGGTGCTAAACATGAAGCACAAGTGTAGTATAAAGGATAGTGATGCGCCGCCTCTCTCTTTATTCCCTCTTTGGCCCTTTCTTTTTTTTTCTTTTTGGGCTTTTTCATTTTTTTTGTATATATCCTCACCAGTAGGGGCAACATCCTATATTACAAGGAATAATCACACTTTTAGTACTCATAACTCATATGGAATATCTCTGATGTATCCAACTGCATGCTCCTGCCAGTGTAGCAGTATGCATAAATAACCATGAAGCTCATCATCAAGTAACATAATGGAGGTGGATGTTGTGCAGCAATATATCTCGGAATGGCTATGGAAATGTCATGATAGGTAGGTATGGTGGCTGTTTTGAGGAATAATATATGGGCTTATGTGTAGGAGAAAAAAGTCCTCCCACGGGATTTGGATGCACTGGCGAAGTTTGCACCAACTCTCAATGTGAGAAAGGGCAATGCACAATACCGAAGAGGCTAGCAAATATGGATGGTGGAAGTGCCAGGAACCACAACATAGACTCACGAGTTAAAAGGTTGCAGCAAGCAAATCATCTTTACAAGGCACAATGCAAATCATTCCAAGAGGATCCGTGGCAGTGACAAGTCACCGTTAGCTACCCCGACCGTAGCGCGTAACAAAAGGTCGATCAGAAATGTATCACTCGTAGAAATCATATATAATTGTTTCTATCAGCTGGTAATTTAAGTGTGGCGTAGTTTCAAGTTTCTTAGACCAACCATTAAAATTTTATACTTACTAGTCCTTCTCGTTTATCCATTAAGCCAATTAATATCTCAAAACAACATCAGTGATTCAAGTGAAGCAGTTTAGTGATCTACAAGACCATGCAAATTTTCCACTATACCAACTACCAAATAAGCATTTCTATTCTCAACCAAGCGCATATATATGACAACAAAAACTCTCTCTAAGCGTATAGCAATGAAAACTAGAGAGTACTAACAGCTCTAAATAAGAGATGAATGCAAAACAGGAGCTAAATAAATGCAGCAGCCAGACAAAGATTAAGAATACAAAGTATTCCCATGAAAAAGTGGAGCGTGTCACTCTCCAATAAAAGAATGTTGGGGTCCAACCAAGATTATTACAAAAATAAAAACAAACTGAAAGCAAAAATAAAAGACGCTCCAAGTAATGCACATAAGATGTGACCGAATAAAAATATAGTTTCACTAGAAGTGACCTGATAATTTGTCGATGAAGAAGGGGATGCCTTGGGCATCCCCAAGCTTAGACGCTTGATTCTTCTTGAAATTTTATAGGATGTACCACCGGGGCATCCCCGATTAGGCTCTTCACTCTTCTTGATCACGTCATATCACACTCTTCTCTTGACCCTTGAAAACTTCCTTCACACCAAACTTCTCACAATCTTCATTAGCAACGTTAGTGCAATCAAAATGATAAACTCACATGGTTCAGTTTCAAAACAAGCCTAACACTCATAAACACATTAGCTACTGTCACAACATCTTTTAAAACTCTTTTTCTCAAAAGAACGCTAAAAGAAAGACATTAAGATGCAAATGCAGAAAGAAATAACAGGAAGTACACCGAGTACTCCTCTCCCACGCTCCCGTCAAGACCTAGTTGCACGGACCCACCTCTCCCTCCCAACTCTCTCTCCGCCGCTGGCCACTCCGGCCCCGGCGGCCACATTCCTGCCTATGCACCGACGCGCAGGCTCGCGCGCGGCCATGGCCCCCACCTCCTCGCCTTCCCCATCCCCTCTCCCACCCCCTCCCTGTCCGGCGACGATGGCCCCCGCGGGCGTGAGGACCGCTGGCGTGGTGGCCGGGGGAGCGACTCGGACGATTCTCCACGCTCCTACCGGGACACGTTGGCCGGCCCCCTTGCCGGTTGCGACATCGACGAGGCCGGCTCCAGCCGGGCGGCTGCGGACGTGTGGCCCGTGGTGCGTTCGAGGTGGCGCGGGAGGAGACCACCGGTGTGGCATTCGACGAGCTCGACAACTCCGCGGACTCCATGGAGGAAGACCCCAATCAGGCGCCATGGGAGCTGCCGAAGCGCAAGAAGACCCGTGGCCGTCGCGGAGGGAAGAAAGCGAAGGCGAAGGCGGCGCGCCTTGCATGCGACGCCGGCGCCGGTGCGTTCGACGCATACCAAGGCCTCTGCCTGCTATGCACCCAGCCCGGCCACCGGGCAAGGGACTGCACCACGGGCCCCGTGTGCATTCGTTGCGGAGAGCCCGGGCACATGTCCAGAGGGTGTTCCATGCCGCGCCCGCGCACGCCCCTGGACCTCGGAGATGAACCTGCGAGGAAGCGCTCGACGGGTGGCTCCCCGCGACCTCCGCCGGCTCCACGGCCGCAGGCGACCCGATCGAACCAGCAAGGGACAGGCGCGCGACGCCAGGGTGAAGCGTGTGCCAACACCGGGCCGCCACGCGACTCTCTGCCGGATGTTGCCGCCGTCCACCTGGTCGGGGAGGCCCCGCCTCGCTCTGTTGATGCGCCCCCAAGCGCGCACGGACCACGGATGACGCAAACGGCCCCGGTGAGGCAGGTGCGTTCCATCGTTGCCCCCTCCCTTCACCCGGCCTCGTCGTCCTTCATGGGTGTCGGCCGGCGCGGCCAACCAGCTCGCGATGCCATGGTTGTGGCGCGCGCAAGGGAAGCCCGGCCCGCTGAACAGGTGGATGCACGTCGCGACGCGCGGCGCGACGAATGAGCGGTTGTCGCCCCGCTTCCTCTGGCTGGGTGCGACGCGCGGGTGGTCACCGGCCAACATGTCGCCCTCGGTGGCGAGCTCGCGTGAAGGCTCGTGCGGACGGCGTGCGTGTTCCCGCGGACTCCGGAGGTCGAGGAAGCAGAGCTGGCATTGGAGAACACCCTGGTGACCATCCCGGTTGGCGAACGGCGGGACATTGCAGCCGATGAGGTCGTGCATGCCCTGAACGCGATCTATGACCTCCCAACAGAGGTTTTCTCTGTTCACCGGCACCGTGAAGATGGATTCCTGATCTACTTCTTCGCCGCTGAGGATCGACGGGTGGTGCTCGCCAGCGAGTACGTGCAAACGCCGTTCTTCCGTTTGCTGGTCAAGCCGTGGTCGCGCCGGACGGGGGCGGCGATGGGCGCGCTCGAGGTACACGTGAACCTCGAAATATAAGGGATCTCGATGAACTCGTGGAGTGTTGCGGCGGCGGAGACCATTCTCGCGCCTAATTCATGGGTGGAACGCCTCGACCCGCTTACGCGCAGCCGGGCCGACATGGAAACCTTCCGTCTCTCCGCATGGTGTCTCGACCCCGCTCTAATCCCACGAGAGGTCGACTTTCACGTGGTCGAGCTGGGCGCACCGCCATCAGCGCTGGTGCTGGCCGCACCGAGCTCCGCGGTCACGCTGCCGCAGGTGTCCACTCTACTCTACTCGCTCATTGTGCACGTCCGAAGCTTCATGGACTACCGCTGGCACGCTCTCGGCGGCGGCGAGGGAGGTAGGGACGGGCCGACGCCGGGCTGGCCGCTCTCGAGGCAGTACGGCTGCGTACCGAGGGTGCCGGATTCGCTTCCGGGCGGCGGTGCCTCGACGATGACGGGTGGTGCAGGGGCTGGCTCCTCCGCTAGTGGCCAAAGGGGTGGGGTCCGCCACGGCCAGGTGGGCTCAGCTAGCGTGGCCTCTGGCACGGTCCTCAGGTCCCTGTCGCCTGGGGCCACAGTGGGCCTCCCAGCTCCCACTTTGGCGCGACGCAGACGACATGGTCGTGGTCAAAAAAGGAGAAAGCAAAGGCGGGCCCTCTCCTCTGCACCTCTGCCGGGTGACGCACCCGCGTCTGACACGGAACGGCTCAGAGACCAGGTTGAAATTCGAACTGGCTCGAGGGGTGGCCAGGAAGCAACCGCGCAGCTGCCTCCGCTGGTGATTGGCGGGAACCAACCGCAACCTGAGCGGGAGGAACACTTTGGGCAGGAGCTGCAGGGTGGGACCGGCCACGTTACAACACTGGTGACGGTTGCTGATTCGCCCGGATACGTGGTTGGCTTGGTTGAGGCAGACGGAAACACCTCGTGCTCTCTCTCCTCTGTTGATACCAGGCCACCGACCCGCGAGGCTCCGGGTGGGTTGGTCGCACGGGACCCCCTGCTGTTGGGCCCCTGCCATGCGCTGGCTGGGGTGCTGGGCCTAGACGCTTTCGCCCACACGGAGGCCTCCCAGAATGCGGCGCAGCCCGAACTGCGATTCGCCGGGTTGGCCCACGAGGTTCTCCTGGGGTGCGCCTCACGTATTCTTGGCCCCGGGACACCTGTGGAGGATGGTGGCGCTGAATCCGAGGAGGTGGATGAAGAGATTGAGATGGACCCCCCGCCATCGCCAGTTCGGGTTGGGGTTGATGACACTGTCGCGACACCTAGATTCGCCACACCCCTAGTGGTGTACGTGAGGCCTAGGATGACACAGATGGCAGCGACGCGTCCCTCGATTGCCGCGGGGCCGCGCACCCTAGGGGAGTTCCTCGCGGCGGCCAAGATGAGGCCTGATGCTCTACTGCAGGGCCCGGCTCTACACCGCAGGTTGATGGCCCTCGACTTTCGGCCGCGCCGGAGCCCCCGGATCGCAGCACAGCTGGGGGGACAAACTCTGAGATGCGCGCCGTCAGAAACCTCATGAGGAAGCTAGGGCTCGTACAGGATGATGAGGCGCCATCTGAGGCTGCCCTGGAGGCCTATCACATGATGTTTGAGTTGCCTCTCACGGAGGAGATGATCGAGGCCGTCACGGAGCTCTACGGGTGGTACCTTTCGGCGCTGCGAGGGTGCTCTCCACCGTTGGTTGGCACAACGGGTGGTCGGCTCGTCGAGGCCTGACCCGGTCACCTCCACCACCTAGGGTGCTAAAGACTTCTTATGTCTTACGAACCTAAGGTGTTGGTGTGTAACGCACGTGGCCTTAATGACCGCGCGCGTCGTACGGGTGTTAGGAGTATAGTAGCTACTACGGGTGCGTCCATTGTATGCTTGCAAGAGACGAAACTTGCGGTTGTAACCCCCTCTATTGTTATGGAGACCCTAGGCGCGGACTTTGACGCTTACTTCTGCTTGCCGGCTATTGGTACGAGAGGGGGAATCTTAGTTGCTTGGGTTAGCCGCCTGGTGCAGCTCGATAGCGCCCATGTTGATCTTAACAGCGTCACGACTAAGGTCTCCCCCCCCGGATGGGGCACACGGATGGTGGCTTACTTGCGTCTATGGCCCCCAGGAGGAGGCTGATAAGGTGGCCTTCCTGGCTGAGCTACGCGCGGTACGCGCTGGCCACCCCGGACCTTGGGCACTCTATGGGGACTTTAACATGATCTACCGTGACGAGGATAAAAACAACGGCAACTTAAACAGACGGATGATGGGGCAGTTCAGGCGCTTCCTGAATGACAGCGACCTTAAGGATATCTATCTCCATGGACGCCGATACACTTGGTCCAACGAGAGGGCGACCCCGACCCTCGTGATACTAGATAGGGTGTTTGTCACACTGTGTTGGGAGGATCTGCATCGTAGCTGCTACCTACGGTGTCTGGCGACGGTTGGCGTGAATCACTGCCCCCTCCTCTTGGATTGCACCACACAGTCCTTGGGTCCGAAGCGCTTCCAGTTCGAGCGATTCTGGCTGAGGCTTGATGGCTTCAGTGAGGTGATGTCCAGCGCGTGGGGTGAGGTGGGTGGAGACCCGGACCCCTTCCTCCGTCTCACAGCTAAGCTGAAGCACACCACGCGGAAGCTCATGAGCTAGAGCGATAAGAAGGTTGGATGTGTTAGTCTGCAGCTGATGAAAGTGAGGGAGGTTGTTCTTTGGCTTGATGTCGCTATGGAGTCCCGCCAGCTCTCCCCTGACGAGCGCCTGCTCCGAGCAAGGCTCAAGCAGACATACCTTGGGCTCGCTTCCCTAGAGCGCACGATGGCTCGCCAGGGGGCCAAGATCTCCTGGCTGCGGGATGGGGACGCAAACACGGCCTTCTTCCACCAACACGCGTCGTACCGCCGGCAGAAGAACGTACTCCACGGACTCCTGGTCGACGGTGCAATGGTATCTGACCACGCCGGGATGGCTGAGGCCTCCTTCTCCCACTTCGAGAGCCTCCTTGGCTCAACGAGTGACCGAGAATTCTCACTCGACCTGGACTTCCTAGACATGCATACCGAAGACCTCTCAGGGCTTGAGGCTCCCTTCTCGGAGAAAGAGGTATGGGAGGTGGTTTGGTGACTCCCACACAGGAAGGCGCCTGGGCCAGATGGGTTCACAGCAGAGTTCCTTCAGAGCTGCTGGGGGGTGGTGAAGGGGGATTTCATGGTTGCTTTCGACAAACTCTTCACGATGTGTGGGCGCGGCTTCCAGGGCCTAAACCAGGCCATGTTGGTCCTGCTGCCTAAACGGCCGGATGCGGACGCGCTTGGTGATTTTTGTCCTATAAGCCTGATCCACATCTTTGCAAAGCTCGCGGGGAAGATGGTCGCCGCACGGCTCGCACCCAGGGTAGGATTGCTGGTCGATAGCAATCAATGCGCCTTCATTCAGAAGCGATGCATTCATGACAACTTCATGTTGGTTCAGCAGACGGCGAGGCTGCTTCATAGCCTCAAGGAACCGCGGGTGATGCTGAAGCTCGACATTGCTCGGGCCTTTGACTCGGTCTCCTGGAGCTTCCTCTTTGAGATCCTGGTGAAGCTCGGCTTTGGACCACGATTCCGCGAGATGGTCGCGATCCTCCTATCCACTGCTAGCACGAAGGTGTTACTCAACGGTGAGCCGGGGCCACCGATTTGGCACAAACAAGGTCTCCGGCAGGGGGATCCTCTATCGCGCACCCTATTCGTGTTAGTGATGAACACGATGAACAAGGTCTTGGCGAAAGCCATGGAGCTGGGTGTCCTCCGTTGTCTTGCACGCCGAGAGATGATGACCTCCACGTCGCTGTACGCAGATGATGTAGTTATCTTTTGCCACCCGGACGAGACGGAACTGCGCGCTATTCGCGTAATCCTGGAGCTCTTTGGACATGCATCGGGCCTGCATACCAACTTTGCAAAGTGCTCTGTATCCCCGATTGCATGCTCTGAATTGGAGGCTGGCCGAGCCGCGGCGGTTATGGACTGGCCGCTAGCTCCCTTCCCGGTTAAATATCTCGGCATCCCACTCTCCGCCGGGAGATTACCAGGAGAGGCCCTCCAACCCTTGGTGAACAAATTGGCCGATAAGCTGCCGACTTGGAAGGCGTCCATGATGCCATGGGCCGGACGCCTGGCGCTCATTCGTTCGGTTCTTGCAGCTATACCGGTACACCAGCTGGTAGTGTTGAGCCTCAACAAGAAGGTGTTGAAACAGGTTAACAAGATCCTACGGGGTTTCCTGTGGGCAGGAAGGTTGGATGCCAACGGGGGCCACTGCCATGTCAACTGGGCAAGGGTGTGTCGCCCGTTAAGGCTGGGTGGTCTCGGGGTGCCTGACCTACACCGCACCTCCATTAGCCTGTGGGTGTGTTGGTTGTGGAGGAAGCGCGTTGACCCCCTGCGCCCCTGGCGCGGGCTCGATATGCAGTTCTCCAAGGATGAGATGGCCATATTCAACGCCTCCACAGACATGGTGGTGGGGGAGGGTAGTACGGCTCTATTCTGGGAAGACAGATGGCTGGATGGCATGACGATAAGGGAGAGAGCGCCGAACCTTTTTGTGCTAATCCCTCGATGCTGTAGGAAGCGCCGGACGGTGCAACAGGCATTGGTAGAGCGCAGCTGGATAACCGACATCACAGGATCTTTGAGCCCACTAGCCTTGTGGCAGTACATTCAGCTTTGGATCCGGATACGAGACATGCAGCTCTCCGACGAGCCGGATAGGCTCATCTGGCGTTGGACAACGGACACACAATATTCTTCCTGGTCCTGCTACAATGCACTCTTTGAGGGCTATGTGGTCTCAGGCTCCTGGAAGCTCAACTGGAAGACATGGGCACCGCCTAGGGTGAAGTTCTTCATCTGGCTGGCCTGCCAGGACAGATGCTGGACCGGGGAGAGGCTCGCACGCCGAGGCCTACCCCATGCGGCTCGCTGTCCGTTGTGTGACCAATCGGTGGAGACGATGGATCACATCCTCACCGGGTGCCCATTCTCACGGACGATCTGGCACGAGGTCCTTTCATGGATCCGATCCACCGCGGGACCCCCCTCGGAGGAAGGTGCTTTCGTCGATTGGTGGTCTAGGGCGCTTGACGCCACCCCTCGCGCATTGCGCAGGGGTACCTCGTCGATCATCATGCTGACAACATGGTGTATCTGGAAACACCGTAACTCCGTGGTCTTCAACAACGCCGAACCATAGGAGACTCCCCTCCTCGGCACGATCAAGGCGGAGGCGCGTGCATGGGCGAACACGGGAGCCCGAGGAATTCGTCAACTTCTCCCCTAGTTAGGCTGGGTCCAGTTGTATGGTGTGGGGTTGGCCTTCTTTGGGCTTTTACATATACTCTCTTTTTATCAATGCATCAAAACGCAAAGCTTTTTGCGTTTTCGCGAAAAAGGATGCAAATGCAATTATTGGCAGAAATCTGTCAAAACAGGACAGTAGGTAAAGATGATATTTTTCTAACATCTTCTATTGCTCAAATCAAAAAGTGTTCAACTAAGAAAAGTTGCATATATAGCCATTATTACGCACAAAAAAAATCAGGTCATTTTGAATTTTTTGTGATTTTATACGAATTTAACAGTGGACAGAAGAAATTTGTTTTCTCCGCAGAAATCCGAAATATAGTCTCAATTTCCCACTAGAGTCTTTACTTGGCTCAACAAAGACACAAAATAAAAGATACAGCAGGGTTTCTAAGGAAATAGACAACACCCAGGTGCAAAGCACACAGAAAGAAACGATGGAAAACGGGTTGAAAACGGAGAAATAAAACAGGTTGTCTCCCGGTAGCGCTTTTCTTTAACGCCTTTCAGCTAGGCATAGAAAGAAACTCAAGCATTTTCAAGTGAGGAAGCATCAACATCATAACTTGCTCTAATAATAGAGTCAAAAGTTAGCTTCATTCTCTTTCTAGGAAAGTGTTCCATACCTTTCTTGCGTGGGAATTGATATTTAATACTCCCCTATTTCATATCAATAACATCACCAACAGTTCTAAGAAAAGGTCTTCCCAAAACAATAGGACAAGAAGCATTGCATTCAATGTTCATAACAACAAAATCAACAGGGACAAGTTTATTGTTAACCATAATAAGAACATCATCAATTCTACCAAAAAGGTTTCTTCTTAGCATTATCAGCAAGATGAACATCCAAATTAACAGTGTTCCAACGGTGGTAGATCAAGCATATCATAAAGCTTTTGAGGCATAACATAGATACTAGCACCAAGATCACACAAAGCATTGCATTCAAAATAATTTACTTTTATCTTAATGATGGGCTCCCAACCATCATCTAATTTCCTAGGGATAGAGGTTTCAAGTTTCAGCTTTTCTTCTCTAACTTTCGTGAGTGCATTGGAAATATGTTTAGTAAAGGCCATATTCATGGCACTAGCATTGGGACTTCTAGCAAGATTTTGTAGGAACATAATAACTTCAGAAATATTGCAATCATCAAAATCAATATTATTATCATCAAAAGTAATGGGACCATTATCTCCCACATCTCTAAAATTTTCAGCACTTTTAATAGAAGCAATTTCAGCAATTTGAGGCAATTTAGCACGTTTCACCGAAGGGGTGGAGACTTTGTTAACACCAACTACTATACCATTGATAGTAGGAGGTTTAATAGCACTTGGAGCTTTAGTTTTACTAGTGGTGGTGATAGTGCAAACTCTAGCAATATTATTCTTTCTAGCCAATTCATCTTCTCTTTCCCACCTAGCACATAATTCAGCCATCAACCTAAAATTATTATCAATTCGAACTTGGATGGCATTCAAAGTTTAACTTTATTTAACATCATGTGGCAAAACCTTCAGTTTTAGAAAATCAACATCAATAGCTAGGCTATCTACTTTAGAGGCAAGAACATCTATTTTACCAACCTTTTCCTCAACAGATTTATTAAAAGCAGTTTGTGTGCTAATAAATTCTCTAAGCATTCTTTCAAGATCAGAGGTAGAGCTTTTATTATTATTGTAGGAATTGCCATAAGAATTACCATAAACATTATTAGGAGGATAGGGCTTATAATTGTTTCCACCAAAATTATTTCTATAAGCATTGTTGTTAAAATTATTATTTCTAATAAAGTTCACATCAACATGCTCTTCTTGAGCAACCAAAGAGGCTAAAGGAACATTATTTGTATCAACTTGAGCTTTACCATTAACAAGCCTAGACATAATAGCATAAAGCCTTTCACTCAAAGAGGAGGTTTCCTTAACTGAATTTACCTTCTTACCTTGTGGAGCTCTCTCAGTGTGCCACTCTGAATAATTTATCATCATATCATCAAGAAGCTTTGTTGCATTGCCCAAAGTGATGGACATAAAGGTACCTCCAGCAGCTGAATCCAATAGGTTCCTTGAGGAGAAATTCAGTCCTGCATAAAAGGTTTGTATAATCATCCAAGTAGTCAGTCCGTGACTGGGACAATTCTTCACCATAGTTTTCATTCTTTCCCAAGCTTTAGCAACATGTTCATTATTAAATTGTTTAAAATTCATTATGTCACTTCTCAGGGATATAATATTAGCAGGAGGATAATATTTTCCAATGAAAGCATCTTTACACTTAGTCCATGAATCAATACTGTTTCTAGGCAAAGATATCAACCATTCTTTTACTCTTCCTCTCAAAGAGAAAGGAAATAATTCCAGTTTAATAATATATCCATCCACATCTTTATATTTTTTCATCTCACATGGTTCAACAAAATTATTAAGGTGAGCAGCAACATCATCAGTACTAACACCAGAAACTTGCTCTTTCATAACAAGATTTAATAAAGCAGGTTTAATTTCATTGAAAGCAGCAGTAGGAGCAGGTGGAGCAATAGGTGTGCAAATCATTGTTGTTTGTGCTAGTGAAGTCACACAACTTAGTATTCTCAGAGGAACTCATTTTAGCAAAATAAAAGTAAGCAAATAAATAACAGCTATAAAGTAAAATATATTTTTGTGTTTTTGATATAAAGAAGCAAAACAAGAAAATAAAATAAAAACAAGACAATAAGCAAAATAAAGAGGTTGAGAGTGAGAGACTCCCCTTGCCAGAAGACTTCTTTCTCCCTGGCAACGGCGCCAGAAATTCTTTGCTACGCCTTGATGGTGCCCTTACGGGGAGACTTCTTGATGATGATGAATTTTAAGTCCCCGTCAACGGCGCCAGAAATTCTTGTTGCTATGGATGGCGTGTTGGGAACCCCAAGAGGAGGGTGTGATGAGTACAACGGTAAGAATTTCCCTCGGTTAAGAACCAAGGTTATCAATCCAGTATGAGAAAGAGGATCTTAGGAAGGTTGATGCCACTGACGGTGGTGATGGCGCCTCACCGGTGTCAGCAACAACGCGGAACCTGCACACAACAGAACCAAAATACTTTGTCCCAACGGTACAGTGAGGTTGTCAATCTCACCTGTCATGCTGAAAACAAAGATTAGACGTATTGTGTGGAAAATGGTGTATGCTTGCAGTAAGTAAAGAAAGTAGGTAATTGTAGTGGTTTGTTTAACATTGTAGGAAAAATAGACCGAGGTTCATAGGTTCACTAGTGGTGTCTCTCCATAAAAGATAGCATGTTGGGTGAAAAAATTACAGCTGGGCAATTGACAAATAGAGGTTGCACCGTAGTGCACATTCATGACATGATGAGTACTATGATATTCAGTGTGGGCATTACAACAATATACATAGACCGTAATCCAACTGCAGCTATGACTAATAATCCACCCTCATGTTATCATCCGAACCCCCTTAGGTATTAAGTTGCAAGTAACAGATAATCGCATTAAGCAATGTGTGTAATGTAAGCAATGATTGTGCACACGGGAACTCACACCGCTGTTTTCTCCCTAGTGGCAACAGCACATCCTCCCCCGTCACGTTTCTGTCACTCGAGCACAGGCGAAAAGGAGGCATGAACCCAACTATCGAGCATAAATACTCCCTCTTGGATTCACTAGCAACTACTTGGCCAGAGCAACCACTAGCAACGGAAAGCATGAAAGATCACAAATAACATATGCAATAAAGACTATAATCGACTTGGCATAATTTCAATATTCATCGGATCGCAGCAAACATAGCACATAGAATTACATAAGAACAATCTCGATCATGTTAGGCAGCTCACGAGATCTAAACATTGAGGCATAGGAGGAGAAGACAACCATCTAGCTACTGCTATGGACCCGTAGTCCAAGGATGAACTACTCACACATCACTTCGGAGCTAGGCATGGTGATGAAGAGGCCTCCGGTGACGATTTCCTCTCCGGCAGGGTGCCGGGAGACAGCTTCAGAACCCCCCTGATCTAGGGTTGACGACGACGACGGCCGCGGAACTTTTTGGGGTTTTTTTATCAGGTAAGTAGGGTTTTCCTTTGGAGGGGAATAAATAGGCAAAATGGCGACGTCGGTGGGCCACCAGGATGGCCTCACCACCCCAGGAGCGGCCAAGGGGGGTCGCGCCTGGCTATGGTGAGGGCCCCCTGGTGCCCCTCTTCGACTCCTCTTCGGACTTCTGGATGCTTCTGGGAAAAATAGGAACTTCGGGATTCGTGGGGTCCAATTTTGAGAATATTTCCAGAACAACTTTTCTGAAATAAAAAACAGCAGAAAACATGGAACTGTCACTTGCATCTTGTTAATAGGTTAGTCCTGGAAAACGTGTAAAAATGCTATAAAGAAGGGAGAAAACATGTAGCAATTGGCATAATATCAACATGGAACATCAGAAATTATAGATACGTTGGAGTTATATAACATCAATCTCGATCATTTTAGGTAGCTCACGAGATCTAAACATGGAGGCATATGAGGAGAAGACAACCATCTAGCTACTTCTATGGACCCGTAGTCCAAGGATGAAATACTCACGCATCACTCCGGAGGCGGGCATGGTGATGTAGAGGCCTCCGGTGATGATTTCCTCTCCGGCAGGGTGCCGGAGACAGCTTCAAAACCCCCCTGATCTAAGGTTGACGGTGACGGCGGCTGCAGAACTTTTCGGGGATATTTTATCAGGTGTTTAGGGTTTTCCATCCCGGGGGATTAAGTAGGCGAAAGGGCAGAGGCGGTGGAGATCTGGGGGGCCCACACCACCCCCTGACGCGGCCAAGGGGGGCGCCACCCCATGGTGTGGGCCCCCTGATGCCCCTCTTCGTCTCCTCTTCGGTCTTCTGGATGCTTCCTGGGAAAATAGGCACTTCGGGATTTGTGGGGTCCAATTCCGAGAATATTTCCAGAACAACTTTTCTGAACCAAAAACAATAGAAAACAAGGAACTGGCACTTGGCATCTTGTTAATAGGTTAGTCCCTGAAAACGTGTAAAAAATGACATAAGGAAGGGAGAAAACATGTAGCAATTGGCATAATATCATCATGGAGCATCAGAAATTATAGATACGTTGGAGACGTATCAAGCATCCCCAAGCTTAGTTCCTACTCGTCCTCGAGTAGGTAAACGATAAAACAATAATTTCTGAGGTGACATGCTACTAACATAATCTTGATCACAAAAATGTAAAAGCATATGCAAGCTGAGGTCGTAGAACTTCAAACACAAACATGATAAATAGAACTTTAATAATAAAGGAAAGCAATAACTTTTCATAATGAAGAGTATCTCAAATAAAGGATTATGAGCAACAATGCAAGTAAAGATAAACGTCTATTTCAGGTATAGAGAAAGCATGGCAAAGTGATGTTTCGCTAGTCCTTAAGCGTGGGGCAAAACATAAATGGTAGGACACCTTCAAAGTTCATGAGGAAGACTAGAGCAAATAATTTAAGAACAAATGATATCACGTGATGAAGTAATTATTGATGTTCATGGAACAATGCATGTAGAACTAAGAATGGCAAAAATGCTGTCTCAATTGTGCATAAAGTTAGAAGATGGAGACTCAACATAAAAGTAAAAGAAAGGACCTTTGCGGAGGGAAGCAGGGATCACTCATGTGAGCATGTGCCAAATCAACCAAATAAAACATTTGAAATAGAATACCAAAATTTTATGCTTCCTTATGACAAGAACAACTCATGAATCTTTCAATGACATATTAAACACTCTAAGCTATTTGAGGCTATTCATGCTACTCAACATCACAAGGATTTAGAACTAAAATAACATTTAGCATGGCATGAAAAGTTTCTAGCAATAGTCTATACAAGCTTCTACTTGCATCAGTATAAATTCTACTTTAAACAACAGTTTCTTTCTCCCAACAAGCACCATACACAATATGTTTTAACAAAAACTCTCTAAATGCTAAAGCAAGCAAACATGAGAGTACTCACATAATACTACTAAAACTAACAGCTCTAATAAGAGATGCATGCAAAACAGGAGCTAAATAAATGCAGCAGTCAGACAAAGATTAAGAATACAAAGTATTCCCATGAAAAAAGCGGAGCGTGTCACTCTCCAATAAAAGAATGCTGGGGCCCAACCAAGCTTATTGAAAAAGTAAAAACAAACTGAAAGAAAAAGCAAAAACAAACTGAAAACAAAAATAAAAGACGCTCCAAGTAAAGCACATAAGATGTGACCGAATAAAAATATAGTTTCACTAGAAGTGACATGATAATTTGTTGATGAAGAAGGGGATGCCTTGGGCATTCCCAAGCTTAGACGCTTGAGTCTTCTTGAAATTTGATGGGATATACCACCGGGGCATCCCCAAGCTTAGGCTTTTCACTCTTCTTGATCACATCATATCATCCTCTTCTCTCGACCCTTGAAAACTTCCTTCACACCAAACTTCTCACAATCTTCATTAACAACGTTAGTGCAATCGAAATAATAAATTCACATGGTTCAGTTTCAACACATGTCTAACACTCAAAAACACATTAACTACTGTCACAACTTCTTTTAGAAATCTTTTTCTCAAAAGAACACCAAAAGAAAAGCGATTAAGAAGCAAATGCAATTATTGGCAGAAATCTGTCAAAACAGGACAGCATGTAAAGATGTTTTTTTAAAAATCTTATGTTGCTCAAATCAAAAAGTTTTCAACTAAAAAAAGTTGCATATACATCCCAGGATTACGCACAAAAAACTCACGTCATTTTGAAGTTTCTGTGATTTTATACGGAATAGACAGTGGACAGCAGAAATCTGTTTCCTCAGCAGAAATCCGAAATATAGCCTCAACTTTCCACTAGAGGATTTACTTGGCTCAATAAAAACTCAAAAGAAAAGATACATCGGGGTTGCTCAGGAAATAGACAACACCCAGGTGCAAAACACACAAAAGAAAACAAAATAAAATGGGTTGAAAACAGCAAAATAAAACGGGTTGTCTCCCGGTAGCGCTTTTCTTTAACGCCTTTCAGCTAGGCATAGAAAGGTGGAATCAAGTATATGCTCATATAAGAAGTATGAATTGAAGCAAAATAGAGAATAAAGAAGCAATAATAAAACAAATTTAAGTCTAACACACTTCCTATGCATAGGAATCTTGAAAAGAAATAAATTAAAGAAGCTCAAACTAGAAATCATGGGAAGGTAGAACAAGAGCAACTTCAAAACTTTCAACAAAAGGAGAGGTGTATTAGTAACATGAAAATTCCTACAACCATATTTTCCTCTCTCATAATAATTTTAAGTAGCATCATGAACAAACTCAACAACATAATTATCACATAAAGCATGTTTGTCATGGTCTAAAAGCACATAATTCATATCAAGCTCAAAAACAGTTTGATCCAAATTAAAAGTAAAGACCTCTTCTTTCCCACTTTTAGCTATAGCAAAAAAAAATATTGGTCACTCTTAAAAGGTATAGGACACATTATAGCAATCCTATTTTCAGCAGCATTATAATTTATAACATCAAGTAACATAGGACCATCATCAAGAGCATTATCATAAGATTTATCCAAGTAGCATGGGTTATCATAAATAATAGTAGCAATATCATTCTCACAAGTTTCATTCATAGTAGTATCAAGGTCAAAAGTATAGAAAGTATCAATTTCATCAAATAATGTATGAGTTAAAGAGTTACTATCATTGGGAGGTTGACATGGCTCCCATTCTTCCTCCTCATGATCATCACTCTCCTCCTCTTTTTCATCCAATGAGCTTCCAGATTCAGCAATTTCTTCTTCCATAGGCTCCTGAAAGGCATTAGTTACTTCCTTAGGTTTTGAGAATTTATTAAGATATTTCATTATGTAGTAATTACAATCCTTGTAATTATCAAAGCAATATTCAAGTATAGCATAAATCTCATATTTATATGGTGCATCATCAATACTTTCAAGCAAATAGTCAATTTCGAATGCACCCTTCCAAGCAATAAATTCTTCAATTTGTTCCACATCATATAATTCATAATTTCCTTTAACATAAGAAGATATGGTAACATTATCATTATACTCACATTGAAAAGGGAGGTGTTTATACCTCCTACAACAACAAGATTTATCAAAGCCATAAGTAACATTATAAGTAGAGCACAAGTTTTTATCATAGTCATGCAATTTATTAATTTGATCCCATAATTGTATCCCTTTTTGTGACAAGCGGTGTTCCTTATAATATTTTTGTTGTTCATCCGTGCACCCACCTTTCCTAAAAGATCTAGTTTCAAAGACATCAAACATTGATCGCAAGCATGTAAAAGCAAAAAATAATAACTAGAACACTTGAAAATACTTGAGTTGCTTTCTATGCTATAAAGTAAACTATTTTTTTTGTGTTTTTGATATAAAGAAGCAAAACAAGACAATAATAAAAACAAGACAATAATCAAAATAAAGAGGTTGAGAGTGAGAGACACTCCTTGCCAAAAGACTTCTTCCTCCCCGACAACGGCGCCAAAAGAAGTCCTTGATGGTGCAGATCTTGCACTCGTTGGGATACCCGAAGAGGAGGGTGTGATGAGCACAGCGGTAGGAGTTTTCCCATTAGTTAAGAACCAAGGTTATCAATCTAGTAGGAGAAATAGGACCTTCGGAAGGTTGATGACACTGACGGTGGTGATGGCTCACCGGTGTCAGCAACAGCGTGGAACCTGCACACAACACAACCAAAATACTTTGTCCCAACGGTACAGTGAGGATGTCAATCTCACCGGTCTTGCTGAAAACAAAGATTAGACGTAGAGTGTGGAAAATAATGTATGCTTGCAGAAAGTAAAGAAAGCAGGAAATTGTGGTGGTTTGTTTTAACAGTGTAGGAAAATGGACCGGGGTTCATAGGTTCACTAGTGGTGTCTCTCCATAAAAGATAGCATGCTGGGTGAACAAATTACAGCTGGGCAATTGACAAATAAAGGTTGCACCGTAGTGCACATTCATGACATGATGACTAATATGATATTTAGTGCGGGCATTACAACAATATACATAGACCGTAATCCAACTGCATCTATGACTAATAATCCACCCTCATGTTATCATCCGAACCCCCTTAGGTATTAAGTTGTAAGCAACAGATAACTGCATTAAACAAAGTGTGTAATGTAAGCAATGGTTATGCATGTGGGCACTCTCACCGCTGTTTTCTCCCTAATGGCAACATCACATCCCCCCTTCACGTTTCTGTCACTCGAGCAAGGCGGTGAGGAGGCATGAACCCACTATCAAGCATAAATACTCCCTCTTGGAGTCACTAGAGACTATTTGGCTAGAGCAACCACTAGCAACGGAAAGCATGCAAGATCACAAATGACATATGCAATAAAGACTATCATCAACTTGGCATAAGTTCAATATTCATCGGATCCCAGCAAACACAGCACATAGAATTACATAAGATCAATCTCGATCATGTTAGGCAGCTCACGAGATAGGAGAAGACAATCATCTAGCTACTGCTATGGACCCGTAGTCCAAGGATGAACTACTCACGCATCACTCTGGAGGCGAGCATGGTGATGTAGAGGCCTCCGGTGATGATTTTCTCTTCGGCAGGGTGCTGGAGACAGCTTCAGAACCCCCCTGATCTAGGGTTGACGGTGACGGCGGCTGCGGAACTTTTCAGGGATATTTTATCAGGTGTTTAGGGTTTTCCATCCGAGGGGATTAAATAGGCGAAAGGGCAGAGGCGATGGAGCTCTGGGGGCCCCACACCACCCCCTAGCGCGGCCAAGGGTGGCGCGCCACCCCATGGTGTGGGCCCCCTGATGCCCCTCTTCGTCTCCTCTTCGGTCTTCTGGATGCTTCCGGGGAAAATAGGCACTTCGGGCTTGGTGGGGTCCAATTCCGAGAATATTTCCAGAACAACTTTTCTGAAACTAAAAACAACAGAAAACAGGGAACTGGCACTTGGCATCTTGTTAATAGGTTAGTCCCTGAAAACGTGTAAAAATGACTTAAAGAAGGGAGAAAACATGTAGCAATTGGCATAATATCATCATGGAGCATCAGAAATTATAGATACGTTGGAGACGTATCAGTAATCTCAACTCCAATAGCCATAGGTTCTCTCTTGGAATCAAAAGGATCACGGAAAGAGTGTTCTTCATGATTCTCACATCTTTGTTCTTGATTCAGCTATACCTCTCTTCTTAGCATGGGTTTTACAAAATTGTATTACCCTGCGCATCCAACTTGATCTCTGGATTCCCGGAGCATGTTCTTATTCTTTAGTTGCTTTCCTACCTTTGTCCGTTGATAGGAAGCCAAGTTGCATATGTGTATTGGAGTATTCCAATGCATTTACACTTGTGTCCATCAGAACATTCCACTTGGGAATATCAGGAGAAACAAACTCCAATACCTCGTTCATTCCTAGGACCAGGTCAAAGTTTTATAATTCGCAGAACTAAGAGGCTTCATCAGTTTTTGTTCTGTTCTACCTTCTAGTATCACCCTCTTATATATCAAGAGGTCGTGCCTAGCTTCATGGCCTTATTGATGAAGTGATGCTCATACACGCCTTCACTCCCCCTTCCTCCAAGCTTGAATGCTTGAGATGTTGGCTATGTGCATTGACATGTGTATCAGATATTCCTAGCAATTCTTATTGCTTTTAAAAAAATCTAAGAAATATATGTATCCTTATTAGCACTACTGGACACCCAGTCTCTACTTAAAGTTGACCGTGTTACCAAATCCGTTCATTCCAGTGCACATTCTTGGTCAGAGAATTAGGTTCATGCCGAAGCTCTCAAGATCATATTGACTGCTTTGAAAAGCAAGATTCCTTTTAAACTCCAAGACATACTGGTAGGTTGTGATATTCTGGTTGTCTTTCTAGAATTATCACCAGGTTATCATCCGACCGTGATGTCTAAAAAAGGGGTAATTTGAACTACTCCTTCCTCCAAGAAACTATTCTAGATACCCTGTACTAGTTGGTTGAGCTTAAACAACAACTTGGAGAGTTGAAAAACAAAAGCTTCACCGAACTTGATCCTTCGTTAAGGGATGTCTAGTTTCCTTTGCGTTGAAGAAGGATAGTATGTCCTTCATGGACATGCTATCTCACAAATCTTTGATTTGATTTGGGCTATCGTCAGATCAAGTTCAGATTCAAGGACTATCTTGGTGGTGTTTTAATCATGGTGTTTCGCCCGAGTATCCCTTCATGCCCTTTGGTCTGAACAATATTTGCCTTGTTCATATATCATATGAATCCCTCTTCTTGGAGTGTTTTGATGAGTGTGTTCTCGAGGCCATCGATGGCATTCCTATTTCTCCAAGTTGCAAGAGGTTCATGTTGAACAATTGGCACTAATGTTGGGAACTTTTGAGAATCATCTTCGTGTCATCATGAAGTATGGGTTCTGGATGTTTGAAGTGACTTACTCTGTTTCATGTGCTTATGGTGAAAGTTGTCGCCATGGATCCGAGTAGAGTTTTCTTGTTCCTTCGGGAATAATCCAAAGTCGGTAATGCGTGTGTGGACTACTCTTGAGATGGTAGGTTGTTACCTCCATTTATTTGAAGAAGTTTGCATCCACACCCAGCCACTAGCTGATTATTCATGAAAGAGAAGAATTCCAAGAGCTTAGCAATCTTTCTAATCATCTTCCCAACAAGGACTCCGATGTGTTCCATTGCAAGTAATCCATGTAGGTGCAACCATCTTTCACAAGTTGCCAACACATGAGTTCCGTAATCTCGCTCATCTTGTTGATCTTGACATCATAGTCCATATCTTGAGAATCCAGTAAATGCATCTCGCTGGTAACCGGTGCAATCTTGTTGATCAAACTTGTTGAGCCTAAAGTTCCATCTCAACCAACCAGCGCTGAATCTCGGGAAGCAACGATGGTTGGTGTTCCCTCAAGAGTATTGAACTAGGTCCATTTGAAAATCTGGAATGGTTTATGTTGTGGTTGGCAGAATTACCCGGAAGGCCTAACGTCATATCTCTTTGAATCCGTAATAACAACCACTCCCCGTGAGGATTATTGTGTGACTCATTCTAGAAGTTTCCCCTCCCCGTTCTTCCAATCCGAAGTTTGACTTTCACTTGATGACCTATAGAAGGCTTGTCATGAGCCTGTTGTCGGTATCTAGAACATCAAGGAAAACTTGGAAGTTGACTCGTCCAATGTCTCTATGTCAATCCTCCAAACCTTTCTTCTAGTGGAAACAAGTTCATCATGAGAAACATCTTGTGGTGATCTTTAACCTTCACTGGTCAATCCTCCTTTTCCGGTTGTTTGTACTTGAAGTTCTATTCATCTCACACGTTGTGTGAATTTGTCAGTCACTTCAGCCCTGGAGTCTTAATCATGTTGTAAAGGTATTGCTATGCCAATGCTATACCATGAAAACGATTCCTTACTCCTTTTTGGTGCTCCAAACTCCGTTGGTTACTCATCCTTATGGTGTGACCAAGAATTCTATCTCCGTTATGGTGTCCCAACATCTTTTGGTTAATTATCCTCTATGGTGTGGTAACATCATGATCTTTGACAAACTTTAACGGAATGGAAGTTCCTTCATCCTCGGTGTCCACTCCGAAGAGTGAACAAGATTATGTATCAAACCTTCATCTTGGATGCATGATTCCAGTGTGTATTCATGTTCTCTCTCGTCCATGGATATCACGTTGTGGTACCCAAGACAAACCATTCCACCTTGGTATTCTATTTGAAGTAAAGAGTGAAACCTCGGTTTCACAAGTTGTTCAACCTTTATTTTCCAAAAGGATTTAAGGTCTTGTGCAAAGTTCATATTCTAAATCATTTCAAGAACCATCGTCCACAAAACTTGAAACCTTCCCTTAGTTCCCTCAGTTACTTGACGTGTCTCATGCTTTTTCGCTCAAATATTGTCCTGAACACTCTCCCCATGAGTTGGCCATGAGATACTCGATCTTCGTGAAGATCAATTCCTAAGAGTTTCCCTCTTACCTAAGGTGTATCCGTTCAATACTTCATGATGCTACGGATCAACCTCTTCACGAAGAGAATCGTAAGGTTTGAGAAGATCATTCAAAACCGGTGTTCCTTTTTTCTTCTCATTCGGGAATCTCGGGACGAGATTCTTATAAGGGGGGTAGATTTGTAACATCCCAAATTTTGCTAACAAAGGGTTTTGGTGTTGTGTTTATGTCATAGCATGCATGAAAAATTTGAACAAGAATTGAATTTGAATTTTAATAAAATTTGACCAAAAACTACTTAAAGTGGTCACCCAAAATTTGAATTCAAAAAATTTCCAAAATTGTCAAATAAAAATATCTTGAGGTTGTAAATTTTGTGAGGATTTCAAAAAATATTTTTGCTAAATTTATATTTCAAAAAGGCCCTCAAAACCCTGTTTCAGTTCTGTTTTAAATGGAAAAGGACTAATTTGCAAATTTCAGAAACTCTAGGGGGTTTTCCTGGAAAAGTCCTTTTGTCGTCTTCAACCTTTGCCAGGAGGTAAGCAGGCACCTCCCCGGCGCCGAACACCTCCTCCATGCCTGCATGTCCCCGCGTATAAGAAGTCCCGAGAGAGAGAGTCGTGCGCCTCTTCCCTCTATCTCGCCCTTTCTGCCTCCCTCCTGCTCTGAAAATTTTCCCGGCTCAAAACCCTAGCTCCCCTCTGATCCGCCATTGTCGGCGCTCCAAAGCTTGCCCCGTCGTTCTGACCACGCAGGGAGGACCGCCGCCTCCTTTGACCCGCCTCGAGCATGCCCAAGAGCAGGGATGGCCTAGGTCGGGCGAATCACGCCATTTCCTCCATCCCCGGCAGAAGCGCCGCCATGCCATTGTCGGCATCCCCGACCTCTCCTCAACCTCCCGCCACCCTTCTAGCAACCATGGTGAGCTTCTGCGCCTCCCAACGCCCTCCGTTGGCTCCTCCCCATCTATATCGCCTTGTCGCCGTGCGGTTGTCTCCGCCGCCGCACGAGCTCGTCGCCGGGCCGCCTCCGGTGGCCATAAAATGGTGGCGCCGCCCTCTTCAGGTAGCACACATGCATGCGCGTCGAACGCGCCCAGTCGCTCTTCCCGGCGCGCCTCCAGTCGCCGTCGGCGACCATGACAAGGTCCTGCTGGCCACGGCTGACGTCATGCTGAGGTCATGTGGCCCCCGGCTGTCAGGGGTTTATTATTTAGGAAATGTATAATAAAAATAAAATAAACTGACATGTGGGCCCGACTATTTAATAATTCCGTAAAATGAATTATTTTTGGAAAATCAATAACTATTAAAATATTAATCAGAAATATATGAGAAAAATATGAAGATGTTTAGAAATTATAAACTATTTAATTATGTCATTTCAAACATGTTTGACAAAGTTCAAAAATATTAGTTATTTGAATTTGTTTTAAATCATTTGAAAATAGAGAAAATAAGTTTTTATTCAATAAAATCAAAAAAAATTCAAGTTTTATACCAAAGTGCTCAAAATGACAAATGCAACCCAGCTGTGATGTTTTCAAACCCTTTTGAGAAATGAAAAATTTACACACTTTTAGAATTGCCCGAAGTTCCCTTCGAGGTCCATTTCGGGCTAATTTCAGTAAAAATGCATAACTTCCATGCGAACCCTAGCAACCCATCAAACATTTTTAGGGCTTTATTTCAGTGCATTAACATGCTCATGCATACATATTGTGCATTACATCGATGCCATGTGTTGATTGTTCCCTTTCCGGTATTTGCTTCTTATCGGTAGACCCCGAAGAGAAGATCGACAACGCCATTGACGAATACTTGATCTTAACCGATAAGTCAAGCACTTATTCCAGAAGATCCATTCTTTGATTTTCTTATAACCAAGGCAAGCATAACCTCTTATCTGCTCATATATGGTTTCAAAGTGTTTTGACTCTCGTACTTTGCATAGGGTTCAAAGTATTTATGGTCCTTAGATAGAGTTCTCCTATAATTGTTGCATCGCCTAAATCTCCTGATACACTGCTCCTAGCAGCCTTAGGTCTGTTTGTGCGCGCTTCGTTAAAACCTGTGAGTCTTTGTTAGCCTTGCCTAGTTGTGATCTGATCAATCCGGTTGATGAATCTGATCAATGCGTGAATCTACTATGTCATGTTGTTGTGATTTGAATTATCTTTGATAACTTGACTAATAACGACATGAATGTGAGGCCACATTGGGTTGTGGCGTTTTGTCCTGTTCATGCCCCTAGGAGCGAGTTCTCACCTTCGAGCCAAGACTGAGCGTACAACCACACGTGGGCCGATGAACCCCGCCCGACTAACTAACTTGTTTAACATTATCCATGAGACACGTAGTTTAAGCTTTCCATCTGCGTGTGAGTCAGAAAATATTTTGGGGAAAACCTAGGGCGTGACCGGGACAAGTGATGGACGTACACGGATCTTGATCCCGACTTACAGAACAGGTGCCGTCAGGAGGTGGTCAACTCCCTGTTGACGGGGTGGCCCTTTTTGGGTTGACTCATGGATATGGTTCGACAAGGTAAAGGCTGGGAATCGAACACCCTCTGTCGGCACTTCCCGAACTAGTGCTAACCCTGGTGGCACTAAGAGTCGATTGGTACGTGTGGGTAAAGTTGTACACCCCTGCAGGGTTAAATCTTTTTGAAAAGTCGTGTCTGCGGTTAAAGACGACTTGGTGACGGATTCTGTGATTATAGATAACTTGAACGGAATGGCTAAAACTTGTTGATAACAAATGAAGGATTCCTCCTCGACTAAGTCGAGATGGTTGATTCTTGTAGCATGAGATAGTCTGGGAATGAGAAGGACATGGTGGAATACAAGAAGGCGAAGTCTTACTCCAGTGGTGGTGATTCCAACATGGACATTGACGAGTAGTTTGGGGTTCCCAGGTAGCAGCCTAGAATCTATGGGTTGGGAAGTTGACTTATGTTGCGGCCTCTTAGGCCTTTTTGGTTCTTGTTGACTAGCAAGATAACTTGCCTTATGTTGTCCGATGTAATGTTGGTTCATGTGACCTCTGTTTGTAAAGCTATACTCTAGTAATACTTGTTGTGTACAACTTCATGTCTAGAGTGTTGCTTGGATTGGTTGTTGGTTTCGAGCTCTTTGTTATACATTTTTGGCTATGCCTGCGTAGTTATCGCAACCGAGGGGTTGTGGAGCCGATGATCCATTTCCGAGCACGCCTGCCGATGTGATTCGGCCTGGGGCTTGGTAATCCCAGTAACCCTCGATTGTTGTTGATACTGAGACTCCTCACAAGACTGGAAATCTCCAGGTTCTTTCGGTTCACCTTCGTGGTGATGAGTATGAGGAAGAGGAGGACCTCTCTATGTTTAAGGATGCCTAAAGGAGGACTAGGAGGAAGAATGCAGACCCTCCATCTCGTCTCTCGGGCAAAGAAGAGGTTCGAGCTGAGCAGAAGAAACTCACATGGTTCAAGCGCAACATCCCTTACATGACTAAGAACCATGAGGCATACAAGGAAAGGAGGGACTTAAATAAGATGTTCAACGATCTTCAGGACCATGTTGGCATAGTGAAGACCCCTACTCTTGAGCATGTTAATGAGTCTTAGACTGTGTCCTATCATGAGTGGAACACCTCCTCGTTTCCTTGGGATGATTTTGATGAGGTCACTTCAGCTCCGTCCTCGTCTAACAACCGTGGCAAGGCTCCTATGGAAGAAGAAGAGGAAGAGAATGAGGAAGATGAATAGGAGTATTAGCCTATTGATGATGATGAGGATGCTCAAGATGATGATGAGGACGAGGACTCGGAGGAGGAGGAGGATTGATCCTTTGGGATGTGTGTAGTTGCTCTTTTCTCCTTTTTGGTGTCTCGATGCCAAAGGGGAGAAGTGGCTATCTAGACTTCTCGAGGATTTGCAAGGGTTGCTCAGAGCACAAGCTTTTGAACTTGATTTGCTTTTTATAGCTTGTGGCTCCCTTTATCTTATTTGGATTTGGATTTGAATTTCTCTCTTAGTGAACTTTCGTTTGTGTGTGGTGAGACTATGTGTGTGAAGCTATATATGGTTGTGCTAATACATTCATGCTTTACTTGTCTTACCTTCATATATGAAATTGTATTCTTCATTATATTATTGCTTATGGTGTAAGTTTGTAAAATATAGGGGATCTTAGAAACTTGTTGATCGTGTTCCATTGGTGCACACATTAAGGGGGAGCCCGTCTATATTTTCCAAACCTTTGTCTAAGCAACGGTTATCGTTGCAAATACTTGTGTTGTCATCAAACACCAAAAATGGGGGATTGAAAGCGCAAATCCGCATAAATCTTGTTTTGTGTGTTTGTTAACAACACTAGTATTAGTTTAATGTGTGTTGATGTTCTAGGGTCAAATGATAATTTTAATACTGGTGGTGAGTTCTCTAAAAAGATCAAAGAGAACTACATGAGCTGGAGGTGCTGGAATCTGTTTCCAGGCTGGAGTCTCCGGTGTCCCAGACCGGAATCTCTGGTCTTAGAATTTCTAGCGAAGAAGACCTAGTGGTGTCACCCACCGGAACCAGTCCGGAATGTGTGCGGAGATTTTCTAGAGTCTCCGGCCCAGCCGGAGTCTTCGGTGCACAGGGGCCAGAGTCTCCGGACTCCTGGCATTTTCTCTGCCCTCAAAGCACCCAGACAGCCTCTGCGCTCTAGAGAGAATTTTCCCCGGAATCTTTGCGGAGTCTCCGGCCTGTGAAGACCGGAGTCTCCGCCCTTGAAGATTTTCCAGAGCCATGTCGAGTTGGTGTCACCCACTGGTAGCCGTCCGGAAAGTGTCCGGAGTCTACGGTGTATTGCAAAGTCTCCGCCCCTCCGAATTGTTGCCGGAATCTTTGGCAGACCGGAGTCTCCCGCCTTAGCATCGAAATCTCTGGTGTAACTTTTCCAGAAGAGAGTCTAACAGCTTGATTTTGGGGTTGGGGGTATAAATACCCCCTCACCTTCTTCTTCCTCCAGCTAGCTCGTCCATAATTGAATGCCCCATTGATTGAGCTCACCCACCAAGCTAGATCTCCCAACCCCCCACCCAAACTTGTTTATCTTTGGAGGATTGAAGGAGAAGGCCCTGATCTACATCTTCACTAACCGGTTTTCATTTCCCCTCTCATTTGCTTGAGGGATTCGAGTCTAGGGTTTCTTTGTGGAAAACCTAGACTCTATTGCTACTCTCTTGGTGATTCTTGGGAGCCCCCAATTTGGTTGTGGGTGTGTTCCCCAAGCTCATTATAAAGGACTCGATTTCCGCCTCAAAGGAAATCAATAGTGAAGGTGAACTAGGCCTTTGTAGCAAGATTCATCGGAGAATAGGGTGAGCCTTTGTGGCGTTGAGCAGGCCTTCGTGGCGAAACTAATACCCCTCCAACAGGTGGTACTCCCCTCAAAAGGAGGAACTCGGGATTACATCCTTGTCTCCGCGTGCTTCAATTATCGGTTACCTCGTTCCCTCTCCTTATTTTGTGTTTATATCTTGTTTATTGTTGTGCTTGTCATATAGGTAAATTCACCGTAGTTGCATATCTAGAGAATTTACCTTTGTGTTAAGCCTTAATTTGAAAAAAAAATTGGTCATAGCACCTATTCACCCCCCTCTAAGTGTCCATATTATCCGTTCAGAGTCTCGTCATGCCATTGTGCACCACTAAGGTCTTTCATCTTGGAAACCGTGATCCATCTGACTCTCCACCTCCTCAGGTGGTTATAGACTTGAGTTGAGCTGATCTCTTGGCCAGTGAACTGAAAAACCATCTTGGCAACGGTGCTCAGATGCACCTCCTTGAAACCTTTCTCAGTTCTGGCCCTAGAGGCGATAAGCCCACACATTTTGTTCAGCACGAAGGTGGACAGAAATAGAGGCCACTCCGTTGTCGTCCCCATCTTGCTCTTATTATCCTTGGTAGGAGGCGCAAGCACCGGAGGAGGCTCCACCAGCTGAGAAAGAAGTGAAGGCACTTCTTCACAGTCTGGCTCGTGTGTCTCCGACACTTCAAACACCCGAGAGTCTGGGAAACAAGAGAGAACAAGCTGTCTATCGCTCTCCAGGGCATGGCTAAACTCATCGACGCTCATCTCCTACATCGACCACGAACAACACAAATGCATGACTACAATGAGTACACAACGAACCACAAGACTAGCATCATCGGAAATATTATGAAGTATCTACAGCATGATAAGAGGTCATCGTGAAGCAATACATAGATTAACGGCATGATACGAGTTCATTGTGAAGCTAAAGCTGTATCTACGGCATCATACACACACATAAGCACAGATCTAATCAAATCTAGGCACATATCTAAGCTACAAGGCCCTAGGGTTCGTGTGTGCTTACCGACATCATGGAGGAGTTGGCAGCAGATCGGGCGCGGACAGAAGGCTCAAGAAGATCGTCGTCGCTCGTCCTCGACCACCGCCGACCGGAGTGGAAGATGCCGCCGCTTACCTGGCCGTCGTTGAGGATGATTCGCTCCCGAAGTAGAGCTCGAAGAGGGGGGAAATGGTAGCGGGAGTTGGGAAGGTGAGTGGAGAGGGGTGAAATAGGGGAGCGAAAAAATAGGGTGGTGAGCGAAATTTCTCCCGCCACCATTTCGTCTGCGCGCGGAGCGGCGCCATCTCCCGAGCTCGCACCCCTCGGCTCCGCGTCGTCCATTTTTCCTTGTGGGAGGGTGGCTGAGTGGAAACGGCCAAATCAGCCGTTCCTCTTGGGTCTAGCCCAGAGTGCTTTAAGGTTCGTGCAGATGCATGCACGCGGAACGGATCAGTCAACCAAACGGCCAATTTTTCGGTCCAGCGGGCCTTGCTGAGAGATTGTGGGCATAAATATACAACCATTGGTTAAAAAGTGGAACCATGGGTTAAAAAGTGGAATTCAATCTAAAAATATTATGAGCTGTCACCTGTTTTGGAATGGATAAGATATGCATCACCGAAACTCCGAAAATATCTAAAAGACATGATAACAGTCAAACTCTGTTTTCTTTGTGTCCAACACAGTTTCAATAATAAGAATCACAAAAAACCCCAAGTCGTAGCTTGTCTATCATCCAGAAGGGCCCCATGCGTTTATCAGATATTCCGCTACGGTTCTCTCTTGTCGTGGTCGGGAGAGGCAGTGACGCGTATGCGGCTGGGCTGGCCAAACGAGAGCGGCGCCATTTGACGCCACGCTCGCTCGCTGAATATCCAACGGACCTAACAAATGTCTTCTTTTACTGGCAGAACAAAGTCAAATGACCCTTCTCTCCTTTCGCCTTCTCTCACGCAGTTCACACACTCCTCTTCCCCTTCCTCCCCTCTCTCTCTCCATCCAAGCAAAACCTAAGCAGAGTACACACAACAAAGAGAGAAATCCAAGCTCGCATGGCTAACCTATTGCACCTGCCGGACCTCGCGGCGGCCAGACCACCGGCGGCCGGCGTTTCGCGCAGGAGGGGGGCGAGGGTCGTGGCGGCGGCGCCCGGGGGCCGCCTGAAGCAGCAGGAGGCCGGGACAGAGAGGGGGCGGGTGATCAGGGTCACGGACCCCGTGCGGGAGGGGAGGCTTCCGGTACCTCTGTCGCTGCCGCCGCTCTTCTCCGTGCCGGTGATGCCGGTGTCGGAGTCGCCGGCGGCGACCAAGCGGCGGGACGAGGACGAGGAGGAGAGGCGGAGGTACTACCTCAACATGGGCTACGCGATTCGGACGCTCAGGGAGGAGATCCCAAACGTGTTCAACAAGGAGCCCAGCTTCGATATCTACAGGTTCGTGCGGCTGTTTCATTGGGTTTTATATCCTTTCGAGTCAATTGAGCAGCTTTTAGGTGGAAACCGGCTGAACTAGGGACAAGATTTTTAAGTGTTGATAATTGCAGACTTCCAGTAGTTTCTAATTAGAACATATGACATACTTACACGCTTATATATTCTTCATTCTGATTACCGGAAACTAGCTTTACATGCCTCTATCCTTATACTAACTGTCGCAAAAACGAATATATCTAGATGCATTTTAGTGATAGATATATTCGTTTAATATGAGACGGAGGGAGTAATTGTTTTGTTGTAGTAGTTGTGTGATTGCTATCGACTGATAGAAATGGTTACTTGGTTAGATTGTTTTGTTGGAGTAATTGTGTGATACTGCACCTCGTCTACCTTAAAATTGTAGTATAGCTTAGCCTTGCACTAGTGTTGAAGATATTTTGGAGTTGAATTGACGAATTTGGCAGCACAACTAGTTACTGGACCATCTAGTAATGTGCTACCAAGTAAAAGCTATATTCCAGAAATGAAGGTCAAATATCTATCCTTAGATAATGCTAATTAGGGTGTGGATTGTGTTATGGGTGTAAATGGGCCTCATGTTTATAGAGTTGCCCAATGCATTCTTTAGTTGTTAGTACATATTTTGAGAGGTGAGGTGAGGTTGTGCTACAAGGGATGACATCTATTTTCTTCTCTTGTTTTTTTTTGGGGGGGGGGGGGGGGGGGGGGGCGGGGGGGGGGGCGGGGTAGCTTCTGCCTCTTGTTTTTTTTGGTTGCCAGAATTTTTGGTTCTTTGTTGTGGACTCTTTAAGTTAATCATTGTAATTGAGAAACGGCCTTGGTTTTAATTAAACCAAGTGAATACAACTAAGGCGAGCAATCAAGGTGTAAGGCCACCAGTGGTAGGGTGGAACAAGTCACCGTTGATCAAGAGTTGAAGTGTCTAGACTCCCTCTTCGTAGGGTTGATCAAGAGTTGAAGTGTCTAGGCTCCCTCTTCGTAAGGTCGATCATCATTAATCTATGGCAAGCTTAGTTGTCTTTTGACATTTTATTTATTTATTTGGTGTTTCCTGCTCATCTACTTGTGCTTTTTTTAAAGTACAAGCTTATTTCGGACCTTAAGCATTCAGTGGATTGGTTAGGACTTAGGACACAGCAAATAGTGCCGTTTTGTTTTAATACTTATCAATCAATTCGAGCAACATGACCTTTTTGTCACATTATGCTCTCCATCTCGTAGTTACATTATCTTATTCACTCAGTGTGTTGTCCATCTCTTAGTTACGGTATTCCAGTTGTCAGTTAGTGTTAGTATACTTTACTCTTGTCCAAATGACATGCTCAAGAGGTCGGCCCTACAAAGTGTACAGTACCATTCTTACGTCCTGAACCATTTTTTGTTAAAACTTGAAGAAAAACACTATGGGGTATCTGAATTACCAGGTTAGTATCGGTCAATGACTAATGACGTGTTTGGTTGGGGGATTTGGTGATTGGGAATGAGAGTTTAAGGCAAGGAGACATTTAATCCATTGATTGGTTGGGTGGAATGTGAATTAAGAAGGGACGAGGAAAGGAAATTTGCATGTTAAGCTCCCACAAATCTATTACCTGGGGGACCCCTGGTAATTCATACGTGGGATAAGGATAAGGTCTTAAACTCCCATTCCCCTGCCTTATAGTTGCCAAACAAGCCGAAGGTTGCGGCTAAAAATGGACCTATTTTGTTTTTATCAGTGTCTCGATTTTGGCAAAGATCAAACTTTGCCATGCATATGTCATGTTTAATGCTTCGCAAAATTGCTCCAGTGAGTCGAGTAACTTGACACTGCAACTTTGGATATTACTTCTGTCTTCCATCCTAATTTGTTTATGTGGTCTGCACTCTGCATACAGCAGTACAATGAAGGTTGCATTTTTTTTTAACCTGAAGGTTGCATTTTCTTTTACCTGAAGGTTGCATTTTCTTGTACAGATTGTACTGTCGAGTCTTACCGTTAGTCTTGTCCTAACTCCTTTTGTTACTGTTTGCCAGAGATGATATTGTCTTCAGAGACCCTTTCAATAAATTTGAGGGCATTGACAATTATAGAAGTTTATTCTGGGGATTGCGCTTTACTGGACGTATCTTCTTCAAATCATTATGGGTTGATATAGTTAGTATATGGCAGCCTGCTGAGAATCTTATTATGATTCGCTGGATTGCCCACGGCATTCCCCGAGTCCCCTGGGATGGCCATGCCCGCTTTGACGGCGCCTCTGTGTACAAACTTGATAAGAACGGGAAGATCTATGAGCATAAGGTACATAACATCGCTATGACCCCACCAACAAAATTCAAGGGCCTGTCTGTTCAAGAGATGATCAGAGCTGTTACCTGTCCATCCACTCCAAAACCAACATATTTTGAGGCTTCATCTCAATCTTTGAGCACGGTGCCATTTTGTTCAAGATTGGCATGGATCAGACATCACGTTTCACTGCGCAATATGCTTTCATTAGCAAATGTGGGAGAAGAATAGTGTGGGTTTAGCATGAAGCTTACAATTTTTGCCTTTTTGTCTGTATTGTATAGCGTACCTTGTCACTAATGAGGAGTACTGAATCATAACTGTTGTATATATGTACAGTAATAAATTTATACAGAATAACGTTGCTCTTGGTTGAACTGTATGAACTGCACTGATGCATACGTTCTTAGCTGTTAAATTTGGTAATCAGGGCTGTTTGACAATGCTTTGTGGCCAGACTGATTGTTGCATACTCGATATGGTTCCTTAACGGCTGCGGATTCGCGGGCTCATCCGCATTGCCTTCAAAACAAAAGTCAGACCACTAATTCCCATCATAATATATTTACAGAGAACATTATATTGTGAACCATGAAATCCTGCCTCTTATTTGCAAATATTATAGTTACAAAAGACGTAAGCTGGAACACCATGTTTCAAATGCATGCATTAAAACCAAACATATTTCGAATGTACAGTAACAAATATTGATGTTTTATGGCACCGAACTGTAACACATTTCGCACTCTGTCGCACAAGTCTTTATTAGGCAGTAGAGGGTGTCACAAAAGTTCAGTTTCTACCTTCAGCCATGAAGTAAGCCCCCAAACTTCAATCATATAAGACCCGCATGCATATTGCATAATCATGATGAGAAACAGTCAAACAGCAACTACTAATGGCTATTAATTCCACATTGATGTCTCGATATCATACATGCCTTTTGACAGCAACAGTGATAATCTGAAAGAAAACCTACCTTTTCATATTATTCGTGGTCAGGTCCACAACAATAGGCCACTATATACAGTTGCAGAAAATGATTTCAGATGTCTAACAGTAAGCAAGCGGTCCACAAAATTCCGCTTTATTTGGAAACGGGGACATTTTGCATTTTTGTAGAAGCTTACTCAGCTTGAAAAATTATAAGCCACACATTGCTGGTCCAAAATGCTCAAACTTAACAAGATAAGCAAAAACAGTCATTCCGAATAATTCTACCTGAATAGGAAGAACCACCTATATTTCATATGAAACTTTAGTTGTGTCCACTCCCTCTTGCATGCCACAGAACAAAATAAATTGGGTCCTCACAAAGCCTTCATGTTTCTCACACCCCTCTTGTTTCTTGTTTCTCCATAAGCACATGCTCCTAATGTCGACGCTGGAGGAATAATGCTTTCATTCTCGATAAGAATATGATCTTCCAATTATTTGCAGTATGAAGTAGAAGAAGCAATTTCTGATCAGCATTGCAGCTGCCATCAACCCCCAAAATTGCCCATATGCTTTTTGTAACCTTATACACTATATATCTAAGAAGAATTGCCCATGAACAAGTTGTGAATATGCCGATATTTCCCATTGTGAGATGCCTGATGCTTCCAGGATAGCCAGCTGCAACTCAGCTACCTTAATCAGGACCTAACATCTTTTTCCTTGTGGTTGAGCGGCCTCGCGTATCTATAAACACAAAGAACCGTGGAGTTTATCACGCCAAGTCTCTCTCAGTGTTATAATGCTCATGGGCCATGCAAACATCAGCCAGCCAGTTGCTAATTGTTTACACAGAAGAAACATGATGTAGACTATATAAGGGAAAACACTAGCAGGACAAGGAATAGAACATACTTGCATGCTGACGTTTTTCATCAACGTGCATACAAGAAAAGTTTGAGCTCTGAATGGCACCTACCCTAGTTAAAGTTCCTCAGCAAACACCTCATGCTATTCACTTGCTATTGTCCACGCTTTTGATTCAACCTGGAAAACATGATAATGCATTATAGACACCTCCAGATTTTCTTGCATTTTAGTGAGGACCATCAGATGACCAAAGTAAAACTGAGAATTGCATAGATGTCTCTACGAAGATGAAATATCATGTACACCCTCTATTGTTCTCTCTTGAGGCTTAAACTCCCCTGGTCAAATATTTAGGTTTTTTACCAGAAATTTATGTATACGTAATTTTTTTTTTTTTTTTTGACTGTAACTACGGCGGGCCAAGGCCAGCCTGAGCATCATCAAAAATATATTTCATAATATTATAGTTTTACCGTATTTACATTAATGTAGAATTGTTGTAATGATAGTAAAAGTATCACCCTGCAGATCACAAGAAGTCTGCGTAAACCTGTAATGATTGCCCTTATGAGGGAGGGCTCTGTTATTAAACCAGCATAAATTTGTGCAACAAGTATATGGAGGTGACAAATTGTGAGCGGATATGGCAGTGGAGTAATCGGCAAGGCTGATAGGGAAGAACTGTCAAGTTTAGCTGCTTGTCCATTATTGTATGAATATTGATTGATTGTGATTAATAAATTTCTTGATAGACCTACTTTTGGATCTTACATTCATAACAGAATCAAATACGAGATTAAGCTGCTTATTCAGACAAGACTATGTCTTTTAAAACAGATTTAAAATACAAATAAAAAGATAATTTCAAACAGTTTGCACTGTAATGCAGGTCAAACATACCAATACAAGTTAGCCTCTACTATCAAATATACCATACAACAAGGCAGCTGGTGAGTGGTGACTATTTGCTAAATCCAGCTCAATCTAGTATCCAGAAAATACAAGAAAACAGAAGTGATTACAAGCTCCATAAAACAATATTGTCAAATTTTCTATTTTGAGATTGTGATACAGAAGCCATCCATTTATCCCTTGTAGTCATTTTGTTTATTGGTCCAACATACCCTAATTTCAAATATTGTTGTTTCGGCTGCATCAAAAACATAAAGGGCATTTTCCAGTGAAGGTAAATATGATCTAATTGTTAACGTACAGAATTTATGACATACAGTTAGAAGTAAAGAACTGCTAAACTGGAGGAAATTCATTGCAAATTATTCCTAGTGATGCTTTTGAAAGGAATAGGATGCCACAACTTTATCTGACGTGTCTATCGACAGTTGGCCCAGTGAAGATTTCGTGATCCATCATTAATCCATTCATGTTATGATCACTAACAGTATCATTCCATGCAACCTCTAATCCCAACATCGGTCCATACGCGGGCAGGCCACGTGGAATCTGATACCATGCAGCATGAGATCAGACGCTTTGCAGAATCTTATCTCTTCATGTTTTCAGTTGCTCAAATGTCCAGGTCTCCTAATCCTGCCAAAACAGATGTACAAAAAGAATCGACCCATACTTGCGAATGCTCACGCACATAAACACAAACATTTGCATTACCTAAGAGTGATTAAATCATAGAACATGGATTAGTCAAGCATGAGATATGAGTATATGACATGTACACTTTTGCAGCTTAGAAGATTCCAGTGACAGTTGCAAAATAAGTGAAAATTTAGAAAATGGCACACAGATCAGAGAAGATCCTATGATTACCAGTATAAACCCTATTAAGTGGTATAGTAACTCGTTCTTTACCATAGCAACGTTTTCGATAGAGTAGTAGAGTAGAAAAAATGCAAAGTCTTATCCTTCTGGCATGCGGTCTTTGCTGCCCTTTATCTTTAAAGCTAGTGAGAATGCTGCACAGCGATAACAGGAATCAGTGAGAATGCTGGAGAGAGATGACACGCATCATTAACATAATGGAAAGTTTGAATTGGAAGGAACGTGTTAATTTATCCTGAAACCTAAAATTTAATATATATGAGTTGTAAATGTATGTTCTTGGTAAAACTTCATCTGTTTGGTCACAAAGGGATTTGCAACATAAGCTTACGAGTATGTAGTATTATCAGACGCCGAGAACAATAATGGGAAGTAAAACCAGCAGAAATTATTCAACTTCTTGGGTTTCCTGTTATGTCCATGAACCAGTTCAGATTCTCTTATCCAACAAAAAATTCAAATTTTAGAGTCATGAATTTGGTCTCATGAATCTAAAAAACCAAGTAGCTTACTTCACAGATGCATTTATAATATATGCATGTCCTGGAGTCAAAACTATTTTTAGTGATGATATTTCGTGGCAATATCCATCCAAAATAAAGATGCCATGCCGCTATTAATGATCTGGTCCGATCACGTCCACTCTCATGCAACGTGAAGCTGCAAACCTGGCAAACAATACACCGTAAACTGCAAATCAGTACTGTAAAGGTAACATTATTTCAGGTGATAGATTCCGATTCTCTATCAATACCTACATTATTGAGTGAGAGCATCTAGAAAATCACCTGTATTAATGTTAGCACCAACTATTTTCAGAAGTAATATTCTCCTTACATGACACTATGCCACCCCTTTATCTACTTGCATGTTAACCTCCCAAGGAAGCTATATATACCCTCTGCCATCCATTAGACTCTACACTTCAACAGCCCAACTGAAACCTAAATACAATTGCTACATTGGCGTTGTCTGAGTTGCTCCGTGCAGTCCCTAGAGCTGCTTTGAAAAGGCATCCTCAGTTGGAGAATGAATGGCAAGAAGGGTAGTATAAGGATAGATATTTGCCCCCCATCAAAGAGTGTGGAGCAAGAAAGTGTAAAGAAGCAGACCAATGAAGAAGGCCTCTCCCCGAGTAAATGGCTACGTGATGTCTGGGACTTTGCTTGGCATGACACAAACAGGGTCACCTTTGCACTCAAAGTTGGCCTTGCTTGCCTCCTTGTGTCACTTCTCATACTCTTCCGTGCCCCCTATGACATCTTTGGGGCTAATATCATATGGTCCATCCTCACTGTTGCTATTATGTTCGAGTACACTGTCGGTAAGTAACATCCCTTTTCTTGAGTATCTTGTTAAAGAAGCTGCTTGAAACATTATGAACAATAGTTCGATATGCACTTGGATGAGCACTGATGAAAAATATGCACAGATATTTGTGACTGGAAATCCTAATAGTTTTATTTTTCTGCAGGTGCAACATTCAATCGTGGATTCAATAGAGCTCTTGGAAGTGTACTTGCTGGAGTATTCGCGATAGTTGTTATTCAAGTGGCTATGTCTAGTGGCCACACTGCAGAACCATACATCATTGGTTTCAGCATCTTTCTTGTCGGTACGTCTTACAATTGATCAGCATTAAACATATATAAAATCCATATAAACCATGACTGTTCATTTGTATTGATAAGAGATCCAAGTTAGAACTTTTCTTTGCATAACCTGCTATTTCAGTTGAACATTTTTTTAATGTGCAATAATATGATATGCAGGAGCCGTAACATCCTTTATGAAGCTATGGCCATCACTAGTTCCATACGAGTATGGTTTTCGAGTTATCCTTTTTACCTACTGCTTGATCATTGTATCGGGCTACCGCATGGGAAACCCTATTAGGACTGCAATGGATAGACTCTACTCAATTGCAATTGGAGCCTTCATAGCTGTTCTTGTGAATGTCACCATTTGCCCAATCTGGGCAGGGGAACAACTACACAAGGAGCTAGTTAACAACTTCAACTCTCTGGCAGACTCCTTAGAAGGTTTTGCTCTAGTCCACAATTTTTTTTTAAGTCAATCATGAATGAGGTCGTATAACACAATCCTTCTGTTTTCTGTTGCTACAGAGTGTGTCAAGAAGTATCTAAGCGACGATGGTTCTGAACATCCCGAGTTCTCAAAGACAGTCATGAATGACTTCCCTGATGAACCAGCATTCAAGAAGTGCCGAGCCACCTTAAATTCATCAGCAAAGCTTGACTCACTGGTAATTAGTCAACCTTAATTTGTATGCTTGTATTATTATAAATCAACAGCATACCAGATAACATTTCTCTGTTCATACGGTGAATATTATCCAGGCAAACTCTGCTAAGTGGGAGCCACCACATGGGAGATTCAAGCACTTCTTCTACCCTTGGGCAGAGTATGTGAGGGTTGGCAATGTTCTTCGGCACTGTGCCTATGAAGTGATGGCTTTACATGGCTGCCTGCACTCAGAAATTCAGGTACCATACTGATACTGCTAGCATCACAAGTCCATGTGCTGCACATGCTCTGATCCTGCCTCTATCTAGCTGCCATAGGTCATACGGATCAAAACTTTCACCCCGCTTGGAAACTAGTTTTAAATTCTTTATAGTTCACTTTCAGTAGGGAAATTTCTACGGGGTTCTTGCATATGCAAGAGAAACACCCTAGGAGCACCATCTGGGTTCTCGAAAAAAAGTTGACCAAATAACTAAATGCCAAATACTTGGGCTGGTAAAAGTGTCTCGTTACCTCAGACTGTCAACTCGACTTAAGAGAATTACTCCCTCCGTATCAAAATGTAAGATGTTTGACCGTTTTTTAGATAAAATGTATCTAGACATGTTTTAGTGTAAGATGCATATGAATCTACACTAAAACATGTCTAGATGTGTTTGTCTAGAAAACGCTAAAACATCTTATATTTTGATACGGAGGGAGTATAACATACTGTTTGTGAACGGTATAGATGAATAAAAACTATGCCAATATGAAATGCATATTTGTTTAAGAAATGACAAATGCAGTACGCTGTAAGACTGCAAGTCAACTATGTACTGATGGCCAAGGTGGAGAATATGATCACAACTAAACAAGGATCGTCTTATCTAGAAAAATGCAGACAATATTTAGTTGAAAGGTGCACCTTTCATCATGATGTACTATTCTACCCATTTGATTTTCCTGCTCGCATACTTTCTTCTGAGTTCATATCATCTTAGAAAACTATATAATTAATAAGACATTCAGGAATTGCTTTAACTTAATTAGCATATAAATCTAGTCATTGTATTCTCCAGGCACCATACAACCTAAGATGCGCCTTCCACTCTGAGATCTTAGAGGCCACAAACCAAGCTGCAGAGCTGTTGCGCAGTTTGGCAAAGGATATAAACAACATGAAGTGGAGCCTACAGACTAGCCTACTCAATCATGTGCATGTTTCAACTGAGCGTCTGCAACGCTCGATCGACCTGCACTCCTACCTCTTTACTGCAAGTCATGAGGACAACTCTGCCAAATCACAGTTGAAAACCTCCAGGGCTGTCACTTTGAACCTCAGCATCAAACAATCTGATGACCCAGAAAGTAAGATAGCTGAAAATACAGCAGCACAAGTCGCTGGGCCACTGCAACCTGAATCCTACCATGAGATGATGAAAAGGAAACAGAGGAGGCTGCATTCGTGGCCTTCTCGGGAGGTGGGTGATATTGATGATGATGATGACAACGTCGTCACTGATATGATCCCTAGGATGCGTGCACTTGAAAGCACAGCAGCTCTGTCGCTTGCGACTTTCACATCACTACTGATTGAATTTGTTGCTAGGCTTGATCATTTGGTGGAAGCTGTTGACAATCTCTCCCAGATGGCCAGGTTCAAGCAGCAGACTGGAAACTAACCATTCGATGACACTGACAAAGTAATGATTAGCAAACCGACAGGTTATAGAACTAAGTGATCTACCAAAGAGAATCCATTGATCTTAAAAGTGTTTTTACTCTTTCGTATACTAGGAAGGGGACAGCTGTGTTGAGTTACAGATGTTTGTCAGTGGATCTAGCAATTGTAATCGAGAATATACTTGTCATCTATTCTCATGTAATGATATCCAATGCTGGTTAATCATGAGATGAACGGAAGAAAACGCACTGCAGTACGTATACCAAACATGAACAGGCTACATCGTAATTCGTAAGCACGAATAATTAAAGATAATCAGCATAAGCATAGTATCGAGCACCTGGGGCGCATTCCGGGAACAGACGGAATCCCTCACAGGGAACAGGCTTCTTGGGATCGATCGAAGGGCTAAATGCAGTGGTGGAACCGCTGTCTGTGGCGATGGATGCTCACTCGCTCGTCGCTTCCCTCATGCCGAAACCGAGGATCGTCGAAGACCTGACTGCAGTGGATGTGCTGCCGCAGTAGTGGTTTTTTTGTTTTTTTTTTTTGGTTGTTGAGAGAACGCAGTAGTTTTTTTTTTTTTTTTTTTTTTTTTTTGACAAGAGTACTGGCTTGTTGCCTGTTGAAGTGTATATACTGTACTGCCATGTAACGGCTAATTCATGTATAGATAGATAGATAAGATAAGCTGACCGATAGGATAGGAGGCTCATCGTAGCCACGATCACAGGACCTGTACCAGGTCTATATATGCATGTAACCGATCCCGAGTAATGCAACCAGAGTGATAGCATTCAGTTGGTATCAGAGCCTATCCCTTCTCCCGTTCTTCTCCCCGAGCCTCCCTCTCCTCCGTGCCCCTCTCCCCATGGCTGACGAAGACTCCCTCTCTCTGTCCCAGCAACTAGGCAACTCATCTGTCCAGCTCCTCCTCTCTCCACCCACGACAGACGGCGTCGACATCACTCGCTTCATCAAGTTCAAACTCGACGCCACGGCAGGTAACTACAACAAATGGCGCAATTTCTTTCTCATCGCCCTCACAAAGTACAACGCCCGCAACCATGTGGAGGAGGAGACGGCCCCTCATCTCGCCGATGAGGCCTGGCGCGCCGCCGACGCCGACATCATCTTGTGGATCTACACCACCATCTCCGACGAACTCCAGGACGTCATCCTCGAGCCGGACTCCACTGCGTACACCGCCTGGCAAAACCTCAAGCACTTCTTCACCGAGAACGCGGAAGGCCACGAGATCCACCTCGACAAGGCGTTCTCCAACGCCACCCAGGGCGATCTGGACATTGTGGCATACTGCCGCAAACTCAAGGGGATCGCCGAGCAACTCGGAGACGTCGGCGCACCTGTCACCGACAAGAAGCTGACCATGCGCCTGATCGTCGGCCTCGACGATCGCTTCAAGATGCAACAGGAGATCCTCGAGACCATGAAGCCCTTTCCCTCCTTTATGCAGGCGCAATCCCGTCTTCAGCTCGCCGAGGAGAAGTTGAAGCTGAAGGCCGCGGCCCCTCCTCAGATCCTGCATGCATCTGGCTCCACCGGCATCGGCAACAGCAACACCGGCAACATCGCGCAACCGTACCGCTTCTACGGGCACTGCTACTCCTGCGGTGAGCAGGGACACATCACGCGCCACTGCACGCGCGGCGACAGCGGCCAGAACGGCAGGCCGGCCGCGGTGGCGGTCACCAACCCTAAGGACACGACGGAGGGCCGCACTACTACGGCTACGGCAGCAACACTAGCTTCGGCCAGCCCTACGGGCGCGGCGGCAGACGTGGCTACCGCGGCCGCGGACGCGGTGATCACGGCGGGCGTGGCCACTACGGGTATGGGCAGCCCAACCAGAACGCCTATGGAACTGGGCGCCCCCAAACGCGGCGAGCATCCTCGGCCCCAGCCCCGGCGCTCACCATCAGGTCTACACCCTGATGTAGGCCCCTGCCCCGCCGCCCGCACCTGCCCCGTACTCTCCACCACCCGTACCCTCCTTTGACTACGCCGCAATGACGCACGCTGCACCGAGTAACTCCAACAACTTCCACCCCGGCGGTGAATGGGTCGTCGACTCCGGTGCAACCACGCATGTCACCGGCAACCATGGTAATCTCTCCTCGTCTCATTCCCCTCAATGCACTGATTCTCGAAGCATTGTAGTAGGAAACGGATCTGCCATGCCTGTCTCCTCTATTGGTTCCACCACTCTCACCTCTCGACCCATTTATCTGAATGATGTTTTAGTTACACCTACTGTCATAAAAAACCTCATCTCTGTGCGCAAGTTTACTCGAGACAATTCGTGTTCTATTGAGTTTGACCCTAATGACTTTTCTGTGAAGGACCTAGCAACACGGAGCATCCTCATGCGCTCCAGTAGCCGCGGTGATCTCTACCCGTTCTTCGGCGATCTGCACTCCTCCAACACAGCCCTGACGGTCTCCACCACCCGTGACCTGTGGCACCTCCGCCTTGGTCACCCCAGCGACTCCAGCCTCGCCCGAATTCCCTCCATCTTCTCTGATCCATGTATCTCCTCTAGGAATAAATCACCCATTTGTGAAGCTTGTCAACTAGGAAAACAAGCTCGATTGCCTTTTCCCACTTCCTCTAGCTACACCACCTCTCCCTTTCAACCTGTTCATTGTGTTTTGTGGACTTCTCCGGTTTCTAGTTTTTCAGGGTACAATTATTATCTCATTGTTGTCGATGATTATTCTCATTACTCTTGGGCTTTTCCAATTCAAAATAAATCAGATACATCTGCTACTCTTCAGAGGTTCTTTGTTTATGTGCGAACTCAATTTAATAAAATTGTTCAGTGCGTGCAATGTGACAATGGTGGAGAGTTTCTTAACAATGTTCTCCGTGCTTTCTTCGCGGCCAATGGAGTTTTGTTTCGTTTTTCATGTCCTCACACTTCCCCGCAAAATGGCAAGGCAGAACGCATGTTGCGCACTACCAATGATGTAATTCGTACGCTCCTCGCTCAATCCCACCTCCCACCCACCTTCTGGGTCGAAGCCCTTCACACAGCCAACCATCTCCTAAATATACGCCCATCACGAGCCATCCACGACACTACACCACACTTTCGATTATTTGGCAGCCACCCCACGTACACCCATCTTCGCACATTCGGCTGTGCTTGTTACCCCAACCTATATGCCACCACTACCCATAAATTACAACCGCGCTCTACCCTTTGTATTTTTCTCGGGTACCCACGTGAACACAAGGGATTTCGGTGCTTTGATTTATAAACACGTCGCATTTTTGTTTCTAGACACGTTATTTTTGATGAATCTGTATTTCCCTACCAACCCGCACCGCAAAACACACCCGTACCCACACAGCAGCCAGCCACACCAAATCCTACCCAAATCCGCATCGGGATCCCCATCTATCCAGGCGCTGAGCGCGTATCCACTCCGGGATCAGTTCCCGTCAGAAACCACACACCCACACCTCCACACCAACCACCGTTCGCCACGTCGCCATCCGACACCATCAGTGCGCAATCATTGCGCACGAGCGCATCCACCTCGCCTGCCGAGCGCCCTTCCGCGCGCAGTCCCACCGTACCTGCCTCGCCTGGATCTACCTCGTCTGACGCGCCTATCGGCCACTCGCACCCACAGCCACCACTCCGGACTCGCCACCTCACCCTGCGCTGCCCCTACACGCCATTCTGGTACACCCACCCGAAAACGCACACCGAATGCACACAAGAGCCAAAAACGGATTCCTAATGCCTAAACGCCTCTTCAACCTTTCTGCCACCACAACTGCGCCCAAAATTTCACCACTGCCATCCTCATATAAACAGGCCATAAAAGATCCAAATTGGTATGCTGCAATGTTAGATGAATACAATGCATTGTTACGGAATGACACTTGGTCTTTGATTCCATGCCCTGCAGGTGCCAACATCGTTACAGGGAAGTGGATATTTCGTCATAAACTGCACCCTGATGGATCTCTCTCTCGCTACAAAGCACGATGGGTGGTCCGTGGCTTCACTCAACAAGCGGGTGTGGACTATGGTGAGACATTTAGCCCCGTTGTCAAACCAGCCACAATTCGAGTCGTGCTCTCCCTTGCTACCACCCACTCATGGCCAATCCACCAACTTGATGTCAAAAATGTCTTCCTCCACGGTACACTCCAAGAAACCGTATATTGCCAGCAACCCTCGGGTTTTGTCCACTCCTCCATGCCTCATCACGTTTGCCACCTCAAAAAATCCCTCTACGGCCTAAAACAAGCACCACATACTTGGTTCACACGATGCACCACCTACATTCTCTCCCTTGGCTTCTCGGCTTCTAAGTGACCCATCACTTTTTATTCTCCACCGCTGTCGAGACATCGTAGTAGAATTCATAGACGGGGGTGCCATGAGACTACCGATAGAGATGTGGGGGGACGTGATCGTATGACGAACAATGACACCAGGGTTTTACCCAGGTTCGGTACGTCGCAACTAGGCGGCGTTTCTACTCCTGCAATCTCACTAAATTAGGGCTGAAGCCTGAAGTATACAAAGTACAATGTGAGTTAGGTTTAGCTACTCGACAAGGATCAACCTCTTGGCGAGTTAGCCTCTAGCTTATTGTCTCCTCTTTATTATCTCCCGTCCGGCTTTATATAATAGCCGGGTTAGGGCTTACAGAATAGGAAACCTAGAAGACTACGGTATGTTCTAACTTGGAAGGCAAGAATCCGCCTTCTACTCCAAGCCGTACCACGTGGGTCGTGGTCCGGGTTCTTCTAGAATCTGACTTCCGCGCGTCACCTTATTGGCCACCTAATGGACCGTAACCCATTACCATTCAGGCCACCCTGGTAATCCGACACTTTGGACACCATCTGATATACCCCTAATTGGTATATATCCGACAGTAGCCCCCAAGAAGGATTAAGACTCCGAATCGCCGTCTTTCATCAAATTGCATTCTTTCCGACCAATGTCAGCTCTTCGTCTTGATTCTTCTTTACCTTAAAATATGCTTTAACATGAAACTCGGATTTCGGGAAATCCAGCTTTTTCTTACACGAGCGTTCGTGGAGAAGGAACTTTCTACGTCAGCGATGAAATCGTGCTGACGTCAGGGACGTTTGGGTTTCGAGTGTGAAACCCTGAAATGTATCTCTGACAGATTCTCATGGGAAACGAGGAGATAGCCATAATCACTTGTCGATTCTTTTCCCGGATTTGCCGGCGAGTGACACGCGTTGATCATCCAACGGTCAAAAGTGCTGTTAGCGCGCATCGTAAAGGATTTACGGCTATAAATATCCCACTTCATCCCCTCCGACAATCCTTCCGCTCTCCTCTCACCTTCCAGCTCAAGTGCCATTGCCCCCGAGCCTCAGTCCAGTGAGAACCAAAGCAGAGCCCGTGCTTGCGCAACACCGTCCTCCCGGACTTCTCGTCGGAGAGCTCGAGGTCCTCGTCGCGCCGCCAAAGAATGGACTCATCACGCATGTCTCAGAAGCACTCCATCGCTGCGGACATCGACGACATCATCAATACGATGGATCCGCTGCTCGACTCGCCGAGCCGCGTCACCGTCGACGTGCCGAAGAAATCTTCTGGCGGCCAGGCCCGCGAGGATCTGCATCTCGCGGCCGATGACCTGGCCGGGTCTTCCTTTGCGCCGCCTCCGCCTCTCGCTCCCGAAACGGCGGAGGAAAAAATCACTCTCGTCGGAGAGGAGCTCGTCGCCGCGGCCGGAGCCGGGGACGAGGGAGAATCTTCCGGCAATTGGAGCCGGAGCAATATTCCTCCCTCCCTTCTTCCGACAATGGAGAAGGAGGGGTTGATTGCGAAAGGAAAATGGCGGCATGAGGAAGAAGAGTCCGAGCCTTCGCCCAGAGCCAGGGAACGAGTCCTTCTTACCTCGCACATTTCTAGAGGTATGGGAATCCCGCCTTCCGCCTTTTTCCTCGAAGTCCTTAGCCATTACAACATCCGGCCTCACAATCTACCACCAAATTCTATTCTCTATCTAGCCGGCTTCCAGGCCCTTTTTGAAGGGTATTTAGGAATAGCGCCTAGATTAGATTTCTGGCAATATTGCTTTGGAATTAAGCGAAACCCCTCAGAGGGCGCTCTTCCAATTTGTGGAACCATATCTTTCACCCTGCGTAGATTCAGGGAAGATTGGTTCCCCGAAGATAAAAACGTCGGAATCCGTCAAATTCTGGACGGGTTCCTTTTTCTATCATCAAGGCATCCCATTTCCTGGAAAGGAAACCGGGGTTCCACCATTTGTCAACGCTGCCGCTATTCCCCAAGATAACTGGGCTGCAGAAGCAGTGCAGACTTTGCCAGATGATTTGATGAAAATCAAACGGCACATCGCCAAGCTCACTTCGTCAAAACCTCCTCTTACCGGAACCGACACAGTTTTGTGTTGTTTAGGACGTCGCATCCAACCTCTTGCACATCGAACCCGGCTTCTATGCGAATATAAGGGTCCGGAAGACAAGATGAGAGGAACAAATAAGGCTTTCTCGAAACTGGACTTCAAGAAGCGGGGCAATCAGCTGGTTGCTACCCGCGACGAACATGAATAAAGCCGAGAAATGTATCACGAAGGGAATAAGATTCCAAAGGTATGTTCTTTTCTCTTTGGACAACCTTCTAGGATTTTGTCTTTCTCTGTTTCCTTAACTTAGTCGGATATTTTTCCATAGTTCGACGACCTCTCGGAAAAAGATCTTGCAACTGCCGCCGAACTTGACGAACTGCACGCCAAGTTTTATGGTGGTCGGAAGCGCAAGAAGACAACAACCACTGAAGAGGTGGTGGATCTTGACGGGGTTCCCGTTGCTACATCCAGGTAATTCTCTGGGTATTTTGTACCTTTTCCTGCTTTTTATTGCATAAGTTGGTTTGGTTTCTCGGAATATTGATTTCTCGGATTTTCTTCTTCTTCCTTCCCCTTTCAGCCTTGCTCCAACTTATTTGAAGTCAAAGAAGCTAAAAAAACATAAGGCCACTGTCGGCAAGGGAGTGCCATCTCCTGCTGCAGCTCCCCCTACCCTAGTTACTCTTGGGGGAGAAGATCAGTTTGCAAAGCCGGAGGAGTACCCACTGCCGATCAGCCAGGCCATTGCATCCGAGACGATGCGAGGGAAAGGGCGGATCCGGATATGGGTGGTCCTCTGATCTGTCCTTGGCCACAAGGCGGACTAATTGTAAGGAATAACTTCGTATTTTCACCTCGGCAGGTCATCCAGGACGGCCTTCACCACGTTGGGATTCTTTTTGCAGAGTAAGCAAAAGAATTCAACGAAAACTTGTCAGATTTGCAACGAATGATCCAGGTAATACCTCTAGCCCCCAAGCAATAAGTCAAATGCATGTTTTTGCCTTAATGCTTTTTTTCGATTTTATGATTGTTTTTAACTTAAGCATTTTTTGTCTCTTTTCCGTGTTTCAGCAAACTGCTGAGAACATCAATATGGAAGTTTTCAACATACTTACCATCAAGAACAAGGAGGTGAAATCCCTTCTTTCGATTCTTGAGGGTAAAGAGGCGGAACTGGCATCCACTCAGCAGCAGCTGAAGGAATCAGCAGGTAAGATATTTCTCTGCTTCCAGTTGTGTAATTTTTTCTAAGTATTTTTCCGAGTTTTCTAACTCATCTCTTTTACTTACTTTTCAGCATCTTTGGCAAAAGCCAAACAAATTGCTGAAGATGCCGGCAATGCCAAAAACCTGCGTTGGGAAAATCTGGATCTTCATAAGCTCAATATGAAGTTGCAGCAGGACCTGGAGGCCAGCCAATTGGCCGTTGGCATTGCCGAGTCCAATGCCTCCATCCAAACAGCCAAGGACAAGGACACCATCCGAGATTTGGAGAATGCCTTGAACCAGCGCTTGGAGGAAGGCGCTGAGATGGACAAAATTCTCGGTAAGTACTTTACCTTTTACCGGATTTCCCGTGTTTGCAATCTTTCTCTGTTTTTTCTAACACCTTTTGTGTTTTACTGAAATAGGAGATAGCCCCCAGCTTACTCGGACTGAGAAAATCCGACCTTTTGGGAAGGTATTCACCGCAATCAAGGCTGCGGGGATGTTGCTGGTCAACAAATGCCTTCCTTCCAGGTCTGGTGAGTTCTCGGAAGTTGCAAAACTTTCGGAAGCTATCGTGGAGGTGGCGGAGTCCAGGGAGTCCATCCTACGCTCTGCGGCGCGTGGTGGTGCGCGCATGGCTCTAGGGCTCATGCGCATGCACTACCCTGACGCCAAATCTTGGCGAGTGGCATCCGACATTCCGCAAGGATACACGGAGGCGCAGCGGGCCAGCATCTTTGAAGACATCAAAGTTCACGCCACCAAGATCGCCACCATGGTCAACATCTCCGCCTTCTACCCGGAAGAAACTATTCCGGAAACTCCCGAGGAATCCAGTAGTGAAGACGACTCGGATGCCTGAAGGGAGATGCCTTGTCCTAGGTAGAAGATAGGAAATAGAAGCATTACTGATCTTACAATGTAAACTTATTGTAATGCTTTCTATTCTTTTGTACAAACAAGTACTCCGCTTTTGCAGCAATATTTATTAAGTCTTTTTGCAAGTTTTCCGGGTTTTTATTCCTTTATCTTCTAAGCTCTCTGGTTTGTATGCTTTAACTGTCCTTAGTGTTTGAAATGGCTCGATAGTATTTTAATCTTCATACCAAGTGACTGGGTATAACCAATCAGTCGAAACTCGGAAACATGGATCATACTAAAGGCATTTTTACTTACTAGCTCCAGCGACCCAGCATAAAAACAATCAGATAATACATAGAGAACAATAAGGAATTTTTTGAATGAAACTCAGGCACGCAGGCACAATCTGGGTTTCCTTAAGCCATTTTAGGCTGAAAATCATTCGGTTTTTTAACACCGAGCACGCAGGCATAATTTGGGTTAACATTGAGTATTTTGAAAGATCATTGGGAAATAGATAAGACGGAATTATGCTTTATACTATAGTAAACATGTAAAAAACATAGATGTATGAATTCCGGCAACTTTATTTCATGATCTCAAAGATGTTTACATAGAAATTGAACTAAGTATAGAAGGGACGTAACTGATGGATGCTCCAGGGTCTTTTGGTCTCCCCTAGTTCGTCATCTATCTTTCTCTTTCTTTTGCGATTCGGCTTTTCGGAATCGTCTTCCATGTCTCGAATATCTACAAGATAGTATGATCCATTTTTCATAGCTTTGCTGATGACGAATGGTCCTCCCCAAACAGGGGCCAATTTGTGCTTTCTTTGTTGTACCAATCTTAGCACTAGGTCACCTTCTTTAAAAGAACGATGCCTGATTTTCCGACTATGGTAACGTCGTAAACCTTGCTGATAAATGGCAGATCTTTGAAGCACAAGTTCTTGTTCTTCTTCTAGGAGATCGACAGCATCCTGTCGTACGCTTTCGGCATCCGAGTCATCGAAAGCCTGCACTCTTGGGCTATCATGGATCATGTCCGTTGGAAGGTCTGCTTCCGCATCGTAAACTAGGAAAAACGTGGTTTGCCCTGTTGACCTGTTTGGCGTTGTTCAAATACTCCAAAGCACAAAGGGTAACTCTTCCACCCATGCTCCAGCTGCTCTATGAAGAGGACATTCGAGTCTTGGGCGTATTCCTTGCAGGATTGAACTGTTCATTCTTTCAACCTGTCCATTGGATTGTGGGTGTATCACAGATGCAAGATCTAGGCGTATTCCCATTTGTCGGCAATATTTTACCAACTCTCCAATAGAGAAATTTGTCCCGTTGTCGGTTATTATGCTGTGTGGAACGCCGTATCTCATGACTACGTCAATGATGAAATTTCTGGCTGTTACACCGTCAAGCTTTTTGATGGGTTTTGTCTCCAGCCACTTGGTATACTTATCCACTGCAACGAGTAGATGTGTAAGTCCACCTCTTGCAGTTTTGAATGGTCCCATCATATCTAGCCCCCAGACCGCAATGGCCATGTAATAGGGATAATTTTGAGTGCTTGGGCTGGCATATTTGTCTGCTTGGCGTAATACTGACATCCGGCACATGTATTGACTATGTGTTCGGCATCTGTCTTGGCTGTTAGCCAGAAAAACCCTGCACGGAATGCTTTCTTAACTATGCTTTTTGATTGAGCATGATGTCCGCAATCTCCAGCATGGATTTCTTGCAGAATTTCTCGGCCTTCTTCTAGCGAAATACATCAGAGAAAAATTCCGGTAGTGCTGCGTTTATACATGCAACCATTGATTACCGTGTATCCTTTGCATCGACGTTTTATTTGTCTTTGCAAGACCTCGTCTGCTCCCTCCGGGTACTTCTGATCTACTAAAAAGTTTAGATATGGAATTGTCCAATCCGGGTTAACGAGCAGAACTTCGATTGACTCGGAAACAAGAGGATAGTCGACATCTCCATCTTTTATGGATGGTTCGTGCAAATGCTGGACAAACACACCTGGTGGTAGGGTTTTCACTCTTTCCGAGCCCATGCGGGCTAGTGCGTCCGCGTTCCAGTTTTCTTCCCTTTTGACGTAAAGTACTTCAAATCCCAGGAAGCAAATAGCGAACTCGTCCACCGTTCTCCGATATTCGGCCATGATGGGGCTTTTGGCGTCCCATGTTTGGTTGAGCTGATGTTGTACCAAATCTGAGTCACCATAGCATAAGATGCGTTTGACACCTATTTCTTTTGCAATATGCAAGCCATGAAGCAAAACTTCATATTCTGCCACATTATTGCTGGCGTTGAAATGTATTTGTAATACATACTCCATTGTATCTCCCTTGGGGGATTTTAGGACTACACCAGCTCCAGCGCCTTCCTTCATCTTGGATCCATCAAAGTGCACAACCCAGTATTCCGACTCCGGCATTGGTGTGTTTTCCATTGCTTCTGTCCAATCAGCAACGAAATCTGCCAACACCTGGGATTTTATTGCCGTCCGGGGTTGGTACTTAATGTCGAACGCAGCCAACTCGATGCCCCATTTGGCTACTCGGCCCGTTGCGTCCGCATTGTTGATTATATTCCCTAGTGGTGCTTTGCATACCACTGTTATGGAATGTCCTTGGAAGTAATGACGGAGTTTTCGAGATGCGAAAAATACGCCATATGCCAGTTTTTGATAGTGCGGGTATCTTTGCTTGGACTCGGTAAAAACTTCACTTACATAATACACCGGATGTTGATTTTATATGGCTTGCTCGTCTTTCCGTCTTTCCACAACTATCACCGCACTGATAACCCTGTTTGTTGCTGTGAGGTACAGTAACATGGGTTTTTCGTCTTTTGGCGATGCCAAAATCGGAGCTTTCATCAAGGTTTCTTTTAACTGGGTTAATGCTTTGTCCGCTTCTTTTGTCCATTCAAATTTGTCGGATTTCTTCAATAATTTGTATAATGGCAGAGGTTTGTCTCCTAGTCGGCTTATAAACCTGCTGGCGGCAACTGCAGAACCCGTTAATATTTGTACATCTTTTAAGCACGTAGGCCTTGAGATGTTTAAGATTGCCTTGATCTTTTCCGGGTTTACCTCTATTCCTCTGTGAGAAATGATGAAACCCAGAAGTTTACCTGAGGGAATCCCAAATACGCACTTTAATGGATTTAACTTCATTTTATAAGTGCGCAAATTTTCGAACGTTTCTCGCAAATCGTCAAGGAGCGTGTCCTTTTCCTTGGAAACAACGATAATGTTGTCCATGTAAACGTGAATATTTTTGCCAATCTGACTATGCAAACATCGTTGCATGCAACGCTGGTAGGTTGCATCTGCGTTCTTCAGGCCAAAAGGCATGGTTATGTATTAGTACGTTCCATATGGGGTTATAAAGGAGGTTTTGATTTGGTCTTATTCCCTCATACGTATTTGATGGTACCCGAAATAAGCGTCCAAAAAGCATAAAAGCTCAGAGCCAGCGGTGGCATCTATTATTTGATCGATTTGCGGTAACGCAAATCTATCTTTTGGACACAGTTTGTTCAGGCCGGTGTAATTTATACACATCCTAAGAATAGTACTATCTTTCTTCGGGACTAATACTGGGTTTGCAGACCATTCAGTATGTATGACTTCCCGGATAAAATCAGCTGCCAATAGCCAGATAATTTCCTTGCCAATAGCCTTCCGTCTTTTTCCGTCAAATCGACGGAGACCTTGTTTGACGGGTTTAGATCCTGGAATTACCTTGAGTTGGTGCTCAGCAAGTTCCCTGGGTGCGCCTGGCATGTCCGCTGGACACCATGCAAAAATATCCCAGTTCTCACAGAGGAATTTGATGAGCTCGCTTTCCTATTTGTCGGTCATGCTAGTTCCTACTACGACAAACTTTGTCGGATATTTAGGATCTAGGATAACCTGTCTTGTATTCTCGGAAGATTTGAAGCTGTCTGCCGGCTTCCGTCTTTCTTTTCCTGCCGGCATTTCTGTTGGCGATACTTCTTTCGCCAGCTCCTTCAGTTCTTCCTTTGCTATCACCTTTTCTGCGCAAAGGGCGTTTTCTTTTTCCAGCTCGTTTGCCAATTTGAAGTCTCCATTTATGGTGATTACTCCTCCTTTTGGCCCTGGCATCTTTAGCTTGTTATAAATATAACATGATCTTGCCATGAACTTGGCGAAAGATGGACGTCCGAGTATTGCGTGATACACGCTTTCGAACGGCACAACCTCGAAGGATACTTTTTCCTGCCGGAAATGTTCTTTCTCTCCGAAGGTGACGTCTAGGGAAATTTCTCCTAGGGATCTTGCTTGCCTGCCAGAAACAATGCCGTGAAAACGTATGTTGCTATGATTGAGCTAGGTCTCAGAGATTCGCAAATGCTTCAATGTATCCAGGTACATTATGTTGATGCTGGATCCTCCATCCATCATCACTCTTTTTAGCCTAGTGTTTGAAACAATAGGACTTACGACTAGAGCTTGTGTGCCGGGTTCTGGGATATTTCCGGGATGATCAGACTGATCCCAGGTGATTGGTGTGTCGGATATATACTGAATAGGGGTATAGAAGATGGTAGACAAAAGAGCCGGACTACTAGGGTGGCCTACATGGTAATGGGCTTAGGTCCATTGGGCGGCCCAGTAGTCCGACGCGCAGAAGCCGGATTCTAGAAGAACCCGGATCACGGCCCGCGTGATCTGGCTTGGAGGAGAAGACGGATTCCTTACTTTCCAAGTTACAAGTTAAACGTAGTCTTCTAGGTTTCTGGTTCTGTAAGCCCTAATCCGGCTATTATATAAAGCCGGACGGGAGATAGATTTCATAAGTTCTTTTAGTTCCAAGGTTCTAGGTTCAAGCTCAAGCCTTACGCAACTCGCCGGGAAGATCATCCTCGACGAGTAGCTGGATCTATTCCCTTACATTGTAACCTTATTATACGGGCTTTAGTCCCACATAGTGAGAAGTGCAGGAGTAGGTACGCCGTACTGTCGCGACGTACCGAACCTGGGTAAAATCCCGTGTTCTGTATTACTACGCTATCCCGTTACCCCACGTTCTCTACCGTAGTCTCATGGCACCCCAGTCTATGAAAACTACTACGATGTCTCGACAGTTGGCGCCCACCGTGGGGCAAGCGACGTCAGGCGCGAAGTTCTGATCTGGGATACTTGGCGGAATCGGAAGATCGATCACTGTCGGAAGCTTGGAATTCAACGACGACGTCGGGCGCTTCCTCGACAACGGATCCTACATACCGGCGCAAAACCACCTGGTAAGTGCCTGCGTTTTACCGATTGGATCTGCTAACATCTTTATCGGATTAACCGCGGAAGCAATGGGGTTTTGCGGTGAAAGCAATTATTTCCCACCCGCCCTATACCCAGTCGAAGATGACTATGATGCCGGATTTTGCTCATATCGCCGACAAAACAGTGATACGCACTTTATCGGCATGGTGCAATCCGAGATCGCCGAAAACACGGATGACGGAAATCCCGTGCAAGAGGCAGACAACAATATACCCGTCACAGAGACGGAAGAACCAATACCCGTCACAGAGACGGAAGATCCGACATCCGTCAACCAGACGATGAACTCGGAAACAGAGTCCGTGCTTGCCGCCATTGAGGCAAGATTGGAGTCGGAAACCGGATCGGACAACTTCGAATCCGAAGACGAAGACGATGAGGCCTTCGTAAGAAAAGTTAAGTCCTTTCAAGAAGGGTTCCATGAAGTGCTAATGGCAAAACCAGCTGATACAACGGGTGCCGATAGCCAGGAAAGCCCTAAAACCCCTCCGCCAGCAGAAGAGAGGGAAGACGGAGAAACTTCTCCGATATTTCCTAACGTCAAGAAGATGACAGAGGATGAACCTGTCAAAAAACCTCCGTCTTCCAAGAAAAAGCACCGTGCTTCTAAAAAACTCCAGTACAAACTCCGGAAGAAAAAGTCAGCTGATCTCGCTGATGAAAACCTGGAAGTTGGAGATATTAGTGGCACAAAGCCTACGGAAAAGAAATCTAAGGAAATCACTGCTCTGCCAATGACAGAACTGGAAGAGCAAGAACTATTACAAACTCCAGTGGGACCCAATGAACCCCCTGAGATGCTGGAAGCCAGGAGACAAGCTTTCCAACGGCAACAGCAACATCTTCTTAGATCTCGGCAACATCTCCAACAAACCCATAATGACATCAAAGTCATGAAGGAAGAAATAGAGGAGTACGAGAGAAAGCATAGATCTGCCTTAAAACCTACTAGGTTACCCGGAATTGCAAAACCGGAAGAACTGCCGCCGAAAGAAAGGTTCTATAACCCATCTTGGCAAAAGCAGTTAAACGGCAAAGATGCCAAGGGCGAACCAATATACAAAACCGCAGCTGAAAACGCGGAAGCAGCGTTCGCCATCCTGAACAATGATCTGTACTCCAACGGGGAAAAACTCCAAGGGGTGTATGCTTTCCTAGGAAAAGCATTACAGCAGCAACAGCGAGGACAAGAGCGATCAGGGAGGCTGCATGATAATTCCGCCCTCTGCAAAACTGTTACTTGCGCCGCTGGAGCACCTGGACCGGAAGAACCCGGAGATTCGGATAAAAAAGAGGATCCGAGAAAAGACAAGAAAAACCCCGACAACCGGGACGCAGCGTCTAGAACCGGACCTCATCTCCCGAAAGATGGATATAAACCACACGATCGGGAAGACAAACACCGGAATGACGGCAAAATAATGCCACCTCCAAGAAACCCAGCTGAAAAAGCTGGAAGATACGATACACCTCACAGACGTGAAAGATCTCGGACACCGCCCAAAGATAAGGAAAGGTACAGGAGCAGGACTCCACCTAATCCCAGAGGGCGTGACAACGGAAGAGATAGAGATAACCTCGGAAAAACGCGTCCGCGCAACAATGGAAAAGAAAGGAGCAGATCCCCTTCTGTCCATTCAGCCGGGAGATATTCTGCACATATTGATAGGGCAGAAAAGGATGATCTATACTTTGGTCCTAAGTGTTTCACTGACAGGATCCGAAGGATAACCCTGCATTCTGGCTTCGCCAAAGTTGGTCCAACCTACCAAAAATATACTGGCAGTACAAACCCGGATACCTGGCTTTCAGATTATTACACAGCCGTCCAGATCAACAACGGGACAGACCTGGAAGCTGTCAAGTTTCTTCCCCTAATGTTGCTAGACGGAGCCAGAGATTGGATTAATGGTTTACCATCAAGAACTGTCGACAGTTGGGATGATATGGCGAGAGTATTCACCCAGGATTTTAGGGGAACATACAAACGCCCAAATAGCATCAACCAGCTGAACCGTTGCACCCAATTTGAAGACGAACCATACGTGGATTTCATCTCCAGATGGACTGCAATGAAGAATAGTTGCTCTGGAGTAACTGACGTACAAGCAATGCATGCTTTCGTCAATGGCCTAAAACCCGGACTTGTACCGTTCATGGTTGGTTCTAAAAAGCACAAAGATCTCGGATCTATGCTTACAACCGCTAATGAGCACGCTGCAGCCGAAGATGATATTAGAGCAAGAGGAGGCAATATTGAGTCACTGATACTGGCCAAGAAAACACCTCGTTCTGATAAAAAAGGAACTCCGGAGTCAACAACAAAGCCCAAGGAGGTTAACTTAGCCTTTGGAGGAGAAAAAGGGAACAAGTGGAAAGGCCGCAGTCCGGATCCCATCAATTACACTCCTGAAGAATGGGAGAGAATTAAGTCGGAACCCTGCGTCCACCACTCTCAGTTTGGGAAACCAACCCACACAAACGCGCAATGCCGGCTAAACAAGCATATGAAAGGCAATGCAGGATCCGGAAATAAAGGGAAGGGTTCCAAAAGGAAACCTGCCAAACAAAAGCCAGAAGCTGAAAAAGAAGACAGTGAATCGGACACTGATGACAAAATCCAGGAACAACAGCGAAAAGGCGAACCTAAATTTCCGAGAGTTGACGGAGAAGCAATGCTAACTTTCCTAGCAACCCCGTCAGCAAAGGTGGCCAAAAGGACACTTCGAGAAATAAACGCGGTTGTTCCTGCAACCCCAAAATTCTTGAAGTACTCCAACACACCGATAATCTGGGATCAGTCTGATCATCCCGGAAATATCCCTGAACCCGGCACACAAGCTCTTGTTGTAAGCCCTATTGTTCAAAACACTAGGCTAAGAAGAGTGCTGATGGACGGAGGATCCAGCATCAACATAATGTACCTGGATACACTAAAGCACTTGAAGATATCCGAGTCCCAGCTCAACTACAGCAATATACGCTTCCATGGCATCGTTCCTGGCAGGCAAGCACGATCCCTAGGAGAAATTTCCCTAGATGTCACCTTCGGAGATAAAGATCACTTCCGGCAGGAAAAAGTATCCTTCGAAGTTGTGCCGTTCGAAAGCGTGTATCACGCAATACTCGGACGTCCGGCTTTCGCCAAATTTATGGCAAGATCTTGCTATATCTACAACAAGCTGAAGATGCCAGGACCCAAAGGAGGAGTAATCACCATTGCCGGTGATTTCAAGCTGGCAAATGAGTTGGAGAAGCAAAACGCCCTTTGCGCTCAAAGAGTTATAGCTCAGGAGGAACTGAAGGAGTTAGCCAAGGAGGTATCGCCGAAAGAAATGCCGGCAGGAAAAGAAACTCGGAAGCCAACAGATAGCTTCAAAGCATCCGAGAATACAAGACAGGTAATCCTAGATCCCAAAGATCCGACAAAATTCGTCGTTGTAGGGACTGGGATGACCGACAAATAGGAAGGCGAGCTCATCAAGTTCCTCCGTGAGAACTGGGATATTTTTGCCTGGTGTCCAGCTGACATGTCAGGCGTACCCAGGGAACTTGCTGAGCACCAACTCAAGGTTATTCCCGGATCAAAACCCGTCAAACAAGGTCTCCGTCGATTTGACGGAAGAAGACGGAAGGCTATTGGCAAGGAAATTATCCGGCTTTTAGCAGCGGATTTCATCAGGGAGGTAATCCATACTGACTGGTCCGCAAATCCGGTGTTAGTACCGAAGAAAGACACAACTGCCCTCAGAATGTGTATAGATTACACAGGATTGAACAAGTTATGTCCGAAAGATAGGTTTGCGCTGCCGCGAATCGATCAAATAATAGACGCCACTGCAGGCTCCGAGCTTTTATGCTTTTTGGATGCATACTCCGGGTACCACCAAATACGCATGAAAAAGGAAGATCAAATCAAGACTTCTTTTATAACCCCGTACGGGACGTATTACTACGTAACCATGCCTTTTGGCCTGAAGAACGCAGGTGCAACCTACCAGCGTTGCATGCAACGTTGTTTGCATAGTCAAATTGGCAGAAACGTCCATGTTTACGTGGACGATATTGCTGTCGTAACCAAGGAAAAAGATACACTCCTTGAGGACTTGCGAGAAACCTTCGAAAATTTGCGCATTTACAAGATGAAGTTGAATCCATCTAAGTGCGTATTTGGGGTTCCCTCAGGAAAACTTCTGGGTTTCATCGTTTCTCATAGAGGAAAAGAAATTAACCCGGAAAAGATAAAGACAGTCTCGAACATCTCAGAACTTACGTGTGAAAAAGATGTCCCAGAATTGCCGGGTTCCGCCACAGCCATAAAAAGATTTCTTAGTTGGCTGGGGGCTAAAACCTTACCATTTCGCAAAATGCTGGAGAAGTTTGACAAGGTCAAGTGGATTGCGGAAGTCTGGGAACACCTAGCAAGTTATGTCCCCTTCTGTACTTAGTTCAAATCTATGTAAACATCTTTTGAGATCATGAAATAAAGTTGTCGGAATACTGTCATCCATATTTCTTATAAGTGCAAAGTGTTTCCGCCTCATCTATTTCCCAATGATCTTACAAATTTCTCAACGTTAACCCGAATTGTGCCTGCGTACTCGGCGTTACATAACTGAATGATTTTTCAGCCTTTTAACGGCTAAAGGAAACTTGAATTGCCTGCGTGCCCAAGTTTCACTTAAAACTTTCCTTGTTTTCTCTAAGTCCTATCTGATTGTGCGTATGCTAGGTTACTGGAACTAGTTAGTAAAAATGCCTTTAGCATGATTCATGTTTTCGAGTTTCAAAACTGCTTGGTTCGTCCCCAGTTACTCGGCATAACGATTCACAATGCTATTTGAGCCATTTCAAACACTAAGGACAGTTAAAGCATATACACCAGAGAACTTAGAAGATAAAGGAATGGTAAAATTCAAACAACTTGCAAAGTAATTTCATAGTTTAAACTGCAAAAGGCGGAATTTTCATTAATACATAAGAAGCATTACATTTTGGATTACAAATGAAAGAACAGTAATGCTCCTATTGTCTAATTTTTCTATCCAGGTTCCAGGTAACCCTTCAAGAATCCGACTCCTCCTCGCTGCTTTCTTCATCGGGGATTGGAGGAGCTTCTTCTTCTGGATAGTGGACGGCGACATTTACCATGGCGGCAATCTGGGTGGCGTGGCCCTTAACTTCACCAAAAATGGTGGATCGTTGCGCATCCGTGTATCCCTGAGGGACACCGGTGGCCACACGCCAGGATTTGGCACTAGGGTAGTGCATGCGCATAAGGCCTAAGGCCATGCGCGCACCACCCCGTGCAGCGGAGCGGAGAATAGACTCCTTGGACTCCGCCACCTCCATGATGATACCCGGAAGTTTTTCAACCTCCGAGCATTCCCCAGATTTTTCGGGAAGAAACTTGCCTACTAGCTGCGTTGCAGCAGCCTTCACCAAATTCCATGTCTCCCCGAAAGCTCGGATGCCTGCAGCCCGAGTGCCATCTGGGGTGTCTCCTGGTTGATCCAATAAAACATACAAAAGGGTTAAGGAGACAAACAGAGAAAACAAAACATGGAAAGATGAGGACAATGGTAAGAAATTTACCGATGAGTTTGTCGACCTCGGAAACTTCCTCCAGGCGAAGGTTCAGAGCTTCAGTCAAATCCTGAATAGTGGATTTGTCTTTCTCCGCCTGTTCGGAAGCCTTGGAATTAGCCACTCCAAGGGCCAGGTTGCTGGCTTCCAGGTCTTGCTGAGCCTTCACAAGATTCTTGTGAAGCTCAATGTTCTCATTACGGAGAATTTCGGCGTTGCCAGAATCTTCCGCTGCTTGTTTAGCCTCAGCTAAAGCAGCTGAAAAGCAAGGGAAAATCCGAGTTGATCAATTTCCTCGGGAAAAAACTTAGACAAAGTCTTAAATCGGAGATTTCAAAACGAAAAAGCTTACCTTTCGTTTCCGTCAAAGCGAGCTGAGATGATTCCAGCTCCGCCTCTCTCTCCTCAAGAATAGAAAGAAGACTTCGAACTTCTTTATTCTTGATGGTGAGCTTCCTGAAAACTTCCAGGTTTATGGCCTCGGAGGTTTGCTGAAACACAGCAAGGAAAAGTATGGTTAACAAAAAACATCAAAGCAAAAAAGCATGCATTTTGTTTAATGCTTGGGGGCTACAGTTACATACCTGGCTCATGCGCTGCAAACCTGCTAAGTTTTCTTGGAATTCTTTCGCCTATTCCGCGAAGTGATTTCCGGCTGCGTCCAAGCCGTCATTTATAGCCTTAAAATCCTTGTCAAAGGTGGGGATCTCCTCGTCGAAAGTCCGAGAAGATTTCCCCACCTCGGGAGCCGCCCTTTCCCTCGTGTCCGATTCGGACACAACGGGCTGGCTGGGCTCCGGGGGCTTGGTGGTGGTGGCTGCAGTAGGTTCTTCCGCCATTGTCTGCGGCGTGTCCGGGGCGACGGCGGGAGATGGTTGGCTGCCTCGATTGGAAGAAGCTCTGAGTTTCTTCAACTTTCTCGGCTTCAAGTTGGAGGGGGGTAGGCTAAAAACCAAAAACCCGGAAAAGGTTAAAACACCGAAGATGGATGAAAAAGATCCCATAAAAGAAAAAACCCAGAAGAAAATAACCTGGAAGTGGCGACGGGGATTCCGTCAAGATCGATAATTTCATCCGAAGAAATTATCTTCTTGCGTTTGCGCCCACCCGTAGCGGCGGTGCGCAGCGCATCCAGCTCGGCCTCGGAGGCTAACTCCGAGTCTGGAAGATCCACAAGCTGTTGGAAAAACCAATCAGATTCAAAAGGTAGATTATCCAGGAAGTGAGATTATACCCAAATAACGGAAAAATTACCTTAGGAGCTGGGTTGTCGGCCGTGTACATTGGCCGACTCTCCGTGTATTGGTCGCGCGATGCGACCAACTGATTGATGCGCCGCCTAAGCTCTTTTGCGGGCCAATCCTTGTCGGTTGTCCGCATTGGATCCTTGGCTCCTGTGTATTCGCACAGGAGACGGCCTCCGTGGTTTGCTAATGGCTGAATCCGTCTATCCAGCCAGCAAAAGACCGTGTCCATACCGGTCAGAGGAGGTTTGGAGGAGGTGAGCTTGGCGATGCGCCTCTTGATCCTTAGCAGATCTGGAGGCAGAACCTGGACGGCCTCTGTCACCCAGTTATCCTGGGGAACAGCGGCGGAGTTCACAAAAGGTGGAACCCCGACGGCCTTTTTAGGAAAAGGCACGTCGGGATGATAGAAAAAAGAACCCGTCCAAAATTTGACGGATTCTGAGGTTTTGATTTTGGGGAACCAATCCTCTCGGAACCTCCGAAGAGTAAAGGAAATGGTTCCACAATTTGGGAGTGCGCCCTCCGAAGAGTTACGCTTCACCCCAAAACAATACAACCAAAAATCTAGCCTAGGCTCTATTCCTAGGTAACCTTCGAACAAGGCCTGGAAGCCGGCCATGTACAGAATAGAATTGGGAGGAAGATTATGAGGCTGGATGTTGTAGTGTGACAGAACCTGGAGGAAGAAAGAGGAAGGTGGCAGTCCCATACCTCGTAGAAGGTGGGAGGCAAGAAGCACCCTTTCGCCCTCTTGTGGCATGGGTTCAGTCTCCTCTTCCGGGAGCCGCCATTTCTTTTTCAGCACCAAACCCTCCTTCTCCAAGTTGGGAAGGAGAGCCGGGGGAATACTGCAGGCACTCCAGTTGCCTGCAGTTTCCTCCTCCTCTTCTGCTCCGGCGGCGGCGGCGGCGGCCTTCGCGGCGGCAAGTTTCTCGCCAAGGAGCTCGATTTTCTCCTCCGCCGTTTCCGGTGCGAACGGCGGGGTTGTCGTGGTGCTTGGGCCCGCTATGTCCGCGGCGGCGGAAGCATTTCCTCCGCCCGCCGCGGATGCCGTGGCTTTTTCCGGCCCGCCGCCGGCATGCTTGGGCGACCCCAGCTGTGGATCTAGGTCGCCCAAAAGCTCGTCGATGGAGGCGCGAGCCGGCGAGGACGACGGAGAGGCCATCTTTTTCGATGGCGAGGGAGCGCTCCGGCGTGCAAAGGGCTCGTCGGGGCAAGGTTTCGTTCTAGCTCTCGTGCTCGCGTTTGCGTCAATGGCGTGGGCAGTGAGGGAGTGAGGAAAGATTTCCGGTGACGACGAGGACGGCTATTTATAGCCTAAAAACCTCTAGATACGCGCCAACGGCTCTTTTGACCGTTGGATGTTCGACGCGTGTCGCTCGCCGGAAAATCCGGGAAACGGAACGACAGAGGAATGATGGCTATCTCCTCGTTTCTCGTGAGAATCTGTCAGAGATACGTTGCAGGGTTTCCCGCGTGAAACCAAGCGGCGCTTGCGTCAGCATGATTAAAGCGCTGATGTCACGAGTTCCTTTTCTGCGAAGGATCGCGAGAAGAAAAGCCGGATTTTCATAGTTCCGAGTTTTATGTTACCATCTCCTTCAAAAGGAAAGAAGAAAGAATCAAGACTGCTGAATCAAGTTTTTCCGGACAAAATGTATTTGACGAAAGGTGGAGTTTCAGAGTTTTGATCCTTCCTGGGGGCTATTGTCGGATATATACTGAATAGGGGTATAGAAGATGGTAGACAAAAGAGCCGGACTACCAGGGTGGCCTACATGGTAATGGGCTTAGGTCCATTGGGCGGCCCAGTAGTCCGACGCGCAGAAGCCGGATTCTAGAAGAACCCGGATCACGGCCCGCGTGATCTGGCTTGGAGGAGAAGACGGATTCCTTACTTTCCAAGTTACAAGTTAAACGTAGTCTTCTAGGTTTCTGGTTCTGTAAGCCCTAATCCGGCTATTATATAAAGCCGGACGGGAGATAGATTTCATAAGTTCTTTTAGTTCCAAGGTTCTAGGTTCAAGCTCAAGCCTTACGCAACTCGCCGGGAAGATCATCCTCGACGAGTAGCTGGATCTATTCCCTTACATTGTAACCTTATTATACAGGCTTTAGTCCCACATAGTGAGAAGTGCAGGAGTAGGTACGCCGTACTGTCGCGACGTACCGAACCTGGGTAAAATCCCGTGTTCTGTATTACTACGCTATCCCGTTACCCCACGTTCTCTACCGTAGTCTCATGGCACCCCAGTCTATGAAAACTACTACGATGTCTCGACATGGTGTGTTTGAGTACTTCAAGAATTTCGGGGTTGGTGGGACAGCCTCGTTTATTTCTCGAAGTGTTCTCTTTGCCACCTTTGCTGATGGAGTTGCCAGGAAAGTTAGGTTGCATTCTTTGTCAACTCTCGGAAACTTAGGCTCTCCTTTTCGCTGTTGTTCCTGGATTTTTTCATTAGTGTCCGATTCACTATCTTCCTTTCAGCTTCTGGCTTTTGCTTGGAGAATTTCCTCTTGGATTTTTTCCCTTTGCTTCCGGATCCTGCACTGCCTTTCATATGCTTGTTAAGCCGGCATTGTGCGTTAGTATGGGTGGGTTTCCCAAATTGTGAATGGTGGACACAGTTTTCCGACTTTATTCTTTCCCACTCTTCTTTGTGTAGTTGATCGGTTCTGTGCTTCGTCCTTTCCATTTGCTCCCATTTTCTCTTCCAAAGGTAATGTTAACATCTTTGGGTTTTTGCTGTGCTTCTAGAGTTGCTTTTTTCTCAGGACGAGGGGTCTTTTTTGGCTTGAATCAAAGTGTCGATATTTCCACCTCTCGCTCTGATGTCATCTTCGGCCGCTGCGTGCTCGTTTGCGGTTGTAAGCATAGATCCGAGATCTTTGTGATTTTTGGAACCGATCATGAACGACACGAGTCCGGGTTTTAAGCCATTGACGAAAGCATGCATTGCTTGTACGTCAGTTAATCCAGAGCAGTTGTTCTTCATTGCAGTCCACCTTGAGATAAAGTCCACGTATGGCTCATCTTTAAACTGGGTGCAGCGGTTTCGCTGGTTGATGTTGTTGGGGCATTTGTACGTTCCCCGAAAATGCTGAGTAAAAACTCTAGCCATATCATCCCAGCTATCGACAGTTCTTGACGGAAGCCCGTTGATCCAACCTCTGGCTCCATCCAGTAACATAAGGGGGAGGAATTTTACTGCCTCTAGGTCTGTCCCATTATTAATCTGGACGGCTGTGTAATAGTCTGAGAACCAGGTATCCGGATTTGTACTGCCGGTATATTTTTGATATGTTGGACCAACTTTGGCGAAGCCAGAATGTAGAGTTATTCTTCGGATCCTGTCAGTGAAACACTTAGGTCCGAAGTATCGGTCATCTCTTTCCGCTCTATCAATGTGTGCGGAGTATCTACCGGCTGAATGGATAGAAGGGGATCTGCTCCTTTCTTTTCCATTGTTGCGCGAACGCGCTTTTCTGGGATTGTCTCTATTTCCTCCGTTATCGTGCCCTTTGGGATAAGGTGGAGTTCTACTCTTGTGTCTTTCCTTATTCCTAGGGGGTGTACGGGATCTCTCACGTATGTGAGGAATGTCGTGTCTTCCGGCTTTCTCAGCAGGGCGTCTCGGAGGCGGAATTGCTTTTCCGTCCTTCCGGTTTTGTTCTTCCCGATCTCGGGGATTAATTCCATCTTTCGGCAGATGGGATCCGGTTCTGGACGCTGCGTCCTTGTTATCGGGTTTTTTCTTGTCCTTTCTCGGATCTTCTTTCTTCTCTTTCGAATTACTTGAATCTCCAGGTTCTTCAGGTCCAGGTGCTCCAGCGGCGCAAGTAGCTGTTTTTCATAGGGCTGAGTTGTCATGCAACTTCCCTGATCTTGCTTGCCCTCGTTGTTGCTGTTGCAATGCCTTTCCTAAGAAAGCATACACCCCTTGACGTTTTTCGCCATTGGAGTACATGTCATTGTTGAGGATGGCGAACGCGGCTTCTGCGTTTTCTTCTGCGGTTTTGTATATAGGTTCGCCCCTGGCATCTGTGTCGTTTACTTGCTTTTGCCAGGCCGGGTTTTGAAACCGTTCCTTTGGCGGCAGTACTTCCGATCTTACGATTCCGGGTAACCGTGTAGGTTTAATGCCAGATTTATTCCTTCTCTCGTACTCCTCGATTTCTTCCTGCTTTAAATTAATGTCAGCTTGGGTTTTTTGGAGATGTTCCCGAGTTCGGAATAGATGTTGTTGTTGCCTTTGGAGAGCTTGTCTCCTGGCTTCCAGCACTTCAGGGGGTTCGTGGGGTCCCACTGGTGTTTGAAGTAGATCCTGTTCGTCCTGTTCTGACATTGGCGGAACAGAGACTTCTTTCGCTTTCTTCTCCGCAGGCTTAATTCCACTTTCTCCTCCTGCTTCCAGGTTTTCGTTGGCTGGATCAGCCAATTTTTTCTTCCGGAGCTTGTACTGGAGTTTCTTGGAAGCTTTGTGTTTTTTCTTGGAAGAGGGAGGTTTTTTACCAGGTTCATCCTCTGTCAATTCCTTGACATCCGGGTATGTTGGAGTGGTTTCCCCGTCCTCTCTTTCCTCATCTGGCGGAGGTGTTCTAGGGCTGGCCTGACTTTCGGCATTCGTGTTTTCAGCCGGTTTTGCCATCAGTACTTCGTCGAATCCCTCTTGAAAGGATTTTACCTTTCTTTCTAAAGTGTCTACATCTTCGTCTTCGGAATCGAACTGGTCCGATCCGGGTTCCGACTCTAATCTCGCATCAATGGCGGCTAACACAGAATCAGCTTCCGAGTTCGTCGTCAGATTGACGGATGTCGGATCTTCCACCTCTATTGTGGGATTGTTGTTTTCTACCTCTTTCACGGGATTGCTTTCATCCGTGTTTTCGGCGATCTCGGATTGCACCATACCGATAGAGTGTGATTCAGCAGAGTATCGGCGATCTGAGCAAAATCTGGCGTCGTAGTCTTCTTCGACTGGGTATAGGGCGGGTGGGATAAATTTTCTTCCACCACAGAATCCCATTGCCTCTGCAGTTAATCCGATAAAGATGTTTGCAGATTCAATCGGTAAAACGCAGGCACTTACCATACGATTCCGTGATGGCATGTACGATCCGTTGTCGAGGAAGCGCCCGACGTCGTTGTCGAATTCCAGACTTCCGACAGTTATGGTACTGCCAATTCCGCCGAGTATCCCCGATCGAAACATAACGCCTGACGTCGCTGGCCCCACGGTGGGTGCCAACTGTCGAGACATCGTAGTAGAATTCATAGACGGGGGTGCCATGAGACTACCGATAGAGATGTGGGGCGGGCGTGATCTTATGACGAACAATGACACCAGGGTTTTACCCAGGTTCGGTACGTCGCAACTAGGCGGCGTTTCTACTCCCGCAATCTCATTAAATCAGGGCTGAAGCCTGAAGTATACAAAGTACAATGTGAGTTAGGTTTAGCTACTCGACAAGGATCAACCTCTCGGTGAGTTAGCCTCTAGCTTATTGTCTCCTCTTCCTTATCTCCCGTCCGGCTTTATATAATAGCCGGGTTAGGGCTTACAGAATAGGAAACCTAGAAGACTACGGTATGTTCTAACTTGGAAGGCAAGAATCCGCCTTCTACTCCAAGCCGTACCACGTGGGCCGTGGTCCGGGTTCTTCTAGAATCCGACTTTCGCGCGTCAGCTTACTGGGCCGCCTAATGGACCATAACCCATTACCATTCAGGCCACCCTGGTAATCCGGCACTTTGGACAGCATCTGATATACCCCTAATTGGTATATATCCGACAAACGCGTCAACGACATGGCCTATGTCCTTCTATACGTTGATGATATCCTCCTCACTGCCAATACAAACCCCCTCCTCCAATCCATCACCACCGCACTCTCCACTGAATTCTCCATGTCAGATCTCGGTCCCTTGCACCATTTCTTGGGCATTAACGTGCATCGCAACTCCTCGGGCCTCTTCTTATCCCAGCAGCAATACACCCTCGACATCCTCGAACGCGCCAATATGCTTCATTGTAATCCCCTCACTACACCTATCGACGCACGAGCCAAACCATCTGCCCACGATGGGGTCCCTTTCTCCGACCCATCTCTATTTCGCAGTCTAGCAGGGGCGCTCCAGTACCTAACCCTTATGCGTCCCGACATCGCCTACGCCGTACAGCAGCTCTGCTTGTTCATGCATGCTCCCACCACATCCCACTTCCAACTTGCCAAACGCGTACTCCGATACCTCAGAGGCACTGCACACTACAGGCTCCAATTATACCACAACTCCTCCACCGATCTTATTGCATACAGTGATGCAGATTGGGCGGGGTGCCCGGATACTCGCCGTTCTACCTCTGGCTTCTGCGTATTTCTTGGCGCCAATCTTGTGTCTTGGTCATCTAAACGCCAAGCCACCGTATCACGATCCAGTGCCGAGGCTGAGTATCGAGCGGTGGCGAACTGCGTCGCCGAGTCGTGTTGAATGCGGCAGCTGCTGTCTGAACTTCATCGACCACTGCGACGAGATACTATCGTGTACTGTGACAACATCAACGCAATGTACCTCTCTACAAACCCGGTGCAACATCAACGCACGAAACATGTCGAAATTGACTTACATTTCGTGCGTGATCGGGTGTCCCTGGGCGAGGCCAAGGTGTAGCACGTTTCTACGTCGTCTCAGTTCGCTGATATATTCACGAAAGGGTTGCCAACCACGGTGTTTTCTGACTTTCGATCCAGTTTGAACATTTTTCCCTCTGATGTTCGACTGCGGGGGGATGTTGAAGTGTATATACTGTACTGCCATGTAACGGCTAATTCATGTATATATAGATAGATAAGATCAGCTGACCGATAGGATAGGAGGCTCATCGTAGCCAGGATCACACGACCTGTACCAGGTCTATATATGCATGTAACCAATCCTGAGTAATGCAAGCAGAGTGATAGCATTCAGTTTTGCCAAGACCATAAACATGGGCTGGCCCAAAGTAGTGGGGGCGAGGCCTATCCATGAAAATCCATTTGAGCCCATTTACCAACAACCCGTTCGAACTCTATCCACTCCCAACGGCCGAGAGGAAGCGGCCATTAACCGCCCAGTCCGCCCCGCCCCGGAGGAGAAGCCACCACTGCGGCGCCATGGCATCCGTCGCTGGCTGCTCTTCCACCGTCTTCGCATCCTCCTCCATACCCTACGGAACAAGGACACTTCGTCCATCTCTCTGCCCGCCGCCGCGCCGCGCCAGCCTTTCCGGTCGACCGGTACAGTGCACCCGATCCCTAAACGGAGGAAAGAGATAGCTCGGCGCTGTACCTGACGTGAATTGTCTCCGATTCAGGTGTTGAGGTGCCTTCGGAAATGCGAATCGATCGATCCGCCGCTGCTCGGAGCTCCTGATGTTTCTGACGCGGAGGGGGCTGAGCCAGCCTGTGACGAACGGGGCGGATCGCAGCCGTCGATGCGTCGTGGGGGGTCGCGTTCGCGGCGGCCGGCCGGGGTGCTCATGCTCCAGGGTTCGCAGCAGGCGCTGGCTGGCACGCAGTTCATGGGCCTGCAGCCGCCGGCAGACGCGCTGGGGGATCTCGGGGACATAAGTACGGGTTTTGCTTCAGTTAGGAGAACCGCCTCTGCCCTTAATTTTGACGCCTCTTCCTTTCCTTTTTGTTCCGTTTCTCTGCTAACTGATATATGTCTGACATCCATCAAGTGCAAGCTGTGTACCTTTCTGACGCCATCCTCTCGTGTCCAAAATCCAATTGCAGGCTTTTCTGCTCATCTTCTTTTCTGAGCTAGGAGACAGGACGTTTTTCATTGCGGTGAGTATAGCCATGCACAGAGTGAGATCATATTTCCACGGTTAGATTGCACAGGGCCTTTGTCTTTACTATGCTTACCTACTGGGGTGTTCATTGTGGAGTTTTGAAACCTGTTGAAACCGGCAGTTAGAACTAAATGAATGCCTCATGCATGCTTACATTCAGTTAATAATCCGGTGTGACCAAATGAACAAAGCCGGTAATGAACACCCCCACTGCTAGTAAACGCTATCAATTTTGGTGAGAGAGCTGCAATCTGTTTTACAAGTTATGCAGCTTCATATATACTTCCGACTCTCTGTTACACAAGTAGTTTGATAGTAATATATGCTAAAATGAGTCATTGATAAATGCTGCAGTTTCATGTGTATAGGCACTTTTAGCAGCTAGAAATTCTGGAGGAGTCATCTTTCTTGGCACATTTGGAGCTCTTGCGTGAGTACTAGAAATTCAGTTTCCATATTTTCCTCTATATGCTAAGTTGCTCCTCCTATACCATTACATGTTTTATGTTCTTCTAATTACAATATTTAAGTTACATGAATACATATTTTGCAATGGACAGAGAATTAGAGTCTCCTATTTACTTGGACATATCTGACTCGTATAAACAACTTTTTGGTCTTGATCAGGGTAATGACAGTTATATCTGTAGTTCTTGGTCGAGCATTTCACTATGTCGATGGCGTCATTCCATTCAGGTAATTGTACTTGTTATTCAGTCTTGAAGAGGGAATTCTATTTGCTACACTTCTGTTTGCTACTCTAATGAAGAACCTTTTAACTACTGCTCTCATCGAATGTACCTCTTGGCATATGCAGTTTTGGTGGTACAGATTTTCCAATTGACGATATTCTTGCCGTGTGTCTCTTGGTGAGTGAAATATCCCATATTTTTGTTGCATGTACAAATATAAAACATATTTAAATCGTTACCTATAACATATTGAAATATGTACTCAGGAATAAAGTCCAGCGTGTGCATGGTATTACTCTTCAATTATTGTTTCAGATTAAAAAATCATTATCATGTCTAACAAAATTCACTGTCTTTTAGGTTTATTATGGAGTTACTACATTACTTGATGCCGCTTCAGGTGATGGAGAAAAGATGAATGAGGAGCAAGAGGAGGTACAACTTCAAATTTCGAATTCTTAGTTTTAGTTGACTATATTTTCAAATTCCAACGTAAACATTCATGACACTGATCAAAGAAAAAACACTTGCATAAGATTTAATCAGCTAAGACTTTACTGATTAATATCATACTCTCTAAAAAACTGTTCGCCAGAACTTCTGTATGCTAATGTCTTGCTTTATGCTCAATATACTTAGACATTAGAACAGGTGATATGCATAGTAATCCATTTTTTGTGCCCTTATTTTTTTTTCTCATAGCGAAAACCCTCTAAGAGTTCGCCAGTATTATCTGTTACATCTTACATGATTACCAGAGCACGTAGTTTTCAATCTAAGTACTCCAAAAGATCGTGAACATGCGCAAACACACTGCAAAATTTATAACTTTTTATCAAATCTATAGCTTTTTGCGGTTGCCTGATGCCCCTGATGATCTTCTTTTGTTTAGCCCTATTTCTATCTGATAATGACACCCTTTATAACACTAAACTGATCAATGTCAGGCTGAGCTAGCAGTTTCGAAATTTTCTGGAAATGGTGCAGGAATGGTGTCTGTCGCCAGTACTCTTGCTAGCACATTTGTTTTGGTTTTTGTTGCTGAATGGGGTGACAAATCATTTTTCTCAACTATTGGTACATTTCTTACTACCATTCCATACAAGGGTGACATTTCTATTTTTCACAACCAACATTGACACTGGGTCTCATGTTATTTTACAGCACTTGCTGCAGCTTCATCCCCTCCAGGTGTCATTGCAGGGTCGCTCGCTGGTCATGGTGTTGCAACATTGGTAAGAAACAGCAGTAGTTAAAAAATTCACACCAAAATGGTCCTATATAGTAATATGAAGCATTGCAACAATGAATTAATTTGACCAGATATTACTATTAGTAATATGAAGCATTATAACACTCCAATAAGGGAACACTAGAACTGCATAAGTGCTTTGATCATTAATCGAGGTCCAACAATCATCAATTGATTACTTGATCTGTTGTTGCGCCAGCCATGTGTTTTGCAACCTCCTTCTCTGGTTGCTCAATTATTGCATGTGCTAATTACCTTAACGCCTTCGGTGGATTATCGGGACACAAAGTTTCTTTAAGTTCCAATGCGAAGAAAATATTAGGTAAAATATGGAAAACAATCTTTTTATGCAACCTGAACAGTATGAGTAGCAACTACGTACTGACCAGATATCCTGTTGGTCATTTTCAGATTGTGGGCTCTGGTTGTATGGATATTGACACTAACCATTTTTCCTCCCACAGATTGCAGTTCTTGGAGGCTCTTTACTGGGGACATTCCTGTCAGAAAAGGTAAAGCAGTACTACCATGGGAACCTGACTTCCCATGTGACTGAATTTGACTTAGGCCGCGCTTGGATTGCCGTATTCTGGTCGGAAATGGACGGAAAAAATTTACGGACCTTGGAACGTCCGTATTTTTCCACTCGAATCCGTCCGTTTTTACGGAGGGGGAAATTAAACAACAAACCAAGTGGGGCCTTAACGGTTTCACTCCCATGTTAAAATCGCTAAGGATTTGTGACTTGGATTCAACTTGTCTCTGGCACTCTACAGCCACTTGACATAAGTTGCTAATACAGTATCAACTGAGTGCCTTTTCCTAACAAACTGTTCAATTTCACGCACTCATGAGCTCATCCAAAAGCTTAGGCTGTCGGTAGAAGGTGCTCAAATCCACTCATACTTGAACACTGACTGAAGTTTCAATATAGGAACCTCGTAGTATTTTCTTCACTTCCATTTTTTATAGAGAATAATGTGCACTACGGACTTTTTCGAGCTGTGGAGATCATCACTTGACGTGTATCTTTGAAAAATAAGAAAGAACTGACCTGTTGGCTGACTGATAAAAAAAAGTCTCAGCACCATTCATCTTCAATAATTCTGCCTGCATTTTCCTCGTCCGTGCAGATAATAGCATACATTGGTGGGAGCCTCTTCCTAGCATTTGCTGCCGTGACAATAGTTGAAATCGTGACTTCGTGATCTGAGAGCGGTTTCAAGGTTCCGCGACGTGGAACATGACAGGTGTGCATCAGATACATCATTTACTGACTAGGTGCCGTTACGAAAAGAAAATCCTCTATTAAAGCAATTTTTAATCCCAGTGCAGAAGAATCAGCAATGTTTCTATTTGCATCTGTAATAGTGATACACTGACATGTTGATTATCTCCAGGAAATTTACCGTTCATAACATACCATAGCCTGCATGGGATGATTTTCTGTTGGTGACGAGAATTTCTGCCTCCTTTTCCACGACAGTCCTCAGCGTGATTGATTCTCAGACTGAGAACAGGTAGAAAATCCGAGTGGGGTGTGACTTTTGGACAAAAAGCTGTACATGCCCTGGAGCTTTTCTTCTTTACCCCGCACCTTTAACCAAAGCATTGTCAAGCGGAGAACGCACTGATTTGTATGCGCAACAGTCACAGCACCGAGTGTGGGAGTAGTCATTCCAGAAAGTCTAAGGCACTGTATTGAACAGTTTCAGTCTAGTACAGTCCTGTATTGCATCATTTCGTCTTACTATGCAGTACAAAGGTAACAAATGCAGGTGCCATGAACAGAATCTATCCGAAATATTGCAGATCATAGCTTGCCTTATGTTTTCTTTGTGAAACAAAGTTACGATGGTAACACTTTGGTAGAAAAGAAATGATTGTGCTCAATTATATAAACGGTAAAATAGGAACGGGGAAATACTTGCCCAGTTCTCTCGTACCCAACAACTAAGCTCAATTTTTTTTTTTGAGTTTTAACTAAGCTCAATTTAAAAAATAAAAATAAAAACTAAGCTAATCCGGTTGTCACTTCACACCATATGAAGAACTTGTCGAGGGGCGTCTGTGTTCTTCGGATTCCCCCTGTAAATGGTCATCGTCTTCTCATCAAGATCGACCAAAACGGTGCATAGAGTGTGCAATGTTGGACCTGAACAGAAGACACCGGCGAAAACTGGTCATGCTTTTGCTGCAAACTTCGACATTTTATCTTGGTGAAAACAAAAAAAAAACTTTGACATTTTATCAGCACACGGCCTACATCAATAATGTCAGGCAGACCTGTCATAAAGATGGGGTACTTCTCATCGGCCGCGTCTCCGAGCACCGACAGCGCCTTCTCCTTGGAGTCCATGCCGCACTGCGCCGCTCTCCTCTCCCTGCTCATGGAGTTCTCGTCCAACACCTTTGCAAATCCACAGGACAGTACAATGAAGTTTGTGATACAGTTAAAAATTCCGGAGAATTTGTCTACCTATAATCCCATATGGATATACTACCTGTTCCACTTGGAGATGGCGGTACATGTTTGCGTGGAAGGAGGGCGCCGGGCCGGCCTCGTGGACGGCGGAGCGGTTCCCGGAGGCGGTCTCGACCGTCACGATGCGCCGGGCTCTGACGTCCATCAGGTTGTAGCAGTGCCCAACCGAGACGCCGGGCGAGCGCACCCTCCGCATCGCGTCGTCCAGGTCTCTCGCCTCCAGCAGGTCGCGCGACACGAAGTTCACGGCGATGCCTCCCGCGGCGACCTCGCCGATCGCCGGCGGGACCGAGTCGAGCGTGAAGGCCTGAAAAAGATCGTTGGAAATGGAAGTTCAGCACGGTCATGTGACATGTATTGCTTCTCTGATGAGACGAGACGAGACGTACTACTCCGTTGCTGTTGAAGCCGAAGGCGCAGGTCGGGAGCTCGCCGGCGTAGGTGTAGGCGGTGAAGGAGGATGCGCCGTCCGGCGACGTCGCCTTCACCACGTAGCTGAAAACGGGAGAAGCCTCGATCGATACGTGCAGAGCAATACGTGCGCATGGAATGGGCAAGATTAACAAATTGTCAATTGGTATACGACGCACGTGTGGCCGAGCAGCGCGACGTTGGCGTCCTCGTTGTGCGCCGCGATCGCCGTGGACTCGCTGACCATCAGGATGTCGGAGCAGTCATCGTCAGGGCTCCTCTGTCCGTTCGTGCTCCGCCTTTTTCGGGATGAACGGCCGAATCTCCTTCTTGAAGTTGACCAGAATTATCTGCTCAATTTGCCCACAAGCACAGCAAAATTCCAAAGAAACGTTATCTTTCTGTGACTTCAGTGACGGGGAAGCAAGTGACCGGGCGGAGAAAATTTACGTGTAGAGTGGGACCCCGCTGCCGTCGGCCGTGCCCACCAGCTCGTCCCAGTACCGTGGGTACCTCTCCCTGTTGGCGTCCTGGAGCGCGGCGAGGAGCGGCTTGCCCGCCGTCGTGGACGCGAACGGCAGCAGCTGCTCGTGCAGGAAGAGGTCCCCGCGCATTCTGCTCCTGATCGTCTCGCCGAAGCGCTGCCCCACGGCGAGGCCCATCTGGTACCCGTCGACGCAGCGGCCGGCGTCGAAGACATGGAGCTCGCCGGCGTCCATGCGCGCTCGAGCGTGAGCGTGCGTTAATAGAGTTGTGCGACGAAGAGCAGGTAATCGTTGCCCCTACACGCTGCTGCTGCCTTATCTCCAAATCACTCTGATGCTGTCAACAAACGGTAGCGGCAAAAATGATCAGGATGGGCCGAGTACTTACGAACTCAGCGTAGCCTATCTGAAAGTTAAGCCCACCTTACATACATCCCTCAAAAGAAAAAGAAAACACCGTACAACTCAAGTGAGTTTACACAATATCGAGCGGCATAGATATACATTGAGTTTTCCTCAAAAAATAAATAAGTTGAGTTAATCAAGAAATATTTGAGTATTGTGACAAGTCGATATTAGAAAAGTTTGGAAACAAACCATTCAACATAAAGCAGAACGAAAGTCTGTTTCGATTAAACAAACCGTTCAACACATTCCGACTAATCTATCAGAACATGAATTTCACATGGCGAATGCTTAGGAATTTCATATCTTTGTTGTGTTTGCTCGCACAATCAAAACTTGGAACCTTATTTGAGACCATGATCAATAGTTAGCAATTGAAATGAGAAAAAAGACGCTTGACTTTCATCAAGCTGGCCTAGAATGCGAATAATTTGTATCTCACTAAACTCAAGAGGTCTTTGTCCAAAAAAAAATAAACACAAGAGATGGTCTTGAAAACCACATATTTATTACGGAGGAAATTCCGCTGTATATATGGACTTTATTTAATATATATAATTTCTCTACGGAAAGTGCTTTTGCCTCCCGAGCTCATGTGCTCCTGCTAGTTTAAAATTTTTAAAATCATATTTACGAGTTTCAAAAAATTGCGAAAGAAATCCAGATGTAGGCAATGGTATATCCCACAAACATGCAGAATATCAATGTCAAATACTTTGTATTATGGGTTACACAAAATTAACAAAATCTGATAACTTCAGAGATTAAAAAGTACGCATACTTTGATCTACACTTTTGTCATTTCTGTGTAAATCAAAGTACAAAGTATTTGAAATTGATAAATATACAATTGGCTACCTCCATCTTTGTTTTCAGATTTGTTTAAAACTCATAAATTTTGTTTTCGATTTTTTTAAGCATGAGATTTATTGGAGCTTTATTACCCAGAATAACTGTCCAATAAATGGACCTTTTTTACTCAAAGCTTTCTACTCCTATTAAACACCATACATCCCTCAAAAGGAAAAAAAAAAGAAAACACCGTACAACCGAAGTGAGTTTACACAATATCGGGCATAGATATACATTGATTTAATCGAGAAATAATTTTTGGATGCAAATTCTAGCATCGTGACAAGTCGATATTAGGAAAGTTTGGTAAAAAAAATCATTCAATATAAAGCATGACAAAATTCTGTTTCGAGGAAACAAACCGTTGAACGATTTCTGACTAATCTATCTGAATTTGAATTTCACATGTTAAATACTTAGGACTTTCATATTTTTGTGTTGTTTGATGTGCAAAATCAAAACTTGGAACCTTATTTGCGCGCATGATCAATAGTTAATATTTTAAATGAAAAAAAGAGCTTGACTTTCATCAAGCTGGCCTAGAATGCGAATGATTTGTTTCTCACTACACTCAAGAGGTCTTTGTCAAAAGAAAAACCCAAGAGATGATCTAGAAACCCATATTTATTACGGAAGAAATTCCGCGATATATATGACCTCCAATTGATATATATTATTTCTCCGCGGAAAGTGCTTTTGCCTCCGGAGCTCCGGTGCTCCTGCTAGTTTAAAAAATTGAAAATAGTATTTACATGTCTCAAACAATTGTGAAAGAAATATCAATGTCAAATACTTTGTATTATTGGATACGGAAAATCGACAAAATCTGATAACTTCAGAGATTGGAAAATACGCGTACTTCGATCTACACTTTTTTCATTTGTGTGTACGTCAAAGTACAAATTATTTGAAATTGATTTTCTACACGTTCGTGAGATATACCATCGGCTACCTCCATATTTGTTTTCAGAGTTATTTGAAACTCGTAAATATGTTTTTTCTTTTTTAAGCAGCAAATGTAATGACACTCGGGAGTCAAAAATCCCTACAAACTTTCTTTGTCCCTTTATATAAGATGTTTTGGCAAGCTTAATTGATTGCCAAAACGTTTTATAAAGTGGGACAGAGAGTAGCTCGTCCTGATAAGCATGTATGCATGTGTACGTGTTATGGTTGTAGGGTTGAGAGGGAGAGAGAGAGCTGCGAGGGCGCGAGAGAGCCGGCCGTGGGGATCTTTTCCCACGGCCGGGCAAGAGGGGAAGGGTTTGCTTCTTAATTCTTGCTTGATTAGATTGATACATCTCCTCTCCATATATAGAGAGGTCTACTTGACTCCCAAGCAAGGCTTACTTGACCCCTAAGCAAACCCTAAGACTAATGGGCCCAGGCGCATCACGTACTCTAACACTACACCCCACCTGAACATGCAGCTCGTCCTCGAGCTGCAACCTGACGACGATTCGACCCCACACAAACCTAACGCCTAAAAAAACAAGTCTTTTACATCTCGGCCTATTTTATTGACCTGAAATAAGCTAGCCCGAATGAGACTCCGACTCTTTATTTTTGACTCCGAACGATAAGAGAATCCTCCGCGCCGAACTTGTGCGTTTGCAGCCCCCTGGATCCCAAAGACGCCATCGGGACCAAGGGAGCCCTCGCGGCGGCCGGCGGCGGACTGCAGTGCGCTCTTGTCGGGGACACCATGTCTTCTCCTCGCCGGCTGAAGGTCGCCGCCCGTGGGAAAAACAGCATGCCCTCTGCACCGCATGCCCAATATTCCCCACGCAGCGGACGAGATCGAGGTCCGTTGCACCGCGAAGCGCAACTTGGAGGAGCTGCAGCTGCAAATCACGCATCTCCCGCACATGCCGACGCGCTAGGAGGCCGCGCGCAGCAGCCTGCAGCCTCACCGCCGCTGACGCGTTGTCTATAGCGATCCAAGCCGGACGCGGTGACGGCGACGGCTGGAACTTGATCGGTTGGATGGGATTGTCATGGGACGGCGGTGGCACTGTTGGGAACAAGGTCGTCGCAGTCCCGTCGTAGGGCATCCCATGCTGGAACGTGATGACTGGCGCCGTGGTCGCGGCCGAGGGCGGCGGCGGCGGCCCTGTGGGGGTCGGCGCCGGTGTTGAGACCATGGAGGACCCCCCGTGGAATGGCGCACCGTCGGGAGCGGCGTAAGTACCGGCGAAGCGGGAGGGCCCGCCGTACTGTTGGGGTGGCGCCGGTGGTGACTGGATGTGCGGCGGCGCCCAAGCTGCCATATAGATCGGCCCGGAGACGGACAGCGGGGGCTGCAGCAGCTTGGCGTCGAGTGGCGGCGACGACAGCAGCCTGGCGTCGAGTGGCTCCGTCCGCTGGAGGAGCACGGCGATGACGTGCTTGATGTCGGAGACTGACTCGGTCAGGTCGCGGAGGCGCGTGGAGAGCTCCTGGATCGAGAGGATGGGGGCGGGCTCCCGAGCCGGCGCGGCCGGGGCCGCAGACGCCGGCGGGGGCACCATGGTGGTGGGCGCGCCCGACGAGGCGATCGCGGCGGAGGCGGTGGACAAGCCCGAAGACATCACAACCGAGGAATCTGATACCAAATGTTATGGTTGTAGGGTTGAGAGGGAGAGAGAGAGAGCTGCGAGGGCGCGAGAGAGCCGGCCGTGGGGATCTTTTCCCACGGCCGGGCAAGAGGGGAAGGGTTTCCTTCTTAATTCTTGCTTGATTAGATTGATACATCTCCTCTCCATATATAGAGAGGTCTACTTGACTCCCAAGCAAGGCTTACTTGACCCCTAAGCAAACCCTAAGACTAATGGGCCCAGGCGCATCACGTACTCTAACACTACGTGAGGGCGCTTGAATTTGTACCGTGTTTCTTAAAAAACACCCTGATATTTTGGCCTGCATAGCACATTCTATTTCGCCATATACAACAAATAGGAGTTCCTAGCCCGCCCAAAAAAGAAACTGATGTGAACTTTGAAAGAGCATTTTCGATATCTTTGTGTTTTGTGTGTTTGTTAACAACATAAAGAAGTTTTAACCATGTGTGATATTTTGCTTAAAAGGTTATAGTCATAATCAGCACATATATGGTGTCAAAGGTTTGGTGAAGAAGATTAAACTTCAACGGATGTTTTCTAGCCACAAGAAGAGTTCTAAAATGGCATCCGGAATTATTCCGGATCAATCCGGAGCAGCCCGAAATTATTCCGGGTGGATTCCGACTTCAACGCAAATATCTCTGTTGGCATTCGTAAAATTCCGGGTGGATTCCGGGCTCCGGAATTATTCCGGAGAAATTCATACATGAACGCAAATTTCTCTGTTGCTATTCGGATTGCTCCGGAATTATTCCGGGTGATTCCGGAATGGTCGCAATCTGGGCAGAAAAACGGCTAGTTGGAGTGGGGACTATAAATAGAGGCTCTCTTTTTCCCCAAGGGTTAACTCCTCCAGCATTTAAGACTCCATTGATTGAGCTCAACCTCCAAGCTAGATCTCCCACCTCCTCCACCCAATCTTGTTGAAACTTGGAGGATTGGAAGAGAAGCACCGAATCTACATCTTCACCAACCGGATTTCCATTTCCCCCTCATTAGCTTGAGGGATCTTTGCCTAGGGTTTCCTCTTGTGGAGAACCTAGGCTTCTTGCTACTCTTGGTGATTTGTGATTGTTGGGAGCCCCCAATTTAGTTGTGGGTGTGTGCCCCAAACTTGTTTGTAAAGGATTCGATCCCCGCCTCAAAGGGGTTAAATAGTGGAAGATGAACTAGGCCTTTGTGGCGGAGTTCATTGGAGAATAGGATGAGGCCTTTGTGGCGTTGAGTACGCCTTCGTGGCGAGCTCACACCCCTCCAACGAGACGTACTCCCTTAACAAGGAGGAACTCGGGAATACATCGTGTCTCCGCGTGCTTCCATCGGTTACCTCGTTCCCTTACCTTTTACTTACTTGTACTTGTAGCATTTATTGTAGTACTTGTTGTATTAAGTGTTGTCCTAGTTGCATTAATTGCTTGTCTTGCCATATAGGTAAATTCACCTTAGTTGCACTATCTAGAGAATTTACCTTTGTGTCAAGCCTAAACTTTAAGAAAAATTAAAATTGGTCGTAACACCTATTCACCTCCCTCTAGGTGCCCATACTTTACTTTCAATTGGTATCAGAGCCTCGACTCTTATATTGGGTTTAACCGCCTAAGAGTTTAAGTATGGCGGAAGAATCGGATACCGAATCGTCCAAGGCTAGGGTGTCCATGGATGATCTCAATGAGTTGAGAACTTCATTGACCTCATCCATAGATGCCAAATTTGATGAGTTGCGTCAAGTCTTGTCGTAACTCATCAAAGCCAAAGGACCGGAGGTATCCGAGACTTCTCCTCCGGAAACGATTCCGTAGGGCGCTAAGAAAGGGGTTGATGGTGAACTACATAAAAATGCTTCCGCCGAAAACTTCACTAAGAAGGGTACGGAAGGTGATGGAGAATTTCACGCCGTTCCCGGAAGTTATTCTCCCGATCCTCCCGTCCCACATCCTCATATAATCCCTAGAGGAGATCCACCTAAAATTGATGCCTTTTCTTTTCGTGAATGGCAATATTACATGGAGACTCACTTGAACACTTCTTGTATAGATCTTTGGAGGATCACTCGTGATGGATACAATCCATTTGATCCCAAGAACCTAGCAAGAAGAGAAGCCGTAGATTGTCAACTCAACTACACCGCTTTGTCCATTCTTCAACAAGTCGTGGGTCCTAACCACATGCCGCATCTTCAACAATATTCCACCGCCAAGTAAACATGGGACACTCTTGTCATCATGTTTGTGGGCAATGAGAGCATGCAAAGGAATAGATATGATGCCTTGACCAATGAGGCCGAAGGGTTCTATATGCATGATGGAGAGGATCACGTGGACATGTACCGGAGACTCAAGACTCTTGCCACCGCCTTCTCAAATGTTGGTGCCAAGTATATTGATGATGCTTAGATCAAGAGGAAGTACATGATTGCCATAATGCCATTTAAGGGCGCGGACATGAAGAGCATTCAAGGAAGACATGATTTCTCTTCCACGACCTCAACTCAAGTGATGCAAGAAATGTGCTCCTATAAAGTGCAAACCAAGAATGCTCTTGACAACCGTGCTAGGGCCATTGGAATGCACCAAGGAGCATCCGTTGCTTTGAAGGCCAAGGTTGTGTCAAGAGAGGTTGAGTATGAAGAAGAAGGAGAAGAGATTGCCTCCCTTGAAGGAACAATACTATGATCCCGTGCTAAAGGATCTCATTGCTCTCACCGTGCAAAAGTTTTGGAACAATCCTCCCAAGGGCAAGAGATTTGTTGAGGAGAAGACCAAGTCTCGTTATGGAAATGATGGGGCTCAAAAAGTGAGGTATTGCTTCAATTGCCAAGATAAGCACCACTTCATTGCGGAGTGTCCCTATGAGAATAGAGAGATCCATAGTGGCAAGTTCATTCGCAAGGTCAAGTCCAAGGTTGAGTACAAGAAACCTCACTTCAAGAAGAAACCATTCTACAAGAAGTCTCCCACCAAATTTGTGCTCTTGACTCAAGAGGAGTATGATTCCGGGAGTGATGAAGAAGAAGAAACCACAAGTGAAGTGGCCGCTCTAGCTATTGCTTCTACTCCATCATCTTCATCCCTCTTTGAATCCCCCAATGACGATCATCCTCAACGAAATGCCAAGTGCTTCATGGCTAAGGCCACGGAGGTATCACCTTCTCCCAACTCTAAGACACCTAGTGAACTAGAACATCTTGCTAGTTTTAGAGAAGAAGATGAAAGGGTCTTCTTGGACCGTTTTATGTCTAACATGCAAGGGGAGAACAAGAAGTACTTTGAGTATCTCATGAGGCAATTGGGAGAGGCCCAAGATGCTATTGAGAAGAAAGGTGAGGTTGAAAGAAGGGATGCGGATGAAATTGCATCCCTCTCTATGACTCTTGAGGAAGAGCATGATGGTAGAGTTTCTCTAGAGGATGAACTTGAATCTATTGAATTAACTCATAATGAACTTGTCTCTAACATCACTAAGGAACGTGATCTTGCTATTGCTAAATATAAAAAGGCTAAAAATGATACAGTCGAGTTTGGGGTTGGTCATGGTAAACTAACCGAGGAGTTTGAAAAAGCTAAACAAGCTTTGGAAAGCCAACACTCATCCCTCAAAGAGTTGCATGAACAACTTCAAACTCAACTTAATCAACCTAACAACCCTAGCACATGTACTTCTTCTTGTGATCATGCAAATATTATTGAGAAAAATGCTAGGTTGAAGGATGAGCTAGCAAGGCTCAAGGGAAAAGGCCCTCAAATGGAGAAGGTTGTGATTCCTACCCCACAAGTGGTTGCCCCTAGCTCTAATATGGTCATTGCTAGACCACAACTGAGTGCTCCAAGGCAACAAGTGGGCAAGCAAGGTCTAGGCTATGTAGCCAAGAAGAAGAACAAGAAGAAGAAGAACAAGAAGAAGAGCAACAATGGTGCTTCGGGTGGTATTGTCATTAGGGACAACACTACTCTTAGCACACCCGCTCAAGCAAACAATATTGCCTCGAGTAGTAGTGTCATGAGGGACAACACTACTCGTAGCACCTCCGCGGGAACTAACAATCCACACCATTTATTATATGCTGATTATTATGGTGTTGTGCAAGCTAAATATGTTGGTCCTATTGAGGGTTTCATTGACTATACTATTTGGGTTCCAAAGACCCTTGTTGCTAACATGAAGGGACCCTCCTCGGGTCCTAACTCTAGTCAATGATCTCTTGCGGGACTATGCTTCCGGTGGGACTAAATGGATAATTGATAGTGGATGCACTAGCCATATGACCGGAAGCAAAGAACTTGTGACGGAATTGCGCCCAAATGACATACAAGCAACCGTCACTTATGGAGACTCGTCCTCGTCTAAGGTATCCGGATTCGGCAAGGTTGTGGTCGCTCCCGATATCACTATCGAATCCCTTGGTTACAATTTACTTTCCGTCCGCTCTCTTGGAAAGATGGGTTTCTCTGTCTTTTTTGATGTTGATATTATGGTCCTTTTGAGGAGCAAGACTCTTGACGTCGCTTACGTGGGACATGTTGAAAATGAGTTGTTCGTGGTGGACTTTTCGAAGTCTACCAACTCTCAAACAATGTGTCCTTTTGGAAAGGCGGCTTGGGATGGTTGTGGCATCGCCGCCTATACCATGTCAACATGAGAACTTTGCAAAGTCTTCGCAAAGGTGGCCTTATTGTCGGACTGAAAGAAAATGTTTCCTTTTTAAAGGATCGCGTTTGTAGGTCGTGTGTTGAAGGAAAGATGCATGACAAGGTGCACAAGGCCAAGACTATTATTTCATCAAAAGAGGATCTTGGAGCTTCTCCATGTTGATCTCTTTGGTGCCGTGTCCGAGGCAAGTCTTGGTGGCAAGAAGTATTGCTTGGTGATTGTCGATGATTATTCAAGATACACTTGGGTTTATTTCTTCAAGTGCAAGAGTGAAACTCAACAAACCATCATCGACTTCTCCAACGAAGTGCAAATCATGGCTATTAGGAGTGATAATGGTTCGGAGTTCAAGAACTACACTTTGAATGAATTCCTTAGTGAAGAAGGCATTCGTCATGAATACTCCGCCACTTACACTCCCCAACAAAATTGTGTTGCCGAAAGGAAGAATCGCACTCTCTAGGATATGTCAAGGACCATGTTGGCGGAGTACACTTCTCCCCAATACTTATGGGCCGAGGCCATATCCACCGCATGCCACTCCTCCAACCGCCTCTACATCCGCAAAGGCTTGGACAAGACTCCATATGAGATCCTCACCGGAAACAAGCCCAACGTATCCTACTTCCGTGTATTCGGTTGTAAGTGCTTTTATTTGATCAAGGGTGTTAGCTTGTCTAAATTTCAATCCAAAACTATTGAGGGTATATTTGTTGGTTACGGTGCCGAATCCCACACTTATAGAGTCTTTTACAAAGCCTCACAGATTGGCATAGAATCTTGTAGTGTGGCTTTCGAGGAAAATGATGGCTCCCAAGTGGCACAATTTCATGTTTCTAATGTAGATGTTGAAATACCTCAAGAAGCCATAGGAAGGATGGGTGTGGGATATTTCCGCCCCATTGAGGGACACCTTATGGCGACTCGAGAATGACTATACTCTACTCAAGTGGAGCCCTCCTCTACAATAGAAGAACAAGACAAGGATCCAAGTGTTACACCTAACCAAGAACATGTTCAAGACCCTCCTCTCATTGACCAAGACACTAAGCAAGTCGTACCCACTCCTACTACTAATGCGAGTCAAGGTCAAGGCCAAGATATACCATCCTCTTCATCCTCTCCTCAAGTTGAAGAAAGTGTTGAAGATATTGTTGATGATGATGATGTTGATCAAGGCCAAGTTGGTCAAGATGGGGACCCAAATTATCAAGATGATCAAGTGATTCCTCCGCGCAATAATGCGGAGATCGAAGCCCGTCGTGTCAAAAGGATAAGAAGAGTTTTGAAGCATATTGATGCCCAAGACAACAAGGTCTTGGAGGATATTCAAGCTAGAAGATCCACAATAAGGAATTGGCACATTTTAGTGAGCATCAAGCTCATATCTCTATGGTGGAGCTTAAGAAAGTGTTTGAAGCTCTTGAGGACTCCGATTGGGTTGAAGCTATGCATGATGAGCTCAATAACTTCGAGCGCAACAAAGTTTGGAGATTGGTTGAGAAGACCACAGATTGCCACAATGTTATTGGCACTAAGTGGATTTTCAAGAACAAGCAAGATGAGCATGGCATTGTCATAAGGAACAAGGCAAGATTGGTTGCTCAAGGTGTCGTGGTGGTGTCACGGCAGATGCCATAGGATGGCTAAAGATGTGGGAACGATGGACGCTGGAGGTGCTCGGGGAGGGATCACGCGACGAGTAGCCGCGTGAGGTAAGAACTAAGCACTGCAAACAACACGATCTACCCAGGTTCAGGGCCCTCGTGAGGAGGTAAAACCCCTACTCCTGCCTTTCTCTATGTATTCTGGTATCTCACCGAGTAGCCACAGTACAATGTTCTTGCTACCGAGTAGCCACTCTTCTCTCTTTGTGATGAACTAGGTCAAGAATCTAGGGTTTCCAATGTCCCAGCATGCGATCCTCATGCAGGAGGCGGCGGGGCACCTTATATACATGGTGCCCAGCCGGATACGTCCAAACACGGACAAGTGTCGACATAGTGTGCACATCGTCCTTCTTCCGAGTTCCCGCTGACAGCTTTGATTCCTAATCTTGGCTGCATCCGGAAAGTCGTTGGGCAAAACCAAGGGGACAGTCTGGTATCACTGTGCCAAACACAGAGTAGGGCCCCTTTATCCTGCGACCGCCTGCTTCCACTCTGTCGCTGTCAGGCAGGCCGGTCCCAGATGAACAGTAGTTTGAATAGCGCCAAGTACGGATGTCGGATATATACTGAATAGGGGTATAGAAGATGGTAGACAAAAGAGCCGGACTGCCAGGGTGGCCTACGTGGCAATGGGCTTAGGTCCATTGGGCGGCCCAGTAGTCCGACGCGCAGAAGCCGGATTCTAGAAGGACCCGGATCACGGCCCACGTGATCTGGCTTGGAGGAGAAGACGGATTCCTTACTTTCCAAGTTACAAGTTAAACGTAGTCTTCTAGGTTTCTTGATCTGTAAGCCCTAATCCGGCTATATATAAAGCCGGACGGGAGATAGATTACATAAGGTTCTAGGTTCAAGTTTCACGAGCTAAAGCTCTACGCAACTCGCCGGGAAGCTCATCCTCGTCGAGTAGCTAGATCTATTCCCTCACACTGTAACCCTGTTATACGGGCTTTAGTCCCAATTAGTGAGAAGTGCAGGAGTAGGTACGCCGTACTGTCGCGACGTACCGAACCTGGGTAAAATCCCGTGTTCCGTGTTACTACGCTATCCCGTTACCCCACGTCTCTACCGTAGTCTCATGGCACCCCAATCTATGAAAACTACTACGATGTCTCGACAGTTGGCGCCCACCGTGGGGCAAACGACGTCAGGCGTGAAATTCCGATCTGGGATACTCGGCGGAATTGGAAGATCGATCACTGTCGGAAGCTTGGAATTCGACAACGACGTCGGGCGCTTCCTCGACAACGGATCCTACATACCGGCGCAAAACCACCTGGTAAGTGCCTGCGTGTTACCGATTGGATCTGCTAACATCTTTATCGGGCTAACTGCAGAGGCAATGGGGTTTTGTGGTGGAAGCAAATTTATCCCACTCGCCCTATACCCAGTCGAAGACGACTATGATGCCGGATTTTGCTCAGATCGCCGACAAAACAGTGATACGCACTTTATCGGCATGGTGCAATCCGAAATCGCTGAAAACACGGATGACGGAAATCCCGTGCAAGAGGCAGATAACAACCTACCCGTCATAGAGACGGAAGAACCAATACCCGTCACAGAGACGGAAGATCCGACATCCGTCAACCAGACGATGAACTCGGAAACAGAGTCCGTGCTTGCCGCCATAGAGGCGAGATTGGAGTCGGAAACCGGATCGGATAACTTCGACTCCGAAGACGAAGACGATGATGCCTTCGTAAGAAAAGTTAAGTCCTTTCAAGAGGGATTCCATGAAGTGCTAATGGCAAAACCAGCTGATACAACGGGTGCCGATAGCCAGGAAAGCCCTAAAACTCCTCCGCCAGTGGAAGAGAGAGAAGACGGAGAAACTTCTCCGATATTCCCTAATGTCAAGGAGATGACAGAAGATGAACCTGTCAAAAAACCTCCTTCTTCCAAGAAAAAGCACCGTGCTTCTAAAAAACTCCAGTACAAACTCCGGAAGAAAAAGTCAGCCGATCTCGCTGATGAAAACCTGGAAGTTGGAGATATTAGTGGCACAAAGCCTACGGAAAAGAAATCTAAGGAAATCACCGCTCCGCCAATGACAGAACTGGAAGAGCAAGAACTATTACAAACACCAGTGGGACCAGATGAACCCCCTGAGATGCTGGAAGCCAGGAGACAAGCTTTCCAACGGCAACAGCAACATCTGCTTAGATCTCGGCAACATCTCCAACAAACCCATAATGACATCAAAGTCATGAAGGAAGAAATAGAGGAGTACGAGAGAAAGCATAGATCTGCCTTAAAACCTACTAGGTTACCCGGAATCGCAAAACCGGAAGAACTGCCGCCAAAAGAAAGGTTTTATAACCCATCTTGGCAAAAGCAGTTAAACGGCAAAGATGCCAAGGGCGAACCAATATACAAAACCGCAGCGGAAAACGCGGAAGCAGCGTTTGCCATCCTAAACAACGATCTGTACTCCAACGGGGAAAAACTCCAAGGGGTGTATGCTTTCCTAGGAAAGGCATTACAGCAGCAACAGCGAGGACAAGAGCGATCAGGGAGGCTGCATGATAATTCCGCCCTCTGCAAAACTGTTACTTGCGCTGCTGGAGCACCTGGACCGGAAGAACCCGGAGATTCGGATAAAAAAGAGGATCCGAGAAAAGACAAGAAAAACCCCGACAACCGGGACGCAGCGTCTAGAACCGGACCTCATCTCCCGAAAGATGGATATAAACCACACGATCGGGAAGACAAACACCGGAATGACGGCAAAATAATGCCACCTCCGAGAAACCCAGCTGAAAAAGCTGGAAGATACGATACACCTCACAGACGTGAAAGATCTCGGACACCGCCTAAAGATAAGGAAAGGTACAGGAGCAGGACTCCACCTAATCCCAGGGGGCGTGACAACGGAAGAGATAGAGATAACCCCGGAAAAGCGCGTCCGCGCAACAATGGAAAAGAAAGGAGCAGATCCCCTTCTGTCCATTCAGCCGGGAGATATTCTGCACATATTGATAGAGCAGAAAAGGATGATCTATACTTTGGTCCTAAGTGTTTTACTAACAGGATCCGAAGGATAACCCTGCATTCTGGCTTCGCCAAAGTTGGTCCAACCTACCAAAAGTATACCGGCAGTACAAACCCGGATACCTGGCTTTCAGATTATTACACAGCCGTCCAAATCAACAACGGGACAGACCTGGAAGCTATCAAGTTTCTTCCCCTAATGTTGCTAGACGGAGCCAGAGATTGGATCAATGGTTTACCATCAAGAACTGTCGACAGTTGGGATGATATGGCGAGAGTATTTACTCAGCATTTTCGGGGAACATACAAACGCCCAAATAGCATCAACCAGCTGAACCGTTGCACCCAATTTGAAGATGAACCATACGTGGATTTCATCTCCAGATGGACTGCAATGAAGAATAGTTGCTCTGGAGTAACTGACGTACAAGCAATGCATGCTTTCGTCAATGGCCTAAAACCCGGACTTGTACCGTTCATGGTTGGTTCTAAAAAGCACAAAGATCTCGGATCTATGCTTACAACCGCTAATGAGCATGCTGCAGCCGAAGATGATATTAGAGCAAGAGGAGGCAATATTGAGTCACTGATACTGGCCAAGAAAACACCTCGTTCTGATAAAAAAGGAACTCCGGAGTCAACAACAAAGCCCAAGGAGGTCAACATAGCCTTTGGAGGAGAAAAGGTGAATAAGTGGAAAGGCCGCAGTCCAGATCCAATCAATTACACTCCCGAAGAATGGGAGAGAATTAAGTCGGAACCCTGCGTCCACCACTCTCAGTTTGGGAAACCAACCCACACAAACGCGCAATGCCGGCTAAACAAGCATATGAAAGGTAATGCAGGATCCGGAAATAAAGGGAAGGGTTCCAAGAGAAAACCTGCCAAACAAAAGCCAGAAGCTGAAAAAGAAGACAGTGAATCGGACACTGATGACAAAATCCAGGAACAGCAGCGAAAAGGCGAACCCAAATTTCCGAGAGTTGACGGAGAAGCAATGTTAACTTTCCTAGCAACCCCGTCAGCAAAGGTGGCCAAAAGAACACTTCGAGAAATAAACGCGGTTGTTCCTGCGACCCCGAAATTCTTGAAGTACTCCAACACACCGATAATCTGGGATCAGTCAGATCATCCCGGAAATATCCCTGAACCCGGCACACAAGCTCTTGTTGTAAGCCCTATTGTCCAAAACACTAGGCTAAGAAGAGTGCTGATGGATGGAGGATCCAGCATCAACATAATGTACCTGGATACACTGAAGCACTTGAAGATCTCCGAGTCCCAGCTCAACTACAGCAATATACGCTTCCACGGCATTGTTCCTGGCAGGCAAGCACGATCCCTAGGAGAAATTTCCCTAGATGTCACCTTCGGAGATAAAGATCACTTCCGGTAGGAAAAAGTATCTTTCGAAGTAGTGCCGTTCGAAAGCGTGTATCACGCAATACTCGGACGTCCGGCTTTCACCAAGTTTATGGCAAGATCTTGCTATATCTACAACAAGCTGAAGATGCCAGGACCCAAAGGAGGAGTAATCACCATTGCCGGTGATTTCAAGCTGGCAAACAAGTTGGAGAAAGAAAACGCCCTTTGCGCTCAGAGAGTTATAGCAAGGGAGGAACTGAAGGAGTTAGCCAAGGAGGTATCGCCGAAAGAAATGCCGGCAGGAAAAGAAACTCGGAAGCCAACAGATAGCTTCAAGGCGTCCGAGAATACAAGACAGGTAATCCTAGATCCCAAAGATCCGACAAAATTTGTCGTCGTAGGGACTGGGATGACCGACAAATAGGAAGGCGAGCTCATCAAGTTCCTCCGTGAGAACTGGGATATTTTCGCCTGCTGTCCAGCTGACATGCCAGGCGTACCCAGGGAACTTGCTGAGCACCAACTCAAGGTTATTCCCGGATCAAAACCCGTCAAACAAGGTCTCCGTCGGTTTGACGGAAGAAGACGGAAGGCTATTGGCAAGGAAATTATCCGGTTTTTAGCAGCGGATTTTATCAAGGAAGTAATCCATACTGATTGGTCCGCAAATCCGGTATTAGTGCCGAAGAAAGACACCACGGCTCTTAGAATGTGTATAGATTACACAGGATTGAACAAGTTGTGTCCGAAAGATAGGTTTGCGTTACCGCGAATCGATCAAATAATAGACGCCACTGCAGGCTCTGAGCTTTTATGCTTTTTGGATGCATACTCCGGGTACCACCAAATACGCATGAAAAAGGAAGATCAAATAAAGACTTCTTTTATAACCCCGTACGGGACGTACTATTACGTAACCATGCCTTTTGGCCTGAAGAACGCAGGTGCAACCTACCAGCGTTGCATGCAACGCTGTTTGCATAGTCAAATTGGCAGAAACGTCCATGTTTACGTGGACGATATCGCTGTCGTAACCAAGGAAAAAGATACACTCCTTGAGGATTTGCGAGAAACCTTCGAAAACTTGCGCACTTACAAAATGAAGTTGAATCCATCTAAGTGCGTATTCGGGGTTCCCTCAGGAAAACTTCTGGGTTTCATCATTTCTCACAGAGGAATAGAAGTTAACCCGGAAAAGATCAAGGCAATCTTGAATATCTCAAAGCCTACATGTGTAAAAGATGTCCAAAGATTGACGGGTTCTGCCACAGCCGTCAGCAGATTCATCAGTTGGCTGGGGGCTAAAACCTTACCACTTTACAAGATGCTGAAAAAATTCGACAAAGTCAAGTGGATTGCGGAAGCCTGGGAACGTATAGAAAGTTATGTGCCTTTCCGTACTTAGTTCAATTCTATGTAAACATCTTTTGAGATCATGAAATAAAGTTGTCGGAATGCTGTCATCCATATTCTTCATAAGTGCAAAGTGTTTCCGCCTGATCTATTTCCCAATGATCTTACAAATTTCTCAACGTTAACCCGAATTGTGCTTGCGTACTCGGCGTTACAAAACTGAATGATTTTTCAGCCTGTTAAAGGCTAAGGGAAACTTGAATTGCCTGTGTGCCCAAGTTTCACTTAAAAAACTTTCCTTAAATTCTCTAAGTCTTATCTGATTGTGTGTGTTGGGTTATTGGAACTAGTTAGTAAAAATGCCTTTAGCATGATCCATGTTTCCGAGTTTTAAAAACTGCTTGGTTCGTCCCCAGTTACTCGGCATGAAGATTCATATTGCTATTTGAGCCATTTCAAACACTAAGGACAATTAAAGCATACACACCAGAGAACCTAGAAGATAAAGGAATGATAAAACCCAGAAAACTTGCAAAGATTTTCATAATTTAAACTGCAAAAGATGGAAGTTTCATTCATATAAAAAGAAGCATTACATTTTGGATTACATTGAGAGAATAGTAATGCTCCTACTGTCTACTTTTTCTATCCAGGTTCCAGGTGACCCTTCAAGCATCTGACTCCTCCTCGCTGCTTTCGTCTTGAGGGATTGGAGGAATCTCTGCTTCTGGATAGTTGATGGAAATGTTTACCATGGAGGCAATCTGGGTAGCGTGGCCCTTGACTTCACCAAAGATGGTGTTTCGCTGCATATCCGTGTATCCTTGAGGGACACCGGACGCCACGCGCCAGGATTTAGCACTAGGGTAGTGCATGCGCATGAGGCCAAGAGCCATGCGCGCACCACCCCGTGCAGCGGAGCGAAGGAAAGATTCCTTCGACTCCGCGACCTCCATGATGGCACCCGGAAGCTTCTAAACCTCCGAGCACTCCCCAGATTTCTCGGGAAGAAACTTGTCTACTAGCTGCGTTGCAGCAGCCTTCATCAAATTCCATGTCTCCCCGAAAGCTCGGATGCCTGCAGCCCGAGTGCCATCTGGGGTATCTCCTGGTTTTTTCCAATAAAACACCCAAAAGGGTTAGACAGAAAACCAGAGAAATGAAAACATGGAAAAATGGTACATAAGTTAGAAATTTACCAATGAGCTTGTCGATCTCGGAAACTTCCTCCAGGCGAACGTTCAGAGCATCGGTCAAATCCCGGATGGTGGATTTGTCCTTCTCCGCCTGCTCGGAAGCCTTGGAAATAGAAACTCCAAGGGCCAGGTTGCTGGCTTCCAAGTCTTATTGAGCTTTCACAAGATTCTTGTGAAGCTCAACATTCTCCTTGCGGAGAATTTCGGCATTGCCAGAATCTTCTGCTGCTTGTTTAGCCTCAGCTAATGCAGCTGAAAAGCAAGGGAAAAATCCGAGTTAGCTAGCTTCTTGGAAAAAACTTAAGCAAATGATTGAATCGGAAATTTCAAAAGGAAAATGTTCACCTTGTGTTTCCGACAATGAGAGCTTAGCTGATTCCAGCTCTGCTTCCCTTTCTTCAAGAATAGAGAGAAGACTTCTAACTTCTTTATTCTTGATGGTAAGCTTCCGGAAAACCTCCCTGTTGATGGCTTCCGAGGTTTGCTGAAACATGGCAAGGAGAAGAATGAGTACAAAAAGCATCAAAGCAAAAAGCACGCATTTTAATTAATGCTTGGGGGCTAGAGTTATATACCTGGCTCATGCGCTGCAAACCTGCCAAGTTTTCTTTGAACTCTTTCGCGTATTCCGCGAAGAGATTTCCGGCTGCGTCCAAGCCGTCATTGATAGCTTTGAAATCCTTGTCAAAGGTGGGAATTTCCTCGTCGAAAGTCCGAGTTAATTTTTCCACCTCTGGGGCCGCCCTTTCCCTCGTGTCCGGGTCGGACACAATGGGCTGGCTGGGCTCCGGGGGCTTGGTGGTGGGGGCTGCAGTAGGCTCTTTTGCCCTCGTGCTTGGCGTGTCAGGGGCGACGGCAGGAGAAGGTTGGCTGCCTCGGCTGGAAGAAACCTTGAGTTTCTTCAGCTTCTTCGGCTTCAGGCTGGAGGGGGGCAGGCTAAAAACCAAAACCCGGAAAAGGTTAAAACACCAAAGATGGACGAAAAAGATCCCATAAAAGAAAAACCCAGAAGAAAATAACCTGGAAGTGGCGACGGGGATTCCGTCAAGATCGATAATATCATCCGAGGAAATTATCTTCTTGCGCTTGCGCCCACCTGTAGCGGCGGTGCGCAGCGCGTCCAGCTCAGCCTCAGACACCAAGTCCGAGTCTGAAAGATCCTCGAACTGTTGAATAAGCAAAAACCAAAATCAGAAGCTAGGAAATCCGAGATAAAATAAAACTGTACCCAAATGACTGAAAAATTACCTTGGGAACCGGATTTTCGGCCGTGTACATTGGCCGACTCTCTGTGTATTGGTCGCGCGATGCGACCAACTGGTTGATGCGCCGCCTAAGTTCCTTTGCGGGCCAATCCTTGGCGGATGTCCGCATCGGATCGTTGACTCCCGTGTATTCACACAGGAAACGGCCGCTGTGGTTGGCTAGTGGCTGGATCCGCCTAATCAGCCAGCATAGAACCGTGTCCATGCCGGTTAGAGGCGGATCCATGGAGGTGAGCTTGGCGATGCGCCGCTTGATCTTTAACAGATCTGGCGGCAGAACTTGGACGGCTTCTGTTCCCCAGTTATCCTGGGGAACGGCGGCAGAGTTCACAAAAGGTGGAACCCCGACGGCCTTTTTAGGAAAGGGCACGTCGGGATGATAGAAGAAAGAACCCGTCCAAAATTTGACGGATTCTGAGGTCTTAATCTTGGGGAACCAATCCTCTCGGAATCTCCGAAGAGTAAAGGATATGGTCCCGCAAGTTGGGAGTGCGCCCTCCGAAGAGTTCCGCTTAACCCCAAAGCAGTACATCCAGAAGTCTAGCCTAGGTTCTATCCCTAAGTAGCCTTCAAACAGGGCCTGAAAGCCGGCCATGTAAAGAATAGAATTGGGGGGAAGATTGTGGGGCTGGATGTCGTAATGGGAAAGAACTTGGAGGAAGAAAGAAGAAGGTGGAAGCCCCATACCCCGCAGGAGGTGGGAAGTGAGAAGTACCCGTTCGCCGTTTTTCGGCGTTGGCTCGGTCTCTTCCTCCGGGAGCCGCCATTTCTTCTTAAGTACCAGGCCCTCCTTCTCCAGGTTTGGAAGGAGAGCCGGAGGAATACTGCAGGCAATCCAGTTGCCTGCAGATTCAGCTTCCTCCTCCGCTCCGGCGGTGGCGGTAGCGGCGGCCTCCGCGGCGGCGAGCTCGTCGCCGAGGAGCTCGATCTTTTCCTCCACCGTTTCGGGTGCAAACGGTGGGGTTGTCGCAACGCTTGATGATGCTATGTCCGCGGCGGCGGAAGCGTTTTCTCCACCCGCCGCGGAAGCCGCGGCCTTCTCCGGTTCACCGCCGGTGGGCTTTTGCGCTCCCGATTGCGGATCTAGGTCGTTGACGAGCTCGTCGATGGCGGCGCGGGTCGGTGAAGGCGGTGAGGATGCCATCCTTTGGCGGTGCGTTTTTGTGCGTTCTGCGTGCTTGGAAGCTAAGTGCGCTTGGGGCAGGAAACTTGCTCTCGAGCTCGCGTCAATGGCGTGGGCAGTGTGGGAGTGAGGAAAGTTTCGGAGGAGGACGATGATGGCTATTTATAGCCAGATATCCGTTTAGATACGTGCCAACGGCTCTTTTGACCGTTGGATGTTCGACGCGTGTCGCTCGCCGGAAAATCCGGGAAACGAAACGACAGGGGAATGATGGCTATCTCCTTGTTTCTCGTGAGAATCTGTCAGAGATACGTTGCAGGGTTTCCCGCGTGAAACTAAGCGGCGCTTGCGTCAGCATGATTAAAGCGCTGATGTCATAAGTTCCTTTTCCGCGAAGGATCGCGAGAAGAAAAGCCGGATTTTCATAGTTCCGAGTTTTATGTTACCATCTCCTTTAAAAGGAAAGAAGAAAGAATCAAGACTGCTGAATCAAGTTTTCCCGGACAAAATGTATTTGGCGAAAGGCGGAGTATCAGAGTTTTGATCCTTCCTGGGGGCTACTGTCGGATATATACTGAATAGGGGTATAGAAGATGGTAGACAAAAGAGCCGGACTGCCAGGGTGGCCTACGTGGTAATGGGCTTAGGTCCATTGGGCGGCCCAGTAGTCCGACGCGCAGAAGCCGGATTCTAGAAGGACCCGGATCACGGCCCACGTGATCTGGCTTGGAGGAGAAGACGGATTCCTTACTTTCCAAGTTACAAGTTAAACGTAGTCTTCTAGGTTTCTTGATCTGTAAGCCCTAATCCGGCTATATATAAAGCCGGACGGGAGATAGATTACATAAGGTTCTAGGTTCAAGTTTCACGAGCTAAAGCTCTACGCAACTCGCCGGGAAGCTCATCCTCGTCGAGTAGCTAGATCTATTCCCTCACACTGTAACCCTGTTATACGGGCTTTAGTCCCAATTAGTGAGAAGTGCAGGAGTAGGTACGCCGTACTGTCGCGACGTACCGAACCTGGGTAAAATCCCGTGTTCCGTGTTACTACGCTATCCCGTTACCCCACGTCTCTACCGTAGTCTCATGGCACCCCAATCTATGAAAACTACTACGATGTCTCGACAACGGACCCAGGATACGCGGGATCCTGTGTCAGAACGTCTCCTTTGACTTCTGGCCCGAGTAGATTCCCGCCAATCTTACTCGGACCAGCTCTTCTACTCGAACGGACATAACTCGCTTAATATCTCCTTCTGGTCATCTTTTCGTAAGACCGAGTAGCAGTCGACCGGGTAGCAAGTACCGGGTAGGCGGCTACTCGACCAAACTTCTCTTCTGACTGTTGCCTTTACCACTTGCCTTTACCCTACTCGGGGGTAACCCCCCGACAGCAGTCCCCGAAGCTGGTAGAGTCTTGCGAACTCGTTCACTAGGCTCTGCCAGCTTAAAACCAATCTTTGCAACACCGTCCTTGAACCTCAAGATGCCGAGTAAAACCTCCGAGTAGCACTCTGGAAAGTACCTTGGGTCTCTTTTCTTCCGAATAGGGCTAGTCTCCTTCTCTGCGTCCGAGTAAAAGGACTTAGAGAATTTCTCAAGCAGAATCCCTGCAGCGCAGAGCACAATCCAGCCTTCCGTGCTGCAACTGGACACGCGTCATGCATCAGCGACCCCGACGTCTCGCTGCCCAGGACACGACGTTCCACGCGCCCAGTTTTCACGGAGTGGGCCCACCGGCTCGTCGTGTCCCATCAAGCGCAGTAATAGGCCACGATCTGGTCGTGGGATCAATTGTGGCCGTTACGCGCGCGTTCCGCGCTTGCGTGCGTTTCTAACCGGCCACAGACCCCACCACACGGGAGTTATGGCCACGATCGATCCCACTACCCCGACGGTAACGGTAATCTGAGGAGAGGATATAAATACCCCCATCGGTAACTTCCTTTTCTCCTTCCTCCGTACTTTCTTCTTTCGCCTCTCTGTTTCTTCTCCGCCGCCGTGCTCTCCGCCGCCGCGCAACTCTTTGCGCCGCCGCGGATTCATTCTCTCCACCAGATTCTTCCAAAGTTTCCACCACCTTCTCACTTGCTGCCATGGCTGCTCGTGCCGGCTGGGCTGGTTCTGATGTCACCGTCGACGACTGCTCCTGGCTCGTGAACACCCGGAGGGTTCCTCCTGGTGTTCAGTGCCGGCCGTCCGACGGCGAAATCGTTCCGGCCCCGCGGGAGGGCGAGCATGTCGTCTTCCTCGCGCACTTCGCGCGAGGATTCGGCCTGCCGGCTTCCGATTTCCTCCGCTCCTTTCTGGACCACTTCGGTGTTCAGATGCATCATCTCCCCCCAAATGCCGTCGTCTTCCTCGCCTATCACACCGTGGTGTGCGAGGCCTTTCTTGGCGTCCGCCCCACGGTGCAGACATGGTTGAAGTACTTCCACCTCCGCCAGCAGAGCACCGGGAAGAAGGACGGCGCGGCTGCTGCCAGCCGGGTAACCGATACCGGCAGCGCCATGATGGTGCAGCGGACGGGAACCAATCACCCTCGCATCAAGGGCTTGGATTCCGTCCGTATGTGGCAAAAATCCTTCCTCTATGTGAAGAATATCCCCGCCACGAAGGGAGGAAAGGTAACTGACCGCATCAATCTGCCTGCTTGGAGCAACCGAGCTCCATCCGGGCAGAATTGGAAGACGAAGCCCTCCAACGACCGCAACACAGTGCAGATGGAGGAGCGGCTCGCTGAGCTAATCGGAGAGGGCCTCAAGAGCGACGATCCCGTTGCCTGCTGGATCCGGAACCGGGTGCTTCCCCTGCAGCAGCGCTCCCACCCAATGTGCTACTTGGGAGGCCCCCGCGACTGCACTCGGACGACCACGTTCGAGCTCAGCAACGCGGAAGTCGCCGCGCACGCAAGGTCCATCCTGACCACAGGCCTCCGAGATAACTGGCAGTACGGGTTCATCCCCTTCAGCCGCACGAAGCCGATTCCACGGGTATGTTCTCCTTACTCTGCTTCCAGTTTACATGTAATCCGAGTAGACAGCCTTCTTTCCTTGCTGCGACTAGCAACCGCATTCCGCGCCGAGTAGAGCACTCTGCAGAACTGCCTAGGCTTAGTATGCTTGATGTTTGCACGCCTTGCCAAGTAGCATACTTAGGAGAAAAACTTAGGCTTAATGTGCTTGTTGTTTGCACGCCTTGCCGAGTAGGATACTTAGCAAATTTCCTTAGGCCTAGTGTGCTTTGTGTTTGCACGCCCATCCGGGTAGAATGTCTCCACGCTACTCGGCTAATTTGCGATGTTTCTCTGTTCTTTCAGGTCCTTGACCGCCAGCTTGCTGAGAGCTGTGAGCGCTTCGAGGGCAACTGGTCCTCTGACCGAGAGGAAGATGACCAGGCCTCCTTCGAGACCGCGGACCAGCTCGATCCTTCTGACGCCGCCCAGGCGGGTGATCGTCCCGCGGAATCGTCTCTTCGTGACTGGTCCGAGGATGAAGTTGAAGGTAATCGAACTTATCCCTCTGACCGCGAGCAGCGCAAACCAATCGCTCTCTGCTTCTGAAGTGCTTTTCTCCTTTCTATTTCACAGATGTTGCTGATGCTGGCGGCGAAGACGAGGATGAGGATGAGGACGAGGCAGCCCAGGTCGTCAAGCCTCTTGCAGTTGCCGCTCCTGCCACCCGCAAACGGACAGGCAGTGGCGCCCAAGAACCTCCCGCCAAGAAGAAGAAGGTGACCGAGAAGGCGACTAAGAAAATCGTGAAGAGGAAACGACCACCGATTCCTAGCCGCAAGGGGTAAGTTCCTTCTCGGTTGCACGCTTCAGTTTACTTCGTTCTTCTCGGTTGACTCCCAATCTTTTTTGCTTCGCTGTCTCCTCTTGATTTCCTCTGCCCTCTTCTTGCTTTTGAACATAATTTTCTCTTCAGAGACCCCTTGGACGCGGACGCCGCTCTTGCGTCCACCGAGACCCAGAAGAAGGCCGCCATCGATGTCGACAATCTAATCGACCTCGACGGCGACGAGAACAATGCCGCCAACGCATCATCAGAGGGCACCGATGCCCAGAAAACCGAGATGGAGCAGCAGTCCCGCGCAGAGCAGGAGGCGCAGGACGCTGCTCACCAAGAGAAGCCACCTTCTCCTCCGGCCAACACCGCCGAGGAGAACCAAGATCAAGAGACCGAAACGCACCACAACGCCGCCCTCGAGCGGCAGGAAGAAGGAGAAGAGCAGCCAGCAACAGGGGCTGCTGGACAAGAAGACCCCGCGGCCCAGCCGCGGGTAGAAGAGATGGATGTCTCACAGCCGGATCCCGCTGCCGAGCAGCGGGTAGAAGACGCGACTGGGCATTACCCTCTGAGCGACGTGCAATCAGTCGCCGCGCAGGGTAGCGCCCAGCCGGATGCCGCACCGGATAGCGCGCCCCTGGCGCCACCAACCGATCAGGGTAGCGCTCAGCCTGATTCCTCCTCGGTGCAGACAACCGAGGCTGCACCCAGCCCTCCGGCCAGGCCGCTTACAAGGAAGAGTGCCCAAGATGCTGCCGAGAAGGAGGCAGCCGAGAAGAAAGACGCCGAGAGGGAGAAGGCTGAGGAGAAGAAGGCCGAGAAGCAGGAAACCGAGAAGCCAGTTGCCGCGAAACCACCTGCCCAGGAGGAGAAGACGAAGAAGCGGGCTGCCGACATGCCGCCGCCAGCATCAACTGGCCAATCCAGTCAGCTGGTTATTCGCGATCCCAACGCGGTTCCTGCCGCCGCCGCTGCAGCTGATCAGCCCTGCTACCCTGACTACATGGTGAAGGTTAGCCATCAGCACCAGGTCGGCTTTTCCCCCAAGGACCGGAATCTTGCTCTTCAGAAAGGGAGGAAAGCCGTGGCAGTGGACTCCAGGCCCCCGGCTCCAAATCAAGACAAATCCATCTCCATTGCCTCTCGTGGAGTTCAGGACCAGGCGATAACGTCCCAGAGCCTCGAGCAAGTACTCGACTTGATCGGCTTCATTGATGCCAAATGGGACAGCAAGGTTCTCGGCAACACCAACTGGAACGGCACCGATCTGGGCGACATCGACCATATGCGTGTGGATTGGAACAAGGTGGACTTGGGTTACAAGCCCATGACTGTCTCGACCACCTCTGCTACACTTGCTGCCAAGATGTTTGTCCACCGCAAGAACGCCGAAGATCTCGAGCAATCCTACGCGGTAAGTTCCTACTCATCCTCTCCGAGTTGCATTTTCATTTCTTTTCTACTCTTCCTCTTTTCCTTATCCATCACCCAGTCCCCGAGATTCTGGCCGAGTAGGCGGACACTCTCCCGAGTAGCCGCCTTCTCGGGTTGAATCTCAAGTACTTTGCCTGATGCTTGTTTCTTTTGCTTCTCAGAATAGCGTACTGAAACGGACCGACTTGCATCGTCGGCTACTCTGGAACCACGCCATTGCCAAGAGGCGCATTGCCGCCTTGGAGAAAGAGAAGATGATTGCCGAGGAGGCCGACAAGGAAGTGATGAATAGCACGATGAGGCTGTCTGAAGTTGAAGGTACGCTTCTAGCCGCGCGGTTCTTGCGTTTGGTGTTTACGCCCGCTCTTGCTTTTTGCGCTAACTGATTCTACCCTGCAGGGAAGCTGAAGGCCCTGTCTGACGAGCACGAGAACTGCCGTGCCTTCGTCGAGAGTGGCCAGGCCACCATCAAGAGATTGGAAGGTACGTTGCCGTCTACTCGGCTTTTCCTGTGCTTCTTCCTTTCGCTTCTCTGCTAACCGTGCTTTGCCTCCCGCAGAAGATCATAAGAAATTCGCTGAGGAGCATCAAGACTGCCTCAAACCGGCTGAGGTGCAGCAGCAGTTGTCCAGCCAGGCTGTCGAGCTGATGAAAGAGCATACTACTGAGATGGAGAAGCTCCAAGTCCAGCTGCAGACTGCGCTCCGGGATGCTATCAACCTTGGTGCCGAGAGGGATAGAGTAATCGCCGAGAAGGCGAAGAGCGAAGCAGCAGCCAAGGCCAGGGAGAGAACCCTCAAACAGGAGTGTGAGGTGCTGACGAAAAGCAACGCTGGGCTCTTCACTCAGCTAGAGGAGCTCCGCTTGATCCAGGAGAAGCATATATCCAACGAGGAAACATGGAAGACCCAGCTGTTAGGACTGCGCCACGATTTGAACAGTAAGTGCTCCCTTTTCTCCGCTTCTCTGCTACTCGACCGGGCCTTTCTTCTCTGCTTCTCGTTTCATGCTTCCACTCTGTTACTGTTTCTGATCTTCTCGATAGCTCTTGCAGGAATCTTTCCCAACCTTGAATCTTCTAGCGTGCCCGCCCTGGAAAAGGTCCGAGCAGCTCGTGCTGAGAAGGGCGAGCCTTTGGACACCAGAGCCGAAATCGAGGAAAGTATCCTGATTATGCAGAGCCAGTGTCCGCGGCTAGCGGGCGTGGGCACCGAGCTGGTGCGCGTCGCCTTCCAGATCCACAACGTCTTCTGGCCTGATGACTCCGCGCCGACAACAATCTCCGGGCTTGCCTTGAAGCTGCAGCGCGTGAAAGCTGAACTGAAGAAATGGCGCGCCTCGGGAGCTCGGGCAGGTGCGGACATGATGCTGCTCTTCGTCACCACTTGGTACGAGAACCTGAATATGCAAATCATCCGCGAGATGCGCCGAGATTCCAAGTGGGAGAAGGACCCCGACTGCGTGGCTATTCGCCAGGTGGTTGCTCACGAGGTCGCGCAGTATGCCGACACAGCGACCTTCATCGACGGCCTCACCGAGCCCGACACCGAGGTGGACGAGGGCGAGGAGGAGGATGAAGACGAGGAGACGGACACCGACGAGCCGGACCTGAGCTACTTCGACTCTCCAGCTGCCAAGGACGGGAAGGGGAAGGCCGCGGTCATCGCGGGTAGCGATGAGGAGGACGAGAACGTGGAGATGTCGATCGACACCTCCGCGCTCGAGTTCGGCACCTCGTCAGGAGCTGCCCTTGACGACACCGTCAACCTTCGCGCCCAAGCCAGCGGCTCCACCTCCGCGACAACGCCCGTCTCGGTGGCCACGGCCACTTCAGACCAGGTAGCCACCGAGCCCAACGCCGAGGACGAAGCAGCGAAGCTTGTTGATGCCAGCGTGGAGGCGGACACAACCAAGGCCACTACTGAAGATGAGGCAGCTAAGGCTAGCACCGAGAACGCCGCCTCGACCTGATTTTATCCTGCAGCTTTATTTCTCAAACACTTATCAGATCCCCGGGATGCCGGGTGCAAATGTATCAGACTATTTATGCCGTTGCTACTCATTTTTATTCCCACTTGTTATTTTCAACTTAATCAATTATTCAGCCTGGGCTCGATGCCGGGTTGCGTTATCATGCGAGTCCCCGAGTTGCATTTCTTATTCACTCTCTCTTTTCGTCTCAGCTCTACCCGCAACTTGTTGCTTTTTTGGTATTCGAGTCACAAGAGTCAAAGAGCAGAGCTGAAATACTTAGCCGCTTAGAAACAATCATAGTAACGCAGCCCACCACTTAGCCGAAAAGATAAGACAAAGAACAGTAGTAAAAGCACCCTACTCGGTTCCTGCACTCTTCCTTTCCTTAGTAATTTTTCTTGTGCTCATGGACCTTTTGCTTGTTCTCTTGCTTGCCATGAAGCCGGGTTTCGGACAGCAGCAAAGTCGAAGAGTTGGCATGTAGGTTTAAACACAGTACTCAATGTACCTTTGAATTTTGAAGTATAGCAACCGAATAGGCAAAAGGTAAGGCCGAGTAGAAACATTTATAGCAATTTTGGACGAGGGCAGTCCCCGAGATCAATTTCAGATTGCAGAATAGAATTTCAACTCGGATAGGAGGGTACATACACATCTTTGCTCACGAATGAAAACGACGGAGTAGAGCTACATTCCAAGGGCGCTTGGTTTCCTCTCCAGCTTTATCTGCCCTGTTCGCCTGTGGTGGGCGCGCATCTATAAGATAGTATGCATCGTTGTGCAGCGCTTTGCTCACAATGAAAGGCCCTTCCCATGGAGGAGACAACTTGTGCATCCCGGCTGTGCGCTGCACGAGCCTAAGGACCAAGTCTCCTTCTCGGAAAACCCTTGGGTTCACCTTTCGGCTATGATAACGCCGCAGGTTTTGCTGGTAGATAGCCGAACGTGACAGAGTCAGCTCTCTTGCTTCTTCAAGCAGGTCAACGTCGTCTTCTCGAGCTTCTCTCGCCTCCACCTCAGTGTAGAGGGTTACTCGGGGGGAGTCATGCTCTAGGTCTATTGGCAACACGGCCTCAGCCCCGTATACCAAGAAGAATGGCGTGTAGCCGGTTGACCGGTTAGGGGTAGTCCTTAGACTCCACAACACCGCTGGCAACTCGTCTAGCCAACACCCAGGTGTTTTCAGCAGTGGCTCCATCAGCCTTGGCTTTATGCCTGCCAGTACCATGCCGTTTGCTCTTTCAACTTGTCCATTGGAGGCTGGATGCGCAACAGACGCAACATCTAGCCGGATGTGCTTATCTCTGCAGAACCGCACCATCGCTCCCTCTGCGAAGTTTGTGCCGTTGTCGGTGATGATGCTGTGCGGGTAGCCGTATCTCAGGATCACATCCTTCACGAATTTCACAGCTGTGGCCCCATCGCACCTCCGAATAGGCTTCACCTCGATCCACTTGGTGAACTTGTCCACCATGACCAAGATGTGAGTCATGTTGCCTCTAGCCGGCTGGAAGGGTCCGACCATGTCCAAACACCAAACAGCAAATGGCCAAGTGATAGGAATGGTTTTCAGCTCGGAAGCAGGCATGTGAATCTTACTCGCGAACATCTGGCAGCCATTGCACTTCCTCACGATGTCTTCAGCTTGCTGCAGTGCTGTGAGCCAGTAGAAGCCATGCCGAAAAGCTTTCTTGACCAACGCCCGAGAAGAGGCATGGTGCCCGCATTCTCCTTGGTGTATTTCTACCAGAATTTCTTCTCCTTCTGCTGGGTCCACACAACGTTGCAGCACGCCGGTGGCACTTCTCTTATGTAGCACATCTCGGACTATAGTGTAGCCCTTGGATCTTCTCTGAATCTGTCTTGCAGCCACTTCATCTTCTGGCAGAGTACCGTCCCTTAGAAAGGATAATATGGGCATAGCCCAACTCGGTGTCTCCCGTGTGGGAAACACTGGTTCGTCCACTTCCATTGGGACAGGTACCTCTGGTTGCTCTTTAGGGTTGGGAGCGCTTCTCTGGAGCCCGGATCGATTGGCAAGGACTTCCTCAATGAATGCGACAGTCCCCGGGTTTAGGACAGCAGTCCCCGAGTAAGGAGTGGCAGTCCCCAAGCAAGGAGTGGCAGTCCCCGAGTAATGAGTGGCAGTCCCCGAGTAGGGAATGGCAGTCCCCGAGTAGAGGACGGCAGTCCCCGAGTCGGGAGTGGCAGTCCCCGGGTTTCCTGTAGCATTCTCCCAGTCAATTTCCATGGGATCAGATTCCTCACTTGGCAGAGAAGGAACAAATATGGACTCCGAGTTGGGAGAGGGCTTGATGGATGGCTTCCTCAAATGCTCCAAGGCGACCCCCGCCGGGATGGATTGCCGAGAAGATCCCAACTTAGACAGCTCGTCTGCCGCTTCGTTCTCTCCCCGGTGAATGTGCTCGACCTCGCAGCCTTCGAAGAATCCAGTCATAGACTGCACCAGGAAGCGATAGGATGCCATGTTGGCATCTAGAGCATCCCAAGTACCAGAGACTTGCTGCACTACCAGATCTGAATCGCCATAGCATATAATGCGCTGCACGCCAACCTCCTTGGCTACCCGCAAACCATGCACCACTGCCTCGTACTCTGCTACGTTATTGGACGCCTTGAAATGAATCTGCAGCACATACTTGAGTTGATCTCGCTTGGGTGACGTAAGCACTACGCCAGCACCAAGGCCTTCCTTCACCTTCGAGCCATCAAAGTGCATCTTCCAGTAATTAGAAACTGGCGCAGGAGGTTCATACTGCACCTCGGCCCAATCCACTAGGAATTCTGCCAGAATCTGAGACTTGATGGCTTCTCTTCTCGCATACGCGGGTGCATACGCGGCCAGCTCGATTGCCCACTTGGCTACTCTGCCACTCGCCTCCTTGTTGCCCATGATATCCGAGATGGGAGCAGAGCTCACAACCGTGATATGATGCTCTTGGAAGTAATGCTTTAGCTTCTTGGCGCCCAGGTACACGCCGTAGGTCATCTTCTGGTAGTGCGGGTAGTTTTGCTTGGAGCTGGACAGCACTTCACTGAGATAGTACACTGGGCGCTGCACGCTCTTGCCTTCTTCTTCTCGTTCCACCACAATCACCACACTGACTACTCGGTTAGTCGCAGCAATGTACAGCAGCATTGGCTCCTTGGGTAGCGGACTAGCCAAGATGGGAGCGCTAGCCAGCATTGCTTTCAGCTCGTTGAATGCCACATCCGCTTGCGGAGTCCAGACAAACTTGTCACTTTTCTTCATCAACTGGTACAGAGGCAGGGCCTTCTCGCCCATTCGGCCCAGAAAACGGCTCAGAGATGCCAAGCAACCAGTGAATTTCTGCACGTCTTTCAGGGATCTCGGCAAAGACATGCTCTCAATAGCTTTTATCTTTGAAGGATTGGCTTCAATGCCCCGACTAGACACCAGGAAGCCGAGTAGCTTGCCAGCCGGGACACCAAAGGTGCATTTACTCGGATTCAGCTTCATTTTGTACTTGCGTAGGTTAGCAAAGGTTTCCTCCAGGTCGGCAAGCAGAGTATGTGTTTTATTCGTTTTGATGACAATGTCATCTACGTACACCTGCACATTCTTGCCGAGCTGGTCGTGCAAGCATTTCTGCATGCATCTCTGATAGGTTGCACCCGCATTCCTCAAGCCAAAACACATGACACGATAGCAATAAGCCCCGTACGGGGTAATGAAAGCAGTCTTTATTTGATCAGCAGGATTGAGTGCAATCTGGTGGAAACCAGAGTAGGCATCTATGAAAGACAACAGTTCACAACCAGCAGTGGAATCGATCACCTGATCGATGCGAGGCTAGCGGGAAGGGATCCTTGGGGCATGCCTTGTTCAAGTCGGTGTAGTCGACACACATGCGCCATGCAGTGGCAGCCTTGGGATCCTCCTTCTTCTTCTCGACCATGACCGGGTTGGCTAGCCAATCCGGATGCAGCACCTCCATGATGAAATTGCTTATCAGCAGCTTGGTGATCTGGTCACCAATGGCCTTCCTTCTCTCATCTCCGAAGCGGCGCATAGCCTGCTTCACTGGCTTGGCGTCAGGACGCACATGTAAAGAGTGCTCAACCAACTCCCTCGGGACTCCTGGTAGATCTTCATTGGACCAGGCGAATACATCCCGATTCTCACGGAGGAAGTGGATGAGCTCGCTTTCCTATTTCTCCGCCAACCCGGAGCCAATGATGGCTACGCGGTCGGGGAACTCGGGGTCGACCTGGACCTTCTTGGTCTCCTGAGATGCCTGGAATGCGGTCCCGTGTTGGGTACTCGGCACGCCTTGCGCGCTAGCTTGCGCGGATTGCGCCATAGCCACCACCTCATACATCTTCTTCTTCTCGGCAGCAATCACCATCGACTCCGCCAACTGGGAACCAGCAGAGGCACACTCCATGGACTTCTTGTAATCACCAGAGATAGTAATTATGCCATTGGGACCAGGGATCTTCATCTTCAGATATGCAACATGAGTAGAGGCCATGAACTTGCTCAGAGCAGGCCTGCCGAGTAGAGCATGGTAAGGGCTCTGATGATCAACCACTTCGAACTGCAGGCGCTCAGTGCGGCAGTTCTCCCTGGTGCCGAATAGCACATCTATCCACACTCGGCCAATCGGGTTGCACGAGATCCCGGGCACAATGCCATGGAAAGTGGTCTTGCTGGGCAGCATCATGTTCTCGGCCAGGCCAAGCTTCTCGAGTGTGTCTTTGTACACGATGTTGATGCTGCTGCCGTTGTCGATTAGCACCTTGCTGAACCTCACATTCTTCTCGGGACCCAGGAAGGTCGGATCCAACACCAAGGCGTAGCTACCCGGATTGGGCATCACCTTGGGATGATCTACTCGGGACCACCTGATCTCCTGGTCACACCAATACATGTAGTGAGGGACAGCAGGAATCACTGCATTGACCTCCATGGCACGCCTGTGCTGTGATTGCTTGTCGACTGGCTCAGAGGTGAAGATCATGTAGCTCTCATGGTGCTCTTGGTACTGGTTGGAGCCTCCGCCCCCATTGTTGCCGTTGTTGTTGTTGCCCTGGTAGTTGTTGTTGCCTCTGTTGTTGTTGTTGCGGTTGTAGTTGTTGTTGTTGTTGTTGCGGTAGCTCTCATTGTTGAAGTGACGGTTGGCTCCTAAAGCCACTTGATTCACATTTTCTCTTCTCGGGAACACTGGCGGCCGAGCTGCGGGTGCGCGAGTAGGCTGCACATTGGCATTGGCCGCTGGCAGAGGAGGAGGAGGAGGCAAGCCATCATTCTTGATCACATCCCACCACTCGCACTGCCGAGTAGTGTGGTTAGCAGGCCTTGAGGGGTGGTGAGTGTGAAAACTGCATGGGCCATCCTTCATGTCGTCAAAGACGAACTTCCTCGGCTGCTCGGAGTTGCCGCTACCCGACTGCGCAGTTCGGAATGGTTTCTTGTTGCCTTGGCCCTGGTTCTGGTTCTGCCCGTAGGCTCCAGCAGGTTTCTGCCTTTGGCTACCACCAGCTCCAACAGTCACTGCGTTCACCTCTTCAGGGTCATACCGAGTATCTATCCGGTCACCCCTGCGCTTGTTGCGGAACTCGTTGCGCTTGCTGTTGCTGAAGTTCCTTCTCGGCTCAGAGGAGTCCATCAGGGGCTGAGTAGGGTCACCGAGTGCGTACTGATCCGCAATCTTGATGGTCTCCGCCAGAGTGTTTGGCATCTCCCTCTGCAATCTCTGCCACAGCATGCTGCCGTGCCTGCATCCCTGCGCAAACCAAGTGATGGCCTGTGCTTCATTCACACCTTCACAGGTGTTCCTCAATGTGCTCCACCGAGTAAGGTACTCGCGGTCCGTCTCATCTTCTCGCTGCCTGCAAGCGGACAGCTGCTGTGGCCTATTCGGCCTCTTGTAGGTGCTGGTGAAGTTGCTGATGAAGGCGTCCGAGAAGTCCAGCCAGCAATTGATGCTGTTCTTGGGCAAGTTGTTGAGCCAAGTGCGAGCTGGACCCTCTAGCATCTGCGGAACATAGCGCACCGCCCATCTTCTGTTGCCATTCGCGATATGAACCGCGGTGACATAGTCATTGAGCCAATCTTCCGGCTTGGTGCTGCCATTGTAGCTCTTGGTGCCCCTTGCGAGCTGGAAGTTCTTCACGGACGGCTCGTTCATGATGCGCGGGCCAAAGCACTCGGGGCCAGGAGGACCCGTGTTCTCCAACCGAGCTGACAAGTTGATCCGGTCCAGCTGATGCCTCGCATCTCCAGGCGCCAACACGCGCTCGCCAACACGGTCCAGAATGTCATAGCCAGCCATCTCCATGGCCGAGTAGCCGTCATCATATCTATCCACCTGCACCGCTGCAGGCTGCTCCACCGGGTTGGCGACTGGCGCCACTGCGCGCGGCTGCTGCCTCTGCCGAGTAGGCGGAGCAGCGGGACGCTGAGAAGGACCTGGACGCGCTCCACCTCGGGCCTGGCTTTGAGCTTGATGGGCTTGAGAGCCTGCTCTTGCAGCGTTGTGTTCCTGCCCGGGCTGCTGCGGCACAGCAAGCTGTCTCGCGGCAGCAGCCGGGTCATACACCTGCATTTGCCTATCTCTGGCCGAACGTCCGCTGCGGCTCTTCTCGCGGCTGGGATGCGGAGACGAGGCCTGATCGTTAGATCTAGCCGCGTGCGAGTGCACCACCTGCGAAGCTCCAGCACCCGGGTTGGCCTTCCGGAACTCCTCATTCTGCCTAGCAGCCTCTAACACCAACTCGTTGAGCCTTTCCTGCTGCCTAATGCGCGCGTCGCCATCAAGACGAGGCAACTCGGCGGCCACTGCCTCTGCAGCTCTAAGTGTCTTGGCAGGTGTGCTATACCTAGGCCTAGTGGAGGTGTTTGCGGTGGCGGACTGAGCAGGAACCTCTACCACTGTTGCCATCTCGGCACCAAGGTTACGCCGCGTGGCGCCTACTCTGCTAGCTCTCCTAGTGACTGGCGTGAAGCCGTGAGCCTTGTTGTACTCAAGCTGGTCTAGACTCAACTCAAGCCTGACCTTGTCCAACTCCGCCTGCTCGGCGAGCAGCTCTTGGCGTTGCCGCTCGAGCTGCTCCTTCATGCTCAGGAGCTCGAGGTCGGTGGGAGGCGGCATGCCATTCCGCCCAGCCGACGCGGGAATGGTCGGAGTGGTGGAGGGAGGGAGGTTACACTCCTTCTCGTAAGGCCTGTGAGTCCTGCCACCAGCGCTCGTGGTAGCAAGATCCTCGACGACGGCCGCGGCGCCAGTAGCAGCCGCGCCAGCGTTTGCCGCCAAGCCGGTCACCATCACCTCAGCGCGGTCCGCAGAGCGGCACGCGGGCCTTCCGCGAGCAGAGATCACCGCAGGAGGGTCCTCCGCGTCATGCACCAGCTCGGGGTAGACGCGGTCGACGACGGTGGCGACGTAGACGAGGTGAGAGCCGAAGGAGATCACCGAGCCGCCCTCCGGCATGGCCCTGCCGCCGAAATCGCCGGCGTTGTCGGTGACGAAGTCGAAGGAGCCGAATCTGTGGACAAGGCCACAGACTACGCGCTCCGCTGAAGAAGATCCCGTCCGAACAGAAACTCCAGCCAGCGCCGCTGGTTGCCCCACGGTGGGCGCCAACTGTCGTGGTGGTGTCACGGCAGATGCCATAGGATGGCTAAAGATGTGGGAACGATGGACGCTGGAGGTGCTCGGGGAGGGATCACGCGACGAGTAGCCGCGTGAGGTAAGAACTAAGCACTGCAAACAACACGATCTACCCAGGTTCAGGGCCCTCGTGAGGAGGTAAAACCCCTACTCCTGCCTTTCTCTATGTATTCTGGTATCTCACCGAGTAGCCACAGTACAATGTTCTTGCTACCGAGTAGCCACTCTTCTCTCTTTGTGATGAACTAGGTCAAGAATCTAGGGTTTCCAATGTCCCAGCATGCGATCCTCACGCAGGAGGCGGCGGGGCACCTTATATACATGGTGCCCAGCCGGATACGTCCAAACACGGACAAGTGTCGACATAGTGTGCACATCGTCCTTCTTCCGAGTTCCCGCTGACAGCTTTGGTTCCTAATCTTGGCTGCATCCGGAAAGTCGTTGGGCAAAACCAAGGGGACAGTCTGGTATCACTGTGCCAAACACAGAGTAGGGCCCCCTTATCCTGCGACCGCCTGCTTCCACTCTGTCGCTGTCAGGCAGGCCGGTCCCAGATGAACAGTAGTTTGAATAGCGCCAAGTACGGACCCAGGATACGCGGGATCCTGTGTCAGAACGGCTCCTTTGACTTCTGGCCCGAGTAGATTCCCGCCAATCTTACTCGGACCAGCTCTTCTACTCGAACGGACATAACTCGCTTAATATCTCCTTCTGGTCATCTTTTCGTAAGACCGAGTAGCAGTCGACCGGGTAGCAAGTACCGGGTAGGCGGCTACTCGACCAAACTTCTCTTCTGACTGTTGCCTTTACCACTTGCCTTTACCCTACTCGGGGGTAACCCCCCGACACAAGGTTACACTCAAGTTGAAGGCATTGACTTTGATGAAACCTACGGTCCCATGGCTCGCCTTGAGTCCATCCGTATCCTCCTTGCTTATGCATCTTCTCATAATTTCAAATTGCAACAAATGGATGTGAAAAGTGCTTTCTTGAATGGTCCACTAAAAGAGGAGATATATGTTAAGAAACCTCCGGGGTTCGAAAATCTCAACTTTCCTAACCAAGTTTACAAACTCGACAAGGCTCTCTATGGTCTCAAACAAGCACCTCGTGCTTGGTATGAGCACCTTAGGCAGTTGTTAGATGATCGTGGTTTCGAAGTTGGGAAGATTGACCCCACTCTCTTCACCAAGAGAGTAAAGGGAGAGCTTTTCATATGCCAACTATACATGGACGATATCATCTTTGGCTCAACTAACCAAGCTTTCAATAATGAGTTCTCTAAGCTTATGACTGACAGGTTCGAGATGTCCATGATGGGAGAGCTTAAATTCTTTCTTGGATTTGAGATCAAGCAATTGGCTCGTGGAACTTTCATTTCTCAAGCCAAGTATACACAAGACATGATCAAGAGGTTTAACTTCCAAAATGAAAAGATCAAGTCTTCTCCCATGCAAGTCAAGTGTCACCTATCTCGTAACCCGAAGGGTAAAGATGTGGACCAATAGTTGTATCGTTCTATGATTGGTTCTTTGCTCTATCTTTGTGCATCTAGGCCCGATATCGTTTGAGCGTAGGTGTAACACCTGGGGTTTCCCCCTTAGTAGAAAATGGTTGTTTTTCTTTTTTGCATTGCATCACATGCATCATATGCATTGCACCCTGTTTTCAAAACAACTCAAAAATTCAAACCAAATTAAACTTTCAAACATTGTCCACAGTTTCCAAATTGAAAATTGCAATCTAAACAAATCCAATTGTTTTCAATAGTTTGAAGTTGTTTTGCTTATTAATAAAATTCCTTTTCTAATAACACCCAAATGGTAATTTCAAATTCAAAGCAAATCCATTCATATTTGACATGATCAAATTGTGGTTTAAAAAAATTAACAACTTGCAAACTTTTTAGCTCACTAAGTTTTCTTAGTGTTTGGGTTTATTAAATAAAATTTGTCAATTTTAAAAATCAACTGAAATCCTATATGAATTTCAAATAGCAAACAAACAAATTGTTATTTTCCAAATTGTTGAAAATAAGTTAAACTACCTTGATGTTGCTGTTTTGTAAATCAAATAAAAATAGTTAACAAATAAAAATCCCTAAGAATCTATTCCTTTCCCTCTCTCTTTTCTTTCCTACTTACAAAAAAAGAGAACAAGGAAAAAAATAAAAGAAGAGGGGTGAGCTGTGGAAGGCTGGCCAAGCCCCAGGCCAGCCCACAGCCCATTTTTTTCCCTCCCCAGCCCACCTATTTTCCCCACTCAAGCCGACCCAACGTCGTCCTCTACCTCATGCTGTCGTCATCGACAGTACGAACAGCAGCAGCACCACAGGATCCTCCTCCCCCCTCCCGATTCGCTGCCGTACCGAACTCAAGCCCCATAAAACCCCCTCCTAGCTCGCCCTACCCCTCTCCCATCCTCCGGCGCCGCCATCTCTCCTTCTTCCCCCCCCCCCGATTTCTTCTGCCTCTGAACATCTCCACTGAACCTGCACCTCCACCGTTTGCCGTCAGAAATCGCCGCCGCCCCGACCACCACGGCCCTCCTAGAGCTGCGCCAAGCACGGGAATGGAACCGTGGTGGCCCCGTCCACCCCCTCGCCTCCTCGCCGGGTGCTGGGAGCCACCATGGAGGCCGCGCCGTCGCCGGAAGCCCCCCGCCGTCGCTGCACGTCGACAGGTCCCTCTCTACCTCGACACAAACCTCGGTGAACCCTCTGCTCCTCCTCCCCGCTGTCCCTCTGTTTCCCTCGCAACAAGCTGCTGCACCGCACATCCCAGCACCCCTTGCTACACCTCGAGCTCGCACCGATCGCGATATGAACTCCAGCAGCCGCAGTAGTTCGTTCTCTAAAACCTGTAGTATCTGAAACTTGTCTGTCAAATTCAGTTAAGTGGCCACTGTGAACTACTTCCTGCTTCCGTATCACATACCAACAGCAACGGAGCAGTAGCCCAGTGGCTTGGCACCACCGCGCGCGCAAGGCAGACCGCGGGTTCGATTCCCACCAAGGGGAATTAACCCCACCTTTTTTCTCTGCCACGCGCGCAGGGGCAGGACCCACTGGTCATTGGCCCCTGTTGCCACCTCACTGCGCACACGCCCACGTGGACGCCACAGGGGCAGGGGCCCGCACTGCAGAGGCCCAGGCTAGGGTGCCCTGGGTGAAAAACGCCCTAGGGGCCCATCTGCAATTCCTTTTCCTTCTTTTAGATCCCTGTTATTACAGTTTGGTACCTAATTTCAAAATGATAATAACTTTTATTTCCTAAATTCAAATAATGCAAATAAAATATGTTTCTTGAACCAAATTTAATTCTCTACCTACTCAAAGCATTTGTTTTCTGTTTTGAATATTTCAAATGCATTCAAATTTCAAATTCAAACAAATCCCCTTAATTTTGGTTAATTCCATAAATAATTCATACTTAATTCAAATAACCCAAATAAAATATGCTTTCCAACCAAAATTTCATGATCTTTCCAAATATAACATTTGATTTCTGTTTTGAATAATTTAAATTGCTGAAAACAACTGTTTCTTATTTAATGCAATTTAAATTGCCAAATTCATAACTAATTCATTTTAATTCCAATTTCAACAAATAAAATATGTTTTCCATGCTATTTTGAACCACCTTTCCAAATATAAATTTTGTTTCATGTTTTGGATAATTAAAATTGCTTGAATAATTTAAACCTTGTTTAAATCATTTAAATTTGCTAAATTCATAACTTGCTCAAATTAAATTATTTTTGAACTTATAAAATATGTTTTCAAACCATAAAAACATAACCTTTTCAAATATGAATTTGAATTTATGTTTTGAACAAATAAAATTCAAATAATATTCAAACTTGAATAAAATTCAATGAAAACTTGTCTAATCTTGTTTAATTCATAATCAAATCATTGTAATTCCTTTTTCAATAATTGAAACATGTAATCCACCTAAAATTTGGTGTTCTCATCAAATATGAACTTCGTTATCTGTTTTGAACAATTAAACTTGATGAAAACAACAAATGCTTGTGTGACACCTTTAAGAAACCAAAATTCCAAAACTTAATAAGTGAATTTCAAAATGGGTAAACCTCATTTCCAATTGGTTCTATTGTTGTTATTTTGTTGTTTTCCTCATCCATGCATCATACTAAACCACTTTCATATGTTGGTTAGTTGTAAAACAATTGTTTCAACCATAATTCATGGGCTTTTCATATGCAACTCAAATTGCATATGGGTCCATTTAAACATGTTACCATGTCAACTAGTTTATCTTGATGCATCTTTAAACTTGTCATGCATCCATATCTTGATCATGCTGGATCTTTTGCCGTAGTAGTAATTGTTGCATCCGGTGTTTGTTCGAGGTTCATTGCTTCTTCCCGGATAGGACGTTGAGATGATGTGAGCAACGACAAGTTCTGTGGATGTACCTCTACTTGTTGGATCTCAGGCAAGTATACTCACTTGCTGCCAAATGGCTGCCTTTCATCACTTGTTACCGATTCTTTCCGTTGTTCTTATTCTAGCCTGTTGATACGATGCTTGTGTCTCGATCCTATTATATGTTTACCTTGCATCCATGATATAGCCTTTTCCTTCCACTTCCTATTAACTGTTGTTTGTTTACCCTGTTGGCCCTCGTGTCGTAGTTGCATGCTTAGTGTTGTTTGCGCTCAAGTCTTGTTGTTCCTTTCATATCACCTGTTTAGTTTGGTAGTTGGGTTTCAATTCAATCAACACCATGTTAATGTTTTTGGGTAATAATAATTTGATGATAAGGCACCGGCAGGAGGCCCGGCGTGGTTTTGAAGCCTGCTAGTGTCGACCCTAATAGGAAAAGGGTCTTGTCTACTGATCCATGATGAGCGCACTAACCGCATGTGGGTAGCGAGTATGGGCGCCCCCCTCAACTTGATTCGATTCGTATCTCGTCCAAATCGCCTCATAGTTCGGGTTTTCCATTTGCCGCATGCATGATCTTGCGAACCCAGGCCAGGGTGGAACTTTTGTAGTCGGCATTTAGGGAGACACGTTCTTAGAGTGCTATGAGGGTCCCCTTTTCTTCGTGGGGCTTGATTAGCCGTGCGCTCACTGCACGGGGTTCTTTGGGCTTGATGCGAAGAAGAGTTGGGTTGTGTTGAGTACCTCGCTTGGTGGGTTGATCCCCCGTCTGGCGGGTTATTCTTACGTGTACGGCCAAATTGGTGCACCCCTGCAGGGTAAATCTTCTCGAGAAGCCGTGTTTTCCGCGGTTATGGTTGGCTTGGTGAAAGTACTCGCTAACAATTACTCAGAATAACTTACACCTAACTAATGATAATTTGACTAGTAATAGTCTTATTGACACAATAACTTGAACCATCATTAATCCAACGGTGTGAGTTATCCTTAGGTTGCTTCCTTAGTAGGGGGTGACATTGGATGGGTATTGTTTGGTGAGTAGTTGTAGTTGGTTACGATACGCTAACTTATCCCCCTCTTTTAGCCGGATGTTGTAGTGAGACTCTGTAGTTGGTTAGTGCAGCCCGCTGCCGCTTATTTGCAATAATCCCTTCCTTTCCGTTGAACCCAAAGTATTTGTATCTTGTGATGACTGGTTACGCCGGTATTTTGTGAGTATGGTTTATCCACTTGCCAGTACTTAACCGTACTGACCCACGAATCCTTTTCGTGGCTGCATATTCAATATTGCAGTCAACAGGTTTGAAGTGTGACAACGTTAGCTTGGGAATCCCTCCGGCTTGGCCTGGGCAGGGATTGGACGCTCTCGGTTATCTTCAGGACTCTTAGTCCAATTTGTATCTTGTCCGTAGTCGGACGCTATGTTGTTTCTTCCGCTGTTATTTGGATCTTTGTATTGTATCAGTTGTATCCCTGACTTGTTTGAGTCATCTTGTATATATCTTTTCTGTTGTTGTTGCGGATTATTCGTGAACTGTTGTAATGTTATCACAAGTGGCAACCTGGAATCGGTGATTATGTGGATTTTGGCGGAAATGCTGAAATCTGCATAGTGCCCGATCTCGGGGCGTCACAGTAGGTGTGTGTGCAAGGTATCAAGCGGCTCCTAAGGAAAGCCATTTGATGGCGGTCCATAGGATCTTTCGTTATTTGGTTCATACCCCAAGATTTGGTTTGTGGTACCCAAAGGGGGCACAATTTTCTCTCAAGGGCTACACGGATTCCGATTGGGCAGGTGATCAAGATGATAGGAAGTCTACTTCCGGGGCTTGCCAATTTCTTGGTAGGTCCTTGGTGAGTTGGTCTTCCAAGAAGCAAAATTGCATATCTCTCTCCACCGCCGAAACCGAGTATGTAGCCGCCGCAAGTGCTTGCACTCAATTGCTATGAATGAGGCAAACTCTCAAGGAATATGGAGTTCATTTGGATAAGGTGCCTCTTTTGTGTGACAATGAAAGTGCCATCAAGATTGCATACAATCCCGTGCAACATACAAGAACGAAGCACATTGAGATTCGCCACCATTTCATCCGAGACCATGTGGCAAGAGGGGATATTGTACTATCTTATGTGCCCACCAAGGACAATCTTGCGGATATTTTCACGAAGCCACTTGATGATGCAAGATTCTTGTTCTTGAGGAATGAACTAAATGTCATTGATTCTAGGAGTTTGACTTGAGGATCTTGCACACACCCCTATAGATGAAACATGTTCGAGTTTAGGTGTAGGCATGGACATAGGGGGAGTGTTATCCTAACACATTGGGTTCTCCCGCCCCCCATTATGCCCAAAGCAAAAATTCATTGTTATCTCTCTTTTTCTAATGTTGAATTGTGAGCTTCAATGTCGAGTAATGACAATGCCCCCAAGATATATCTTCGCGGTTGCACACCATGAACTCTTACATGGTGGCTTAGGCCACCAACCTCTTCTCTTTTGAAGAGTTGGTTCTTAGTTGGCTATCTTTTGGTTTATTGTGTTATCTTTCCGAACACTACTTCCCGTTGCTATTTCGAATCTTATTTGCATCTTCCCCGAGAAGTAAGACTAGGAAATCTAACCCCTTTGTGTTTTTCTCTATTTTGTTCCCTCCTCATGTTCTTCTGCATATGCCTTACTCCACACAAAGTCACATCGATCCTAGCCTTTCCAAATTGTCATTTATGGTCTGGTTTGGAGCAAATCATGTTCTGGCCGGAATATTTCCGGAAGAATCCGACCTAACCGGAAAAATTCCGGGTACTTCCGGAATAATTCCGACCGAACCGGATTAATTCCGGACCATTCCGTACGTGCCAGTTTTCCTTATAAATAGGCCCGCACGCACGGGAGATAGATTTCCTCCACTTTTTCCCCTCCTCCCATGCCCTAGCCACCAAAATTCGCTGAATTCGTCCCCGTTGCCCTTAGGGAGGATTTTTCATCCCTCCTTAGACAAGGACACCCCCCATGGAAGGTATTGTGATTAGCATCTCTCTTTTCTTGTTTCTGTTGGTTGATTTTTGGGTTCTAGATGAAACCTCACCTAGGGTTTGATCTAGATCCGAGTTCATGTCAACTAATTCATCTTGCTAATCTCCCTACCAAGTTCCCATGGCATATTAGATCTAGTCTAACCACTCCCAATCTAGACTTAGATCTATCACGTATTTTGTCACTCCCACAAATTTCCAGCACGATATAACTCATCTAGGATCTTTTCCATGGTTTTCCTCAAAGTTTGGTGTAGTTAGTGAGCCAAGTTTTTGAGTTTTGGGGGTTCTATCGGAACAGATCGAGGATCCCGGAATCATTCCGCATGAATCCGGCCCAGCCAGAATTTTTCCGGATAAATCCGACCCAGTCGGAATAATTCCGGGCTCATCCGGAACAATTCCGGATCATGCCAGAATCTCGACAACTTGCACTACATCTAACTTTTTGGAGTTCCTTTGTTTCCCGTTTGGCATATGCACTTATCCACTGCTTTTCCTATGTCCTCTATTCACAGGTTCTGGCTCACGCACTGGGTTGAAGAGGAAATCCTCTGCTGGGAGGGGTGCTCGCCCTACAAGGGTTCGCACCTCCGGTTCTCGTGGAGGGTAATGTGATGATGATCAGACTGAGAGGGTGCCCGAAGGGGATCTGAAGTCCTACACCATTGCTCAGTGGAAGCATATCAAGCAGAAGAATCCATACCGCTTCATTGAGTCCACTTGTCTGGATCCTCGTTTTTGGACAAACCTTCAGCTCAAGACTTGGGAGGACTTCTATTCTCTTCAGAAACCACTTGTATGTGAGAAGGCTCAGCTTGACATGGACTACTATCATAGACACAAGACTGGTGATCTTCGTCATGTTCATTCTTGCTTGGTGAAGCTAGGTGTGGCACCACTTCTGGAGGTCGAGTGCGAGTATTGCCCGGACCTTATTGCTCAGTTCTATTGCACTCTCCACTGCACATGTGATGCTGTGCGCTCCATGAATTGGATATCCGGAGAACAGAGGATCTCGAGCAACTTGGGTGAGTGTGTTGAGGCACTAGGATACAGGTGGACTGCCACGTATGCTAATCATGGTTTCAAAGTTCATGACAACCCAGAGTATGACAACTCAAGCTTGGAGTTCTTCTATCCACCTGATGCTCAGGGCAAGACTAGGCCCTTCAACTCCAGCATGTACCCCTACTACAACCTGTTGTCCAAGATCTTCCGTGCCACCATTGTGATCAAGGCTGGTGACTACTCTTCTATTAGGGCCTTTATGGTGAACCTCATGTTCCTCACCTAGCCTCAGAACCAGAGGAAGATTGATGTGATGGACTTTGTGTACCGTGAGATTTGCATTGGGGTCATGGAGAAGAGGAAGCCCGCTTTTGGCCCACTGATTCAGAGGTTCATTAATGCCAAGCTGGGTGCTGACATCATGGACGAGTTTCCGGTAGTCAAGGGAAAGAGGATGGTTCCATCTCTCATTCGTGGTGTGGAGATTCCTGATTACTCCAAGGCATAGTCCAAGGCTCATATGGCTACTCCTTCTGCTTCCTCGAGTGGTGCCTCTCAGCGTTCTTCTAGTGGTATTGCAAAGTTCTTCAGGGCTATGTTCGGTATGTGCGATGACACTAGGGCGATTGCCCATGAGGCTAGGGAGTTGGCCAAGGAGACTCGGCGCATTCAGAACGCCGACCGCAGAGATGCTGGGATAGATGTGCCTGCTGATCCTCTCTCTCTTGCTGCTGCCGAGTATGTTCCCATTGAGATGCCTGAGATCCATGATGATGACTTCTACTTCGGGGTGCCTCCGGCTGATGTTGATGATGAGGAACTGTCTGACGAGGATGACTTTGATGGTGTTGGGGACTGTGGTGAGCGTGCGCATCCAGAAGAGGAAGAGGAAGAGGAGGATGAAGATGCTCACCGTGGAGGACATGATGACATCGAGTGATCCCTTGGGACGCTAGTTGGACTCGTTTTCCCTTTTTGGCGTCTTTGATGCCAAAGGGGGAGAAGGAGTCTTCTATTAGGTTGTCACGGGTGTTGCAAGGGTGAGAGCATGAGTCTTTTGCCTTTCGTTTTCGATCTTATAGGCTTGTGCTCTTGTGTCTTTCTTTTTGTTTCTCGTCTTTGCAAACTTTTTATTATTCGTGTGTGGAACCTCGTGACTTGGTTGTGTCACCCTACCCGTGGTTATGCTACTATCATGTTTGCTTCATTATTTTTATCTATATGCATGATGTGTGAACTTGTTTAGACTGCTTGGTGTCTAAAACATAGGGGGAGCAAAGCCTATGAAGTATGTGCCTCACGACACATATCGAGGAAGAGCTCCGTCTATTTTTTGGAGACCATTTCTTTATGTTCATCTTGTTTATCCCCGTGAATCCTTATGTTGTCATGAAACACCAAAAAGGGGGAGATTAAAAGAGCATTTTTGATATCTCTGTGTTTTGTGTGTTTGTTAACAACATAAATAAATTTTAACCATGTGTGCTATTTTGCTTAAAAGGTTATAGTCATAATCAGCACATATATGGTGTCAAAGGTTTGGTGAAGAAGATTAAAGTTCAACGGATGTTTTCTAGCCACAAAAAGAGTTCTAAAATGGCATCCGGAATTATTCCGGATCAATCCGGAGCTGCCCGGAATCATTCCGGGTGGATTCCGACTTCAACGCAAATATCTTTGTTGGCATTCGGAAAATTCCGGGTGGATTCGAGGCTCCGGAATTATTCCGGAGAAATTCCGACATGAACGCAAATTTCTCTGTTGCTATTCGGATTGCTCCGGAATTATTCCGAGATCTGGAATTATTCCGGATGATTCCGGAATGGTCGCAATCTGGGCAGAAAAACGGCTAGTTGGAGTGGGGACTATAAATAGAGGCTCTCTTTCTTCCCCCAGGGTTAACTCCTCCAGCATTTAAGACTCCATTGATTGAGCTCAACCTCCAAGCTAGATCTCCCACCTCCTCCACCCAATCTTGTTGAAACTTGGAGGATTGGAAGAGAAGCACCGGATCTACATCTTCACCAACCGGATTTTCATTTCCCCCTCATTAGCTTGAGGGATCTTTGCCTAGGGTTTCCTCTTGTGGAGAACCTAGCCTTCTTGCTACTCTTGGTGATATGTGATTGTTGGGAGCCCCCAATTTAGTTGTGGGTGTGTGCCCCAAACTTGTTTGTAAAGGATTCGATCCCCACCTCAAAGGGGTTCAATAGTGGAAGGTGAACTAGCCTTTGTGGCGGAGTTCATCGGAGAATAGGATGAGTTCTTTGTGGCGTTGAGTACGCCTTCGTAGCGAGCTCACAACCCTCCAACAAGATGTACTCCCTTAACAAGGAGGAACTCGGGAATACATCGTGTCTCCGCGTGCTTCCATCGGTTACCTCGTTCCCTTAACTTTTACTTACTTGTAATTGTAGCATTTACTTTTGTACTTGTTGTATTAAGTGTTGTCCTAGTTGCATTAATTGCTTGTCTTGCCATATAGGTAAATTCACCTTAGTTGCACTATCTAGAGAATTTATCTTTGTGTCGAGGCTGAACTTTAAGAAAAATTAAAATTGGTCGTAGCACCTATTCACCCCCTCTAGGTGGCCATACTTTACTTTCAAACTTTTTCTTTCTGTCCTCAGTTTATATATTTGATAATATTCTTCACTTTAATTTGGTAATTGTCAAAACATGTTTTGATTTTGTCCATGTAGCCTTTTGTCAGCAAACTCATATCGGAAGAGACTAATGTTGTCGACATGTGTGTGGTGCACAAGAGGCTCCTGAGGGGAACGACATAAAGAAGAATATACAATCACCAACAGTGTTAATTGTCTGGCATGATCGACATCACGGAATGCCAAACTAGCAACAGAATATTATGGAGCGTAGTACAGTGCTGAATATTCAGATATGACATGACAACTCAAGTAACAGCATATACGCAAATTATTCCCGTCGTGCAAAGTACGTCAGTTGTATCAAAAGCTGACTGTGGAAGCAAAAAATCTCGGGGGTTCACTGCCTCGCCGGCGTACTCTAGATAGCAAACTGTTCTCTCTCTCTCTTAAACTTAGATAGAAAACTGTTAACAACACGGTCTCTCGAATCAGTGATAGAAGCAACCAATTTTATTGGCTGACAATCGGGTAAGGTAATAAAGAATACTCATATATTTTACACTGTTAGAGATATATTTGGTATACGTATATTTGATAGTTTAGGATTTGTATCAATCTCCTACTCTATCTCTACGAGGCTTTTTGCCCTCCAAGTTTGTACCCCCAATATATACTCGCCCATGAGGCTCAATAATACACCCATCATATTCCGCCAATCTCATACTTCTACATGGTATCAGACTAAACACGATCTAACCCTATCCGCCGCCGCTGCCGTCGTCGCCTCGCGCCGCCCCCGGGACGGATCTATGATCGTCGCCGGGGGCCGCGCCGCCCGTACCTAGGGTTCGTCCGCCGGTCCCGTGGATCGGCTGCCCTAAAGCGTCTTTCTCTCCGCCGGTCGCTTGGCCGGCGTTCTTTTTTTGGTTTTCCGATTCAAGATCGGTTTGCGTCGCCCGCCGCCATCGTCGATCCTCACGCGCCTCTACACCGACACCGGCGCGACTACCGGCCTCTTCACCGACACGGCGGAGTCACAGGCCACGCGGCGGCCGTAATGGCCATTGTCCGTGTGGCCTCTTCGCCGCCTCGGCGGGCTCGCGCGATGCGGCGGCCTTAACGGCCGCCTTCCGCGTGTCTACCCGCCCGTCGCTTTGTGTCGGTCGTCATCGCCCATGCTCCGATCGGGACTCCTCCACTACCCCGCCTTCACCGTGGCTGCCTCACGCACAAAGCTGCCTTGGCCGCTCAGGCACGGCGCTGCGTTCGCCGCTTGGCCTCCACTACCCAGCCCTACGTCCTCATCATCGTGTTGAGCGGCGCATCCTCCACCTCGCAAACAAGCGGATTGATCACCCGCCCGCCCGCGATCCGTTCCATCCAGGCTGCGCGGCCGACCCGTACAGTCGTCTGCGTGCGCCTCCACAGGTTCCCGTGAAGACCCTCCCTGAGTGTGCGTCTATCACCGATCGAGCAAACGGGCTGCCGCTGCGTCGCCCCATCGGGCCGTAGCGCCGACGCCCCGTGGTTCTCACCGCGCCAACATCACCCCGCGCGTCGCCGCTGCGTCGCTCCTCCGGGCCGTAGCGCTGCATCCCACCGTCCCCGCCGTCGCCCGAGCTGTTCCAGCGGTTCACTAGCGGTGCGCTGCCGCTGCGTCGTCCCTTCGGGCCGTAGTGCCACAACACGCGGTGCCCGCCGCCACGAGGCCGTTCCCGCGGTTGCCCTGACGGCGTGCTGCCGCTGCGTCACCCCTTCGGGTTATAGCGCCGCAGCACACGCGGTCCAGGTCGCCGCCCCGAGGTCTTCCCGCCGTCGCCCCGACACGCACGTCGCCGCTGCGTCGCTCTTCGAGCCGTAGCGCCACGACGTGCGGTCCACTCCGCCGTCCCCGCGCGTTGACCTCTTCGTGGTATGCTCCGCGCCGCCTCCCTAGGCGCGGGAACGCCACCGTCCGCGCGTGGTCTTTTTCGAGTTGTTGGGTTATTCCTCGCCTACTACGAGCATCGCCACCGCGCTTCTACACGTGACCACCGTGGCCCTTCGCGGGCTACCGCCGCCGTGTCGCTCCTAACGGCAACCGACATGGCCCCCCCACGGGCTGCCTTTGGTTCCGCCGACTACATCGCCGTCCACCTCTTCCTCTGCTCCGACAACCGTGGTTGACATCGGCACCTTCTCCCCCACGCCGACTGGCACTGCAACCGTCGTCGAGCCTTCGTCCACGATGTGTACCCGGGCCCGGCAAGCCTGGTGCGACGCCTCGTCAACATCGACTTCGTCCTTCTATGCATCGCCGTCATCTTCCTCGACCAATTCCTCTGCTCCGACAACCGTGGTTGACATCGGCACCTTCTACCCCCACGCCGACTGGCGCTGCAACCGTCGTCGAGCTTTCGTCCACGACGTGTCCCAGGGCCAGGCAAGCCTGGTGCGATGCCTCGTCAACATCGACTTCGTCATTCTACGCATGCCCGGTGCTGGCAACACTGGAGCGTGCCTTCGTCCACGACGCGTCCACGGACGTGGCAAACCCGGCGCGACGCCTCGTCCATACCGTCTTCTTCCCGGTGCACCACTACTTCAACACCACTGCGCCTATGTCTAACTTGGCGCCTCCTTGCGCCCCGTGGCTACACGGCGACTACCTCGACACCGGCTACCCCCACTCGACATCGACCTCGGCAACCCTCGCACGGCTACCTCGACCACGGCTACACCATCCTACGCTCTCGGCTACCTCGACCTCGGCACAAAGGGCTATCATCTCGCCTTGAGCACTCATCAACTTCCTCTACGGTCCAAGCTCCAGCGCCGTGACACCGTCCATGATGTCAGTCCACTGGATTCTACTTCGGTCTCTCTCCAGTCTGACCGTCCGCGACGCTCCTGTTGTTCGCAACGCTGCCGCTACGACTGCGGGGGGATGTTAGAGATATATTTGGTGTACGTATCTTTGGTAGTTTAGGATTTGTATCAATCTCCTACTCTATCTCTACGAGGCTTCTTGCCCTCCAAGTTTGTACCCCCAATATATACTCGCCCATGAGGCTCAATAATACACCCATCATATTCCGCCAAACTCATCCTTCTACAAAAACTGTCGTAGATTGTGCTTTGAAGTTGTACGTAGGTAGTTGTCTCCTCCCGACATTCCCACGGGAAGATCCTTGCTATTTTTTTAATAATACAATTTTTTTTTATCTAATTTGAGAAAAAACACACACTTTCAAAAGTTTATAAAAATAATACTCCCTTCGATCCGAATAAAATGTCGGGAGGAGACAACTACCTACGTACAACTTCAAAGCACAATCTACGACAGTTTTTATGGACGGGAGGAAGTACCTAGTCAAGGTGGCCGAACTCGATTAGACCTAGTCGAGGTGACCGAACTCGACTGCATGGTCGTGATAGGATTCCGGAATCCAGTCGTGGTTGGCTAACATGATTAGTGCGTCTAATTTTTTTTCTTTCTACTGCCGCCATTATTTTCCGCCAATTTTTCTGCGACCATCTCTCGCCATTTTACCGGGCCCCTCTCTCCCGCCAATCTTTTCCTGCCAATTTTTCCGCCCTCTCTCCCGTCGTTTTTTTGTCTTTTATTCCTATAAAACTCCCTTCATGTGGTGGGTAACACGGTGCATTGTACTCAGTTGAAGATGCCCGTTTTTTTTCAGATCGGAGTTTTCATCGCAATGAGTCTGAACAACTTATGTGATTAGTTGGCGATTTTAGGATAGACAATAGAGAAGTTCCATGGGAGGAACTCATCAGTAGTGACAGTCTCCTTGCTGAGTTGGCGAAGCCATTACATAGGAAAGGATGTCCATGTAGCCCCCCCCCACCAGGAAATACGGCAAGAACTTTTCAGGATGCATGAAAGGTGGAAGAAGAAGAAATTCTAGAGTGAATCTTGTGGACTCTATCTGGAAAAGAATTCCCTTATGTGTCTGAAAGAGTGCGGGGACTATGATGATGTCTTCATGCCGAGCATCACGGGTAAGAGATGTGCATCGTCGAAGGGAGATAGATCTTTATCTTCGGAGGAAGACGGGATATGACTTCATGTAGTTAGGTTATCTTACTACTCGGTATAATTTTAAATTTGAGTCGTAGCGTTTTAATTTAAGGTTAAGTGTTGTTTGTACCGATTTATCTTCACTTCAATTATATCTCAGTTGTATGTTGCCATGTAATTTTGAAATGTTTGTTTAATAATAATATGAGATAATAATAATATGTCTCTCACAAATATAGATAGGAATATATCCATAGGTGGTACAATGTCTCATACTCCCTCCGCTCCATAATAATCTATATTCTAGACTAGGATTTTGTTTCATATTATTCCACATTCTGTGTCTAAACATTAATTGTCTCCTTTGTAATCAGCGACAACAAAACTAAGCAGGTTTTTTTTATTGGGTGGCATTAATGCTAACGTGACATGGATTAGGTGTTTACATATTTAAGTAGTACTATTAAAGAGCATGCTTACTTTTCTTAAAAATTTCTAGAACGTAGAGTATTATGGAGTGGGGGGGAGAGTACATAAGTACATAAATATGTCTTTAGCCATAGAGAGAAGTGTCACATGCGTGCTCAAGGGTCACGCGAAGGGGGTGGTCTGTGCGTCGTTCGCAAATACATGTGGGTGCTCCAACGTTATGAGGAGGAAGTTCGGACCCGTCCTCGTGGTACTATGTATCCTGTGTGAGGTATGGTGGAGGACTGTTGTAGTAGCCCTCTATCCACTCACCGTGCTGCGAAACGAAATCCTACATGTTGTGTGTATCATCGTGAGGAGATAGGCACGGACGAAAGGTTACGATGATCTTAAAGGATATTTGGAATAACACATGTGTGATGTACTAAGTCACTAACCAGCCAACTTGTGCCATACCGAGGGAGATAGACATGCACCTGCCGGGACAATGTATGTTCTCGCATACGAGAGTCAAATATTTCTGACTTGACACCTTAGTTTTAAAAACCCTTTGTGTGGACATTGCCCAATTAATAATTGCATCCTTAAGATCTTGCTTGCCGATATAGATAGCGCCCGGAGCAATGTTATTCTGATGATATTGCCAGGTAGAATCACGGCCATCATTCAAGATCATTGCACAGTAGAAGTCATGATTCCATGATGCAGGATTAGGCACCTCCTAGGAGTTCTCTTCATCCGATTCATCGGAATCATCGGCATGACCACTATCAACATATGTATCTTCATCTTCCATATGATTCTGCATGTTCCTATCTACCTCGTCAGCATCCGCCTCGCCACTGTCATAACCATCAACATCTCCTCCTTCTCTTTGAATGTTCTGTCTGATTCATAACCATCACCTCTAGCATCTAACACATAATGTGGCTGAGATAAATTCATCAAGACCTAAACACATCTCCCTTTCGCCTATATATTCCCCTCGATGCATAAACCCTAAAATATCCAGCCTCCATCCACGAAAAGTCCTGTAGCTCCGCCGCCATCGCCGACAAGTTTCGGGGGACAGAAATCTCTGTTCCGGTGCCCTGCCGGGACGGGAAGTGCCCCCGGAGCCATCTCCATCGACTCCACCATCATATTCATCGGTGTTGCTGACTCCCATGATGAAGGGAGTAGTTCTCCCTCGGGGCTGAGGGCTCTACCGGTAGCTATGTGTTTCATCTCTCTCTCCCATGGTGTGATCTTTATGTGATCATGAGCTTTGTAATCTAGTTTAATAAATAGATGTTAATCTTCATCTGTTATGCTAATCAAGTGGGTTTGTTATGAGATCTCCATAGACACTTTGATCACGGTGTAAAGGTGACAGTGTGTGCACCTTGTGTATGATTTATATATTTTGTGTTGGATGACCCTATAAAATTGTGGTGTTTGTATGGAACCATCTAGGGCTCATAGTGACAGTGTGAGGTTACCTGGATGGGGAATGCAACTCTAAGGAGTGCTTTTATAGCCCTATGCAATGATTGGTGTTTTTTATCCTACTGAAGAGTGGTTCAGAGTAGCATAGTGAAGAGATGATATTTTTGCATTCAATTATATTTTCATTTTTGAGAGTGTCCACTAGTGAAAGTATGATCCCGACGTCTTGTTTCTAAGCATTGAAACACCATTTACAATCAGTTCTGCTACATGTTTGCTTGCTGCCTTTTTTATTTCAGATTTCTATTATCACTTATAATCATCCATATTACTTGTATTTCACTATCTCTTCGCCGAGCTAGTGCACCTATACAACTGAAAATTGCATTAGGTGTGTTGGGGACACACGAGACTTCCTGTATTGTAATTGCAGGGTTGCTTGAGAGGGGTATCTTTGACCTCTACCTCGCTGAGTTCGATAAACCTTGGGCGATCTGCTTAAGGGAACTTGTTGCTGTTCTACAAACCTCTGCACTTGGAGGCCCAACACTGTCTACAAGAATAGAAGCGTGCGTAGACATCAAGCTTTTTTCTGGCGCTGTGCCCGGGGAGGTAAGGTAAAAGGTACTCACATCCTCTGTGAGTGCTCAAAGTTATTTTCTTTAGATTCTGCAATTATATCTTTTTGTTTCTTATTTTTATTTTCACTAGTTAGGCTTATTTTTATATTTAGGCTTAATGAAAAACAACAAAAATATGAGAGAGCTTTATAATCTTTATCTTGAATTGGGACATGATGCTTTTGAAGAGAAAATAAAAAAAAACCTATGGAGCTTTATTTGCATGCTAGTAGCAATGTTATTAGTATGAATTCTTTGAACACCATTATTTCTAATGCTATGGAAAAGCCTAAGCTTGGGGAAGCTAGTTTTTATGAAAATGATCTTTTTAGTTCCCTAGCTTTAGTGGAGAAAATTTGCTCTGATGATTCTTTATCTCCCATATGTGATAATTCTAATGATGCTTGTGATATTTTAAATCCACCTACTAAAAGAATTCCTTTTAAAATACCTATGAAAATTGTTGAACGTGTTATGAATAACTGCTATTTTGGAGATGGAACTGTCCATCCTAGTGATCATCTACTCTTTATATATTAATTATGCGAGTTGTTCAAGTGTGCAGGTAATTGAATGGACCAAGTTAAGAGGAGGCTATTCTCTTTGTCACTTAAGGACAAAGCAAAGGATTGGTATGAGCTACTAGATGATCCTCATCATTTGGAGTGGAAGGAGCTTGAATCTCTCTTTTACTCTAAATTTTATCCTCCTCGTGAACTGTATTCAGATAGGAATTACATTTATAATTTTTGGTCTCGTGATGGAGAAAGAATTGCCCAAACTTGGGGAAGACTAAAAATATTAATACTCAAATGTCCCAACCATGAGATTCCTGAGGAAATAATTGTTACTAATTTTTATGTAAGACTTTTAGGACATTGGAAAGATTATCTAGATGCTTGTTCAGAGGGTTCTTTCACAAGTAAGAAGGTTGAAGCTAAGTGGAATCTTCTTGAAAAAATTCAAAACAATAATGAATATTGGAATCACGACAAAGGTAAAGAATCAGGTAGAAACTATGAGTATGATTGCATTAAGTCTTTCGCTGAAACTGCTGATTTTCAAGAGCTTAGTGATAAATATGGTCTTGATTCCCAAATTATTGTTGGTTGGTATAGATCCTTTGCTTCTCATATTAATTTTCCTATATAAAATTGGGACATATATCATGAACCTTTTCAAGATACTTGCATGAAAAATGAAATTTTTATTAATGATTGCAATAAACATTCTCAAACTTCTGAAAGTATTTTTTTTATAAGCATGTTAATTTTTGTGGAGCACTTAGACCTTGTGAAAAGAATCAAAGCGAAGAAGAATATTGTATCCATCACAAGAATGAAAAAACTAGAATGTGGGATAGGGCTCTAGATGATCTTGGTGAGAAAGTTTGTGCCTTCTATCCTTTTATTTGTGAACTTTGCTATGAAGTGGGTCATTTCATTTTCAATGTTCAGACTATGATAATAGCCTCTTGAATTCAGTGAGTACTACAAGTTTGTATTGTTATTACATGATCACTCCTAGTCAGCATGATGAACTTACATTATTTTTGGGGTGTGAGGAGTTATCAAGAAAAACTTCTTTGGTAGATATGAGTGCTTTTGATATGAATAGCGTCCTGCATGGCTATCATCTTTATTGTTTTGATAATTGCCATGCAAATACTTACATACAAAAAATTATAAAAGATGACACTTTACCAAAATATGACAGGACTAATATGTTTTTTACTCTTATTAATGAAGAGGAGGAATCCTCCAAAGTTTTTTCTATTGTTTCTGACAATAAACTGGGGTATGTGGAGAAGCTTCCTTTCAAGCCTCTCCCTCCTAAAGAGGGGAAGAAGAGGAAGTAGAAGAAGAGGAGTAAAAGGAGAGAGGTAACGGTATCCCCCCTAAGCATGTTGCTCCTATTATAGTTGTTGATGATGAGTTTGAACTCGATGATGTTCCTATACCTGTTACTTATGAAAGTGATCATGATTGGGAGAAACACGCTACTTTTGATATTGAAAATTTCTTTGGTACCAATTCTAAAAATGATGATAATTGTTGTACTATTGGTAGTATACATGTTCCTTCCCATGATGAAATAGAAAGCTTTAGGCTTGTAGATGATGTGTTTGAAAATCCTTTTGCTACTGATAATTATATGTTTGATACATCTCCTGATAGTAAAAATGATGATATGTTTACAAATGAACACACTTTGGAAGATAACTATTGTATTGCTAATGATGATACTATGCCCCCGGTCTTTGATAACTATTATGAAGAATGCTATGACATAGGCTATAATTACAATTTTCCTTATGAAATTTGTCATAGTTATGGAGGGAGTACCCAAAACCATCTCCCTAATATACAACTTGTCTATCATGTTGGAGTTCTTTATGATGATTACAATGATGAATATGATATTTTCAGTCCACCTACTGTTGAGGAGAAAATTAATTATGATTACAATATGCCTCCTATATTTTATGATTATGGTGACGAGAATAATAATGATAGCTATTTTGTTGAATTTTCTCCCACTACTATTAATGAGAATGACTATGCTTATGTGGAGAGTAATAATTATTTTATGCATGTGGCTCATGATAAGAATATTTTGTGTGATAGTTATATTTTTAATTTTATTCATGATCCTAATGAAAGTTATTATGAGAGAGGGAAACATAGTTATATGTATCTCAATGATATTAAGTTTCCCCTCTTTATATTGAAAATTTTGAAGTTGCACTTATTTTGTCTTCCTATGCTAGCCACTTTGTGCTTTGTTGACTTGTTTTTCTACAAGATTCTTTTTCATAGGAAGTGGGTTAGACATAAGAGTGTTTCGTATTTTCTTTTTGATGCTCTCTTATTTTTCTTCAAATCTTATTCTTATGTGAGCATCTTCAAAAATTATCATGCCTACCTGAAAGGCGTTAAAGAAAATCACTTCTTGGGAGATAACCCAAGTTTTTTATTGCAATGTTTTCTTCTTTTTTCTTTGAGTCAAGGTGTTGTTTACTTCTGTAAAAACTCCTTTGTATCTTTATTTTCTCGTATTTTTTTTGCCAAGTAAAGTCTCTAGTGACAGTTGAAGTTAGATTTGGATTTCTGCGCAGGAAACAAATTTCTGCTGTACACTGTTAAAATCGTATAAAATCACAGAAAGATCAAAATGACCTGGAAATTTTTGTTCTTAATCCTCAGCTATTTTCGAAACTTTTTCTAGTTTTTTGTTTTCCGATTTGAGCAACGTCAGTGCCTTGATTTTTTTTGTCTTTACAGACTGTTCTGGTTTTGACAGATTCTGCCATTTTACTTGCATTCTCTCTTTTACTATGTTGAGTGGATTTCTCTACTCCTTAAAACATTAGTGGTTTTAGCTAATGTTTAAAAAGTATTAATAATGCTTGTGTCCATGCAGAACATGTGAGTTTTTGATTATGCACTAACCCTGTAAAGAGAACTACTTTGAGTTTGGTGTGAAGAAAGTTTTCAAGGGTCAAGAGAAGAGGGTGATATAATATGGTCAAGAAGAGTGAAAAGTCTAAGCTTGCGGACGCCCTCGTGGTTCATCCCAGAAAATTCCAAGAAGACTCAAGCGTCTAACCTTGGGGATGCCCAAGGCATCCCCTTCTTCATCAGCAACATATCAGGTCACTTCTAGTGAAACTATATTTTTATTCGGTCATATCATATGCACTTTACTTGGAGAGTATCTTTGTTTTATTTTGTTTTCTTTGCTGAAATAAACCTAGTTGGAACCCAACATTCTTGTGTGGGAGAGAGACAAGCTCCGCTTTTTCATATGAATACTCGTATTCCTCATTATCATGCTCGTATTCTTTGTTTTTCTTCTAGTTATTGCAACTCCTCCTCTTTTTAGCTCATGCTTTTCATGCATCTATTTTTCAGAGCTGTTAATTCTTGTAGAGAAGTGCCACTCTCTTGTTTCATTGATATATCATATGGAGATGTTTTTTAAAATAATATGATGGTGTTGGAAAGCAATAAAACATTTCATGCTTATAGCGGTGCAAATAGAAGCTTGTTTAGACTTGGCTAGACTTTATCATGTCATGTTGGATGTTATTTTAATTCTATTCTTAGTAGTTATTGACGTAGCATGACTTGTCTCAAATATTTGAGAGTGCTTAATGTGCCATTGAAAGAATCATGAGTTGTTTTTATGACATTGAAGCATAATATTGTGGTATTCTCCTTCGATTGCTTTATTTGGTTGACTTGGTGCATGCTTACACCATGTTATGACTACAAGCCAGTCACCTATAGACTCTATGATCATTTATTTTTTGACTTGTAATACCGTTTATGCTTTTATTAATAATGTTTTTGTCGCTATGCATGATTATGGCCATTACTGCTCTCTTAATTTGTCGCTCCCAGTCTTTGCTAGCCTGCACCTATACTGATCTCTACTCGTGCATCCAACTCCCAAAAACCAAAGTTTGCCAAATGTTTCCACCATACCTACCTACATGTGGTATTTAATCGCCACTCCAAGTAAATTTCTCATGTGCTACCTTTAAAACCTTCAAAATTATATCTGTTTTGTGTTCTTGTTTTATCTCATGATGAAGTAGTAGTTGGGTTTGTTATATTCCATACTAATTAAGTACCCCGACTTGCATGGTTCATCTGCTCGTCATTAATTTTGCAAAGAGCTGGTTAGACCATTACATTATCAAAAAGCTAAACAAATAAATAGGCACTCATCCATGGTATGAGATTGTTGGCAGGCATCCGAGGATTCGGTTAGCCATGGTTTGCGAAAGTAAGGTGGGGAGGAGTGTCATATTATATAAAGTTCATGCTATAAGTTTCCAATATAAATAATTCGGAACCGCTCTCAACTTGTTTAGTATGGAAGATGACAAGAACTCTATTACCATTCGTTAACATAAGCATACACCTCTCTAAAAAGCTGTTTTCAATACCTTTGTTTAATAAAATAAAAATCTCTAGCACATGAGTTAATCCCTGCTTCCCTCTGCGAAGGGAATTTCTTTTACTTTTATGTTGAGTCTCCATCTTCTAACTTTATGCACAATTATGAGAGCGTAGTTGTCATTCTGAGTATAATGTGCATCAGTCCCAAAGATTATTATTGATTGATTCATGATATGTTATTACTTGATCTCAAATTATTTGTTTCTAGTCATCCACTTGAACTTTGAAGGTGTCCTGGCATTTAGTTTTTGCTCCACTTTTAAGGACAAGCGAAATACTACTTTTCTATGTTTTCTTTATGCACGAAATAAATGTATAACTTTCAAGTGCACTATTATTCATGATCTTTTATTTGTGTTACTTTTCCTGATGCAGCATGGTTGCTAAGTTTCATTGTTAGAATTATATCCATCATGCCTATTTTTAGAGTACTATGATCTCAGCTTGCATTGCTTTTACATAACGCTGAACAAAATAATGTTGGTAGCATGTCATCTCAAAAATGATTTTGTTATCACTTACCTACTCGATGACGATCAGGAGTTACGCTTGGGGATGCTTGATACGTTTCAAACGTATCTATAATTTTCGATGTTCCATGCTTGTTTTCTATCCAGTACCCTTATGTTTTCACATGTTTTCCTTTCTTTTCTGGACGTTTTCATGGACTAACCTATTGGAAAGATGCCACGACGCTGGTTCCTATTTTCTGTTGTTTTTGGTTTCAGAAAAGTTGTTCTGGAAATATTCTCGGAATTGGACGAAACGAAGGCCAAAGTCCCTATTTTCCCGACACGTCAACGGAGTCCAAAGGAGACCCGAAGGGGGGGGCTCCGAGGCAGCCACACCACCTAGTGGCGCGCCCCCCCTCTCGCCTATATATCCCCCCGATGCATAAACCCTAAAATATCCAGCCTCCATCCATGAAAAGTTTCGAAGCTCCGCCGCCATCACCGACAAGTTTCGAGGGACAGAAATCTCTATTCCGGCGCCCTGCCGGGATGGAGAAGTGCCCGCAAAGCCATCTCCATCGACTCTACCGCCATCTTCATCGCTGTTGCTGACTCCCATGATGAGGAGGTAGTAGTTCTCCCTCGGGGCTGAGGGCTCCACCGGTAGCTATGTGTTTCGTCTCTCTCTCCCATGGTGTGGTCTTTATGTGATCATGAGCTTTGTAATCTAGTTGAACAAGTAGATGTTACTCTTCATCTGTTATTCTACTCAACGGGGTTTGGTATGAGATCTCCATAGATACTTTGATCACGGTGTAAACGTGATAGGGTGTAACAGTGTGTATGATTTATATATTTTGTGTTGGATGACCCTATAAAATTGTGGTGTTCGTCTGGAACCATCTAGATCTCATAGTGACAGTGTGAGGTTACCTAGATGGGGAATGCAACTCTAAGGAGTGCTTTTATAGCCCTACTCAATGATTGGCGTTTGTTATCCGACCGGAGAGTGGTTCGGAGTAGCATAGTGAAGAGATGATATTTATCCATTCAATCATATTTTCATTGTTGAGAGTGTCCACTAGTGAAAGTATGATACCTAGGCCTTGTTTCTAAGCATTGGAACACCATTTACAATCAGTTCTACTACATGTTTGCTTGCTCCCATTTTTATTTCAGATTGCTATTATCACTTATAATCATCCATATTACTTCTATTTCACTATCTCTTCGCCGAACTAGTGCACCTATGCAACTGACAATTGTATTAGGTGTGTTGGGGACACAAGAGACTTCTTGTATCGTAATTGCAGGGTTGCTTGAGAGGGGTATTTCTGACCTGTACCTCCCTGAGTTCGATAAATCTTGGGTGATCCACTTAAGGAAAACTTTCTGTTGTTCTACCAACATCTAGACTTGGAGGCCCAACACTGTCTACAAGAATAGAAGAGTGTGTAGACATCATTGTCGTCTACCCAGACTGATCTGTCGCGCACGATTGCCCGCTTTGCTCGGTCGTTGACGTGGCCGAGCCAATGGAGGGAACCCACGTGGCGTCACAGGTCCAGTCGAGTTTGGCCACCTCGACTAGGTCCAGTCGAGTTCGTCCACCTCAACTATGTATTATTTTTATAAAATTTTGAAAGCGCGTATTATTTGTCAAATTAAATAAAAAAGTCTATTAATTTAAAATTAGCAAGATCCTTATCCATTATCAACTCCTAATAATTCTTGCGGTATAATGGTGGTTGTGTCAGATACACATCTGAGTCCATTGGTGTGTAAACCATTTGACAAAGATAAAAAAAAATTCTTCAGAATTAGACCATATGCTTGTCATGATTTGATGCCTCTCGGAACCACGAAACCAACGGTTCAGGATTTGATGCCTCTTGCGGTGGTAGAGGCACTTGCATAAACTCTCTTCTCAAATCCACTTTCACCATGTGTTCCATTAAACCTCGTCCATCAATATTGGAGCATTGTGAGAAGATCAGACACGAGTGTTGAAAGTGCATCTTTAGGTTTTGGTGTTCATGACAACATATTAGTGTTTTACCGTGTTCTTAAGTATTCCTAGGTACTCTCATGGTGGCACAAATATGGTTAACAACCACTTCTAGTGAAAATATCAAAAGTGAAGAGAAGAACAAAGAATCACTTATGATGCTGCTGCAATTTCTCTACATCGTAAGTTCCAGGGGTTTTGGCCCGGAAACTTCCAACCTGAAAAATTTCCGCTAAATCCCAGGAGTTTCTGCTCACAGATGGGGGTCTGGAACTTTGGACCGGAAGTTTTCGAAGTAAAATCGGAACTTCCAGACCCGGAAACTTGCGGGTTAAATAGTTCAGAAGTTCTCGTCCTCCGTCTGCTGCAACGACTAGATCTAAGGAGGAAGTATAAATAGTTATCCCCTTCCTTTGGATGAGTTGCTCGTTCACTCCTCTCTCTCTCTCTCTTTCTCTCTCCTCCATTAACGCAAAGCTTTTAATGCCTAGATCTCCCTCCTCAACCAACCAAACTTGATGTTCCTCAAGAATTTTGTAGAGAAGACCTAGCTCTACATCATCACCGGGCCAAAATCAATTCCCTTTCCATTTCCCTTGTGGATCTTAAAATCCCTTGGGTGCCTTGTAACCCCATATAAAAACCCTAGTGCCTGTACCTTCGACCTTGATTCAAGATGCCTCGGATTGTTGAGAGACTCCAATAAAGTTGTGGAGTCGCCTCAACCTTCTTTAAATGCTTGGTCAACGCGTTCAAGTAGACCTCATAGTGGAAACGAGCATATCCCGCATCGGAGAAGTTTGAGAAGAAAAAGGTGTGCACCTCCATGCTATTGGAGTGCCTAGGTGGCTCCTCACCTCTCCAAGGTAGACATACTTCCCTTCGAAAGTAACTACGGGAAACATATCCTTGTCTCCTTGTTCACACTGCTGGTTTATCTTGTGCTTTAAATATTGCTTCCGTTCTATACTTTTTATTGTATCACATAGGTTGTTCATCTAGTTGCGCATCTAGTTAACCTTGTGATTCATCTTATTTAGCCAAACATAAAAGAAAAAAAAGAAAAATTGGTAGTCATCTATTCACCCCCCTCTAGTGACCATACTTGTACTTGGAATTGTTTATGGACCAAGAAACCGAGCATGAAAAACATATGCAATTCTTTAGTTGCATGGGACATGGTCAGTAGACCTAGAAACGAAGGTGTTCTAGGAGTTCTTAATCTCAAAGTTCAAACTGAAGCATTTTTTGCTAAAATTACTGCATAAATTTTACAACAAATAAGAAGTCCTTCTCATCCATGTGAGTCTACATTATCCCCCATTTACAGAGGCATTGACATTTGCAAGGTGGAAGCTGGAAACTCTGTTCTATTCTAGAAATATTTATGGATAGATTATATATTTGAAATAAAATTTCCTAGAGCCTTTTCATATGCTATAAATGAAGATATCTTTCGTCAGATGTTCTTATCTACAACCTAGCTGCCATATTTATTCCATTTACCACTGCCGCTAGAAGTTTTGAATGAAGTAAGAAATACCAGACACAAACCCTGGAGGTTGGATGAAACCCCCAAGAAATCGATAAGTGGAATTACTATTAGATCTCTAAAAATTACACATCTAGAACATTTTATAAATTAGATCATGAGTCTCAACATGCTTTTAACTGGATCTGGAAATCCAAATGTTCTCCAAAGATTAAAAAATTGCTTGGCTTCTACTATCCGACAGACTCAATACATGATTAGAAAGAGGAACTACAATATTGTGTTAGTTTATGTGTTGGGTTTCGTGTATATAAATCAAAAACTCGTCTTACGCATATTAGAAAAGATTTGTCTGTGAAGGTACAATGAGAGTTACATTAGTTCATTAACAACACCGTGTAGCGTAGGTAGATGTTGATGAAAACTGATTAAGATTCTCATGGCTAATCCTAGTAGTAAGGATGTCGCCGATTCCCTAATCCACCCGAATAAGGATCTAAAGCTGGATCCCTCCCAGATTTTGCACGCATCCATCTCCTTTAGTCCAGTCAAGCTTCGCCACTCAGAACTAATAAGATGCAAATGTGGAGATCCCAACCAATAAGAAAGAAATAAATCTGAGAGAAATAACGACTCAAAAATCTCAAATCCAACTTATTTGTTGAGGGGAGAGGGGACCCCCTTTTTATATAGGAGGTAGGAGGTAGGTGGAGGATTGGGGAGGGTAGTCTCCTCCTTGGCTGCAGCCCCATGTGGATCCCATCCCTAGGGCCGTCACACCAAGGGAAGCAGGGTTTCCCTAAAAAAAACTAGCCCCCCTTTTGAATTGCCCCCCTCCCAAGCAAAGTGGGGGCGCCTCCCCTATTGGAATCTTTGGCCCATGTGGCTGCCACCACCTGGGCTGAACCACATGGGCAGCCTGTGAGACCCTTTGAAATATTTTAGAATGTTTCATAATCTTATAGAACCTTCCAGGACCTTCCATAGCCTTGTAGGGTTCATAAGGATCTTCCTGTGACTCTGTAACTTTTTTGGTTTTCTCTCCAAATATTTGACATCAATATAAACTATTACCATGACTCTAGGACATCTCATGCCACTTATTTAATTCTCGTAAGACTTGTGAAATCTCTCTGAAATTTTTTCAATTATTTCAGAACTATCCCCGGGACATCTTCTCTTGTTCCAAACATTCAACATTCACATCTTCTCTTGTTCCAAACATTCAACATTCACAATGGACTAGAGTAGACTTAAGCGTGTGACCTCTAGAGGTTCGATAATGTGTGAACATGCCCAGGAACCTTCCGTTCAATAACCAACAACGGAGTCGTGGACTCCCATGATGGCTCCCACCATTATACGAATGTTTTGAGTGAACATATTGGTTCCCATGTGTGGATCCTTTGCTTCGCGATATTTTCATAAATCCCGAGGTGACATATATTTGTATCCTTGTGATGCAACTCCTTTGTCGCTATACTAGTTAACCCCGTTCCTGATTTTGTTTATCTTTTACTCGTGACGTATTCCGGTTTTCCTGTGATCATATCACTTTGTTTATGCGTAGACAATAATGAACACTGTAATACGAGTGGGACCTGATAGTATCTCTCCATCGCTTGGACGAGAAAATCCCAATCTTGAACTATTAAGTCCTAGACATGATTTCTGAGATAACCAACATATATCGTTATTGTCATCTAGGTCCTAGTATGACGTTAAACAGAACCAAAGTAAATCTTCCGGCACGTAGGATCATAATATTCTCATGGCCTGAGAACATCCATACACAATAACCTTTCCACGATAAAGCTACCAACATTAAGACGATGATATCTCTTAGTATATCAAACTATTGGGTCAGTCCAACACTCATTATTACGCCAACAATGTGCTCCCCATTGTTGTCGGTATACACCAAACGATGAGCATGCAAATAGAGTCACAAAGCAACCAATGAACTAGTCTTAGAGCCAAGACTAAGGCACTTCTTGGTGTTTATATTTCCACACATTGTATGGGTTTTCCTCTGAATCTTAATTCATAAATCATTGTGGTTCTAGCGTGGAACATAAACATTAATTATAAAACAGATTTTAATAATAACAATCATTATAGCCTCGAGAGCATATCTCTAATAGTCTACCACTTACACTAGGATCAATAATGTATTGATCATAGGCTTATTAAACACCTAATGGCGTTGCCATGTTGCTCATAACTCGGTGTGTAGACTTCATCCTCAGATAAAACCCATGTGTATCTTGTATGTCTTAACATCTTCCCATTCATAATGTGGTAGAATCAGCTTTGTATAGGTATCATATTTCAGAGGGACCCTTGCACCGTGTCCCATACCAAGATGCCACTAGTTTTTCTTACAATTGATCTCCTTGAAATCAACACGTTTTGGAAGCAACATGGGTGTGTTATGGAAAACGAGAACCACACATTAGACTCATGTATGTGAGGTCAATTACGAAATTTTAATCCTGAATGTTCTGTTTTGTCACTTCCAAAGTGACAGTATTTATACATGTCTCCTTATAGAATTTGTCACAATGTTAAACTTTGGAAACTTCCAAATATAGTATGGAACTCCTTCCACCCCACCACGCCACCTTATGGACACTTAATTGATTGAGTTTTCTATTTATTGAGAAAGCTAACCTTAGTGCAACAATCCTTACACGAGAAGTTTGTCACTATCATAGATAAGAAGTATATTCTTTATCCCTTCTAAGTACATAAGGATATTTTCATTTTGACCATTCCCATTATCACTTTAGCATATGCTCGTAATATTTAGAGCATAAGACCTATCTTGTTGTGTACATATCACGACGTACATGAATGATCCGATCATTCCTCTGTTCTTACCTATCAGACATCAAAGGACATTGAGTCTTGCTCACACATCATCCATATGAACTTGGAAAGAGCACTCCTTGGTTTCTCTACTGAACCATTTCAGGTAATCTTCAATGTACTCTGGCTTAGCCACATTAGACTTATTAATCTATCCAGTAGATGTTGTTGCCCAATGTATATTATGATTTTCCTTTTTTCCTTTCATCGAAGAACTATTTTCGATGAAGCATTTAAGCATCTCAATACATTATTTCCAATCAACAAAATGTTGTCCACATAAAGTATTAGAAAGATATCTCGACACTCCCACTAAATTTCTTGAATACATAAGTATCTTTACCAAATACTTTGACTATTCCATCTAGGCGAAGATTCCAGCTCCATAATGATTGGCCGGGTTCCATGAATGAATTACATAAGTCTGCATTCACTTCTAGCATATTTTCATTTGAATATCCACGTGCCATATCTAAAAGACGAAATATGCAGCAACGGCTAGAATGATCGCACATAATTTTAAAACATTGTCAAAGGAGGTCATATATCATCGTAGTCAACTCCTTGAACTTGGAGAAACGTTTTATAGTAAGTCAAGCTTGATGGATGTTCCCATCCATGTCTATTATAGATCAGAACCATATCCATAGGCATATTATGTCTTACAAAGAGTATATAAAATATCAATTTCAAGTTCCAAACTTGAATTTTCGTTTGTGGGGGTCTATCACGAATATTATGGCATTTAGCCGTTATGTAAAGAATTAGTGCCCATCATTGCTACCATATAGATCACATAGTTGCCATTATGTTTACAGATTCCCTTATTTACGCCGTTCAGTTGCTAAGCTCGATCGAATTCTTACATCACATGTAAATATTTCTGTAACGTTCATAGTAGGAAACACCAAAATTTCTTTTAGTGATGTGCCACTATGAGTTGATGACAGAGATTTGATCTGGTCGAACTGCACTATCCTCTCACTAAATTTTGGTAAGAAAAGATTTATTTAGAACACCACGACAAACATTTGTCTTTGGTTGTGAGAAAAATGTCCAACATTCGGGATAACCACTAAAGAAGCACAACATCCATCTTTGTGGTTTATTGTGAACATTTTACACATTTATCACATTAATGAATTTTGATGGAGCTTTATTCAGTGTGTAAGCGGTAGTTTCTAAAGCAAAACTATAAAAGAGAATAAAGGAAATAATTCACATCATCGATCTCACCAACTAATACATCGTTGGATTATGTCTCCCGATATACTCTATACATCTATGGTGTTCTGTGCAGCGTAAGATGTAGAACAATTATGCAACTCTTCAGATGCTCACTAAACTTGTAACTTAAATACATGCCTCACCACAATCTTATTGTTGGGACTTGTTTTTCTTGTTATAGCGATCTCCATGTCATGCTAAAACAACTTCAGACTTAAGTTTCATTGAACAAATATACTCATATCCATTCAACTTGTCTTAGAAGGATACACTAGAAGAAAAGTGCGCTTTTGCCACGATCGATTTTCCCGGTAGAAATCCGTTTTTATGGTAAAAAAAAATCGCCACCATAGGGGTACCATGGCAGAAAGCGTGTGGTAGATTATTTTAACCACAGACAGTCCATCCGTGGTAGATGATTGGGCATCAACCATGAAAAAACGGTCATGGTAGATGCTTTTAAAAGAGACCCCCAACGAATTGCCAATAACGTCCTCATCCCTTTTGCCATGGCTATAAACCATGGTAGATGGTAGTCCATGCAACGCCTGTTCCGGCTAGCTAGGCTTGCCTTCTTAGTTTAAGTGAGCTGGCCTGCTAAGATTATGTGGGATGGCCTGTTAAGGCTAAGTGGACATGCGTGTTAAGATTATTGGGCCAGATGTTATGGATTAGTTGTCTGGCTCGCTAAGATTATGTGGCCTGATGTTTACTTTACTGCGCTGGCCCATTGAGTCTACATGGCCGGCCTTTTTACTTTACTAGGATGGCTCGTGAAGAGAGATGGGTTGACCCGTTAAGGTAGACGGGCTAGCAACCTTAGTCCTATGGTGCCACTTCAACCCTACTTTGTTGGGTGGAGCCCCGACACACTCCAACTCTCGCAAGACGGAGGACCGCAAGAGCATTATCAAGAGGGTATTGAAGCTCCATAGGACATGCCTCGATGGAAGAAGGGGGAGGGGACTAGAAGCTTCCGAAAAGAGAGAAGAAACATGTCCAAGAAGAGGACATGACATCGAGAATCGGTTCCCCTTTCATGAAGATGGAAATCATAACGTGCTAACATGTCGCGTCCTAGAGAAGTTTCCATTTAGGAACATAACAAGAGGAAGGCGCTGAACTCTGAGAAGACCAACAAAGCTCCTATGAGATCCCATGTGCCTCAAATCAACCACTTCGGAGGTTGTAATGGCTAGAACTTAAGGCAGATAGACTAAATGAGGATCCCTAGCCATTTTAAATACCTAAGCAATCCAATCAAAAGAAGCGTTGAATCGTCATCATCGTCAACATCATCAGAACCCATATCAATCCAGGCACTTTGCCTGATTGTGACCACCTCAAACCCTCATCAAGTTTATCATATGATCTCGATTAGTTTCGTTCATTCTAGTCGCTTCATTTTTTATATTACAGTGAAGGCGGAAGTATGGTTTTCACCCGCACGATGGGCTGAACTGAGGCAACTCGTGTCCCACATAGCATATGTTCACCCAAGCGCTCCGACGACCAAATAAACACGTGTCCTATGGGTACGCTTGCGGGGTCATAGGATCTTCGCATTTTATTTCTCGACATCATATTTTATCTTTACAAGAAAAATATGCCTCGTCATTCGCTCACGTCGACCAATGGAGGCCGAGGTGGTGGCTTATGGATGATTTGGGATGATGGAGATCTTCGGGCCAAGGTGGATGCAGACTTACCCCAGCCAGAGCGTGCAAGGGCTTTGGCGGAGCGCAAGGACGCTGCGTTTGCTTCAGGTACTAGATCTCGTTCCAAACTTTCTATTTGTTCATTTTCCAGTTCAGAAATCTTGAGTAAGGTGGATAAATTAAGAATTCCCCTAGAGGTTATGGAAGGGCAGATCGCTTCATCTATTTGTGGTTTAATGGATAGGGAGCATGCTAGATTGATTACTTTTCTTGGTTTTGAAAAGAGCTTCTAATTTGAGTGAAGATTTGGAAAACGAGGATTATTATGTGGACATGGATCATGCGGATCTTGTGCCACCGCGCCTTTCGGTTAAATGTAATTGTAAGGAAAATTTTAATGGTCTTACTGTATCAAGGATAAGTGCTAGATTGAAAAAAAAGTAAAATGAAATGTCTAATTTGGAACAGTGACGGGTTTGGGTATCATGCTAAACATGTTGCGGTTAATGAATTTGTTAAAGAGCATAATTCTGATTTTGTACGGAAAGAAGTTAGTTTTCTACTCACTACCTACATTTCTTGGCGGGTGGTAGATACTATACGTGGTTCTATCTACCCCCTCATGGTCATTCCGGTGGTATGCTAGTTAGCTTTAATAAGGAATCTGTGGTAGCACAAAATGGCGTGTCAGGCGATTTTTGTGCTAAATTCCACGTTAGGTCCAAAGTGGATGGTTTTTTTTATGGGGACTAGTTGTATTCTACGGGGCTGCACATGACCCAAAGAAGCTGATGACCCACAAGTATAAGGGGTGTATCGTAGTATTTTCGATAAATAAGAGTGTTGAACCCAACAAGGAGCAGAAGATGTTGACAAGCAGGTTGGATAGAGCATTCACTGTAAACACTAGCAAACGGGTTTTTAGAGCTTTTTGATATAGCAGATAAATAAAATGCGAGTAAATAAAGTACAGTAAATAATATTGCAGCGAGTGGCCCAATCCTTTTGAGAGCAAAGGACAACCCGGTTGTGTTACTTATGACTACCAAATGTTCTCGAGGACACATGAGAATTTCGTCAAGTGTTTTCGCTTCGTTACGGTTGATTAATATCCATTGGTTCATGAAGTATTGTGTGGGTGAACCTATGCTAATGCACCGCCCAACTAGAACTCATACATACTTGTGATTATACCCCTCGTAAGCATCCGCAAATACAAGAAAGTAATTAAGATAAAACTAACCACAACCTTAAAATTCCGGGATTCTACGCTCCCTCGTGCATTAATTTCCTAACAGGGGGTTTATGTTTCCGTCACTCTGGCTACCCCAAAATTAGTAGCCAAATACGCAATGCATCCTCCTAGGCCCATAAAGGTGAAGTATAATGTAGTCGACGTTCACATGACACCATTAGAAGAATAGCACCACAACTTAAATACCGACCCACGAGATATTACTTCAACATAACTTCACTACTAACATCATGACTTCTCCCATGTCCTAAAGAACTAAACGAGCTACTCACAAGACATCATATGGATCATAATCAGAGGTGATATAATGGATAATAACAATCTGGTCATAAAGAGCTATCACCGATAAATCTCACAAGCATCAACTACTAACAGGTAATCCACACGGGGAGAGAGATCTAATGTAAAACAACGATAGAGGCCCCTAATTGTCACAGCGGGATGATGGTGGATGATGAGGGTGATGGTGCTGGTGATGATGACGATGACGATCTTGATGATGCCCGGAGCAATGACGGTGACGATGGCGATGATTTCCCCTCTCCGGAGAGGAATTTCCCCTCTCCAGAGAGGAATTTCTTCGGCATATTTCTCACTGCCAGAGAGCTTTTCTCTCTCTGGTGTTTTCCGTCCGGAGTCGGCGGCGGAATAATTCTTCGATGATAGTCTGGGGCTTAGGGTTCTCTGGGGGTCAAGTACGCGAAAAGATCGGCCGGAGGTGGGCCAGGGTGGCCACACCACCTGGCGGTGCGGCCAAGGGGTGGGCGCGACGTGGTGGTGTGGGCCTCTGTTGGCCCCCCTACGGCTCTCCTCGTGGTTGGCTCCCTCATCTGGACTTCTAAACATCTCCGGTGTCCCCCCTCTTCTTCTGATCTTCTAAAATGTGGTATCATGACGGTGCTTTTTCCATCAGATTTCTGGTCGAGGAGTTTATTCTCCAAAAATCAGGAAACATGCAAAATAAGATAGAATAACATAAGTGATGCATCATAACATGAAATATATCGATGAATATCATAAATAAATGGTGATGCAAAATGGACGTATCAGAAGCCAGACTTTTTAGCAGAGTTGGTCAGAATTTGTGAAAATGAGAATCTTCCCCTACTTGTTGGGGGCGATTTCAATATTATTAGGCGCCAGAAAGAAAACAATAACGACAACTTTAATACTCATTGGTTGTTTATTTTTAATGCTATTAAATTTAAAAGACCTTGAGATTTCGGGTCGCCAATATACTTGGGCTAATAGAATACCGATTCCAACGTACGAAAAGTTAGATCGTTTTCTTGCTAGAATTGAATGGAACAGGAATTTCCCTTGGTAACGGTACACGCCTTAACCCCATGGGGTCTGATCATACATCATTAGTTATCAATTCAGGAGAACATGCCCGTTTGGTAAATAAGAGCCACTTCTCATTTGAACTTTCTTGGTTGCGCTGGGAAGGTCTCTATGAGTTAGTTCACCAAGAATGGATGTCGTTCACATCGGGTGACTCCCTAGTAGAACGTTGGCACAATAAGGTTCGTCACTTACGTCAGTTCTTATGGGGATGGGCAAATAATTTAAGTGGTCAATATAAACAAATGAAAGAAAAGCTTATTCTTCTTATTGATAGTCTAGATATCAAAGCAGAAACGATTCCCTTAAGTGAAGCTGAACGGGTTGCTAAAAAGGAAGCGGATGAGTGTTTACCTAAATTACGTCGTGATGAAGAATCCAAATGAGCTCAGAGGGAAAAGGTCAAGCATATTCAAGAAGGTGGTAATAACACAAAATATTTTCATCGAATAGCAAATGGTAAACATCACAAAAAGAGAATATTCCAGCTTGAGCAGGATGAGGGAAAGATAGTGGGAGAGACAACCTTGTGAGTATTTATTTCAGAGTACTACAAGTAATTATTCAGAGCACCAGCTCCAAACTTTGTCTCTCTTGTTGAGGATATGAATGATGATATTCCTCAAATTTCATCTGAGGATAATTCAATCCTTACAACTCCATTTACGGAAAAGGAGGTGTTTGAGGCGATCTCCCAAATGGAACATAATAAAGCTCCAGGACCAGACCCTTTTCCTGCTGAGTTTTATCAAACCTTTTGGGAAGTCATGAAAAACGATTTCATGGCAATGTTCTATCAACTTCATTGTGGCCAATTGAAGTTTTTTAAGCTTAATATTTGGGGTCATTACGTTGTTTCCCAAAAAGGAATATGCTAGCCCAATTGAAAAATATCGGCCAATTTGTTTATTAAATGTAAGCTTCAATTTTTTTACTAAAGTTGGCACTAATCGAGTGACATCTATTCCAAGAAGAGTCATTCGACCAAATCAATCAGCTTTTCTTTCAGGAAGAAATATTCTTGAGGGGGTAGTAATTTACCTGAGACGATTCATGAGGTGCAGAGGAAGAAATTGGATGGTGTGCTTTTCAAAGTCGATTTTGAAAAAGCATATGACAAAGTGAATTGGTCTTTCCTACAACAAGTATTAAGGATGAAAGGATTTTCACCTAAATGGGTCAGTGGGTTGCTCGGTTTGTTCAGGGGGAAGTGTAGGTATAAAGATAAACGATGATATCGGTCATTATTTTCAAACGCTAAAAGGTTTAAGAGAAGGAGATCCGTTATCTCCTATTCTTTTTAACCTTGTAGCGGATATGCTTGCCGTTCTTATTGATCGAGCAAAGGAGAATGGTCAGGTTGGTGGATTGGTACCACATTTAGTCGACGGTGGGGTGTCAATTCTACAATATGTGGATGATACTACTCTCTTCCTTGAGCATGATATTCAAAAAGCACTAAACATGAAACTTATTCTCACAATGTTCGAATAATTGTCGGGATTAAAAATCAACTTTCATAAGAATGAAATTTATTGCTTTGGTAAAGCAAAGGAGTTCCAGGATGACTACCGTCACATATTCGGTTGTGAAACGAGAAGTTTACCTTTCAAGTATCTTGGCATTCTGATCCATTATAGAAATTACTGAATAAAGAGTGGAAACCGGTTGAAGACCGCTTTGAACAAAAATTGAGCTCTTGGGTTGGGAAGCTATTGTCGTATGGGGATCATCTCATTCTGATAAATTCGGTCATGACTAGTCTACCACTGTTTCTTCTATCCTTCTGCAAAATCCCGAAAGGAGTTCGCAAGAGGTTGGATTTCTAGTCGCTCTAGATTTTTTTGGCAGAGTGATAGTAGGAAGAGAAAGTATCGATTAACAAAGTGGAATATTGTATGTCGTCCAAAGGACCAAGAGGGGCTGGGTATTGAGGTGTTAGACATTAAGAATAAATGCCTACTGAGTAAATGGTTGTTGAAAATGCTTCATGAAGAGGGTGTTTGGCAGGAGCTTCTCTCTAACAAATATTTGGGGGATAAAACTTTATCCTAAGTAGAAGCAAAACCTTCAGATTCACCTTTTTGGAAATGTCTAATGAAGGTGAAGGCATAGTTTTTTGAGAGGGGTGCTTTCGATTTGGGCAATGGGCATCATGTCAGGGTTTTGGGAAAATACTTGGTCGGGGGATGAAGCGTTATCCCATACGTATCCTTCTCTTTGTTCTATTGCTCAACATAAAAAAGTTACAGTAGCAAGCGTGCTGTCTAATACTCCTCTTAATATACGGTTTAGGAGATGTATATCAGGGAAAGGATAACCTAGTGAGTGCATTTAGTTGAGTGTCTCATGAGTGTATCTCTTTCACGGGATAATGATTCATTTAGATGGAGATTAACACCCAATCGGGTGTTCTCCGTCAAATACTTTTATGCGGGCTTAATGCATGGTTCTACAAGATTCTTACGGAAGTATCCGTGGAATCTGAAAGTTCGCTAAAGATAATTTTTTTCTATGGTTCGTGAATAGAAAGGTAATCTTAACAAAAGACAATCTGAGCAAAAGAGGGTGGACTGAGAGTAAAAAAAATGTGTTTTCTACGATGCGAAAGAGTCAGTTGACCATCTTTTTATTTCTTGTCCTTTTGCAAGGGACATTTGGCGAGTTGTCCACTTCACTTTCAGTATTTCTCCTCCGAATTTCATTTCGCACATGTTTAGTGTTTGGTTAAATGGTGTTGATAAAAAAACAAAACATGTATACGGATAGGCGTCGCTGCTGTTTTATGGGCTGTTTGGAATTTCCGTAATGATATTGTGTTTGAAAAAGAACCGACTACTCACTTTTTGCATGCTATCAACAAGGTAGTGTATTCTATCCAGACGTGGCCCTTCCTGCTCCCTGTCGATCAGCGCGGACTTATGGATTCAGACTATACTCGACTGATGGCGGTCGTTCGGTCTATCTTCAGTCGGGGTGGATGGCTTAATGCTAGGCGTATTGATGCATAAGGCTGTAATCTTTTTGTGGTTAATCCTTGTGGCCATCTTAAGTGACCCGTGAATTGTTCGGAGTTGCATACTCTTTGAAGTTTATTTTATCAGTATAAAACCGCCTATGTGAATCACTTTGATACAGAAGCTTTGCCTAAGGACTTCCATTTTTTCAAAAAAGGCTATTTATCCACTCAAGGAGAAAACAAAAGAAAAATCTCGATCTAAAGGCCTCTTACATTCACAAGATTCAGAAAAGGGCAAAAAAAAGGCGTAGAATTAGGAGACATGCAAATTGAATAGTACAATACAAAATGAATAAAAAAAAAATTCATACAAGGTGTTTGCATTTTTTTAACAAGAGTTGGGGCCAGGCCCCAGAGCTGCATTATCAAAGAACCCGTGGCAGCTAAAAATTACAAAAAGGTCCCTTTTCATCGCTTTCCCTAATAGACCTATAATTCGAAGAGAGGGCCTCCACTGTTACAAAGAACACCTTAGAACTTTTAGATAAAAAGCAATCCGGTCCTAAGCTTCTTGTTCCTCCAGCACCATCCGCCGGCGACCTCGATGCGTAAAAAGCGCCGAGATCGACGAGGGGAGTGCCCAGGGTCTCTCTTGGACGAAGTCCTCTGGCGAAGAACCACTGATGCCGGCATTCGCGCCTCGACCGGGGACAAACCACTTGGCCGCTGCACGTCGCCGAGCTTCGGCGTCCGAGGCGCAAGACCTCCACAGAGGAGGAGTTGATTGGGCCGCCATGCTGGCCAAAGATCGTTGAGTTCTCCATGGACTCATCGTGATGCGAGCAGAGATGCAGCTGGAACCACCTCCCTGCAAAAGAAACCGAGAGCTTGTAGCTTGTCCTCCCCCCCTCGCCTCCTCGGCCGGCCGGAAGAAGATCCACCACCAGGCTCGCTACTGATGCAAAGAAGCAAACCCTGGCTTCTAGAATCAGAAGCCAGTCGTCAAGCTTATGCGGGAAGGAGGTCGCGCAGTGCTTCTTCTCCAGCTTCTCCGCCCACTGGAGCTTCGCTCGAGAGAGAATCGCAGCCAAAGGCTCGCTAGAGTGGCTCGGGCACCGAAGCAAGCACCACCTCGTCGACATCTCGTCAACACAGACTAACAGCACAACAATTAGAAAGAAAACATGCCTAAAGGTACTCTGTACAACCCGCGCGAAGCTTCCATTTCGACGTCGGCCGGCCTCGCCGCCGGAGAACGAGCGGGAGCTCGCCGGGACCTCACATCCGACTCTCAAACCCTGTAGCACGGAAGAGACCGAGAGGATAAGGTGGAAGGTGTCTTCCTAACCTGAATACACGGAGAAGTTGTTTGCATTGGTTGCACCATTGACAAAGACACATGGATTTTTCTATAAAAATAGGTGACTGCCATAGTAATCATTGAAATAAAGAAATACGAGTTTAGAACTAAAAAAATTATTATGAAATTGCATGAAAATAGTCCTTACGACAATTTCCTATGGTCCTATAAACCAAACGAAATATATATGACAAATAGATAAGGAATACAACCAAAGAATTTATGGAATTCTTCTCACCATGGAGCCACAAAATTTGATGCAAATAAAAATCATGAGATTTGCACTAATAAAAAATTCTTATATAATTGCATGCAAAGTAGTCCATATGAAAAAATGCATATGGTTCCCAATGCTAGAAACAAGCCAACTCTACCGAAAAAATTCCAAGGAATAAAATTCTGTAAGATTCCTACGAAATTATATTAACCAAATGAGCCCTAATTTTTTTATTGATACCTCTCCATCTTTGCAAGAAAAGAAGAGAGGAACCCCTCCTGAGCCAGTAGAATAAACACCATAGTCCTCCTAGTGAAGCGGAACCTGTTTGCACTTGCAACTTTGCAAAGACCAAAGTACACAAGCCCTAATTAAAAAGTGAAGATAAGCTGGCCATACATCGGGAAAGGGAGCCCTCTCTCCCTCGGAGTTTGGAGGCGCCCACATCTGATGGGACTTTTTAATTGCATCCAGTGAGGGGTTTAAAGTGGTTAAGATATGGGGTTTCGAGGTTGCAAACACGAGGCAGGGGGGAGTGATGGGGTCTCCCACATGCACATCCAGCGAGCTCCAAGTTCCAACCCACCCCGCTCGATCTCTAGCTTTGGCAACTTTAGGGTTAGGGTTTCACACCATGACAGGTGCCGCAAGACTGTCTCCCTCCCAGGAATCTCTCTCGTATAGTCGTCTTCTTTGACAAACCGCGGCGCCGCAGGTCTGCCATGAACAGCAGCAACTGAACGAAGGTAGCCTTTACTTGCAGCGAATCGCTGCGTGTGGAAGCATGCCGCACGAGTGAGAAGAACGGCTAATTGCAGGGTTCTCAGGTTCCAGGGCTGCTGCATATGGGGTCATCTATGGATCAGACCACTCTGATTTGGTAGTTCTAACTGCTCTGCATTTCCACTGTTCTGCAGTTTTCGCCTTAAAATGCGAGGTGCACAGTTCCATACACCTTCGTTAGATTTTTTCCTAATAAGATGTTTGAAGCGTCTCTTGTGATCAATTCCCTTTTTGGCCCATTCATGAACATGCCCAGATAACATGCTTGTGACAATATATCAGAAAACGTTGCGAAACAGAAAATATGATTAATACTCAAGAGTTGTCTACTGCCAAGGAATTTCGGTGGACATTGCAAGCCCACAGCCTCAGATGATACCCAGAGAATCACATGCAGGAATGTGAACCAAAACAGCATCAGACAATCTAACGTGCGCATTTGATGAAACCACGTTGAGCTCAGAACAAACAACTACCGTCAGTTTGTCATTCAGCATGACTACAGCTGCCCTTCAGATCCAAGCTTGATTGCGATAGTAAAACAGGATGATCACTGCTCCTAACAGTCTGTGTAAATTACAGGAGTAATTATGTCTACAAAAACCTGACACATTGGATGCACCTCCACCACAAACTTTCAGAAATACATAGGCTATGCCTAGCTGCACATTTATTCCTCGCTATGTTCCCAAGCAGCATACATTTCTGCAAAAGCATCAATTCACCGCCTTAAATTGGTGATGAAAAAGAGAAAGCGGGGAAGAAATTTATGCTCTGTGTAGTTGCAGTACTGAATTGCATCATGACAGCAGAAAATCATATCCAACAGTCCAGGGATTCGTCTTCTTTCAGTAGTCTATCAGTAGATGTTCCGGTATCAAATCTCATCGTCGTCTGCAATTGCCAGGGTTAAGAGAAAAGAGGAATAAAACCGCAAATGGCTGTAGTATATATAACTTGTTCACATATGTAGCAAAAAACTAAAGATGAATACGCAAAAAAAAAAAAAAAAAATTGTTTCAGGTAGTATGATTCATGTCTGTCTGGAGCATGACCTGTTGTTGCCGCAAATCAAAGAGTGTATCTAATCAGAATAAAGCAGCATACAATGATGGGCTAGATTCAGATTGAATATACGCAGCAACAGTAATCTTATTAGGACATGATTTCCTATATGTCATCATGCAATGGCTTATTCAGAATGCTTAAACGGGCTAAATCTTGGATCAAATACATACACAGCATATATTGATGGGCTAGAATGTACAAAATGCATCAAGTTTGAGTGAAAATAATAACCAGCTTACAAAAAGCACAATCTTAAATCACACATCAGCCGACATGCATGCTCACACGTTTCCATGTACCAAATCTTTCGAAGAACATATGTGAGAGGAGAAGAAAAGCCCCATGTTCTGATGCAAGCATGCATAGGTAGATCATAAACACTTGTACTGTGTATCCCAAATCTCGAATTAACGTGCTACTTACCCCCTTAAGATACCTCGGGGAAATTAATCAGTCTTTCGATCGAATCCAAGCTGCGGCCATGCTCTAAAAAGCCTATAGCACCAGGGACACGTCCAATCACACTGGTTGCGTGCCAAGTTCCAAAGCAAACAGGGCGATCGAAAGACGTTTCACTGTTGCACCAGCCGAAAGATGAGATGATGTGATCGATCCCCCGGTTCCCCACACGGGAAAAGCAAGCACCGTATTTTTGTCCTGGTCCTCAACAGTGCACCACACCTACGATCGACAGATCACGCATCACGGAGAGCAAACAAAAAAGACGAGGGAGATGGAGATGGAGCTCTAGGCTTCTAGCCACAAGAACAAGAGCCACGAATCACATCCACAAGTAAAGCAGATGTGCTTTCAGAAAAACAAGGTTCAGTGAGCAGATCAAGGATTTAGTACAAAAAGGGCCTGGTTAAACAAGTACAGAAATAAAACTTGGACATCCATTACTGAACTAAAGAACAATTGCAAAGAGCAAGCAGAGGCAAGAAATGAATGGTGGTATCATTTCATGCCCAAGAACCTGGAAACAGAACAGATCAAGACATAGCACATGTGCTAGCTGAAGAAAAACGAACGAACAAACCAAGAAGGCCCGGTGCATGGGTAGAGGAGGAGGGAGCACCCTTCAGTCCAAGCAACGACGGTGCGGGATCAAAGACTTTACCTCCCGCTTCATTCACTCACCTGCTAAGCTCTTTCGCAAAATAACTTTGCTCGGCAAGTGGATGAATGAGTCGGCAGCTAATTCGACCCTAGCACCGCCCGTGAGTGGACTGAAGGACGCTCTCTTCCGTCCATCGCTCCAATAAGTATGAACAAAAACTAGGTAGCTAGCCAAGAAACATGACGAACAAAAGACCACGAACAAACATTAAACACACAGAGGAATTTCAGAGCTTTTCATGGAGACTGGGGTCTTTTTTCATGTGGATCTTGTGAAAGTCGTTTTGATGGGTCTGGGTCGTAGTGGCGACAGATGGGTTTGGAGAGGGAGGAAGACGGCAAGGCGTAGGGGAGCCGATGGAGAAAGCCATTAAATAGAGTAGACCCACGGTGAGATGACATCGCGAGCACGATGAGAGACGTATAAAAATAGCGAGGAGGTGGCTCAAGTAGCGGGCCTTGTGTCATTTCCATGGCTTTCTTCTCCCTTTGCTCGTAAGCAAAGACCACGAGCCGCACGAGGGCCGACCAATGGGGTCCAAAGGCCAAACCCTAATAGGACCATGCCATTATGCCAACTATGAATATTGTTCTGGTAGCTAGATCATCTCTAATGGTGGTTAACTGGTTGGTTGATTTGTTTCCGCCAGTGGTTTATTTTATTGGAGTTTAAGCTAGCTAGCTAATGCTGGTTCACTGAAACCACACCGCGTGAATATTGCAGATTATTTCTTCAGGGGATATTGTGCTCAATTCTATCATACCATGCCCCCTTCCTTTTGTCTATTGGAACATCGAGAACTGTCACTAAGTCTCAATTCAAATTCGGATTAGGATGCCTGTTGCCAGACGGTTTCGATGACAAAGAATGCATTGTGTTCCGTTATTGATGAGATAATAAAGTGCGCAACATGTGGATGGGCTAGACACACTAGTGGTATGCTTAAAAAGGAGAAAGAATGCATGTGTTCCATTATTGATGAGCTGTATCAAATTGCAGAAGTATGTGTACAAGATTGAACTGAAAAGTCAATCGAATGCGAACGTGCAGGAAGAGGAGCTCACTTGGCATAAGAGATCTAAGGTTCAATTTATCCCCGAGGGAGATGATAATACGAGATATTTCCATAATGTTGCTAATGGCAAACATAAGAAGAAACATATTCACTTAATCAGGATGAGTGTCTGATCGAAGGGCACAATCAATTAAAATAGTATATAACGAAGTATTACAAAGGTTTCTTCAGGGCTCCAGAGGAAGGAAACCTAACTCTCGATGAGTCACGAACATATGATATTTCTCAAGTATTCACTCAAGAAAATGCCTATTTGACAACTAACTTTATTGGAGAAGAGATTAGAAAGACGGTTTTCCAAATGAAACATAATAAGGCACCCGGAGTCCCAAACCGGATGACTCTACTGCAGAATTTTATCAGCATTTCTGGGATGTCATTAAAGATGATATTCTAGATTTATTTGGTTGCTTGCATGCCGGACAACTAGATATGTTTCGTCTTAACTTTGGGAAAATCATCTTGTTACCTAAGATTCAGGAAGAAGAAAGGATACAACAGTATCGACTCATCTGTCTCCTAAATGTTAGTTTCAAGATCTTTACGAAGGTTGCAACCATTAGATTAAATCCAATGGCTGATCATGTGGTTAAACCTACACAAACTGCATTTATGCAAGGTAGGAATATCCTAAACGCTGTCGCTATCCTGCACGAAACCGTACATGAGATGCATTGTAAAAAACAAAATAGTGTAATATTCAAGATAGACTTCGAAAAAGCCTATGACAAGTTTAAGTGGTCGTTCCTCCAACAAAATCTGAGAATGAAAGGTTTCTCGGAAGAGTGGTGCGATTTGATTCACAATTTTTTTTACTGGGGGTAGTATCGCCATTAAATTCAATGATGACGTTGGATGCTACTCCCAAACAAAAACGACGTTAAGGCAAGGTGTTCCTCTATCGTCAATACTACTTAATATAGTGACAGATATGTTAGCGATCATGATAGAACGGGCAAAAGAAGTTGGCCAGATTGAGGGGTTAGTCCCTCACCTTGTGGATGGTGGACTATCTAGTGTTCAATATGCGGATGACACAATTCTATTTATGAATCGTGACTTAGGTAAAGCAGCGAATCTAAAATTAATTTTATCAGCGTTCTAGCAATTACCTGGGTTGAAAATGAATTTCCATCAGAGTGAATTGTTTTTCTTCCGCGGGGCCCAGGACACAGCTGCTCAATATGCCGAACTTTTTGGATGTGAACAAGGTCAATTATCTATTAAGTATCTGGGTATACGATACATTAAAGGAGATTGACTAATGCAAAATATAAACACGTCAAATAATGTACGCAAAAGAGGCTAGCAAGTTGGAAAGGGAAGCTGCTATCTCTCGGTGGGAGGTTGGTTCTCATAAATTCGGTATTAACAAACATGATATTGTATATGATATCCTTCTTCCAACTTCCCAAAGGATTGCTTCAACCATTGGATTATTTCTGATCGAGATTCTTTTGCCAGTGGGATAGTGAGAAAAGGTAATATTGATTGGCTAGGTGGGATGTCGTTTGCCGACCAAAAGATTAAGGAGGACTGGGTATTCTTGACCTTCCGGTTAAGAACTCATCTCTCCTCGGTGAGTGGCTTTTTAAGTTTCTTAGAGAAGATGGTGTTTGGCAAACACTCCTTAAGCGGAAATAAATCGGCACAAAAGTACGTCCATTGGAAACCTGGAGATTCTCACGTTTAGGCTGGCCTGATGACGATGAAGAAACATTACTTCCGCTTTGGGTATATTTAATACTATGGATGGATCGGAAATAAGATTCTGGGAGTATAAATAGTTGGGAAATACAATTCTCCAAGAACAATATCCGACACTATATAATATTGTTCGTCATAAATGGGATACTATAGCCACGGTTATGCAGGCCTCACACCCTAATGTGAAGTTCAGGCGAGATTTATTTTGTCCCAGACTTGTGTCTTGGAACGCCTTGTTAAGCAGACTGGCATCGGTTCACTTGTTACAAAGTCCCGAAAGTTTCGTTGGAATTGATGTCGCAATTGTAAATTCTTGGTAGATTCCATGTATAGGGTGTTGGTCCACTCCGAAGTTCCAATCGATAACAGTAAAAAAATATGGCAAATGAAGATACCGCTAAAACTAAAAGTATTTGTGTGGTATCTTCATAAGGGTGTCATTTTAACAACGGATAACCTTATTAAGTGAAACTAGCATGGAAGTACGCATTGCGTTTTTTGTTCACATCAAGAGAAAATAAAGCACTTATTTTTCGAATGTATGTTGGCACGTTCTATTTGGTCAGTCATCCAAATAGCTTTAAATTTATATCCTCCCATGACCAAATAGCTTTTAATTTATATCCTCCCATATTTGTTCGGGTTATGACGAATAGGGTACTATTCTTCATAGCCTTTAAGCCGGATTGCCCGGGTAGCCCACGTAGTTGTAAAGCAAGAGGCTTTACAGGGCGGCCCAGCAGGCCAATGCGCAGGAGGAAGCGTTCGGCTTATTGGAAGGCGGAGGCCCGCTAGGACTCCGACTTGGAGGAGAAGCCGGGCGTATACCTGGCCAAAGTTCGGGCCAGGCCGGGACTAAAAAATCCTGATGTTCAAATCCTAGGCCCGAGCCCGACCCGACCGTCGGGGTCAAATTTCAGGCCCGAGCCCAGCCCAATGGCGCTGTCGGGCTCAGCCCGTCCTGGGATTTTCGGGCCGGGTCGGGTCAGGCCGGCCGGACCGGCCTGCCCATGGCAAGGTATAGCAGGGCGTCATAGCTAGCCATTTTAGGTAGTTAAGATGTACGGCTAGATGATACTTCCTGTAAGCCTGATCTGGATGTCTATATAGATCCGGACGGGGCAACCCTAAGGATTATGTTCTATGGTAACTTGTACTCGGCGTATTGAACTCATAGTGAATCTTGCAGGAAATAGGGAGACGTCGCCGGCTAACCCAAACCTGGGTAAACCATCGCATATCCGCCACTGGAACTTTCCCTTCGCCTCACCCTATGCTCTACTCCGGGATATGGCACGGCACGCCGCTCCTAGTTCCATGACACACCGATGGTTGGCGCCCACAGTAGGGCCAGCCATATTTGGGGTTTCGTTCCGAGCAGGAATAATCGGCAGCATCGGAGACATGATCGTCATCGAGAACGTCGTCTTCAACCACGAAGGTGGCGGCACCGTTGATGATGACTCTTACATGACGGCGCGCGATGTGCGACCATCTCGTCAACTCATACCTTTTCCCCATCGACCGTCACAATATCTTTATACATGACGGCCGAGGCACTGGGTATACCGGAGAAATCCAAGTTACTCTACCCACCATCCACCCCATCGAAGACGAACTCGACGCGGGGCTCAGTTCCGATCTGGCACACACATATGTGGGAGCCGATCGAGATTACATCTACGCCGGACGCGAGGCCAAAGTCGCCATTGTTCCACCATCAATTACGGGGAACGTCAAGTATCATTATGTCGACATGGTCGCAAGGGAGGAGGCTCCGACAACGGAAAGATCCTAACATGAGTCCATATGACTCATTCTAAACGGGAAAGCTGGCCCAGAAGATGGATCTGATAACACCATCACTATGGAAGGTGCAACGGATTCTGGTGACGAAGTATTTGTAACAAAGTTTGCCGCTCAGGTGAAATCTTTCAGAGGAAATCATGAGGTCCTAGTGACCGCACCTGTCACCATTCCCTTAGGCAAGGAAAAGGAGTAGTCTTTGAAATTCCTTTCTCTAGTCGTAAATCACGCCGAGGACAAAGCCAAGGAAACCACGACGGTAGACAAAGCGGCTGAAGAGGAAAAGGTGGCTGTCGAGAAAAACATTGCCGATAAAAAGGCGATCAAGGCAGCCGCCAAAGAGAAGGTGGATAAGAAAACAATCGAGAAAAAGGCGGCCAAGGCAGCCAGCAAGAAGCACTGGAATTTCGAGAAAGGTGGCTGCAGCCGAAGGCCGGAATAAGTTTGGGACGATGAAGATGAATTAAAGCTGCTAGCAACACCATTCGCAAAAGACGAAAGCGCGACGATGTTTAAAGCAAGGAGGAAGTCCATCATCAACCAATCAGCAAATCTGGCGAAGATACAAGAACATTTCAGGGAGCTAGAGCAGAGCGCCGAAAAATATAAGCACCGACGCGAGAAAATCTCATTGAAGAACAAGAGAACCTAGTGCCACCTTGCCGAGATGGATGAAAACAACAAAGAAGATCCAGCTTTAAAGCGGATCAATGCCATTGACTTGAACACCACAACCACAAGGATAAACTCGAAGGGGCAGCATGTTTTTCGAACACTAGTCATAAAGACGACGGCCGCCCTTGTTGTCCTAAAGAGCAATGACTATATGCCAGAACAGAAGTTCCACCACGCTGATAACTTGATAACTCAGGCATTGAAGCAACATGATGCAGCTGAGGCGTCCAGCAAGCTGGTTGACAACTCAAAGATTTGTGGGATGGACGCAGGAGGCGTTGGTCCACCAGATGACGTGGATAACTCTATCTTACAACAACAAAAGTGACGCTAAAGATCCAAAGAAAAAAAAGAAGAAAGAGAACGATGCAGTATCAAGAACCAGATCAAGCTTCGATAAAGCCGGATACCCTCGTAAAAAAGCCGAAGCATATCGTTACCAAGAGAAATTTGTGGTTTGTCAACACACGGAGCGTGAGGATCCCCGTAAAGGTGACAAGCATTGCGAGCACATGGAAAGATACAAAAAGGAGGATATGCAGCAAATGGCACCACTCCGAGCGGGTGGAAGAAGACACGATACGCCGCCTCCCAATCAGCTGGCAGAGGTTTGTGGCAGATACCCCCCCCCCCCCCCGAATAACCAACAAAGATCTCGCACCCCCCCCGGATAACCGACAAAGATCTCGCACTCCTCCACGCTCTAGGGGAGCAGATAACGCTCTAGGGGAACAGTACAACAAACCGCGGCACACAACATCATGCAATGACGGTGCGCAGCAGGCCATTGCCAAATCCAACGTGGTAAACTCGGATGCTCGCACAAACATAAACACAATCAAAGCGGCAAAAAGATGCATCGTAGTTGGGACGACCATGTTTTGGAGATAATATACGATATATCGAGCTAGTGGTAAATTTCTCCAAAGTAAATGACATGGACATCAAATACGACAGATCTACCGCGCCAGAAACTTGGTTGGCAGATTATCACATCGGTGTCCAAATTAATGGAGGCTAAATCCTACAAGCAGTGCGGTTCTTCCTGCATGCGGCTTGACGGAGCTAGGAACTGGATAAATAGTTTGCCGGAAAAGAAGCATCCACACCTGGAAACATATGGCGGTTGTGTTTGTGCAATATTTTCGAGGAACATACATAATTTCCGAGAAACATACGGGCGCCCTAAGGGCAACAATGGTCTAAAACTATGGAAGAAAGAGATGAGTGAAAGTAACCAGAACATCATCGCGAGGTGGGTGTCTCTGAAGAACACTTGTCAAGGCATAGGCGAAGCAAAAGCCATGCATGCGTTCGTTGAAGGGCTGGGTCTCGGCATCGTTCGCGTTATGATTCAATCCGCTAAAACATCCGACTTAGGCAAAATGCTGGAAGTGGCTAAGAACACTTCAAAATTGGGGATGATGACACAAAGGCTTAGGCGAAGGTCCTTGGAATCGACTACTACGGCTTAAGAAAGAGCAATGGTAGATGAAAAAAATGTCAACCAAGACAGCCCAAGAGAGGTCAATTTCACCTTTGGAAAAGGTGGACAAGGCAACAGGATCAAGTGGAAGAGAAAAACTGACGATGATGGCAGCAACAAGCTCAGTTAAATCACGCAAAATTGGGAGAAGTTGAACAATAAGGCTTGTAGCCACCACTCGCGGTTTGGCACACCAACACACACCAATCCCTAATGCTACCTCAACAAGCCAATCATGCAAGAGCTCAATCCAGGGTACACAAGAAAAACGATTCAACAAAAATTCACCAAAAAGAAGGATTACGGCGGTGCGTCAAGTGAATCTGACGCGGATGACACAATCTAGCAACAAAGACAACAGCGGAAAGGTGGACCAAAGTTCCCAAAGCTATAGGAGACTGTGAATGACACCTTCCTTGCCACTCTTCTACTAGGAAGTTGAAGCAAGCTTGGATAAAAATTAACGCAACCATGTCGGCTGTCCCCAAATACCAGAAGTGGGCAAATTACATTTGACCAAAGTGATCACCTAGCTCACATCCCCGACTGTCAGGGGGGTTACCCCCGAGTAGGGGTAAGGCAAGTGCTAAAGGCAAGGTCAAAGGTGCTATTTGACCGGGTAGATGGCTACCCGGTACTTGCTACCTGGTAGGTTTCTATCCGGCCGTACCAGCCAATGGCCAAGAGGAGAAATCAAGCAAGTTATGTTCGTCCGAGTAGAGGAGTTGGTCCGAGTAGAGGGAGTGCTTTCCTACTTGGGCCAGAAGTCAATGGAGCCGTTCTGACAAGGGATCCCGCGTATCCTGCGTCCGTACCGGCGTGCGGTTCAACTTACGGAGCACGTGATTATCCGCGCTACGGCATGGATACAGTGCGGTAGGCGCCTGTCAAGTCCTGTCACTGATAGAGGGGACATGACAGGGCTAGGGGCCTACCCTATCTCACTGACAAGGTGGACAGGTCCCATCTCCGAACGACGCGACGACTTACGACACCCGCGTCAGCGAGAAGCCGGAGGCGTGCTGTGTTCTGCAGTGCACCTGTCCCATCAGTCGTACCTTATAGTCTTTTTCTATTCGGTTGGGCACCAGTATATAAGGTGCCCTGCCTCCTCCTGCGCGAGGGACGTTGCCTTAGGATACAGAACGTTGCTTCACTTCACATAGAGAGAACTAGAGAGCTAGAGTGGCTACTCAGCTGAAGGCCTGATTTGTACTGTGGCTACTCGGTTACACACATATAGAGAGAAAAGGCAGGAGTAGGGGTGTTACCTCCACACGAGGGCCCTGAACCTGGTTAAGATCGTGTTGTTTGCAGTGCTTGAGTCATCCTACACGCTGCTACTCGCTGTGTGATCCCTCCCCGATCACCTCCAGCGTCCATCGGCCCCAACACTTTAGCCATCCCATGGCATCTGCCGTGATACCACCACGACAGTTGGCGCCCACCGTGGGGCTACCAGCAGCGCTGGCTGGAGTCCATGTTCGGACGGGACTCATTTATGCTACTGGGGAGCGTGTGGTCTGTGGCCTTGTCGACAGATTCGGCTCCTTCGACTTTGTCACCGACAACGCCGGAGATTTCGGCGGTAGACCCATGCCGGCAGGCGGCTCGGTGCTCTCCTTCGGCTCGCACCTGGTCTACGTCGCCACCACCTTCATCCGCGAGTTCCCGGAGGAGGTGCTCGTCGCGGAATATCCTCCTGCTGTGCTCGTTGCCCGCGGAAAGCCAACTGGCTGCTCTGCGGACAGCGTGGAGGTAATGATGACAGGTCCGGCTACCAATGCCGGGAAGGGCGCGGCCGCTACCGCGGGAGTCATCGAGGAGCTTGCTGGCCCAAGAGCTACCCAAAAGGTTCACAAGCCCTACGAGGCGCCCCACAACATCCCGGGTTACATACCTCCTTCCACGACATCGACGATACCGGCATCCGCCGTGCGGATGGGCATGCCGCCTCCCACCGAGCTTGAGCTCATGACCATGAGGGCGCAGCTCGACCAGCAGCGTCAAGCGCTACTCGCTGAGCACCTGGAGCTAGATAGGGTTAGGCTTGAGCTTAACCTAGACCAAAATGAGTACAACAGAGCCCACGGCTTTACTCCTATTGTTAGGAAGCCTAGAAAGCTAGGCGCTACTCGTCGCAACTTAGGCGCTGAGATGGCAGTAGTTGGTGAGGCTCCTAGCCAGTCTGCCAGCTTAAACACCGCTACGAGGCCCAAGTATAGTACCCCCGCCAAAACACTTAGGGCTGCAGAGGCTGTAGCTGCTGAGTTGCTGAATCTCGCCGGCGACGCGTGCTAGGCAGCAGGAGAGGCTCAATGAGCTAGTGCTAGAAGCTGCTAGGCAGAATGAAGAGTTCCGGAAAGCCAATCCGGGTGCTGGTGCTTCGCAGATTGTGCACTCGCGTGCTGTGAGATTTCATGACCAGGCGTCATCGCCGCTTCCCGATGGGGACAGAGACCAGAGTCTGAACTCTAGTAAAAACAAACAGATGCAGGTGTACGACCCTGCTGTCGTCGCAAAACAGCACGTTGTGCCGCGGCAGCCCGGTCAGAAACACAACTCTGCAGGAGCGGGCTATCAAGCCCATAAAGCTCACAGCAAGAGGCAAGATGGAGGCAACGAGGGACCTTCTCGGCGTCCTGCCGCTCAGCCTACTCGGCAGAGGACGCAGCAGCCAGCTGCAGCACAGCCGCGTGTGGCTGCGCCAGCAGCCAACCCGGTGATGCAGCCCGCTGTTGTGCAGGAGAACAGATATGATGATGGCTACTCGGCGATGGGGCTAGCCGGCTATGCTGATCCAAGAGATGTCACTGACCGTCTGGGTGACCGCATGTTGGAGCCCAGTGATGCAAGGTACAAGCTGGACCGGATCAATCGGTCTGCGCAACTCGAGAGCAGGGGGCCGCCTGGCCCAAATTGCTTTGGTCGCCGCATCATGGAGGAGCCCTCCGTGAACCATTTTCAGTTGGCTAGGGGGACCAAGTGCTACAATGGCAGCACCAAGCCATAAGATTGGTTGAGTGACTATGTCACAGCCGTGCACATCGCAGGCGGCAACCGGAGATGTGTTGTGCGGTATGTTCCGCAAATGCTAGAGGGTCCAGCTCGGACTTGGCTCAACAACCTGCCAAAGGATAGTATCAATTGCTGGCTAGACTTCTCGGAAGCCTTCATCAGCAACTTCACCAGCACCTACAAGAGGCCGAATAGGCCGCATCAGTTGTCCGCGTGCAAGCAGCGGGAAGAGGAGACCGACCGCGAGTATCTTACTCGGTGGAGCACTTTGAGGAACACCTGTGAAGGTGTGAATGAGGCCCAGGCCATTACTTGGTTTGCTCAGGGCTGCAGGCATGGCAGCATGTTGTGGCAGAAGCTGCAGCGAGAGATGCCGAGTACTCCCGCCGAGACAATCAAGATTGCAGATATGTATGCATTAGGGGATCCTACTCAGCCTCTGATGGACTCTCCTGAGCCGAGAAGGAACTACAATAGCAAAAGCGCAATGATTTCCGCAACAAGCGCAGAGGTGACCGGATTGATACTCGGTATGATCCAGAGGAAGTGAATGTTGTGACCACGGCTGCTGGGAGTAGCCAAATGCAAAAAACTGCTGGAGCCCAATACGGGCAAAACCAGAATCAGGGCCAAGGCATCAAGAAGCCGTACAATGCTCCCCAGCAGGGTAGCGGTAACCCGGATCCTGCTCCGAGCTTTGTCTTTGGGAACATGAAGGATGGGCCATGCAGCTTCCATACTCGGCATCCGAGTAGGCCAGCCAACCACACTACCCGGCAGTGCAGCTGGTGGGACCGCATCAAGAATGAAGACCTGCCCCCTCCTCCTCCTCTACCGGCTGCGAATGCCAATGTGCAGCCTATTCGGCCAGCTGCTCCCAGGCCTGCAGTGTTCCCGAGAAGGGAGAATGTGAACCAGGTGGCTTTAGGAGCCAACCGCAACTACAACTACAACAACAACAACCGCAACCGCAACTTCTACACCCGCAACAACAGGAACAACAACAACAACAACCAAGGTAACAACAACAACGGTAACAATGGTGGTGGAGACCGCAATCAGTACCAGGAACACCATGAGAGCTACATGATATTCACCTCCGAGCCTGCCGACAAGCAGTCACTGCACAGGCGTGCGATGGAGGTCAATGTTGTGATCCCTGTTGTGCCTCATTACCTGCACTGGTGCAACCAAGAGATCACGTGGTCCAGAGCTGATCACCCTAGGGTGATGCCCAACCCGGGTAGCTATGATTTGGTGGTGGATCCCACCTTCTTGGGCACTCAGAAGAACGTCAGGTTCAGCAAGGTCCTGATCGATAACGGCAGCAGCATCAACATTGTGTACCGAGACACACTAGAGAAGCTCGGAATGGCCGAGAACATGTTGCTACCCAGCAGGACCACTTTCCATGGCATTGTGCTGGGAGTATCTTGCTCTCTAATCGGCCGCGTCTAGATAGACGTTCTATTCGGTACCAGGGAGAACTGCCGCACCGAGAGCCTGTCGTTCGAGGTAGTTGATCATCAGAGCCCCTACCATGCTCTACTCGGTAGGCCTGCCCTTAGCAAGTTCATGGCTTCTACCCATGCTGCCTACCTAAAGATGAAGATCCATGGTCCCAATGGAGTCATCACCATCTCGGGTGATTACAAGAGGTCTTTGGAGTGTGCCTCTGCTGGTTCTCAGCTGGCGGAATCCATGGTCATTGCTGCCGAGAAGAAGAAGATACATGAGGTGGTGGCTATGGCGCAAGCAGCGCAAGGTGGTGCGCCTGGCATGCCGAGTTCCCAGTACGGGACTATGTTCCAGGCGTCCCAGGAGACAAAGAAGGTCCAGGTTGATCCTGAGTTCCCAGACCGTGTTGCCATCATTGGCGCCGGGTTGGGAGAGAAATAGGAAAGCGAGCTCATCCACTTCCTCCGTGAGAATCGGGACGTCTTTGCCTGGTCCAATGAGGATTTGCCGGGTGTCCCGGGGGAGTTGTTTAAGCACTCGCTACATGTGAGGCATGATGCCAAGCCGGTTAAGCAGGCTATGCGCCGCTTTGGCGATGAGAGGAGGAAAGCTATCGCTGATCAGATCACCAAGTTGCTGATAAGCAACTTTATCATGGAGGTATTGCATCTGGACTGGCTAGCCAACCCGGTTATGGTTGAGAAGAAGAAGGAGGACCCCAAGGCCGACACCGCATGGCGTATGTGCGTGGATTACACCGACCTGAACAAGGCCTGCCCCAAGGATCCATTTCCGCTACCCCACATAGATCAGGTGATCGATTCCACTGCTGGTTGTGAGCTTTTGTCTTTCATAGATGCCTACTCTGGTTTTCATCAGATAGCTCTCAACCCTGCTGATCAAATAAAGACTGCCTTTATTACCCCGTACGAGGCTTATTGCTATCTTGTCATGTGCTTTGGGTTGCGGAATGCTGGGGGTACCTATCAGAGATGCATGCAGAAATGCTTGCATGGTCAAATTGGAAAAAATGTGCAGGTGTACGTAGATGACATTGTCATCAAAACGAATAAAACACATACTCTGCTTAGTGACATTGAGGAAACCTTTGCCAACTTGCGCAAGTACAAAATGAAGCTGAATCCGACTAAATGCACCTTTGGCGTCCCGGCTGGCAAGCTACTCGGCTTCTTGGTATCCAGTCGGGGCATTGAGGCCAATCCTTCAAAGATAAAAGCTATAGAGAGCATGTCTTTGCCGAGATCACTGAAGGATGTGCAGAAATTCACTGGTTGCTTGGCTTCTCTGAGCCGCTTCCTGGGCAGAATGGGCGAGAAGGCCTTGCCTCTGTATCAATTGATGAAGAAGAGCGACAAGTTTGTCTGGACACCGCAAGCTGATGTAGCATTCAAGGAGTTGAAAGCCATGCTGGGTAGCGCTCCCATCTTGGCTAGTCCGCTACCCAAAGAGCCAATGCTGCTGTACATTGCTGCGACTAACCGGGTGGTCAGTGTGGTGATTTTGGTGGAGAGAGAAGAGGAAGGCAAGACTGTGCAGCGGCCAGTATACTATCTCAGTGAGGTGCTATCCAGCTCCAAGCAGAACTACCCGCATTACCAGAAGATGACTTACGGCATGTACCTGGGCGCCAAGAAGCTGAAGCACTATTTCCACGAGCATCCCATCACTGTGGTGAGTTCTGCTCCCATCTCGGACATCATGGGAAACAAGGAGGCAAGTGGCAGAGTAGCCAAGTGGGCGATTGAGCTAGCCGCGTACGCTCCTTCGTACGCAAGACGAGAAGCCATCAAGTCACAGATCTTAGCAGATTTTCTAGTGGATTGGGCTGAGGTGCAGTATGAGCCTCCTTCGCCAGTAGCCAACTACTGGAAGATGCATTTTGATGGCTCCAAAGTGAAGGAAGGCCTTGGTGCTGGCGTGGTGCTCACGTCACCCAAGCGAGATCAACTCAAGTATGTGCTGCAGATCAATTTCAAGGCATCCAACAATGTAGCATAGTACGAGGCTGTGGTACACGGCTTGAAGGTGGCCAAGGAGGTTGGTGTGCAGCGCATCATCTGTTATGGCGACTCGGATCTGGTGGTGCAGCAAGTATCAGGCACCTGGGATGCTCTGGATGCCAACATGGCATCATATCGGTTTCTGGTGCAGACCATGACTGGTTTCTTTGAAGGATGCGAGTTCCAACACATACACAGAGCAGAGAATGACGCAGCTGATGAGTTGTCCAAGTTGGGGTCTTCTCGGCAGTACATCCCGGCTGGGATTGCCTTGGAGCATTTGAGAAAGCCATCTATCAAGCCATCCCCCAACTCGGAGTCTATATTCGTTCCTTCTCTGCCTGGCGAGGAAGCAGTTCCAATGGAGATTTACTGGGAGGCTGCGAAAGAGAACCCGGGGACTGCCGTCTCCAACCCGGGGACTGGCACCTGCAACCCGGGGACTGTCCCTTCTTACTCGGGGACTGCCCCTCCCAACTCGGGGACTGCCGCATTCATTGAGGGGGTCCTTGCCGAGTGCTCGGGGACTCGTGAACTCGTCTCCAACTCAGAAGAGGAAGTGGTGGCTGATCCAATAGAACTGGACGAACCAGTGTTTCCCATCCGGGAGACACCGAGTTGGGCTCTGCCCATATTATCCTTTCAAAAGGACAGCACCTTGCCGAGTGATGAGGTTACCGCGAGGCAAATTCAGAGAAGGTCCAAGGGCTATACTATCTTCAGAGATGTGCTGCATAGAAGAAGTCCTACTGGTGTGCTGCAGCGCTGTGTAGAGCCAGAGGAAGGAGAAGAATTTCTGGTGGAGATACACCAAGGGGAATGCGGGCATCACGCCTCTTCTCGGGCTCTGGTCAACAAGGCTTTTCGGCATGGCTTCTTTTGGCTCACTGCCTTGAAGCAAGCTGAAGATATTGTGAGAAAGTGCAATGGCTGCGAAAGATTTGCAAGTAAGATTCATATGCCAGCTTCCGAGTTGAAGACCATTCCCATTACTTGGCCATTTGAAGTTTGGTGTTTGGATATGGTGGGTCCTTTCAAGCCGGCTAGAGGCAACATGACTCACATCTTGGTCATGGTCGACAAGTTCACCAAGTGGATTGAGGTGAAGCCTATTCGGAAGTGTGATGGAGTCACTGCTGTGAGTTTTTTGAAGGATGTGATCCTGAGATATGGCTATCCGCACAACATTATCACGGATAATGGCACAAACTTTGCTGAGGGTACTTTTGCAAGGTTCTGTAGAGAGAAGCGCATTCGGCTAGATGTTGCATCTGTTGCGCATCCTGCCTCCAATGGGCAAGTTGAAAGAGCAAATGGCATGGTGCTATCCGGCATAAAGCCAAGGCTGATTGAGCCATTACTGAAAACACCTGGGTGTTGGCTAGACGAGTTGCCAGCGGTGTTGTGGAGTCTAAGGACTACCCCTAACCGGTCAACCGGCTACACCCCATTCTTCCTGGTATATGGAGCTGAGGCCGTGTTTCCCACTGACCTAGAGCATGACTCGCCCCGAGTAACCCTCTACACTGAGGCAGAGGCTAGAGAAGCTCGAGAAAATGACGTTGACCTGCTAGAAGAAGCAAGAGAGCTAACTCTGTCACGTTCAGTTGTTTACCAGCAAAACTTGAGGCGTTATCATAGCCGGAAAGTGAACCCAAGGGTTTTCCGAGAAGGAGACATGGTCCTTAGGCTCGTGCAGCGCACGGCCGGGATGCACAAGCTATCCCCTCCGTGGGAAGGGCCTTTCATCGTGAGCAAGGCTTTGCACAATGATGCCTACTATCTAGTTGACGCACAGGCACCCCAGAAGAACAGGCCGAATAGAGCTGGAGAGGAATCTAAGCGCCCTTGGAATGTAGCCCTACTCCGACGTTTTCACTCATGAGCAAACTGTGTATGTACTTTCTTATCCGAGTTAAAATTTTATTCGGTAATCTGAAATTGAACTCGGGGACTGCCCTCGTCCAAATTGCTCCTTGTGTCTATCTTGTTCTTACTTTGTCTATTCGGTTGAACCACTTAGAATTTCAAAAGCACATAAAGTAGTGTGTTTAAACCCACGGGCCAACTCTGCGACTCTGCTGCTGTCCGCAACCCGGCTTCATGGCAAGCCAGAGAACAAGCCAAAGGTCAATGAACACACGAAAAGCTGCTAAGGAAAGGAAACGTGTGGCAACCGAATAGAGTGTTCTTTACTGCTTTCTTTCTTTTCGGCTAAGTGGTGGGCAGCGTTACTATGATCTTTCTAAGTGGCTAAGTATTTGAAACTCCAACTTTGAACTCTTGTGACTGGACTATCAAAAAAGCAACAAGTTGCAGGTAAGAGCTGAGATAAAAAGGAAGAGTGGATAAAAAATGCAACTCGGGGACTTGCATATTAACGCAACCCGGCATTGAGCCAGAGTTGCTAAGAACTTCAACTAAATTAAAACTGAGTAGCAACGAAAACTTAATAGTATGGATACATTTGCACCCGGCATCCCAGGGATCTGATAAGAGTTCAAGGTAAAAGTTTTTCAGGCATCACTCATCGGTTGCGGCGGTGTTGTCCGCCTTGGCGCTATCAGCATCAGCTTCAGAGTTGGCGTTGGCAGCTGGTTCTGAGGTTGCAGTGGCAACCGAGATGGGATCCGTGGCATAGGTAGATGCAACAGACTGGAAGCTGGGCATCGGGAAGACGCTAGTCGCGCCCAGCTCGGCAGCCGCTTGCTGGATCACCATCTCGGTGGTGATGGTGGCCTCCTGGGCGTTGGGTTGCGGCTTCTCGGCTTCTGCATCAACCTTGGCCTTCCCCTTCTCGACGGCTCCCTTTGCTGCGTCCTGCTCAAACACGCTCAAGTCCTCTGACTCGGTGTCATCTTCATCGCCCTCGTCCTCGTCTTCGGGCTCGGTATCTGGCTCGGGGAGGCCGTCGATGTAGGTGGCGGTGTCAGCATAGGAGGCTATCTCATAGGCCACTGCCTTCCGGCGAGTAACGCCCTCGGGCTTTTTGGTCCACTTGGAGCCCTCTCGGATGGTGAGGATCCTGTCGAGATTGAGGTTCTCGTACCAGCTGGTGATGAAATGCATCAGCTGATCAGCTCCTGCCCGAGCTGCATAGGCACGCCACTTCTTCAACTCGGCCTTCACGCCGTTCAGCTTCTCGGCGATAGCGCTGAAGCTGTCTGGCGCAGCTTGATCCGGCCAGAACAGATCGTGCAGCTTGTATGCAGTGGACACCATGGTGGTGCCCAAGCCCTTGAGGGAGCGGAGTTGAGACTTAATGCTCAGAAGATTATCATTGATAGTGGACTTGGTGTCGATGGGCATTCCGGATTCAGCTCGGAGTTGCCTTGCCTTCGCCAGAGCGGGTGTGCTAGAAGCACGGAGATCAGGGAAGATATCTGAAAAAGAAACCAAGAAGAGTTAGAAAAGTGGCAGAGCAGAGAACCAGACCAGGTGCAGAGAAGAGAAAACTTACGTTCAAGATCCACCAGCAAGGCCCCCAGCTTGATTTTCCAATCCTCCTCGTCGGCAATGTGCCTGTCTTTGACGCTGTGAGCGTTGGCAATCTGGAGGATGAGTTGCTCGTTGTGCTTCTTCAGCAACGAGATCTCCATCTCAAGCGCTTTCTCTTTGGCCTTGGCAGCTGTCTTGATCTTGTCCTTCTCGGCAACCTGGTCGAGAGCGTCCTGGAGAGCAGATTTCAGCTTGACTTGCATTTCTTCAAACTCCGCCCTCTCGGCGGTGCGCTCTTTCTCGAGCTCTGCATCTCGGGTCTGCAACTGTTGCCGCACCTCGGCAGGAGGCAGTCTTGGTGTTGCTCCCGGAATTTCTTGTATTCTTCTGCAAAGAGAACAGCAGTGTCAGCAGAGTAACAGGGTAAAAAGAGGCAATTGTGCAGAGAAGGAAGGCAACTCACCTTCGAGAGTGGTAATCTTGCTTTGGGCAGAAGCAGCAAAGACTTCGCAGTCGCGATGCTTCTCGATCAGTTCGTTGAGCTTGCCTACAGAGTAACCAAGTTAAAGCAAAAAGCAAACAAACGGGCGTAAACACAAAACGCACAAACCGAATTGCTAAGATCTTACATTCCACTTCACAGATCTGGAGAGTTTTGTCCAATGTCGCTTGCTCCATCGCTGCACTATCCTTCTTCTCGGCTTCAAGAGCCTCGAGGCGGTCCTTGGCAATGCGATGGTTCCAGAGCAACCGACGGAACAGTTTTGTCCTCTTGAGGAGGCTATTCTGTAGAAGAGAAGAGAGAGAGAGTTTGAGAATTTTGGAAGATTTGCCCCGAGTAGACGGCAACTCGGTCGAGTTTTCGCCTACTCGGCCCGAATCTCGGGGATTGGGGAAATGGCTAAGAGGTGAAGAGGTAAAGAGGCAAAGAGGCAAAGAGGAAAAGAAGAACAGAAGAGAAGAGGAACCGAGAAACTGCAACTCGGAAAAAGCAAGAAAGGAAAAAACACTTACAGCATATGATTGCTCGACGTCCTCGGTGGCTTTGCGGAGGCAGAACAGCTTCCCGGCCAGAGTGCAGGTGGGGGAGGCGATGGTCATTGGAACAAAGCCAATATCGGCCTTGTTCCAGTCGACGCGGTAGTGATCAACTGGACCCAGCGTAAGGCCATTCCACTTTGGGACGCCATGAGCATCGCTTTCCCAAACTTTGTCCACAAATGCTACCCGGTCTAGGACCGCGGTCAGGCCCTCCGATTTGATCTCGTCCTCTTTGGCTTCGCGCGATATGAGCGAAGGAACTGGTGCTGGTCCCTTGCCCTTGGACTTGACGTCGACCGCTTTGGCCTGACCTCCCTTCAAGGCAGAAAGCTTCTTCTCGCCTTTGGCCAGTGAGATATCGTGTTGCTTGGACACCTCCAGCAGGTATTGCGGCCAGCTGGCCTGTGCGCGGACAGCACCTCCGGCACTCGGCCCTTCGCCAGGGCCAGCAGATCCAGCAGCAGCCGATTTACTGCTAGAGGTGGGCCCGCCGATGGTGAGTTGTGTGCTCTTTGTTACCGGCTTCCCGGCTGGCGCAAGCGGTGGCTTGGGTGGTGGCATCTGGTCCCCGGCCTGTGCAACTTTGCGCGGTGGATTCATCCGTATAGGCGCAGCTTCAAGCTTAGCAGCTTTCTTGGGGCTAGGAACAGTGTCCGCCCGAGAAGCGAACGGAGGCATTTGGCGAGAAGCAGACGGATGCATTTGCTGAGAAGTGGTCGTTGATGCAGTATGTTTTGGTGGAGGGATTGGCGCGTCGGGTGGAGTCGCCTGCTGGGTAGGCGGCACAGGGGGCCGGCTACCCGGCGCAGCATCTGGCTGCACTTTGCTCTGGCCGGCGGGCTCCACCACTGTCTTCTCTACCCGCTGCTCGGCAGCGGGATCAGGTCTTGTGTCTGTTACTTCCTCTACCCGCAGCCCGGCCGCGGGATCGTCTTGAGCTGCAGCTTGAGTTTTCTGCTGCTCGGTGGTGTCGTCTTGCCGCTCCAAGGCGGCACGGTCTTGGTTCTCAGCGTCTTCTTCAGCATTCTCCCCAGCTGATGCAGCTGGGGGAGAGGGAGGCATCTCGGTGTGAGCAGCATCCTGCGCAGTCTGGTGCGCGTCAGTCTGCTGCTCCAAGTTCTCATCATCAACATCGTCACCAGCGCCAGTGTTCTCGGCGCCAATATCTTCTTCAACCTTGATAGGAGAGGACGCATGCGTCCTGTCCTGCTGATCTTGCTTTTCCTCGTCGTCTGAGAGGTCGACGAGTTTCTCGAGGTCCACAACGGCTTTCCTCTTGGACCGTGTGGGGGCTGCAGCGGCATCAGCGTACAGAGGGGCGCTGGAAGAAGGAAATAGCTCAGAAAGGGAGAAACAGAAGGAGAAGAGCACAACGAGAAGTAGTGACGAGTTGGTATTCGGATGGAGTAACTTACCCTTTGCTGGTGGGGGGTTGTCTTCTGGTGGTGGTTTTCTTGTCACCTGTCTTCTTGGCCTTCTTGGGAGGAGGCTCCTGGTCGCCACTGCCCACCCTCTTCCGAGTTGTGGGAGTAGCCACAGATAGAGGCTTGACCTCCAGGGGCTCCTCGTCTTTGTCCATCTCAGGATCCTCTGCAGAGTAGAAGAAGGAACAGATTCAGAAACGGAAAAGGAAATCAGAGTGCGCTACTCGCAAGCAGAAAGGTGAACTTGGTCACCTTCGTCATCCTCGGACCAGTCCCGGATAGACGCATCAACTCGGTGCTTACCAGGCTAATTGGCGTGAGGGATGCAGAGGGTGTCTTGGGTGTCGTAGGCGGTCTCATCGTCCTCTTCTCGGTCATCGGACCAATTTGCCTCGAAGACTTCAGTATCTTCTTCTCCCTGGCGATCGATGTGCTGTAGAGGCAAACAGATAGCACAAGTGAGTTGAGTTCTCAGCTAAAGAGTTCTACCCGGCATAGCATGCAAACACAAAGCATATAAAGCTAAGGAGTTCTACTCGTCATAGCATGCAAACATAAAGCATATAAAGCTAAGGAGTTCTACAAAGCATATTCAGCTAAGGATTTCTACTCGACATGGCGTGCAAACACAAAGCATATAAAGCCAGAAGGACATTTGGGATATTCTACTCGGTGCAGCATGCAAAGACTAAGCATACAAAGCTGAGAAGCCACCTACTCGGTATCAATGTGCAAAAGCAAAGCACCGAAGGCTAACCTTTCCAATGGGCTTGAGGCGGCTATACGGCACGAAGCCATACATCCAGGTGTCGGTGAGCGTTGTCTGCATGATGGATCTAGCCCAGATGGCCACCTCGGCTGTGCTGAGCTCGAATGTCGTCGTCCTTGTGCAATCTCGGGGTCCTCCCATGTGGCACATCTTGTGCGATCGACGCTGGAGTGGGAGCACTCGGCGTGATATCCAGCAAGCGATGGGATCATCTGGACGGAGCCCTTCCGAGACCAACTCGGTCAGGCGCCGCTCTACCTGGAGGACATCCTCGATGGTCTTCTTGGGGTCGTAGCCCCAGTTCTGCTGGGTGGGCCGCGCATTCTTGAACTTTGGAACCCTTATTCGGTCCTCGATAGGCTTCCCCTTCTCGGCAGCAACATTCTTCACATACAAGAAGCTGCGCTGCCACTTGTGCACAGTCTCCAAGCCCTTAACCTGCGGGTGATGCCTGGTCTTGCGCTGTAACATCATGGCGCATCCCGTCTGGGTCATCGCGCGAGCGCTGTCGGTGTTCCCAGGATTGGGAACACTTTGCTTTCGGAAGAAAAAGTACCTAGCCCAAGTGTGGATGGTGGGGTAGACTCCTAAGAAGGCTTCGCACACTACAATGTCGATAGAAAGCATAACAAGGGCGTTGGGTGGAAGATGGTGTGGCTGGAGGTCAAAATGACGGAGGAATTCGGCAAAGAACTCGGAAACAGGAAGGCCGAATCCCCTTTTGAAGTGGGCGAGAAAGACGACGTATTCGTCCTTCTCGGGCTTAGGGATGATTTCAGTACCTGGGGGCCTGCACATGACGTCGGGAGGAACGCGGCGCGTGTTGACGAGCCACTGGCAGTCTTCTGCCGTGACCTCTGATCCTTCCCAACCGGCGCGGGTGGCGGCATCATCGTCTCCGTGAGAAGCCATGGAGGCGGAAGAACTTGTGAGAGATTGGAGGCGGAAACAAGCGGAGGAGTTGCTCTCTGTCTCTCTTGCGGCGCGTGGAGCAGCAGCGCAGCGATTGTTTGCGGTGGTGGTGTGCTCGACGGCGTCGGAGAGACGAGGGGGCGCAAGATTGGGAAGAACTGGAAAGATAGGAAGGGAGCGTCGCGGGGCTATTTATCTCGCCCCCGCGAGTTGCCGTTACTGATGGATTAATCGTGGATTGATCGTGCGCGGAGATCGTGTGGCGTGTGCTGCACAACCGTTAAAAACGCACACAGCGCATATCGCGCGCGTAACGGGCGTAGTTCATCCCACGTCGAGATCGTGGGCACTTGAGTACGGTTGAGGTGACTTAACAGGCTAGTGGGCCAGGTTTGCAGTTATTGGCGCGTGGCCTGCTGTATCCCAGGCACCGAGGCGTCGGGGGCACAAGGGTGTGACACGTGCCCCGTAGCGATACGGAGAGGTGGATTCGCTCCGATTCAGCGGGAGCGAGTTCGAAATTTCACTAAGTTATTCTATTCGGCAGTTCAGGAGAGAAATTGCTCTACTCAGTTACCAGGAAGGATGTCTCGTGAGCACAGTTGAAGAGATTCGAGAAGGAGTTACTGGTTCGAGTTGGAGTGCAACTCGGCGTTGCTTGTTCATGGAGACAGTTTTTGTTTTAAGCTGGCAGGGCCCAGTGAACAAGTTCGCAGGACTCTACCAGCTTCGGGGACTAATGTCGGGGGGTTACCCCCGAGTAGGGGTAAGACAAGTGCTAAAGGCAAGGTCAAAGGTGCTATTTGACCAGGTAGATGGCTAC